>CM036312.1:10914211-11514211 GCA_020567845.1 Rhododendron henanense subsp. lingbaoense
CGATATATCCTTTGTCGAATTTTAAATGAATAAATTTAATTTGTTGTTGATAAAAAAAAAAATGAATTGGCCATTGAATTCAGAAGTAGCAGCATTAATCTCATTTTTTGTCTCATTTTGCTAAATAGCGGATTTGCTCGTGCTTAAAGTCACTCCTAACAATAATATCATTTTTTGAATATCCGCACACATTAAAACATAGTGGTTTTCTTTGAAATGTCTAGGCATACAAATGAGAGCAACATTTATCGCCATCAAATTTATTTTCGTTAAAATCGTAGCCATGTGGTTAGAAAAAGAAAAGAAAAAAAAATCTAATTATTATTTTCGTTACTAAATCTCTCTCCTTTTTTTTGGCTTTCCCTCTATGTCTTTATCTTTATCAAGTGGGCTTTATTGTTATATTTATACCTATTTAGACCCCTTTGGTGATATGGGCTTGGCTCATTGGGTGTTCTGTTAGTTTCTTGCCAACTTGAACTTTGCTTTGTAATTCTTTTTTCTTATCAATAAAATTTTTTGTTTCAATTTTCAAAAAAAAAAAATTGGGAGAGAGATAGAGAAGGGGAATTGAAGCAAATGTTACGAAAAAGGGGGAGAGAGATTTGGTAAGGAAAGCAATGATTAGGTATTTCTTTTTTGTTTCTGTTCTAATCACATGGTTATTATTTTATCGAAGAGTAGTAATTATACTTGATAAAGATAGAGATAGAGAGAAAAATTAAATATTACCAAAAAAAAAAAAATTGAGAGGAATTTGGTAAGGAAAACAATACTCTCTCCGTCCCTTTATTACAGTCCAGTATTCCATTTTGGGCTGTCGCTTAATAACTGTCCATTTTGTAAAGTTAGTGGGTAAAAGTTGGTGAATTGTCTATTTTGTCCCTAAAAGTAGATTCCATTTTAAAAAGTTAGTGAGTAAAAGTGTAATGATGATGGGTAAGTAGGGAAAGTGGAAGAAAAAGTTGATGTGAAAGGTATAATGATGATGTCTTTTTAATAAGTTGGAGTTACGAAGCAAGACATTTAAAAAGGGACGGAGGGAGTAGTAATTAGGTTTTCCCTTTTTGTTTCTTTTCTAATCACATGGCTTAACGAAGAGTAATCCAACTTGATAAAAATAGAGACAGAGAGAGAAATTAAATTTTATTTAAAAAAAAAAAGAGACAAGGATTTGGTAAGGAAAGTAATACTAAGGGGTCATTCGGCCTAATAAGCCAGATGACTTTTTTTCGTCCTTATTCAAAAAAAAATTCGCATTTTTTCGTTTTTCGTCAATTTTGTGTGTGTGTAGATTATTGCTTTGTCATGACGAGAGGAATCTAAAAAGTAAAAATTATGATCAAAATCTACATTTTTTAAATAAAGACAAAAATAAGTTAATAAGCCAAATTTTTCGTCTTATTTTAGATTCCTCTCATCCGTTTTGGTGATAGCGTTCTCTCATTAAAACTCTATAACCTATGCGTATACTTTTGTGCAGAAACTCCAAAGTATATATCAATGTGTATTAATAGTATGTGCTTTCTTTTAACGCAAACCACAATTCGCACATAAGTCTAAGTACTTCTCTACAATTGCTTTTGTCCAACTTACAACAACGAGTAGGGCATTCGTATTCTTTTTAGTTTCCAATCCAAACTTTTAATGTACATAGGCGAATTAGAAAACCTACTCTTTTTCAAAGGCTAGCTTGTTTCAATCTCAAACAACGGGCATGGTCGCACGAGGCATGCAGCCCACCTAGTAGGAGTAGGTGGTCGTTTTGGCGAGTCCCGCTGATCAATTATGTGACACCTTTTTATTAGTTGCCAACAATGCTGAAAATGAAAATGACGTTCAGAATTGTGCCTATGCGGAAAATATTTATATCTAGGTTTTGGGTCTCAAAACCCAATCTTTTCCTCTGGGCATAGTCCCCAATAGATACGGGAATCCCGTGAAGTCGAATAATCTTCCGAATATACAAACGGCTAAGTGTTTCTACGGAATCGGTAACATGGATTGGTAGGAAATGAGCGGTTTTGATCAAACGGTCAACGATAACCCAAATGGCATCATGTCCCCTCGGCGATTTCAGCAGACCCATAACAAAATCCATCGTCACATTTTCCCATTTCCACTCGGCTATCGGTAACGGTTGTAGTTCTCCCGCGGGTCGTTGATGTTCGGCTTTTACTTGTTGACACGTAAGACACTTGGACACAAAGATCACAACATCTTTTTTCATCCCAGGCCACCAACATTGCCCATGTAAGTCGTAATACATTTTCGTTCCTCCCAGATGGACGGCTAAAGGTGAATGATGAAACTCTCGTAAGATTTCTTCCCAACACGAAACGGGTACGAACAACTTCCCTTGATAACGTAAACTTTGGTCGGCGTGAATCATCCATCCATCTCAAGCATTCCCGCTCAGAAATTTGGTACGAATTTCCTCTGCTTCTGCATCGTTTTGTTGAGCCTCCACTACTTGTGCCAATAAGGTTGACTGGACGGTGAGATTGCACAATGTAACCCCTTCTTGAAGTTCCTCGAAGTGTGAAGCATAATGGCCTAAATCGTTCACCATCTTCCACTCACATATGGCTAGGCTCGCCAATTGTGTCGGTTTTCTACTCAACGTGTCCGCCACAACGTTCGCCTTACTCGGATGATAATGCAATTCAAAGTCATAGTCTTCTAAGTGTTCCATCCAACGATGTTGACACAAGTTAAGCTCCTTTTGGGAAAAGAGGTACTTTAGGCTCTTATGATCGGAAAAGATTTCAAATTTCTCACCATAGAGATAATGACGCCAACTCTTCAAAGCAAAAACGACAGTTGCAAACTCTAAGTCATGGGTAGGATAGTTTCGCACGTGAGTTTTTAATTGCCTCGATCCATACGCCACTACTCGTCCCGCTTGTATCAATACGCACCCCAATCCTTCCTTAGACGCATCACAATATACGGAGTAGCCAACTCCACGTTCGGGCACAATCAAAACTGGTGCGGTAGTCAATCGCCTCTTCAATTCCTCAAAAGCCGTCTTGCACGAGTCACTCCAAATGAAACGAGTCCCCTTATGCGTTAGTCTATTCATCGGTGCCGCTAGACGAGAAAAGTCGAGAACAAAATGGCGGTAGTGCCAACCCCAAAAAGCTTCGAATTTCGAACACGTTCTTCTGTCGTTGCCAGTCCATAATGGACTCAATCTTCGCCGGATCAACGGAAACCCCACATTTCGAAACCACGTGACCTAGAAATTTGACCTCGGGTAACCAAAACTCGCACTTACTAAGCTTGGCGTATAAACGGTGTTCCCTCAAGAGTTCAAGAACGATGGTAAGATGAATTCGGTGTTCCTCCTCCGTGGATGAATAAACAAGAATGTCGTCGACAAATACAACCACAAAATGATTGAGGTAAGCACGAAAGATACGGTTCATTAGATCCATAAAAGTAGCTGGAGCGTTCGTCAAACCGAATGGCATCACAACGAATTCGTAATGACCATAGTGGGTACGAAAAGTGGTTTTGGGAATATCCTCTCTACGATCCCTTAATTGGTGATGACCGGACCTTAAATCCATTTTGGAAAAGAAAGTCGCACCTCGGAGTTGATCAAACAAGTCATCGATTCTAGGCATGAGATACTTATTCTTAACGGTCACACGGTTGAGTTTACGGTAATCAATACACAATCGAAGTGAACCATCCTTCTTCTAGGCAAACAAAGCCGGTGCTCCCCACGGTGATGTGCTAGGACGAATAAACCCCAAATTTTCTAACTCTTGCAGCTGAACTTTCAAATCTCTAAGTTCGGCGGGTGCAAAATGATAAGAAGGAATCGATATAGGAGTGGTGCCTGGAAGCAAGTCTATCGTGAACTCAATTTCTCTCTCGGGAGGCAAATCGGGCAACTCTTCCGGAAATACATCGGGAAACTCGCGAACTACTAGCGGTAACTCCCCGCGTGTAGACAAATCCTCATGTAACGTCTAACTCGCCAACATAAGATAAACCGATTCTCTTTCCCGAGTCCCACACAGATATGGTGCTAACAGTTCCCGACGCTCCCCATGGAATTCGAAACAAACACCTTCAGGCGGACATATGCGAATACGACGCTTGAAACAATCAATCGTAGCGTGAAACGTAGACAACCAATTCATCCCCAAAATGAGGTCGAACCCCGACATATCTAGCATGATAAAGTCAGAGATGAAGCGATGGTCACAAATAACGAGCTCACAATCTTTACAGATACGACTCAGAGATGACTTTCTCCCTAATGGTGTCTCGACAAACAACGGCAAATCAAGATTCTCGATGTCCAACTCCAATGCATACACAAATGACGCAGTAATGAAAGAATGCGATGCTTCAGAATCAAAGAGTACTCTAGCAAAAGAGTTGAATAGAAGAAAAGTACCCCTTACAACCAATGTCTCTGGAGCCTGAGAAACAGAAAGTGAAGCATTAGTGTTGATGTTGAAAACACGCCCCTAGGTACCCTGACCCTGCCCAAAGCCTCCCCTCTGACCGGAACCTTGAGAAGGTGCGGACGAACTCGTTCTCCGGTCAACCTCAAAACTCTGAATCGATGATATCTGACAAAAATGAGGCTGCTGCTGCCTCTGAGCACCTCTGAAAGACTACTAGCCAACACTGCACCCTACCCCCAGCTGTTGTACCGAGCCCGACTCACTACGCGCTCTCGCCCCTTGAGGTCAACTCCAAGTAAGATGATTCGTCTTACCGCAATTATAGCACGCCTTAAGGAGCTGTGGACACTAAGTACGGATGTGCTCGGGTTGATTACACTTGTAACACATAGTTGGAGGTCTAGACAAGGCACCCCGAGTTTCCGAAGAAGTAGGCACCTTAAAGTTGGATTGGTTAGATGGTTGCAGAGATGGTTCCTTTGCCTCTTCCGCCCTTGACTCCCGAAATTGTCTGAAGAAGAACTCAAACTTCCCACTGGTTGCCTTGGTTCCCAAGCCCTTGCATTTCGTTGAGCTTCCTTCTGAATCTCAATGCTCCTTGCACACTCCACCATCCTTCTCACGGTGTTGTGCAGCCCCTTTTCAAATCGTCGACATTTCCTTTCCTCCGTCGCCACCAACTCTGGAGCAAAACGAGACAAGGATTGAAATTTCTGCATATACTCTGAAACGGTCATATTACCCTACTCCAGTTTCTCAAATTGATCCCTCAGATTCTCACGTGAAGTTTCTGGAAAGTACTGCTCCTCAAAGAGCGCTTCAAACTCAGCCCATGTCAAATTCTCTAAGTCCAGTTCGTTTACTTGAGCTGCGGTCCTTGCCGCCCTCCTCGCATCCTTCCTGCTTTCTAAAACGGATTCCCACCATTCGCTGGCCTCCCCAACTAGCTGAACGGCCACGATACCCACTCTGATGTTGTCTTCAGTGATATTGAGAGCTCAAAAAAGTTTGCAGATTTGAGCCAACCAATGGTTGGCTACCAAAGGATCGCTACTAGTCCCATCGAACACCGGAGGGTTCCTACGGCTAAACTCCCTCATTGCTACCATGGCGCGATCCTCGACGTTATCTCTAGGGGTTTGGTTTAAAAGATTTGCAGCCGTAAGTGCTACGACGAGATCCCTAGCAAATTGAGTCTGATTGGGTGGTATTCCTGCACCCCTACCGGCCCCAGCCCCCAGATTCCCACCAGGGTTCTCCCCGTTCTGACTAACCTCATCATCAAGAGGTACCCCACGGCCACAGCCACCCCGATTTCCAGCCCCACCTCGTCTATCGCGCGTCCTTGGAGGCATCTTACTACATGATATAAAAAAGGAAGACTATTAACCACAACATCATAACTATGAGGTCTAAGCTCCCAACTTCCCAACACGGGTGTTTACACCCGTTTTTGGCACTCAGTCCTGGGCAAGCGTTGGACGGCCATTTAATTGAAATTCAATTAAATTGGGCCATGAATTGAAGAATTTTTGGATCAAAATTAATGGGCCAAGACAGGATTATTTGGGCCCAATTAATTTCAGTTGGATGTGGGCTTGGGTTCATGAGTGCGGGCCTATTTGCAAAAAGTATTTAGTTGGCCCACGACTTGTTTGAGTTTGTTAAGTGGTTGATGTAGGCTAAGATGTTAGCAGGCCATTTAATTTTGTTAAATGGCCCATTACCCATGTGACCCATAATATGTGGGAGGAGGAAAAATGTTGTTACCTGGGGAAAAGCCATTTGACCGAGTCAAATGGTTGGTAGTTATCAAGTGCCACGTTAATAGGAAATGGGGGAACCCATTACCCCACTAACTGCTCATGGGTAGGAGTTAACCGGTGGGTAATTAGTATTTACCTCTGGTAATTGCCCACGATGGAGAGAAAGACATGTGCAGGATGTTTATAACTTCTCAACCACCCATGATCCCATGCATGATGGAAGGTCATGGGACACATGTCACAACGAGGAGCAAGGGCGGGAAATCCTTTCATGCAAGAGCCGAAGATCCTTGCCTATAAATACTAGAAGTCAAGACAAGAAAGGGGTTCCCACACCAATCAAGCTCAACGCTTAAAAAACCAAAGCCTTCCCAGCGAAGCAATTATCTCTATCTTTTCACATTTACTCAATTACTTCACCAAGTAATTCGAGCTTCGTCTCTCTTGTATCCCAACTTTGTTATTACGAAACATAATAAAGTTATTCATATCTCTCTCCATCCCTTACTTTATTATTACGATATAGTAAAGTAGTTCTACATTGTTACTTTCTTTCCTACACGGTTAGGAAATTATTAAGTCCTCGCACGAAGAGGCAAAACCACGGACCTTCACTGCAATCCAGCCCTTAGGTTGCAGCACTATCGCCCTCTCAGATCTAGAAGTCAGAAAAGGGACGCCCAGTCCTTAACGTTGGACGCGACAAGTCCTGGCACGCCCGCTCAGTCCTTGAGCCATTTCGGAGCTAAACAACGGGTTAACAACTCTACACCACTCTACGATAATGAAAATGCAATGCCACGTAGTCACATGAATGTTAGTCACACAAGCATGCACAAGTTATGTTAGAAGGCGCGACATTTTGAACCCATGAGACGAAACGCCTCCCCACGGTCTCTAGGTGTTCTAAACCTATGCTCTGATACCAAGTTGTCACGCCCTCAGTTTTAAACATAAATATAAATGAATTTCCATAAACAAAGCCTCACAATAATCCGTATAATACCCCAAAAGAGTTTTACGTTTTCATTTCCATAATTACACTTTCAAGTCCAAGGATTTTCCAAATAGTACATCATCGGCTCAACGGCCCCAAAACCAACTAAAGTTTCAAGAGTTAAGGTTTACAATATCCTCAAATCAAAGTAATATCAAATGAAGTTACAAATACATCTTCCAAAAAGTGGTTTACAAAGATGACTAAGTAACTTCTTCAAGTTAGCTTTCAAACCATGTCCACGCCCAAGCACTCGAAGCATGCAACTACTGCACCAAGTTAGTACCTGAAAATGATGTAAGGTTTGAGCTACACTAGCCCAGTAGAAAGCTCTAATCTAACAATGTATGCCTATGAAATGTAGGAATGATCACAAGATGGACAATGGCAACAAGATCTGATGAATAGGCAATAATAGCAATCCAAGTCCAACACTTCGTTTTCAGAACCAATTGTGTGTCTCAATGAATAACCTTTGAAAGCACCATGTGTCTCATACAAGTGTCATGAGCCGTAGCTCCTGCCGGGCCAGTTAAAGGATCCCGATGCCCTCTGCCAGGCACCTTACCCATTGAAGGTCCTGAAGTATCAAATACGAGCATATAGCTCCTACCGGGCCAATTAAAGGACCCCGATGTCCTCTGCCAGGCACTCACCCGTCGATGAGTCCTGAATGTTCTCGTTGCGTTCGTAAAGTTTCAAAATCATGCATCCGTCGTGTTCATACCATTCAAATCCAACTTTGATATATAAAATGATTTTCGTGATATCATGTCCAAATGAGCATTAAAGTTATGGATATATTCAACAAAGTCATTAAAATACGAGTAACCAAGTTAAGAGTCATTCGGGAGGTGTTTGGGTAGGTTGAAAGTGATTGGATACCAAAACGGTGAAAGATGGCACAAAACAGTGAAGATTGGAGATAAGCAATAGGTATCGATACCAATAAAAATGGTATCGATACCATTTGGTTAAGAAGCATTCCAGACGCAAGGGTATCGATAACAAGGACAAATGGTATCGATAACGAGTGATTTTCTGGGTTTTGGAACACAAAGGTATCGATACCTGGCAAAATGGTATCGATATCAGCTCAGTTCGAGCAGAATTTCATGGGTTTCACAGCAACAACATCCTCAACAACAACAACGATTAATGGCAAGACTCAAGCTCTAAGAAACAAGTCATAAACATATATTGAAAGTTAGAACTCCCTACCTCAAAGATTGAAGAACAAAGCCAAAGAATCCTCCAAGCCCTAGCCCCAAATCTTGAAACCGGATGGAATACGCCTCCACCGAGCCCAAACCAACGAAATACGGACTGCAATACGCGAAGGAATGAAGGATTGAAGGTTATTTTGTGGAGGTTTTGAGTTGTTTTGGGAGAGAGAAAGAGAGAGAGTGAGGGAGCCGAGAGAGAGGAAAGAACGGGAGGGAGAGAGAGAAAAGAAAAGGGAAAGTTATTCCCTATACTCACACACACACACATGTTATATACACACTATGCACACATCACACACTCACCCCTCAAGAGCAACACTTTAACACATTCACCCCAAATCTCAATATTCCAAACCAATTTCCTCCTTTTATTTCTTGTAAATCATTTAAATCAATTTTAAGAATTTACAGGTCTCTACACTACCGACCCCATGATCAATACTAGACATCATGCATTTAATTCATTCAAAAATCTTGAATTTAAGCTAAAGTTTAAGAGAAACCATTAAAACCACTAAGTCATAGATTGAACCTCACCCCATGACCAAACCTATGAACTACTCATTCATGGCAAAAAGACTAGAAAAAGAGTTAAGTAAAGAAAACATGATTCACCAATAAAAACGAAAATAAACTTGATAGTAATGAAGATCTAAAGAGTAGCTACAACTTTAATGCTTGAGAATTAAACATGCAACCACTACTTACTTGAGTTGTTGAGGAATTAAAGACAAAAGCTTGAAACAAAGCAAAGGAACTCTTAGAACATAAAAAGACTTAAACTGTAAAAGATTACATAATGGCCATATATGGCATAAAGACCTATTTATATGGCTCAACAATCAGTCATACAATGGACCAAAAGGTCCCTAAAATATCCCAAAAACATGTCTAAAGTAGAAACTTTTCATAAATGGAAGGTTGAAACATTCAGCATAAAGTGCTGGTCGAAGAGCATTGGTACCGGTACCTTATTTTTGAGGTATTGGTACCAATCAACCTGTCTTCCATTTCAGCAACATGGTACCGGTACCTCAAAAACAAGGTACCGATACCTCTGCCTGCAAATCTGCAGATCATGACTGCTTGGCACTTCAGGCCTTGTGGTGTCCCGACGGCCTTCCCCGACGGCCCTCCGACACTTCAATACTTGATAAACGGGACTTGACGGAGGTGTGCCATGTGGCCTTGGTCTCTCGGATACCTTTGAGGGCCATCCTCGATGCATTTGCCTTGCTTGCTATGCTTTGGCACGCCCCTCGCAATTCATGACAACCGAACGTCCTACGAAGCTTCTTGTAATGCCGTTACGTTCCGGTGACAATGAAATGTGTGCCAGTGGGCACTTGGACACTTGGCTGCACCCCGATACATCCCTTGGCGTTCAAAATCGCCTTATTAGCACGTTTTACCTGAAACACTTACAAAAATACCTTATGTGCAATATCGAATAAAAACGACAACTTAAATATATAAAAGCCATAAACTAGAGGATTTGAGCACCAAGATTGTACAATCTTGGGTGCTTATCATTGCCCTTTGGTTGTATATTTGAATGCACCTGTAACGCCCCCATTTCCGGGTACGTTAAAAGGACATTTTTATTGAAAACATCAATGGAGTCTAGCTTTTTATTACATCATAATTCTCACAAGAGTACTTTTATTACACAAAGGAGGGTAACTAGGGTTCCTAACTACGGCTTTGCTTGCTCCTCCATCCTAGCCAGCTTCTCAGCTCCAAAAGCCTCCAAGGTGTACTGTTCATCTTGATCATCTATAAAGTCTGACACATTATACCAGCGTCGCCACCGATATAATATGTCAGGGTCACCAAAGGTAACACCATGAGCTACAAGAGCTCAGCAGAGTAAACCTATACCCACTAACCCTTATCTTACAAGTAGCAAGTCAATAAGCCATGATAGTAACCAAGCTAACACATGTGCATTCAACAACTTCACATTTAAAGATGTACAATAACACATGCACATTCATTACTTGACTAGCATAAGTGTCTGTGTCATCAGAGTTTCTCCTACGCAGCGTTTTTTAGACCGTGTCTCCATTTCACTTTTTATTCACCAAATCAACATTTCGAAAATCACATTTAACACACCCAACCTCGGTTCCGCCGCGCCGGGCTCCCGAGTATCCTCACAATAGTTCCGTCGCGCCGGCTTCCCATTGGCACACATTAGCATTGGCTCCTCTCCACGGATAACCAAGCCACTCACCCAACCTCGGTTCCGCCGCGCCGGGTTCCCGAGTATCCTCACAATGGTTCCGCCGCGCCGAGTTCCCATTGGCACACCAAACACACACACACACAACTCACATTGGGCTACCGGCCACAATGTAGTTCCAAAAATATTTTACCATTTCAATCACATCCTTTCTTTAGCCACACCCTAGGTGTCATGTTTCTAACTTTCTCGATTTTCGTGTCTCGTTCTCATGCATAAACTCCGCGACAGGACTTCTTACGACAAAATCATAAACCATTCATTTTAATCTTGAAACTAAACTAGTAAGATCATTCAACTCCATATTAGATAGCATGCTCATATTGTCACATCATCATGCTCAACATTTAACACACAAGGTAAAGCATAGTGTCACATGGACGGACACCTTTGGAGTGGAGAACCACTTATGCTTTATCACACATCAAACAAGTAAGGCAAGTAATCATGTATACATGCTCATAATCATCTTAAAGATCAAAATATGAATACTTAAAGTTGGGCCACCAATGTTTATCTTTCAAAGTTCGTTCTTCCTTTTCGAAAAGTTCAAAACAACATATGTTTATTGAATAAATCTACCGTTATACTTAGAGTTAGAAGGTATAGGAAAAATCTACCTTGATCCGAAACTAGTCGCGGCCGAATAAGCTAGTTGGAAAATTCTACGGGCAGTGAAACTCCAATTTCGGACCCAACTTTGAATGGCAGTAACTCGGTCAATATTTGGCCGAATATGATCGTTCTTGGGTCGAAATCGAAGCTCTAGAAGTGCTCTACAACTTTTGTGAAGGGAGTTGATCCTAGAAAGTAATTTAGGTAGGAGAAAGATGATGATAAAGGAAGAGGCAGCTTGCTGTCTGGAAAAGGAAATCCGAGATTTTGACTGAACTTCGGATGTCAATATCTTTGTCGTTTCTTGACCGATTAGGGTGGTTCTTGGTCTAACTTGAAGATCTCGAAGTGCTCTACAACTTTCCCGAAGGAAGTTTATTCTAGAAACTACTTTAGGGAGGAGAAAGATGAGGTTTTGTGGAGGGCAGTAGGCTGTCTGAAAAATGAAAATGGTTTCTAGAGAGAAGTGAGAGCAAAGGAGTGAAGGTGTGAGAATGGCTTGAAGTGAGCTTTCTATTTATAGGCCAAGGGCTCTCTCTCTCTCTCCCTCATCCGAAATCTCTCTCCCTCTCTCCTATCTTTGATATTTTTTCTTATTTAAACACATGAAGGACTAGAATTTGTACTTTGGGAAGATTTGATGGAAGAAGGAGGGGATGGTTCAAGATTGGGTTAGAAGATCATGTACTC
The DNA here is from genome assembly GCA_020567845.1 of Rhododendron henanense subsp. lingbaoense. Lineage (NCBI taxonomy): Eukaryota > Viridiplantae > Streptophyta > Magnoliopsida > Ericales > Ericaceae > Rhododendron > Rhododendron henanense. The sequence continues at coordinate 10,926,181 of CM036312.1, forward strand.
TCCAAATCTCTCCCATATCTCTCCCTCTCTCTCTCTCACTAGTACAATGTACCTATATATATATATATATATATAGATTAAATTGGTAGAAGAAAATCTAAGGATGGTACAACAAATATCTTCTTCTCTCTCTCCTATCTCTCTCCCTCTCTCCCGAATTCTCCCTCTCTCTCCCTCTCGGCATTCTCTCTCTCTCTCTCTCTCTCTCTCTCTCTCTAGTACTATGGAAGAATATATATATATATATATATATATATATATATATATATATATGTCCAAGTACATAAGGTACTATATAATCTTTTAAGATTTTCAAGAATAAGATTTCCTAATAAACTATTCTAATGAGCACATGTGTACTAACATTATTATATATACATATGTGTACAAGTGTCCTTATATATATATATATATATATAAATGTGTACTAAGCAATCTAGGAAGATTTCTAGTCAAAATTCCCTATAAAACTAATCCAATTTGGCACATGTCTCATTATAATATAATATCAAGGTACTTTGAGAATCCTAGGTACAAAATCTAGGGTACAAATATATATATATATATATATATATATATATATATATCTTAATAATAGAATCCCATGGGAAAATCTAGGAAGTGATTTTACTAATATATACTAGTACATCTATTAAACAATACAAGGTACTTATACCTATTTTAATCTTTCAAGCACATGGGAGATCTAATGAATGACTAATTTAATAAATCCTAGTACTTGTTGGCAAGACTAAGCTATTATCTATTGGGTAATAATTCTCCTAACTTTTACTGACCAATGGTTAAAGTAACATATACTTTGAATAATATATATATGTAGATGTATTGACCAAGGATAGAATAGAAGTACATATGTACTAGGTGATCTTACTAGATTTTCTATGTCAAAATTCCTTATTAAACTATGTCAATATTGGCACATGGTCCATTATATTACTATATTATAGTACATAGAATCCTAGGATAAGATATCCATATCTATTTTTTAAGCCTTTAGGTACTTAAGTAAATAAACTAGTAGGATTTTTGAAAGATGAAGACTTTCTTATTTAAACAATTTTATTAAACACATGTGTACTAACTTTATTTTATATAGAAGTAGGTGTACTAGTGTTCTATATTATATTTAAGCATGTACTAGGTGATCTAGGAGATTTCCTAGTCAAAATTCTATACTAAAATACTCTAATTTGACACATGTACTACTAGAATATAATATAAGGTACTTAGAGAATCCTAGGGTATTAAAATACTTGGTACCATTCTAATTCTTTAATGAGGGAATCCCATGGGATTCTAGATAATGAATTAACTAATATATCTTAGTACTAGTCCTATTATCCAATGGATAATAATTCTCCTAGCATTTATGGACCAATGGATAAAAGATCAAGGGTTGACTTTGGTCAAAGGGTTCAAGAGATCAAAAGGTTCAAACGGTTCAAGGAAAGTCAAGGGTTTAATTAGGTTATCTCCACGGATTAGATTAGAAGCTAACTAGGCTTGCTAAGTAGGATTTCTAGCCAAGAAATATAATCTTAAGGCTTACTAGCACACTTGTCTTTAGAAAATGACTATGTTAACTGGCGTGATGAATTCAAATCTAATTATGACGGATTACTAGGGAAAATATACAAGTGCTTTTACAAGCATACTTGTCCTTGGGGAAATGACTAGAAAATTTATATGAAGAAAACTATATTTATAAGTCTAGAATTTAGTAACGACAGATTTTTGGATATTAGAAAGGAATTTTAAATGGAATCCAAGTAATAAAATAAAATTCAAATTTTTAACGAAATTTTTATTTCCCGAAAATCCGGGTCGTTACAGCACCGCACCATTTGGAGAGAGAGGGCAGTTGGATGGGGATTGAGTTTAATACGTGTTGATCTATCGGAAGGAGAGAGTTGGATTCTTAACCTGTTGTCCTTGTCTTTCACAAATTCCCTCACAACTGTATTGATTCTTTACGTCCCCTCTCCATGGTATTGATTAGATTTGGGTTCTTTGATTTCCCTCATTTTGCTATTTCGACTTTTATGATTTCGTTCATTTGTATCTTATTTGCTTCTGTTTAGTGAAGAGACCAAATCCACAAACTTGATTAAAATAGTTTGGAGACATATAAGAAGAAGGAATCCAAAGGACAACTTTTCTCAATTTTTCTAATCAAATCCTTTAATTTGATACACGTCGACATTGTTGAGGGGCAAAATCAGTCTATTCACGCATTTTTCTGCATTGCCGAAACTGCCTTCCCAGACTTTTATGATTTTTCCCTTTGTGTCCTTTTTCTTGTTTACATGTTCGTTTTTTTTTTTTTTGATCCTAGCATGGGGATAATTTGGGTGTTTCAGCAGCATGTCGCAATCGGGAATGGTGAGAGTGACGAGGACTTCATGTCGCTATCATTGGTTGTTTCCATATATTCTAGGAGTAACATTCAACCACTTCTTTGAAACGTATGATCACAACGAGGTAGTGAATGGTGTGGACATTTATGAGACGGTGGTGGTTAACGGAGACTTGGGTGCTTGTCCTTTGGTTGTATCTTTGAATGCACCGCACTGTTTGGAGAGAGAGGTAGTTGGATGGGGAATGAGTTTAATACGCATTGATCTATTGGAAGGAGAGAGTTAGATTCTTAACCTTCTGTCCTTGTCTTTCACAAATTCTCTCACAGCTGTATTGATTCTTTACGTCCCCTCTCCTTGGTATTGATTAGATTTGGGTTCTTTGATTTCCCTCATTTTGTTATTTTGACTTTTATGATTTTGTTCATTTGTATCTTATTTGCTTCTGTTTAGTGAAGAGACCAATCCATCTGCCGATGGACATATAAGAAGAAGGAATACACAGGACAACTTTTCTCAATTTTTCCAATCAAATCCTTTAATTTGATACACGTCGACATTGTTGAGGGGCAAAATCAATTTATTCACACGTTTTTCTGCATTGCCGAAACTGCCATCCCAGACTCCCACCTAACACTTACACTGAGAGAGAGAGAGAGAGAGAGAGAGAGAGTTATAAATTGTACTACAATCAGGCGAACTATAAGCTGATTCCCCAGTATGTATATGTATGCTCTAATCTCCAGATTCCCCACCTCAGATTCGGATGTAAAATTTTGAGAGAGAGAGAGAAATTACCCTTGCAGACAAGAAGGAGGAAGATTGGGGAGGGGTGCGTTGATTTGTGGTGGTGAGATCGGCTCAGTGGTTGACGGGAAAGTGGAGTATGAAATACAGTAACATACCTTAATCTTTTTCACGGAGGCGGCAAAAACTCTCATTCACGGAACTCCATCCACATTATGCCACCACCACCATGGCCCCGCCGTTTTCCTCCCTCTCTCCTCCATCCACCTGCACTTCCTTAGCCAAACCACTTCCACAAAAGACCCAAATAACCAGTTTTATTTTATCGGAAAACAGAAACAAAGAAACAGTTCTAAATTATGTGCCTTACAAAATCCAATTTGTTGAACAGGCTTATAGCTCTGTGTTTTGCAAGAACTTGTCTTTGGGTTTTGATTTGTGTTCTATATCATGGAATGAGACTATGAGATGTACAGATTCTACAAAGTTGCATATTCTATAAAAAAAAAAGGAACAAATCTTACCCCAAAAAAAACTAGGTTCATTGCTGATTGGGCACCCAATTTCGTTGTTCTTGGAAAAAAAATGGGTTTCTCTCACTTCGATGGAATCTCATTGTTCTCGAGAGATTGAGAAATTTTTCAGTGCCGAGTCGGTAGGGCCACGTGGTGCCTTGCACAATCTCGGCCGTCCAACGAAGTTTTGGACGGTCCAGATCTGTTCGGCTGCCGAAGGGTATTTTAGTCATTTCACACTTTAAAATTAGCCGAACAGATCTGGACCGTCCAAAACTTCGTTGGACGGCCGAGATCAGTGCAAGGCACCACGTGGCCTCCTACCCACTCGGCACTGAAAAATTTCTCATCCAAGAGATTACACTGTTCCGTGGTTTTTGAAATCGACTGCTTGAGGTGGTGTTCCATTTTTTCTAAAAGTACTTTTTTTTTTAAAATTCACGTAATTTCAAACTCAAATATAATGAAAATGAAAAATATTTTTTCAATATTTTTTGTACCGTTTAAAAGATCTTAATGAGATCTATCAAACAAAATCCATATTGGTAGGAAAATTATTTGCGTAAATACATGAATTTTGAGCTTGAAATTATATTTTTTTTCTAAAAGTTCTTTTTTGGAGAAACTGGAACACCCCTGACTCGACTATGAACGTATTAGTGGTAAGGAGAGCAAAAACAAATAATTTTGGTGGAAAGAACAAAGGCAACAAGAGAAGGATGGAGAAACATGGAGTAGAGAAAGTGGGTTGAGAGAGAGAGAGTGGGGAATGTGATTTGCATTGCGAAAGTACTTGTTTCCGGAGCAGCCGGAAACAATTTGTTTACGGCAGCAGTTCAACGTAACCGTTCAAAAGTGTTTTGGACGGTCTGAATTTTAAAAAAACTTTTTTGGAAAAGTTTAACTATTTCTCACTGACACCTTTCGAATTGGTGGCAAGTTGTGATTGGGAAAAGGGTACCATGCCAGCGTAGTACCGTATTGACGAGAAATTTTTCGGTGCCGAGTGGGTATATCGGTGTCTGCTTGGCACATTCGGCCGTCCAATACAGTTTTGACGGCTCAAATTGAAACAATCTCTATTCTCTCATTCCAACACTTTCTCTTTCCAAATCCGAGCAGTCCGAAAATACAATGAACAACTTATATGTGCCGAGCGGACGCCACATGGTACCCACCAAACACTAAAAAAATTTCCCCTGTTGACACCCAAAAATTTAAAGAGGACCTTAGTGTTCTGCACTCGATTTATGCACAACGCTACTACCTTCTCCTTTTATAGGGAATTGATTTCCGTACTCTCTTTTTTGATGTTCATACTTCCTTTTTTGTCTTTTAGGAAAAAAAATTTAAACACTTTTAACACTAAAACCAAAAAAAAAAAAAATGATTCTAAAAAAGATGGTAGAAATCAATTCCCTTCTATAATGCTAACATTGAAAACAAACAGTTTACCAAAAAAAACTTTGAAAACAAACTGAGAATGTCCTTTTTCTCTGGGATACCAATCCAATCTAAGACCAAATCCTGTGGGACCCGGTCATAAACCACGTACAGAGCTCTAGGAATATATTGCTGGTCCAAACTTTAATTTTCAAAACACATTTATCTCACCCAAAATGGATTTTTATCAATTGTAATTACAATATTTTATGGCTGCTGATTTTGTCACTCCCTTTTTTGTTAACGCCACTCCCTTGTAAGTGTATTTTTGGTGCAAAAATACACTTGCAGGGGAGTGACGTTAACAAAAAATGAAGTGGCAAACTCATTTCCCTATTTTATAAACATATTTTTTCTTGAGATAAATACTCCGCATGTTTTGAAACTAAGTATAGCATACACGGTATCTTATTGACATACTTAGGTCATGTTTGGTAGCCATTCTATTTTCTGTTTTCTGTTTTCATTTTCAAAATTTTCAAAAGTTAACTTTGAAAGTTTGTTTGGTGCACTACTTCCACTTTCAAATTCTGGAAATCACTTTCACTATTTTCATAATTTGAGGAAGTAACAAAACTCAACTTTCACTATTTTCAGAAACAAAAAACAGGCTACTCCGCTACAATTCCTTGGAGGTCTTTTTTCATTTCCTCTTCCTCTCTCTCTCAAACTCAGGCCATTGAAGATACTCTCTCTCTCTCTCGCTCCCTCCCTCCCTCCCTATTATAGTCAATAAAAGATACTTATCGAATGAGAAAAACCTTATAGTCAATAAAGGACCGACTTTGGAATTAGAAAATTTCACATGTATTTCATCTATATATATATATATATATATACTCTCTTAACTTAGAGATGAGAGGAGGCCGGAAGGGATACGTTGGGCTTATGAAGCCATCATTTTATGAAAGTTGATACTATAATTTCGGCCTAGAAAAGAAGAACCCAATCACCTGGACTCAGTGCCGGCTCAAATGCGAAAGTTGTAATAGGGGGGCCATTTATCTCCTCATCTTTGAACAAAATTTTGCGAAATGTCAAGGAAAACTAAAAAACTGTATTTTTTGGAGCCCTCTTCGGGCTAAAAAATCAGGAGCCAAAAGCAACGACTTCTTCGGCTTCCTCTCTAAGCTGGCCGGCTATGCCTGGTCTATCCACCCGGCCCTTTCTTTCAGAATATCAAGTATGGAATTTGTTTCTAACATGATTGCAAAGGCTTGGATGATTCTCTCTCTCTCTCTCTCTCTCTCTCTCCTGTATAGTTTGAGAACTAGTGAAGAAATTGCAAGAAAGACCATTTTAGAAAAAGTAAAAACTAGTTTCAGAAATTGATTTTTTTTTTTAAAAACAGGTTAACACAAACATGTTTTATGTTTTCACTTTTTTTTTAGGAAAAGTAAAAACTGATTTCAGCAAATAGAAAACAGGAAACAAAAAAGTGGCAGTGTTACCAAACATAGCCTTAATGTTCTCAACAAGGTTTAAATTATAAAAGGTCTCAATCTCAAATCGGACCCATAAGTGGCCCTCATAGGATCGTCCAATCCCTATAGAATATCTTATTCCGTGCAATAACACAATTATATTTCTGCAAAACTCTGCCACTAGGGCATGCACCCTAGGTATCATAAAATTCGACCAGAACAAGGTCACCACAATACCTTGCATAAATCATCAGCACTTAACTTTGTAAAATCACACTAGCTGTCCGTATGATAAAGATAAGAATGACCAACTTGAAGGGAAGATTAAGAGTTTGTCGATATCGTCTACCAGCGGAACTTTTCGTGCATAGAATTTTTGTGCACAAAAATGAGAGAGAAAGAGAAGGCCATAATTTTTCTACTTTTTTGTTTTTTTAAATAAGGACAATAGCCTTTAATAAAATATTGGATAACCGATCAACCAAAAAAAAAATACACACACACAACTAATACCCCAAACAACCATGGAACCAAAATCAGTTCCACGAATTACCCCCAAAAATATATATATATATATCAGTTCCATGTCACAGACGCTGGAGAAGAATCCAAATTAAACAGAATACAACTAGTAGTACTAGTACATTTCTCCACAAGTGCAATAATTATAGGGATAGAATTCCAATGAAACCCAGGACAAGCATTATGAGGACAAGCATAAAGATCGTGTAGCATTTTGGTTCTTGTATCCCATCACCCCTTGAAAAACACATTTATTTGGGAAAAAAAATATAAAGAGAGAAACTTGGGGTTAAAAGATGAAGTACTATACAGAGGTTAAAAGGGGTCTTCTCGTGAATGCTTTTTTTTTCTTCATAGTTTATACATCAGCGGCCAGCGGGTATGGGGTATGGGAGAGTTAGTTCAGGCATTAAGGCTGTGTTCCAGAACAAGAAAAAGAACTTAATTTTTGTCCTGAATATAAGAAGCTCGGTACTTATTTTGGTAGAATTTGTATAGGTAAATACCGGCCGATTTCCGGCAGCCGCGCCGGGCCGTCTCCGGCCACCGGACGGCCGATCCGAGCCATCCAAAAATTCTATAAAAAAAAAAACCAAGGGGGCTACGCGAGAATCAACGGCATCCGAGGTGTGTAGGGTGCTTGATCCGAGCACCCCTTAATTATATTTTAGTTAGTGGAACTCACTTAATACCACTCCCTTCCGAATTCTTAGTCCGTTATTTTATTTTGAGATTTTCAAAAATGTTTCATTTTTTAAATGTGGGAGTAGAAATTTAATAATTTTTCAAAAGTATCTCTCATAAGTGAATGTAAGTGTTGCAGAAGGCAAAATATAAGTGAATTTGCTTAGCACTCGTTTGGTTTATTTGTTTATTTTGAGTTTCAATTTAGACACAATTGTTTCAAACCAAAATAAGACAAATAAGACAGGATAACCAATAGGGTAGTGATTTTCACACTTCTTTTTTTGATAAATGCAGTCCAATTTTTTGTCCTTTAGTGAAATTTATATATGAAAAAATCTTTCGGTACTAAAAGACAAGAACTGGAGTGCATTAAAAAAAAGGACGTGTGGAAATCATTTTCCTAACCAATAAGGCCATTAAGTTATGAGTAGTGATTTTCACACTCTTTTTTGTCTTATTGTGATGTGAATTAGAACTCTTTCGTACTTAAAAGAACAATATTGTAAATTCACATCACAAGAAGACAAAAAAGAGAGTGTGGTTATAAAAATTAAAAAAAAAGTGTGATAATCAAATACCTTAATTTATTTAGAAAATGTTCCGATTTGTTTAGCTCTCTACTCTACTCTACTCTTGTTTTTGCTTACTGACCCAAAAAAGGTTGAGTATACCAGTACTATAGTATTTTCCGGATGATTTTAAAAGCCAAATAGCTTCTATGAGAATCTAAAACAGGAACAAACATCTTTAAAGTATACATACTTTATAGAAATAAAGAAAATTAATAATAATAAACCAAAGAGAGTATCAAGGAAATTACCAATCAGCACTTGCGTGCACCCCATCACTTAAGCACCACCCTGTATAAAATGGAGCACACCCCTCAAACATTTTTCCATAGGTCTCTCACATTCTCTCTCTCTCTCTACCTGACCATTTTTCTTCTCCGATGGAGCTGGGTAGTGTCGTCCAGTTTCTCGAGAACAGAAACATTTTAGTCACTGGTGCCACTGGCTTCCTAGCAAAGAGTACTCTCTCTCTCTCTCTCTCTCTCTCTCTCTGTCTGACACACACACACACACATTTTATGGTGAGGGTTTTAATTTTTTGTTGCGATAATCTGATGTAGTATTTGTGGAGAAGATACTAAGAGTTCAACCAAATGTGAAGAAGCTGTATCTACTTCTAAGAGCAGCAGATGAGAAGTCAGCCTTACAAAGGTTCCATAATGAGGTAAATCATAAATACTCAACACTTTGAAAACAAACAAACAAAAAAAGAACCAGCATAATAATTTCCTTCCTTTACCCCCCATTGCAGCCCAGGCCATATATCTAGAGATCTCAAACCCATATATACCACATTCATTTTCCTTCCACTTTTGCATATGGTAGCTAGCAAAATCAAACAAAATTGTTCAACACTCACACACCTCATTTTTATTCCCTTTGATAACGACCCCGTTACCCCTAACGTAAAGTGAAACTGTCCATAGTCCTGAACCCCAACGAACCGCCCCTCATGGGGCTCGAACCCAGGCCTCCACTAAGGAAGGCATTGGGTAATGCCAACTGAGCTAAGAGCCCATTGGCTAAGTGAGACAGTTTAAGATCGAAGTGTCCAAATGAAATTTGAAGTACATTTCTATAATTTCATTTTCGGAAATTCTAAAGAGACCCAGAAAATTTATCCAGAAATTTACCTACAAAGTGTGCAGACCAGATTTATTTCGATTTTTTTGATTTTTTAATCTCAAGGTGCCTGGACCACCTTACTTACGCGTAAATTCATTCTCAGTTTTTCTCACGGCATACTAAAGTTGACTTGCATCATGACACACTCGATATTTTTTTGTTTGCCTAAATTTCGCATTATGTTTCTATATATGCTCTATGGATGCATTTTGTGATGGATTTTGACAGTTCTGACAAACTACTTTAATTACTGTACGTATCGTAGGCCATAGCAAAGGACTTGTTCAGGGTATTGAGAGAGAAATTGGGAGGAAACTTGAATTCCCTTATTTCGGAAAAAGTCACTTTGGTCCCTGGCGACATAACATGTGAGAACCTGGGCGTGGAAGACCCCAATTTGGAGGAAGAAATGTGGAGGGAAGTTGATATTGTGGTTAATTTAGCTGCAACCACCAATTTTGATGAAAGGTATGGCCCACCACTTGTTAATCCATCATACTCCAAATTGTACACTTATTTTAACACATTTACTAATTCCATCCTAATTAATGTGCATGTGTGTTTGTGTTAATTTCTTGGGGACTTTATCTAGATATGATGTTTCATTCCAACTCAATACAATGGGAGCCAAGAATGTTTTGAACTTTTCCAAGAAATGTGCTAATATAAAGTTGCTTCTCCACGTATCTACCGGTGAGTACAGACTCTTTTTTTACTCAAATTTTTCCAAGCTTCTTTGTGCTTTTTAAGTTGACCAAATTGCCATTAACAATCTTTGTTTGTTTGTTTTTTTCCATCTATAGAAGAGATCATTTACTGTTTTATATCATTTATAAAGTACAAAGTACAAATCCGAGACACTACATAAATTATAAGAGTTCAAGAGATAATCAAGCCCAACAACTAAACCAATACAAGAAATAAGCCCATTATAGGGTAGAAATAAAGAAAGAATGGAAAAACCCTCAAAGAGAAGAACACTCATACGCAGATTGAGATATTTGAACTCCTGACCTCCTTATGAGATGGCAAGAATCCTAGCTAGCAATAATCTATTCTTTAATATATTAGCTTTGCCCATTGAACCGCTTCATATAAATTGATGGTCTTATTCGAAATTTTACCCCATGTAAATGTAGTTTTCAAGTAGCGGAATGAGATGGATTTGACCAAAGAGACAAGTGGGGTGGGGGGTCACATGACAGACATTCTTTCCTATTTTGACTACACAATAGAACTTAGTGGCGGAGGGAGCATAGGCCCTGGATTTTTGGATCCTTTCACTATCCCTCCAGATGATATTATTTTTCATTTTACCCTCTAAAGAATTACAATAGTTCCTCTTCATGTTTAACAATTATCAAACAAACCACTTATATGTTTACAAATAATGAAAGCAACCCGTTAATTAAGTATTATTTACAACCTCCTCTCTTTTAATTATAGTTTTTTGTTACACAATTAATATAAGATTATGCTTTTGATCATTTAGTTTTTGTATCTGATCTCTACTAATTAAGTTGTGTTCTTAGATGTTTGGGACTTTGATTTATAATTTACTAATTGTTAGGACTTTTCGTTATGCTTTTGATTTCTTCAATTAATGGTGATTGTATGTTAAAAGTAGAATTAAACACATCTATAATTTAAGAAACTAACATTGCGCTTAAGTTGGGTAAATATTTTGAAGATTATAATTAAGAAGTGCTCCCTTCACACTTAATTTCTGGCTCCACAGACATAACTCATAGTTTGCCATATATTAATATAATAATATAAATAGCTATTGCTCTAATTTTGACTCCACATATTGAAAATTCTAACTCTGCCTTGGATTTGATAGAACTATAATTGCATAGAAATAAGCCGAAAACATGGAGGAAAGGTGGGCCTAGTCAGAGGGCCGGCCCTGATTTTTGGGGGCTTGAAGTGGATATTAAAGATGAGCCCTTTTTATTGGACTATTTTAAGGGGTACCAAAATAAAAGGAGCCCTAAAATTAGCAAATTTTCGGAAACCTAAAGCAGCCGCACATTGAATGTTGATAGAGATGATCTTTTTTTATCGCAGCTTATGTATCCGGCGAGAAGGCGGGACTTATCCTTGAAAAACCCTATTACATGGGAGAGACACTCAATGGGGTTTCTGGTTTAAACCTTGACACTGAGAAGAAAATTATGGAGGAGAGATTGAGCGAGCTCCGAGCTGAGGAGGCTACGGACCAAGAAATTACATTGGCAATGAAGGATTTGGGCATTCAAAGGTTTGATCGATACGTACAATCTCGATATAAGCATCACAAAGGTTTTATTTACACTTGGATCACAAAAATTGCAATCACATCTGTCACGAGTACTACTGGCGTCTGCCCGATAAATCAAGAAAAAACTTGGATTTTTTTGTGTGTTTTTAGTCATCCTTTATGAATTTTTTTTTAAACTTTGATCTATATTTTTTAGAAATTAATAGAAAGCAACAAAAAAAACCGTGTCAGAAAATTCCTGAAAAAATAGGGTGACGTGGTCCACAGGGAGGGATGGAGTCAATGCAAATCTCACAAAAGTTTATTTTTAATCTGAACCGTTAGTTGATGAAATCGACGGTTGTGGGCTGCCCTACAGATACACTACACATGGGTGCACTACAGCACCCCCGAATCCTCCTTGTTTGAGGAATGGGTTGATTAGTTGGCATATTGAAAAAAGGGCTTGTTGGTGATGCAGTCTAGGGACGTAGTAGTTCAATTGCTACATCACAATTGTATAACAAAACTGGAGAAAATGATGATAGTTTTCTCCCTTGGGATACCTTCGAAGAAAGGCAAAAAAGGGGTACGGGTGACAGGGTGGGAGAGAATGAGAGAGAAGAGCGAAGAAAATAGGGTCTCGTGAGGGAAGGTCGGTCCTGACATTTTGGAGGTTCAAGGCCAAAAAAAAGTAAAATAAAGAAATGGCCTTTTATGTAGTTCATGAGAAAAATGATGATGATAAACAATTTCAAAGAAGAAAATTTATTTAATACAAGGTCTAGATAGGTCTTACGATCATTTTTTTGTAGGATGGATCGACTAACTTTAGCAACAAAAAAAAAAAAGACACTAATATATTTGTCGTTGTTGGCTTTTGTGTTGGATGAGGCTTTTGACTAACGAATCGTGCTTCCTTATTCTGAAATACTACTCCCTCCGTCCCTTTGTAATTGTTCTGCTTCGTAACTCCAACTTATTAAAAAGACATCATCATTATACATTTCACATCAACTTTTTACCCCACTTTCCTTACTTACCCATCATCATTACACTTTTACTCACTAACTTTTCAAAATGGAATCTACTTTTAGGGACAAAATAGACAATTCACCAACTTTTACCCATTAACTTTACAAAATGGACACTTATTAAGGGACAGCCCAAAATGGAATACTGAACTGTAAATAAGGGACGGAGGGAGTAATAATTTGTAATATTATAATATTTTATTTTATCATCCACCTCCTGACATACCTACATATATATGTTTCTCTATTTTACTTTGACTTTTGCTCGGGTAGAATTTCTTGCAAATTTTAGTTTATTAATATGTAACCGAAAAAAACCCCTAAACATAAGAAAGATTTTGGATAGGAGAATAAGGCTGTTGATTTTGTCACTCCTTTTTTTGTTAATGTCACTCTCCTGCAAGTGTATTTTTGCACCAAAAATACACTTGCAAGGGAGTGGCATTAACAAAAAAGGGAGTGGCAAAATCATTTCCCGAGAATAACATCATAAATTTTAGATGCTAATTAAACGTGTAATTCCTAGCAAAAATAAGTATACATGGAATCGATACCATAGTATAATTCTAACCGACCACACTACAAGGCCTCGTTTGATTCGCGGATTAACTGTCTGGGATAGGACTAAATGTACCTAATTCTGAGTTATCTCACGTTTGGTTTCCGAAATGACTGTCGGGATTATTAATCCCATGATTAATTTTATCCCTATATGGGGGGTACTAAATAATCCTAGGGGGGAGGTGGGATTACGTAGGATTAACAAATAAGGAATTGTTTTCAAAAATATTTCGATGATATTGAGATTGATTTCAAAAAGCATTTTCAGAATTATTTTCTTTAATATTAATTTCAAAAAATGTTTTTTTTAAAAAATTAAAAAAAATATTAATTTCAGAACATGTTTTGAAAAAACTTTTTTTTAAAATATATTTTTTCAAAACTTTTCTTATTTTACAAAAACTTTAAAAAAAACTATTTTCAAAAATGTTTTCAGAAATTATTTTTGTTAAAAAATACCAAAAATGTTTTTTAAAACTTTCTTTTATCAAAAAATGATTTCAAAAACTATTTTGTTTGAAAAATGTTTTCAAAAAACCTTTTTCTTCAAAAAAAAAGTTTCAAAAACTAGTTTTTTTTTCTTTCAGAAAATTGATTTTCAACTTTTTAAAGAAATTTTTTATAAAAAAAAAATAGTTCAAAAAAAAAAACTTTTCCCAAATTGTTTTGTAATAAAAATGTTTCACAAAATTATTTGTTTTAAAATGTTTCTTTTTCAAAAGTTTCCTTTTTCGAAAAATGTTTTTGAATTTTTTTTTTAAAAAAATTATTCCTTATCCCATAATTAATCCCACCCAAATCAAGTATGGGATTGGGTGAAATTAGAGATGAAATTAATCCAAGACAAATAATTCAGGGACTATTAATCCAAGGACTGTTAATCCCATCATTTTCAGTCCGCGAATCAAACGAGGCCGTCGATGGTATAATGCGTGATTCGAGCCGTCAAAAAATGTGTACCGTATCTCTGTAGGGCTGGAGTGCACGAGTCCCGTTTCCCAAAACTTAGGGTGTATGAGAGGCTGCACCTTTATATTTGCAGTTGCGAAGATTCTAATGGGGGAAAGAAATTGCCATAAATACTCCCACAAAGACAACATTTCATTTTAGGGGAATTTAGAGGCCGGTCCCGTTTTTTAGGTTCGGATTTCAAATAGTCCTGGCAAAACTATTTCTTTTTTATTTCAGTCATTTCTCTTGACTTTTCATGCATTTTTACTATTTTGCCCATTCCTTTTAACTTTTTGTGTATATGTCCATTTTTAATAAAATTTATATTTTTAGAATCAATTCCTGACCCATATTATTTCGGACAAAAAATACCCTTGGCTATGTGAAGGGACTATGAGAACTGCCAATTCTCATAGAGAACTGAGTTATGAGAACTGACTATGTGAATTGCCAGAAAATACATAGTCCCCATACAAAAATATTGTTTTGATAGAAAATACATAATTCTCATAGATAGTTTTCACGGATAATACACAGTTCTCATATAAAAATATACAGTTCTTATAGAAAATACACAGTCCTCATAGACAGTTCTCATGAACAATACACCGTTATCATAGAAAATACACAAATTCTCATAGATAAATACACAGTTCTCATGAACAATATCAGTTCTTATAGAAAAATACACAGTTCTTATAAAAAATACACACAAAAATTGAACAAACAATAGTAATAATCAAATACAAATCCATCCATATCACAGCTTATTTTTTCGATATTATATACTCCATATAAAAATACTAGTGGAGTAGCAAAAATTTAAACCGACAAAAGAATCAACAATCGCTTTGTTTCACTTTGCACTCAATGACTCACCTGTCTACCGCGTACTGGGATCAAACAATCCAGATTACACACAAAAAAATCCTCCAAAAATACGAGTAGATAACACAGATTAAGCGCCCAATATTTGATCAAACAAGGGGGATCTTTGTTTTGCTCGGTTCAAACCAGTGAGATCTTGGCGCTGTTTGAAAACGAAAACACGTCTCTTTGTGTTTGAATCGCCGGAATCAGACTTTTTCTTCGTCGCCGGACTAGTGAATCAATCTTTGTTTTGCTCGGTTCAAAATAGTGAGATGTAGAACAGATCCGACGGAGACCAAGCCATCTCTATCATTTCCTTTCTCCGGTTTCTCTATCTTATAGTCCCAAACCACCGCATCTTTTCCACACCTCATGAGATCAAATTGATTGACTTCTCCAGTAATTCAAACATTACTTTTGAAGCTTCAATTTTAGATAGAGAGGGAAAAAAGGTCGGTTTGGGAAATGGTGAGTACGAGGCCGGGTCTTCCTCCGTGGGTAAGATCGGCAGCAGCATCATCCAGAGTTGAAATCGACGGAAACGTCACCTCTGTTTCGGGCGAAGGAGATGGGGACGAGGCAGGAGAGGGAGGGGACCGCGGAAGCGTAAAAGTCGGTGGTAGAGTGGCGAAGGAGAAACATACGACATCAGAAAGAGCGGTGATGGTTAGTGGCGACATTGTCGGAGAGGAGACGGCGATGAAGGTGGAGTCGACGCTGCTTCAATCAGAGAGAGAAGGAAAATATCGGAGGAAATATTGCGAGGAGTAGATTTGGGGTAAAAAAGTCACAATTGTCTTTCATATCCAAGCCTATCTAGATTCGGGAATAATATTTAGGGTTGGGATCAAAACGAACCTAAAAAGAGGGATTGGCCTCTAATTTTATTCATTTAAGAAGTTTGTTGAAACATTTAATTTGAAACATTTAATGACCTCTGCCTCATGAATGCTGATGAAACACATGCATGAACAATTAGGCCTTGGTTTTTTTTTGAAAAGATCAACAATTAGGCCTTGTTTGGTCACTGATATTTTGGCTCTTTTCACTTGATTTTGTGCGATAATGTCCCTGTGTGTGTGTATACACACACACACACCCTATTTATTGTCTAAATAATTAAACGAATCATGTCAGTTATTGATGTTGGGCTTGTGAAGTTTGAGTCGGACTAACGGACTTTAGTTTGCAACTTTGCTAATTATCCGGGGGGTTCGATCTAAAGAAGAGTACTATGATAAATGAT
The DNA here is from genome assembly GCA_020567845.1 of Rhododendron henanense subsp. lingbaoense. Lineage (NCBI taxonomy): Eukaryota > Viridiplantae > Streptophyta > Magnoliopsida > Ericales > Ericaceae > Rhododendron > Rhododendron henanense. Next base: position 10,942,495 of record CM036312.1, read on the forward strand.
GATATGTAAGACGCTAGAATACATAATGTGCTACATGCAGTCGATCTAGCTAGTGAAAATTGACGTGAGCGCTAGATATAACCAATTACTCACTTGGGGAACCATTTTTCAAAGAAAACTCTGTGTCAGGCAATTTTTACTGTTTGTGTTCTTTGCATGATTTATTCTTCGAGTGATTGCGTATTGTGGGATCGGGCCGGGTCCAGAACATTCGATGATGAAAAAGGGCTAGTCGACATTGACCAACTCGATCATAGCTAGACTCGATCTTAATGTAACGAAGCATAGATGATTAACCAATTTTATTTTTCCTCTGATAAAACAGAGCAAGGAAATATGGGTGGCCAAACACCTATGTGTTCACAAAGGCAATGGGAGAAATGCTTTTGGGGCAAATCAAGGGAAATATTCCTCTAGTCGTGCTCCGTCCCACCATCGTTACCAGTACTTACAAGGAACCCTTCCCTGGTTGGGTTGAAGGCATCAGGTAGAATTCACCAAAACATTCTCTTTTATCGCATTTACGACGGAACTATTCGTTTCTGTTACAGCTAGCAGAAACGAGTAATTTCATTAACCGATTCCAAAGAGATTAAAAGAAGGATGGACAGAACGGCATCATTTCTGAAAGGACAGTATTCGAACTATGTTGGCATCCCGTAAATGTTTTCTTGTATTTGGACGCTAAAGACGAAAGAAGAAAACCAAGTGTTGTAGGATTCATTAGGTGTATTTTTGCCTTTTCTATGGAATAATTAGCACTTGCTTTGATGGTTGCAGAACTATTGATAGCTTGGCTGTCGGATATGGTAAAGGAAGATTGACGTGCTTTCTTGGTGATCCAGAGTCCATAATTGATTTGGTGAGCATATTGGAAACTCATTTTTCTTACACAGTGTGTTAAGTTTGATAAATAATTAATTCAAAATTTAAGTTTTCTTGAGCACATTCAATTCGTAAATATACATGTACAACTATATAACTACGTGCGAAATGTTCATTGAGGCTTTCAACTGTTTTGTCTTTTCATGTTCATTATCCACGCTTATTGGGCAGTGGTTATAAGAACCGTAAAAGATTTAGAAGTCGATCCATTATTCCCAAAGATCAACTTGTCATGAGAAATGGGCTAGTCATAGTAATTAATAAGAGTAATTAAGATGCTCATGTTTACTTATTTCTTGAATGTAATCTTCTACCTTAAAAAACAATCAAAATTGAAACATTTTAAGAGGAATAAACGTGAAGATATGCCAACGGGCTCTAGCCCAGATAACACTTCTTTGACCCTTCCAATTGGGTGGTCTTGGCTTCAAATTCGCTATAGGCGAGCTAGTGTTGCGGTAGTGTGTTATTCCCCATGTCCCCTTCCTATTTTCCCTAGTGTAAGTTCTTCCAACCTTTGACCCCCTCCCCCCCAAAAAAAAAAAAAAAAAGTGCAGATACCAGCAGACATGGTGGTTAACTCAATGCTGGTGGCCATGGAAGCAAATGCAAATCAAGCATCAGACGATGTGGTGATTTACCAGGTGGGTTCCTCACTTGCAAATCCATTGAGGTACAGCTGGATTCAAGATTACGGGCATCGCTATTTCACGAAACATCCTTGGGTTGGTAAAGACGGAAAGGCTGTCATTGTTGGCAAGGTCACTGTGTTGAGCTCCATGGCTAGCTTCCGCAGATACATGGCCATTCGCTACCTGCTTCCACTCAAGGTTTGTGTCTTTTCTGGAAACAGTACTATTTATACCTGGAAAGATGCTTTTTAAGGCTTGTTTGGATTCTGCCTTGGAGAATGGATTTATATACGGATTTTGTGGTGGAAAAATTAGAGAAAAGAAAAAAAAGGAAGGGGGGTTGTGAAGTTAACCGTTTGTGCATGGTTTATCTGTGCTTTTTTGTAGGGATTACAAGTAGCAAACACAGTATTTTGTCAGTTTTTCCAAGGCACATATTCCGAATTCCGTAGAAAAATCAACTTCGTGTTCCGGTTGGTGGAACTTTACCAGCCTTATTTGTTCTTCAAGGGCGTGTAAGTAATTTACTCATTTGCAAATTTACAATCTTGGTCATCAATCATCGTAGTGTTTTGTACGTAAAATTTGAATCCAATTGAAATATTACTCTCTTGCCGTTCGTCTTATGTCATAATTGAACGTTTTCAATCCACATTCAAATTGAACGAAGTTTGATTAAGTTCACTAACTACTTAAAAACAAAAATCTCGCTTTTGGTATATATTTCAATTAAAAATCAGTTTTTTTGGGCCTTTAGTCTACTTTCTAATTTGATTAATTGTTGTTCGTGGATAATCTGCTAAAGATGTTTTTTGCTAAATGAATGAATAGTACTGAAGTAAACTTCCACTAAAGCACTTCAAAATAAAACAAGTTGATTCGAACGAGGCCCATCATAATACTAATAGTTGGTCTCTGTACGCATTCAGCTACGATGACATAAACACGGAAAAGTTGCGAATGGCAGTAAAAGAAGGCAACGTCGAGACAGATGTGTTCTACTTTGATCCCAAGACCATAAACTGGGAAGACTACTTCATCAACACTCACCTTCCCGGTGTCGTAAAGTACGTATTCAGGTGAATGCGATGATCACCACCAGAAGAACAACGTACGCATGTGTTGTTGAACTTTGGGATAATTTGTCCTTAATTACATGTCAAACAAGTGTGTTTCTTAGCTTTGAAATAATTTTGATTTGTTGTAAGGCAGTATAAGTAGTACTGCTGCAAAAGTGTTGAAATACTTTCCGATGAAAAGATGTATTAATTCAGTGGTGCTCATCAATATGAATTGAAATTTGTTGGCTTGAATGAATTTGAAATTTATTAGCAGAAGGATGAAATTTGAGACCCCATATGGCTAACTTTTTGAGGAATTCTTAGGTTGTCATTTTGGTTGTTTTCTTTAAATTCTTACTTAGATTTGGGTCAAATTTTTACGTTCTATCGTTTGTCTTGACGAGAGGAATCGACAAAACATAGAAGTATAGATGAATATTGTGAAAAAAGCATAGAAAACGACGAAAAAGACCCAATCTATTAAGGGAAAACAGGCAAAAAGAAGCACCAAAATTTAGGGGCATGTTTTATTTTGATTGTGTACAAACGCTGGAAGGGGGCGAGGGGCTTATGGTTTGGGCTAAGCGGTCGGCCCAACTTCTAGAGTTGGGCTTATGTAGGAGAAACGGCATGGCCCATGCCAGGCAATGAGTTCGGCCCATATGTTAACCTATACGTATTTATCAAAGGGGAGTTTTTTGTTGACCACAAAAGTAGGGGGAGATTTTAGTAAAAAAAATCATAATGCAATTACTGAATTGGAAATATACCCCAAATTATCGATTTAATTAAAAAAACTGGCGTAGTTAATGTAATTTTGTAATGCTAAGAAGAAGATTTTTCATTACCCCTTGTAAATGGAGAAAGCATGGTTAGAAAATTAGAGGCCGGTCCTACTTTTTAGCTTTGGTTTCATCTTAACCTTAAATATTGTTTCCGAACCTAAATAGGCTTTGTTATGTTGCATGATAACCTTTTTGTCCCTGTGAACTATGTAAACTGTATATGTGAACTGTATATATGACTCGAGGGGTATTTTTGTCCGAGACAATGGACCGTGACTATATCGGGTAGCAATAATTTGCTCGGACACTAATTTGGGCGGGCCCGAGCCTAATTTATGGGGCCGGCCTATAAGAGCATCTCCAGCCTTGACCTATTTTAAGACCCAAATTTAAAAATGGGGCAAAAACCACAAAAATCTCTCTCCAATCCTTGACTCAAACCCTTCCCCATTTTGGGTTTTACCCATTTCTTTGCCCAAATCTGGGACAACCAAATGCTTGACTCATTTTTCCAACGGCTACTTCCCCACTCCGTATGACGATCCCTTCAGCTCCTTCCCCACTCCTGCTGCCGCCGCCGATCGGGATTGGATGTACCCCTCGTTTCTGGGCCCATGTGCCGTTTGTAATCGAGGAGGAGTCACCATGAACAAGTCGCCCAAATCGCACAAGCACGAGGCATTTCGCAGCCTCTTTGATGCTGGCAATCTCCAACGGCAGGGGAGGTGGGAGGAGGGCGAATTCACTGCGGACAAGTTTTTAGGCGAGGGAGTCCAAGGAAGAAGAAATGAGGTGAGGGAGTCCAGGAAGAAGAAATGAAGCCACTGACGGTTCAAGGTTTGGTTCCTTCTATGGCGATGTGTTCGTCTTCTATGGCGCCGTGTTCGTCTTCTTCCTTGTAGTCCAGCTGCTCATTTTGTTGCTGCTCATTCCATTCCTCTCTTTTATTTATATAAATGTCATTAGATGTTTTAAAAATAATAAATTTTGGGTCAAAATAGGGTTTTGCCATTGGAGAGGTTCCTACCCAAAATGGGGTTTTGCTCAAATTTTAACTCAAATTTGGAGAAAGGAAAGGGTAAGGACCGGAGATGCTCTAAAAACCCCATAATATGTTTGCACTCAGCGTTTCATTCTTTGGGTAGAGGAAATTGGACCTGGGCATATTATAGTTGAGGATCTAGCAGAATTGGGCCATCTCGCTATCAGTCTAGAAAATCAAGACTTAATTCCCATTAAGAGCCTACTTGGATGCGGGTAAAAAATCGGGGGTAAAAAATATGAATGGGGGATAAGATAGTAGGGGGTATTAATTTTGATGGGTTGGCCCACATTGATTTGATGTTTATGGAAGGGGGGATAAAATAGTACTCCCTCCGTCCCTTTTTTAGAGTTCAGTATTCTATTTTGGACTGTCCCTTAATAAGTGTCAATTTTGTAAAGTTAGTGGGTAAAAGTTGGTATATTTTCCATTTTATCCCTAAAAAGTAGATTCTATTTTGAAAAGTTATGGAGTAAAATTGTAATGATGATATCTTCATAGAGGGTAAGTAGGAAAAATTGAGGTAAAAGTTGATTGAAAAGTGCAATGATGATATTTTCTTAATAGGTTGGAGTTACGAAGCAGAACACTTAAAAAGGTACGGAGGAAGTATGTGGTTTGGATGGTGTATTATATAGGGGGATAAAATTTGACTTTGTTTGGATGATTTATAGAATGGGGGGGGGGGGGGGGGTGATAAAAAGGGGTGGATGATGGGAAAAGCTGTTATACATTATGCTTAAAGTCCTTGTATCTTGAGTTAGCCTCCTTGATATATCCTTTGTCGAATTTTGAATGAATAAATTTAATTTGTTGCTGATAAAAAAAAAAATTGAATTGGCCATCGAATTCAGAAGTAGCAGCATTAATCTCATTTTTTGTCTCATTTTGCTAAATAGCGGATTTGCTCGTGCTTAAAATCACTCCTAACAATAATCTCATTTTTTTTAATATCCGCACGCATTAAAACATTATCCCAAATTTGTATTATAAAACATAGTGGTTTTCTTTGAAATGTTTAGGCATACAAATGAGAGCAACATTTATCGCCATCAAATTATTTTTCGTTAAAATCGTAGCCATGTGGTTAGAAAAAGAAAAGAAAAAAGAAAATCTAATTATTATTTTCGTTACTAAATCTCTCTCCTTTTTTTTTGGCTTTCCCTCTATGTCTCTATCTTTATCAAGTGGGCTTTATTGTTATATTTATACCTATTTAGACCCCTTTGGTAATCTGGGCTTGGCCCATTGGGTGCTCTGTTAGTTTCTTGTTAACTTGAGCTTTTTTTTTGTAATTATTTTTTCTTATCAATAAATTTTTTTGTTTCGCTTTTCAAAAAAAAAAGTTGGAGAGAGATAGAGAAGGGGAATTGAAGCAAATGTTACGAAAAGGAGGAGAGAGATTTGGTAAGAAAAGCAATGATTAGGTATTTCTTTTTTGTTTCTGTTCTAATCACATGACTATTATTTTATCGAAGAGTAGTAATCAAACTTGATAAAGATAGAGATAGAGAGAAAAATTAAATATTACAAAAAAAAATTGAGAGGAATTTGGTAAGGAAAACAATAGTAATTATGGTAAGGAAAACAATAGTAATTATGGTAAGGAAAACAATAGTAATTAGGTTTTCCTTTTTTGTTTCTTTTCTAATCACATGGCTTAACGAAGAGTAATCCAACTTGATAAAGATAGAGACAGAGAGAGAAATTAAATTTTATTAAAAAAAAAAAAGGAGACAAGGATTTGGTAAGGAAAGTAATACTAAGGGGTCATTCGGCCTAATAAGCCAGATGACTTTTTTTCGTCTTTATTTAAAAAAAATTCGCATTTTTTAGTTTTTAGTCAATTTTTTTTCTTCAGATTATTGCTTTGTCATGATGAGAGGAATTTAAACTATTAAGCCAAATTTCTAAATTTTTTAAATAAAAACAAAAATAAACCTATAAGCCAAATTTTTCGTCTTATTTTAGATTCCTCTCATCCGTTTTGGTGATAGCGTTCTCTCATTAAAACTCTATAACCTATGCGTATTACTTTTGTGCAGAAACTTCAAAGTCTACTTCTCTACAATTGCTTTTGTCCAACTTACAACAACGAGTAGGGGCATTCGTATTCTTTTTAGTTTCGAAACTTTTAATGTACATAGGTGAATTAGAAAACCTACTCTTTTTTCAAAGGCTAGCTTGTTAATTTCAATCTCAAACAACGGGCATGGTCGCACGAGGCATGCAGCCCACCTAGTAGGAGTAGGTGGCCGTTGGCGAGGAGAAATTTTTCAGTGCCGGGTGGGCACGGGACACGTGGTGCCCATGCACCATCTCGGCCGTCCAATGAAGTTTTGGACGGTCCAGATCTGTTCGGCTGTTTTAAAGTGTGAAATGACTAAAATACCCCTCGGCAGCCGAACAGATCTGGGCCGTCCAAAACTTCATTGGACGGCCAAGATGGTGCAGGGCACCACGTGTCCCGTGCCCACCCAGCACTGAAAAATTTCTCGTTGGCGAGTCCCGCTGATCAATCATGTGACACCGGCCTTTTTATTAGTTGCCGACAATGCTGAAAATGAAAATGACATTAAGAATTGTGCCTACGCGGAAAATATTTATATCTAGGTTTTGGGTCTCAAAACCCAATCTCTTTCTCTGCGCATAGTCCCTAATAATTTTTTTTTTCTATTTCTCTCCACTAATATTACTCAAAAATCTCCCTCAAAATCCAAACCGAACAAGCCCCGATGTATGAAAATTAAGAAGTGTGTAAGATTTTACTGCCTTATAACTTGATCAGATTAGAGATTGGGTTCCAAATTGGGAAACATAAATTGGGTTAATTAGTAGATTAGTAACGCAGGAGAGGGGGAGGGAGAGAGAAACACAGATTGTGTCATGGTACGAACCACATGATTTTTATTTATTTATTAATCAGAACCACAACATGATTGATAAGTGTTTTTTACTCCAACTATTAACATAACGCCGGAAAAAAAAAAAAAAAAAAAAGGGGCAAAATGATAGTAAATTTTTTAACGAAAATTTTATATGAAATTATTCATTTTGGTGTAATCTCACGTTGCCATAATTACAGTCTTAAGGTTTGTAGAAGTTTTTTTTTTTCCTCTTCTAAAAATAAAGATTTAACCTCGGTATTGTTGATACGATCTCATGGACAAAAATTCAACGTGGTGTATACAAATTTATAAATTCTAGACAATTTTAAAATGGATGTATACACCCTGTACACATCTAAATAGGGGTGTATATTGTTAGATGGAGTTCACTCTACTTTTTTTTGACATCAAAATATCACTTGTTTTCACTAAAAATACCAAAATTACCATTTAAACAACGAAGTTGAGGGAAATGAGTTTTCTTGAATATTAGTGGGTATTTTATTTTTTTGTCTAAAATACCAAAAATACCATTTAGACATTAACGTGCTCGTACGTGAACTCATCCTTACACTTTTTATAAAAGTAATTTAAGTAAACGTTGTTTTATCAATCCATACAAAATTTGTTGCCCGAAAAAAAATCCATGCAAATTTGGAATCATGAATAGCCAAAAATCACACAAAAACATTAATTTCCTCGAGAATTTCACCTAGCAAACTGAGCGAAGGGTAGAACATGTGACTCTGTAGCTCCCTGTTCGGTCCAAGACTCTAATGTGCAAGTAGGTGTAAGAGTGCGAATGTGAAAGAATTTTTCAAAAACTTCTCAAACAATTAAAATTTGTGAGTATGATAATTGAAAGCGCAAGAATTGAATGCCATTTTGAAGAACTTATACGTGACAAAGGTCCAAGTGGATTCATTTTTTAATGTGTTATTTCTTCTCACGGGAGATGGCCCAGGTCTGCTAGATCCTCGACTATAACATACCCGGGTCTAATTTCCTATGCCCAAAGAATGAAAACGCTGAGTGCAAACTTATTATGGGGTTTTTATAGGCCGGCCCTGTAAATTAGGCTCGGGCCCGCCCAAATTAGTGTCCGAGCAAATTATTGCTACCCAATATAGTCACGGTCCATTATCTCGGACAAAAATACCCCTCGAGTCATATATACAGTTCACATAATTCACATATACAGTTTACATAGTTCACAGGGACAAAAAGGTCATCATGCAACATAACAAAGCCTATTTAGGTTCGGCAACAATATTTAAGGTTGAGATGAAACCGAAGCTAAAAAGTAGGACCGGCCTATATTTAAGGTTGAGATGAAACCGAAGCTAAAAAGTAGGACCGGCCTCTAATTTTCTAACCATGCTTTCTTCATTTACAAAGGGTAATGAAAAATCTTCTTCTTAGCATTACAAAATTACATTAACTACGTACGCCATTTTTTTTAATTAAAACGATAATTTGGGGTATATTGCCAATTCAGTATTTGCTTTATGATTTTTTTTTTTTTGACTAAAATCTCCCCCTACGTTTGTGATCAACAAAAATCTCTCCTTACCCTTTGATAAATAATAAAGTGGGTATACGTTAACATATGGGCCGAACCCATTGCCTGGCATGGGCCATGCCTTCTCTCGTAACTTAAGCCCAACTCTAGCAGTTGGGCCGGTCCAATTGCCTGGTATAGGCCATGCCTTCTCTTCTACTTAAGCCCAACTCTAGCAGTTGGGCCGATCGCTTAGCCCAAACCATAAGCCCCTCGCCTCCTTCCAGCGTTTGTACACAATCAAAATTAAATATGCCCCCTTGGGTTTTTGTCGTCATCTTATATGATTTTTTTCACAATATTCATCTATACTTCTATGTTTTGCCGATTCCTCTCATCAAGACGAACGATGGAATGTAAAAAAATTTGACCCAAATATAAGTAAGAATTTAAAGAAAACAACCAAAATGGCAGCGCTAAGAATTCCTCGATAAGTTAGCCATATGGGGCCTCAAATTTCATCCTTCTACTAGTAATAAATTTCAAATTCATTCAAGCCAACAAATTTCAATTCATATTAATGAGCACCACTGAATTCATACATCTTTTCATCGGAAAGTATTTCAACACATTTGCAGCAGTACTACTTATACTGCCTTACAACAAATCAAAATTATTTCAAAGCTAAGAAACACACTTGTTTTGACATGTAATTAAGGACAAATTATCCCAAAGTTCAACAGCACATGCGTACGTTGTTCTTCTTCTGGTGGTGATCATCGCATTCACCTGAATACATACTTTACGACACCGGGAATGTGAGTGTTCAGGAAGTAGTCTTCCCAGTTTATGGTCTTGGGATCAAAGTAGAACACATCTGTCTCAACGTTGCCTTCTTTTGCTGCCATTCGCAACTTTTCCGTGTTTATGTCATCGTAGCTGAATGCGTACAAAGACCAACTATTAGTATTATGATGGGCCTCGTTCGAATCAACTTGTTTTATTTTGAAGTGCTTTAGTGGAAGTTTACTTCAATATTCATTGATTTAGCAAAAAACATCTTTAGCGAATTATCCAAGAACAACAATTCAAATTAGAAAGTAGACTAAAGGCCCAAAAACACTGATTTTAATTGAAATATATATATATCAAAAGCTAGAATTTTTTTTCAAGTACTAAGTGAACTTGTTCAAACTTCGTTCAATTTTAACGTGGATTGAAAACGTTCAATTATGACATAAGATGAACGGCAAGAGAGTAATATTTCAATTGGATTCAAATTCTACATACAAAACACTACGATGATTGATGACCAAGATTGTAAATTTGCAAATGAGTAAATTACTTACACGCCCTTGAAGAACAAATAAGGCTGGTAAAGTTCCACCAACCGGAACACGAAGTTGATTTTTCTACGGAATTCGGAATATGTGCCTTGGAAAAACTGGCAAAATGCTGTGTTTGCTACTTGTAATCCCTACAAAAAAAAAAAGAAAGCACAGATAAACCACGGTTTACTTCACAACCCCCTTCCTTTTTCCACCACAAAATCCGTATATAAATCCATTCTCCAAGGCAGAATCCAAACAAGCCTTAAAAAGCATCCTTCCAGGTATAAATAGTACTGTTTCCAGAAAATATACAAACCTTGAGGGGAAGCAGGTAGCGAATGGCCATGTATCTGCGGAAGCTAGCCATGGAGCTCAACACAGTGACCTTGCCAACAATGACAGCCTTTCCGTCTTTACCAACCCAAGGATGTTTCGTGAAATAGCGATGCCCGTAATCTTGAATCCAGCTGAACCTCAATGGATTTGCAAGTGAGGAACCCACCTGGTAAATCACCACATCGTCTGATGCTTGATTTGCATTTGCTTCCATGGCCACCAGCATTGAGTTAACCACCATGTCTGCTGGTATCTGCACATTTTTTTGGGGGGTCAAAGGTTCTTCCTACACTAGGGAAAATAGAAAAGGGGACGTGGGGAATAACACACTACCGCAACACTAGCTCGCCTACAGCGAATTTGAAGCCAAGACCACCCAATTGGGAGGGTCAATGAAGTGTCATCTGGGCTAGAGCCCATTGGGCATATCTTCACGTTTATTCCTCTTAAAATGTTTCAATGTTGATTGTTTTTTAAGATCGAAGATTACATCCAAGAAATGAGTAAACATGATCATCTTAATTACTCCTATTAATTAATAAATATGACTAGCCCATTTCTCATGACAAGTTGATCTTCGGCAATATTGGATCAACTTCTAAATCTTCTTCTAACCACTGCCCAATAAGCGTGGATAATGAACATGAAAAGACCAAACAATTGAAAACCGCGATGAACATTTGGCACATAATTATATATATAGTTGCAGTACATATATATTTACGAATTGGATGTGCTCAAGAAAACTTAAATTTTGAATTATCTATCAAACTGAACACTGTCAACAATGACTACTGTGTAAGAAAAATGAGTTTCCAATATGCTCACCACATCAATTATGGAATCTGGATCACCAAGGAAGCACGTCAATCTTCCTTTACCATATCCGACAGCCAAGCTATCAATAGTTCTGCAACCATCAAAACAAGTGCTAATTATTCCATAGAAAAGGCAAAATACACCTAATGAATCCTACAACACTTGGTTTTTTTCTTTCTGTCTTTAGCTTCCAAATACAAGAAAACATTTACGGGATGCCAACATAGTTCGGATACTATCCTTTCAGAAATGATGCCGTTCTGTCCATCCTTCTTTTAATTTCTTTGTAATCGGTTAATGAAATTACTCGTTTCTGCTAGCTGTTGCAGAAACGAGTAGTTCCGTCGTAAATGCGATAAAGAGAATGTTTTGGTGAATTCTACCTGATGCCTTCAACCCAACCAGGGAAGGGTTCCTTGTAAGTACTGGTAATGATGGTGGGACGGAGCATGACTATAGGAATATTTCCCTTGATTTGCCCCAAAAGCATTTCTCCCATTGCCTTTGTGAACACGTAGGTGTTTGGCCACCCATATTTCCTTGCTCTGTTTTATCAGAGGAAAAATAAAATTGGTTAATCATCTATGCTTCGTTACATTAAGATCGAGTCTAGCTATGATCGAGTTGGTCAATGTCGTCTAGCCGTTTTTCATCATCGAATGTTCTTGACCCGGCCCGATCCCACAATACGCAATCACACGAAGAATAAATCAAGCAAAGAACGCAAACAGTAAAAATTGCCTGACACCGAATTTTCTTTGAAAAATGTTCCCCAAGTGAGTAATTGGTTATATCTAGGGCTCACGTCAATTTTCACTAGCTAGATCGACTACGTGTAGCACATTATGTATTCTAGCGTCTTACATCATCATTTATCATAGTACTCTTCTTTAGATCGAACCCACCCGGATAATTAGCAAAGTTGCAAACTAAAGTCCGACTCAAACTTCACAAGCCCAACATCAATAACTGACATGATTTGTTTAATTTTGTAGACAATAAAAAGAGGTATATATACAAGGACATTATCGCGCAAAATCGAGAGTGAAAAGAGCCAAAAATATCAGTGACCAAACAAGGCAATTGATCGTACACTGTTTCAATATCCGTCGGAGTTGTTTGCTAGTTGTGACTCAAGTTTTCACCAATCCTTAGGGGATTGAATGTCTGTATTTCATACTTTACATGTTCCGACCTTTATTGGCGGTGTGAAGTCGTTTCTGCTCTTAGATATTTATCTTCCTTGTTTCATTCTTAATTGGATGGTTTTGGTGTTTCCCTTGTCATTATTTTTGGATGGATATCTGTAGATGCTGTATGATTTCTTTGAAATGATATGACTCATGTTTGGATTTTTTTTTATAAAAAAAAGGCCTAATTTTTTTTTTTTGATCAACTAAAAGGGTGAGAGGGGGCGACCAGTGTAGCAATCCCCCTTGGGCGTGACCATAGGGGCTCCCTACCCGCTGTGGAATGTCCGGTTCGAGCCATAGTTACTATCCGAGAGGACAGACTGTCACCACAGCACCACCTAGGTACAAGTGGGCATAAGTGTTTACCCTCACACTTTCTCGCCACTGGCAAGACTCAAAACCGAGTCTCATCTCGGGATGAAGGGCACCCTACCCACTAAGCTACCACTAGGCTACCACCGAAGGTGGTAACAAGGCCTTATTGTTCATGCATGTGTTTCATCAGCATTCATGAGGCAGAGGTCATTAAATGTTTCAACAAACTTTATTATGCAATAAAGTCTTAAAATGACTTGTTGTCTTCTCATCCAATAATAAGTGTGGCCGGTGACTGTGAGTGGGAGTATTTATGGCAATTTCTTTCCCCCATTAAAATCTTCGCAACTGCAAATATAAAGGTGCAGCCTCTCCTAGCCCTATGTTTTGGGGAACGGGACCATCTAGTGTGCACCCCCTGTCCTACAGAGATATAGTACATAGTTTTTGACTGGTTGAATCGCGCATTATACCTTTATAGTGGTCAGTTAGAATTATACTATGGTATCGATTTCACGCATTGTTATTTTTGCTGGAATTACACATTTGATTAGCATCTAAGATTTAGGTTGTTGATTTTGTCACTCTCTTTTTTATTAACGCCACTCCCCTACAAGTGCATTTTTTTACACCAAAAATACATTTACAGATGAATGACGTTAGCAAAAAAGGGAGTGGCAAAATCATTTCCCAAGATTTATGATGTTATTCTCCTATCCAAAATCTTTCTTATGTTTAGGGGTTTTTTTTTTGGTTACATATTAGTAATAAACTAGTAAAATTTTGCAAGAATTCTACCCGAACAAAAGTCAAAAGGTGGATGATCGAATATAATAAATTAATAGTACAAATTATTAGTATTTCAGAATAAGGAAGTACGATTTATTAGTCAAAGCCTCATCCAACACAAAAGCCACGACAAATATATTAAGATAAATATGGTCCCCTATTAGTGTCTTTTAAATATGGTCCCCTACAAAAAACATGAACATAGACCTATATAGACCTTGTGTTAAAATTTGGTCCCAAACAACATTGTACAATTAATGTACCCTATCTCTGGGTTTATTAGCACATCTTATTTAAATCAGCAAAAAATTGGTATACAATTATGATGTAGACCTATCTAGACCTTGTATTAAAATTTGGCCGACCTGCCCTCATGAGACCCTATTTTCTTCGCTCTCCTCTCTCATTCTCTCTCACCCTGTCACCCATACCCCTTTTTTGCCTTTCTTCGAAGGAATATATCCTAATGGAGAAAACTATCATCATTTTCTCCAGTTTGGTATACAATTGTGATGTAGCAATTGACCTACTACGTACCTAGACTGCATCACCAATAAGCCTTTTTTTTCAATATGCCAACTAATCAACCCATTCGTCAAACAAGGAGGATCCGGGGGTGCTGTCAGTGGCGGACCCAGGAATTTGACATAGCGGGGGCACCAATTTTCTTTGTAACACCTTAATATGTGAGTTACAGTTAACCACATTCACACCAAAATAATTTAAGCATTCATGATAATGCAATAATTTAAAAGTATATATGCATTTTAATAACAAGCTATTTGGGCAAATTTGCGCACCTCAATTATATGTGTTAAAACAAAATTATCACATATTCATCATCTATTTTCCTAGTATTAACTCTACAAGTACAAGTTTCGGGAACCAAAAATGTACAAATACAATGTGCGGGTTCATATTGAGTACTATACAAATGATTGGAGACGTTGAGGAGTGGGGGAAACCTTGGTTGTGAAAGAGTTTTAGTTTTAGTGGATGGAAAAAATCTTAGTTGTGAAAGAGTTTAAGTGGATGGGGAAATCAAGATTTTGAAAAAAGAATTAAAAAAGAAACGACGGAGTGGCAAGGGGGGGACTCATCAAGATTTTGAAAAAAGAATTAAAAAAGAATCCACGGATTGGCAAGGGGAGACTCGAACTCTCGCTCAAAGTTATTTATGAATAGTTGCTTACCACTGCAACAAATGGCAACTTACTTAACATGTAAGCACATATAATATATATATACAAAAAATTCTGGGAAATTTTTTTTTTAAAAAAAGGCGTGGGGGCACGTGACCCCACGTGCCCTATGGTGGGTCCGCCCCATGGGTGCTGTAGAGCACCCATGTATAATGCGCCTGTAGGGCAACCTATAACCGTCGATCTCATCAACTAACGGGTCAGATTAAAAACAAACTTTTGTGAGACTTGCATTGACTCCATCCCTCCCTATGGACCACGTCAGCCTATTTTTTCAGGGATTTTCTGACACGGTTTTTTTTTTGTTGCTTTCTATTAATTTCTAAAAAATATTGATCAAAGTTTAAAAAAAAAAATCATAAAGGATGACGAAAAAGACAAAAAAAATCCAAGTTTTTTCTTGATTTATCGTGCAGACGCCAGTAGTCGCGACAGATGTGATTGCAATTTTTGTGATCCAAGTGTAAATAAAACCTTCGTGATGCTTATATCGAGATTGTACGTATCAATCAAACCTTTGAATGCCCAAATCCTTCATTGCCAATGTAATTTCTTGGTCCGTAGCCTCCTCAGCTCGGAGCTCGCTCAATCTCTCCTCCAGAATTTTCTTCTCAGTGTCAAGGTTTAAACCAGAAACCCCATTGAGTGTCTCTCCCATGTAATAGGGTTTTTCAAGTATAAGTCCAGCCTTCTCGCCGGATACATAAGCTGCAATAAAAAAAAGATCATCTCTATCAACATTAATCGACGTGCGGCCGCTTTAGGTTTCCGAAAATTTGCTAATTTTAGGGCTCCTCTTATTTTGATACCCTTAGAATAGTCCCAATAAAAAGGAGCTCATCTTTAATATCTGCTTCAAGCCCCAAAAAAGCAGGACCGGCCCTCTATGTGGGCCCACCTTTCCTCCATGTTTTCGGCTCATTTCTATGCAATTATAGTTCTATCAAATCCAAGGCAGAGTCAGAATTTTCAATATGTGGAGTCAAAATTAGAGCAATAGCTATTTATATTATTATATTAATATATGGAAAAATATGAGTTATATCCGTGGCGGAGCTAGAATTTAAGTGTAAGGAGAGCACTTTTTAATCATAATCTTCAAAATATTTACCCAACTTAAGCGCAAGGTTAGTTTCTTAAATTATAAAGATGTGTTTCCTACTTTTAATATACAATCACCATTAATTGAAGAAATCAAAAGCATAACGAAAAGTCCTAACAATTAGTAAATTATAAATCAAAGTCCCAAACATCTAAGAACACAACTTAATTAGTAGAGATCAGATACAAAAAATAAATGATCAAAAGCATAATCTTGTATTAATTGTGTAACAAAAAACTATAATTAAAAGAGAGGAGGTTGTAAATAATACTTAATTAACGGGTTGCTTTCATTATTTGTAAACATATAAGTGGTTTGTTTGATAATTGTTAAACATGAAGAGGAACTATTGTAATTCTTTAGAGGGTAAAATGAAAAATAATATCATCTGAAGGGATAGTGAAAGGATCCAAAAATTCAACGCCTATGCTCCCTCCGCCCCCTAAGTTCTACTGTGGAGTCAAAATAGGAAAGAATATATGTCTGCCATGTGACCCCCACGGTCCCACCCCACTTGTCTCTTTGGTCAAATCCATCTCATTCCGCTACTTGAAAACTACATCTACATGGGGTAAAATTTCGAATAAGACCATCAATTTATATGAAGCGGTTAAATGGGCAAAGCTAATATATTAAAGAATATATAGATTATTGTCAGCTTGGAAAAATTTGAGTAAAAAAAGAGTATGTACTCACCGGTAGATACGTGGAGAAGCAACTTTATATTAGCACATTTCTTGGAAAAGTTCAAAACATTCTTGGCTCCCATTGTATTGAGTTGGAATGAAACATCATATCTAGATAAAGTCCCCAAGAAATTAACACAAACACAAACACACATGCACATTAATTAATTAATTAATTAATTAGGATGGAATTAGTAAATGTGTTAAAATAATAAGTGTACAATTTGGAGTATGATGGATTAACAAGTGGTGGGCCATACCTTTCATCAAAATTGGTGGTTGCAGCTAAATTAACCACAATATCAACTTCCCTCCACATTTCTTCCTCCAAATTGGGGTCTTTCACCCCCAGGTTCTCACATGTTATGTCGCCAGGGACCAAAGTGACTTTTTCCGAAATAAGGGAATTCAAGTTTCCTCCCAATTTCTCTCTCAATACCCTGAACAACTCCTTTGCTATGGCCTACGATTCGTGCAGTAATTAAAGTAGTTTGTCAGAACTGTCAAAATCCATCACAAAATGCATCCATAGAGCATATATAGAAACATAATGCGAAATTTAGGCAAACAAAAAAATATCGAGTGTGTCATGATGCAAGTCAACTTTAGTATGCCGTGAGAAAAACTGAGGATGAATTTGCACATAAGTTGGTCCAGGCGCCTTGAGATTAAAAAAACATAAAAAATTTGAAATAAATCTGGTCTACACACTTTGTAGGTAAATTTCTGGATAAATTTTCTGGGGTCTCTTTAGCATTTCCGAAAATGAAATTATAGAAATGTACCTTGAATTTCATTTGGACACTTCGATCGTAAACTGTCTCACTTAGCCAATGAGCTCTTAGCTCAGTTGGCATTACCCAACGCATTCCTTAGTGGAGGTCTGGGTTCGAGCCCCATGAGGGGCGGTTGGTTGGGGTTCAGGACTATGGACAGTCTCACTTTACGTTAGGGGTAACGGGGTCGTTATCAAAGGGAATAAAAATGAGGTGTGTGAGTGTTGAACAATTTTGTTTGATTTTGCTAGCTACCATATGCAAAAGTGGAAGGAAAATGAATGTGGTATATATGGGTTTGAGATCTCTATATATATGGCCTGGGCTGCAATGGGGGGTAAAGGAAGGAAATTATTATGCTGGTTCTTTTTTTGTTTGTTTGTTTTCAAAGTGTTGAGTATTTATGATTTACCTCATTATGGAACCTTTGTAAGGCTGACTTCTCATCTGCTGCTCTTAGAAGTAGATACAGCTTCTTCACATTTGGTTGAACTCTTAGT
This sequence comes from Rhododendron henanense subsp. lingbaoense, assembly GCA_020567845.1. NCBI lineage: Eukaryota > Viridiplantae > Streptophyta > Magnoliopsida > Ericales > Ericaceae > Rhododendron > Rhododendron henanense. The sequence continues at coordinate 10,960,338 of CM036312.1, forward strand.
ATCTTCTCCACAAATACTACATCAGATTATATATATCCATCGAAACAAAAAATTAAAACCCTCACCATAAAATGTGTGTGTGAGAGAGAGAGAGAGAGAGAGAGAGAGAGAGAGAGAGAGAGAGTACTCTTTGCTAGGAAGCCAGTGGCACCAGTGACTAAAATGTTTCTGTTCTCGAGAAACTGGACGACACTACCCAGCTCCATCGGAGAAGAAAAATGGTCAGGTAGAGAGAGGGAGAGAGAGGGAGGGAGAGAGAGAGAGAGAGAATGAGAGAGAACTATGGAAAAATGTTTGAGGGGTGTGCTCCATTTCATATAGGGTGGTGCTTAAGTGATGGAGTGCACGTAAGTGCTGATTGGTAATTTCCTTGATACTCTCTTTGGTTTATTATTATTAATTTTCTTTATTTCTATAAAGTATGTATACTTTAAAGATGTTTGTTCCAGTTTTAGATTCTAATACAGTAGAAGCTTATTTGGGCTTCTAAAATCATCCGGAAAATACTACTGTATAGTACTGGTACTCAACAATTTTTGGGTCAGTAAGCAAAAACAAGAGTACAGCTAGTAGAGAGCTAAACAAATCGGAACATGTTCTAAATAAATTAAGGTATTTTATTATCACACTTTTATTTTTATTTTTATAACCACACCCTCTTTTTTGTCTTCTTGTGATGTGAATTTACAATGTTGTCCTTTTAAGTACGAAAGAGTTCTAATTCACATCACAAGAAGACAAAAAAAAAACTGAAAATCACTACTCATAACTTAATGGCCTTATTGGTTAGGAAAATGATTTCCACACGGCCTTTTTTTAAATGCACTCCAGTTCTTGTCTTTTAGTGAAAGATTTTTACATATAAACACTAAAGGACAAAAAAATGGATTGCATTTATCGAAAAAAGAAGTGTGAAAATCACTACCCTATTGGTTATCCTATCTTATTGTCTTATTTGTCTTATTTTGGTTTGAATCAACACACAATTGTGTCTAAATTGAAACTCAAAATAAACAAATAAACCAAACGAGTGCTAAGCAAATTCACTTATATTTTGCCTTCTGCAACACTTACATTCACTTATGAGAGATACTTTTGAAAAAATTATCAAATTTCTACTCCCACATTTAAAAAATGAAACATTTTTGAAAATCTCAAAATAAAATAACGGACTAAGAATTCGGAAGGGAGCAGCATTAAGTGTGTTCCACCTACTAAAATATAATTAAGTACTTATTTTTTGAATTAAAGATGATGAATTATGAGAGAATGACCTGTCTCGTAAAGTGAAAAATAAGTACTTAAAAAATAAGAACATTAACGGAACGGGGCATAAAGCTTTATGGAAATCATTGGTTCGAATCTCTCAAAAACATACAGTATAATTAGTGGAATGGAAAACTAAATTAACATTAAACAAATTAGCAAAACCCAGTTTCACTTTTGCTTTCCAGAACTTTTGGGTTTGGCGGGGACCACCAATCTTGCAGCTAGCCACATTTTAGACGGTAGACAAAAACACTTGGACCTGGTCGTTCTAGCGATGGTTTGGTTTAAAGAGTCCAACCTACCTCGCTGCACATGTATTTACTCCAGTGTTGGGCTGTCCTGGAGCTGGTAAGCTTAATTAACGTGTGTGTACGGACACCTGCATTAGTATTATTCCTCCCTAAATACATGTCCTCTCAATCAATTGAGGCTAACTCAGTTGGTCAGGAGTTCGAGTCTCCCCTCACCTACGTGTGTGAGTGTTCTTCCCGTTGAGGGAAGTGTCCTCTCTGAAAACACGTGCATATATAGTTTTTTCAATTTCATCGCGCCAAAATTCAGCGCGAAGAAAATTGAAAAAAAAAAATATGCACGGAAGGAGTTTGTTTGTTTTTTCCGAAATTGCATGTTCTTTTTGCAGGGGACTCTTATTCTGGCCATTCTCCATGTAAGATTTTTAGAGGAGGATTCCATGCAAAATGGACTTGGACCGTCCAGCTGCCTCGATTTCGGATATCAAATGATATTCGATCTATATCTGACCTGACCTGATCGATGGTCTAGACGAGGTCTAAAAAGTGAACAGACCAGATAATAATAAAATTAGGCCAAAATGGGTCAATTGGATGGTCCAATCAATTTGCATGGACTGGAAGGAGTTCTATCCCAAAAAAAATTGGTCTGGTATTTCTTCGGGTACTTTTTGCTTTTCGTAATTCTTTATTTAACATTCTGTTGTACTTTTTGGGATTAATCATTCGTCTCGACAAGAGGAATCAGAAAAGTATACAAATATTGACCGAAGTTGAAACAATTTCATATAAGACGACAAAATACCACAAATAACAAGTGTTTAATATTTTTTTTCGTCTTTAGTAAACTTGTTTTTCCTTTTGGTCGGATATTTTTGTTCTTAGACTCCTCTCGTCGAGATGAATGATTAGTCCATAAAATATAACATTAATCTCAAGAAAAATTCAAAAAAGACAAACAAAAATAACAAAAAATTTAGATCGCCGATGTCTAACACCACACATGCCCAACTTCATGCTTGTAGGGTCGGCACCCTGAGAGTTCCATGATAATATGCAGATTGGGGCCGACTATGTCTATCTTGAGTGCATGTACGAGATATGACAAAATATAGATCTTTGTGGTTAACAATTTCATATGGTATCGGAGTAAACAATATATTTTGTATTCAATCGTTATTGCCTTAATATATTTGGACATGCATAGCCTATTTATAGAGAAAAGCCTGACTACATTTAAAAATCTCGTCACTAGTGGAATTATTGTTGCAACTCTTTATCTAGGCTTTGCATGCATCTCAGACATTCCGGCATGGTCTTGATGTGTTATTTGTTTTTCGCCACGTTTCTTTTTGTTATTGCAATGTTGTCGTTGTGCTTTAGGCCTTCGATCTCTTTTCTTGTTGTAATAGCTACACACAGTGATCGTCAGTTGTAACTTTATTGTTACTTATGAATTTCTTACTCTTCTACAAAAAAAAAAAAAGAAGAAGAAAGAAACTATAAGTAGATTTTAAGCTTTTAGAGTAAGGAAATTGATTCAAGAAAAAAAATGGTTTGAAATAATTTACAATTTCTCATCGCACGTAATTGATAGATCTTGAAAATACTAATATATGACTCATGCGATAGGGTTTTTTTTGAACGAAAAAAAATTTCATTAATCTTTAAAATTGTTACAAAGACTAATAGTTACAAAGACTCCTGTGATAGGTACAATGCATGACCCCAAAAGAATGCCCGCTTTTTTTCTCAACAAGGAAACGACTTTATTAAACTTTGAGAGAAGGTACAAAGCTTAGTTAAGAGGATAGTGAGCATGATAGCATCGCAACCGAGACTAATTCCCAATTATGTTTTAGCCCGGACAATCATATGCCACCTGCCACCCTCAAAGGAGAATACTTCTGAGTTGGCAAAGGAGCCAACCCAAGCAAAAATTATGTAAGGAGTGCTAAGTTTACACCAATGATAAAACAACAAAGCCTAAACAGTTTCCTCTAAACCACCTCCCCAATCATCAGTACTTGTCGCACCACAACCAGAAACTCAGAAACCAGGGCTCAGCTATTCTATATCTTCAAAACCTGATCAAAACACTAACACCAATGTTACAATCCGCGTTCGATACTTAGGTGTACATTGTAGGCATCTCTTAAACGGTATATATAGAACTCTATAACAAGTGAACGTAAAATATTCATGACGTAAATCTTGATTTCAATATATAACTTATGCATATGATTCATGTAACAGTCGCACGTCGATCGATCAATTCAGATCATCAACTCTGCATCATACGGTTATATAATATGTTATAAATCGTTTGTGTATCCAAATTAATTAATGCTTCCTCTTCCCTAACTCATTGGTGTCATCAATGGGGTAAAGTAAGAATTATTGTTCAATGATGCAAGTGATGTTGATACAACTTGTAACTTTATTGCTGTTATTTTTGTTTGTTTATCTTTGGCTAAATGCAAATTAAGCGTTAGCTAGCCATTAGAGTACGTAGTTCAACCATAACCATTAATTATTGTTGGCTTTTTCTTTCCAATGGGATAGCTGCATGTGCTTCCATGTGCTATATGGTTTCGTCTCTTTTGGGATAGCTACTATAGGCCAGGCAGGTACGTAGTTCAACCGTTAAAATTTTTGTCATAGGTTTTGTGCTCATTTTTACTTAATTTAACTTAAAGTACACGTTATAAACTTTTGTAGGTAGTAATGTATGCCTTAATTGTGTACGATCTTACTGTGATTGACTAAAAAAATAAACTTTCGCCATTATGATTAACAGGTGCCCCCACCAGACTATATTCTTGGATCCGTCCCTGAGGCCAGGGATGCTATAAATATGCAAGGGCTCTTATGAATAACACGAATCTTACCATGTGTAAGATTAGGGGCGGAGCTATGTTGGAAGATCTGGGGCGACGCTATGTTGGGACCTCCGGCTCCCGCCCCCCGAGCTATCGATCGAGTTATTTTTATTTTATATATACTTGATTTTGAATATTATTGATAATTATTCGTGTATACTACTTATAATAATCTTAATAATTTTGATTTGATTTGATAAAAATCCGGTTATTTTACATTCTCGTTTCTCAAATTCTTTTATAAATAAAAAAATAAGCATGTGACAGTTGAAGTCGCCTAAAAAATAATAATTTTTATCGGAATTTTTTTTATTAATCATGAAACAAGTTACAACGATTAAACGGATCCAAAGAAATGGCTTCACAACGAGGAAAAATTGGCAATCGAGCAAAGTTAGATTCCCAACCCACGACATACGAGTATACAGGAATTTTACAAGGCACTTATTAGTTATGGTCTCAAAAAAAAATTCCACAATAAAGTCTAGTGTTATTTTTGGTCTTCTTTCACATGTTTTGAAGATGATTTATTTTTCAAATGAAAAACTTTATATTTTGACATGCAATCTACACTTGAATTATAAAAAAGAAGAAGCAAAAGCATGTAAGAAGCAAGCTTAATTACTAATTTAGGGAACATAAGACATGGCTTTCAAGAACGCAATATAAGCAAGATTCAATTTGAAAATTGAGCAAACGAAAGCTTAATTATAAAATATGCATGAATAATCAAAAATTTGTCTAATGAAATCGCAAAAAATCGAGTAGAGATGTTTGAGAGAAAAATGGTAAATGTGGTGGGCGTGGCTCGGTGGAGGCACCCAGGCGGAGGCGGAGGCCGCGTCACGCCAATTAGTCAGACCCGTGGACTCATGGGTCAGATGGGTCAGCAGTGGAACGTTCAATGGGCTTCTTCCGGACCCGGTGCACCGGACCTGGTTCGTTCACCCGCGGAGGAATCATGGATCCGGTACAGGTGTCATAGCTTTCGGTTCGGCGGCGTCCCACCAAACCAATTAGCAACTCTATAGAAGTCCGAGTATAGCCGGACTATTTTGATCGGCAGAACCGACAACCACCAATCCACCCCTACTCCTTGACTTGGAGAGGAAGTCAGGAAGAGTCGGGTAGGTGTGGCGGGAGATGTGGCACTGTTTCCCCTATTCTGGAACGGATCGTGGGGATTGTAACAAATCTATTATTGCAAAGCCTGATTCAGAGCCGAGATTGGCGAACCAATTGCCGAGCGCGTGGTGTACACGCTTGGGTTGATCTCCACGCTACCTTTGTCTATAAAAGGAGTAATCCCCCTTGAGAATAAGGTAATGAACTCTTACCCTCTAAAACCCTAAACACTACTCTAAAGCTCTTCTTCTCTCTTACTGATGAAGCAGTTTTGAGTCCGGCAAAGACTTGGTCCTGTAAAACAAAGCTGAAGTAAAAGTCACCGGTGTGGTGGCTTGCCAACCACCCTCCGATGCCTAAGTCAGTATTGAACTTGCTATTTTGTAGGAGAATTGAGATTCTCGGTTGTATATGAGCGTACCTTTATTGGAGTTCTACCGTCGGTTTTATAGGCATTTAATGGGAGGTTGAGTCCTAGTAGGACTGCATTCCGGAGATATTTGGATCACTTCGGCGAGGTGAGTGGAGTCCCACCTTGGTTGGAACTCCACGAGCACCCACCTTCAGGGTGGAATCCTTATCTGACGCTTGTTGATGATTAGGATGAGCACATTGTGCTTATCTTCTTGGTTCTTCTCCCTTATCCCGTAGGATTTGGGCTAATGGTATGATGTACTTCGATGGGCTTGGATCAGCTTCGTGTCACAGCCGGTCCTACTTGGACTAGCTTTGTGTCTTAGCTGGTCCTCAGACTGGGCTCCAGCTCTGCCTTTCAGGTGTAGCTGGGGCCCTCTTTACTCGCTGCAGGTGTTGTTCCCCTGGGGAGCTTGGGCAAGGCTGATACCTACTCCCCAGGTCCGTGCCCGTGGCAGAGCTGGCAGTACCAGTTTTTATCCTACTTACCAGGTACTCCCCTGTTTCTAAGCTCCAACCCGTAGCTGGAGTTTGGAAACACAGTTCAGACCTGAGTGGCGGTTGGCGCTTTTTCCCTTTCTTGGAGGGTTTAAATGCATGCTACATCGTGGGACAGGTGTCGATATTTCAGTTACTTTGGCGCTCAGAGGTGGACGACGAGGATTTAGGAGTGTTTATCGGGATTGGCGCTGCAACGCTTAAGCTGTTTCAAAGTTTTGATCAAGATTCCTCTGGTTCGTGTTCAGATCATTCCAGGCGATATTCCTGCACGAAAACCCTTCTTCTCCGTCCTTCCTTCGTCGTCGTCTTTAGAGCCCGTCTTTTGTAGGTACGTTCTCTCTTTTCTTGCTGTTCTTTGCTTCTTTTCATGTTCGATCCCTCATCCTCCGGTGTAGAAATTTCCAACCCAGAACAGGGTACTCTAGGGGAGTTCATTCACGCTAGATTAGCTTACTTTGTTTTTGCTAACCCTACTCCTGCCGTTGTAGAAAATTTCGCCCCTGGTTTTGTGGTTCTTCAAGATAGGGTTTTTTGTAGTCTTTTTGATTTGTTGTCTTCCTTGTACTCTCGGTCGTCTTTCGTTTCCCCAATGTCGGGGAGTCCTATTGATTTTTCCTCGATTCTTCAAGCTGAAGAATCGACAGTAGACGAAGAGGTCCCATTGCGGCGTGGCAACGTGGTTAGGGCCCCGTCGCATGTGGGTCATTCTGATGGTGTTAGGTCTCTATCTCTTCCATCGTCGTCGTCGGGCCCCCGTAGGGTTACAAGTTTTTCTGCTTCCACTATCCCTTCGACAATCACAAATGAGGAGTTGGCTGTGTTGAGGGTTAGGTTTTCAATTCCACCGTCCGTGACTCTTAGGAGACCTTCAGGGTCTGAGCGAGCCTGCTCTTTGGTTGAGAACGAGGTATGTGTTTACGTTGGGGCTTTAGAAGGGGGGCTTCGTTTGCCCTTCCCTACCGTGGTTAGGGAAGTGTTGAGCTTTCTGGGTTTGGCTCCTGGCCAGATCGTTCCCAACTCTTGGCGTTTACTGATCGGCTGTGCTGCTCTTTGGGGAGCCATGTCGGATGGTCTTACGCCTTTGACAAAGGGGGCCTTTCTAAACCAGTTCCAAGTTAAGGAGGCTCCTGGGGGTGTAGAATGGTATTACTTTGCCAAGAGACCTGGCGGGGGAGAGTTGGTCACCGATCTTCCTCACGTCCATAGAAACTGGAAAGATAAGTTTTTCTTTGTTGGTGGAGATGGATGGGAAGTTTTGGACTGGAAGATTGGGTCCTATACACAGCATGTTCCTTCTGAATGGGGGGAGCCCATTGCCAGTTGTAAGCTGTGGCTTTCTTTCATTTTTCTTGACTCTTGTTTGCTCTTAGCATTCTTTATTTTAAAGTTCTCTGTTTTATGCTTCTGTGTAGCTCGTGCCTCGTATTCTTCGACCTCAGTCATAGAAGCAGAACTGAAGTTAGCTCGGAGCTACGAATTTCACAGCTGGGATTTGCTTGTGACTCCAGAATCTTTGTCCACCTACCTGCTGGGTCCTGAAACATCTAGTGAGGCTTTAGCTCTTTTGAGAGGTATTCTCAGTTTCTGTTTGAGTATTTTAGGCTGCCTGCTGACTTTTCTTATTTATTCTCCCTTGATTCCTTTTCAGAGGAAGAAGGAGAGAATACAGGGATGGCGCCAAAAATGGACAAGAACCTGCTGGCTCAACTGAAGTCTGAGAGGGTGAAGCAGTCGCCTGGAGGTGGAGCTCCAAAAAGGAAGAGCTCACGTCTCCAGAAGGAGCTGAATGTTGAGAGCTTCTTGGATGCTGACTTCTCGAGAGATCCCTCTCTTGACTTAGTGGTTGAACTGCTTGAGGTAGATGGTGGTGAAACTTCAAAGAGGAAGGCAAAAGGTGCAGCCGTAGAAGGTACCCCTGCTTCTAAGAAGGTGAAGACTGTTGCTGGTCCCTCCACTCTGGCTAATTTCCAAGAGGCTTTGGAAAGTGCCTCTGGGTTGCTCTGTGCTGCTGACAAAGATTCACTGGCGGAGATGTCTCTCCAATCTGTGGGGGAGCTTATGTTGGTCGAGATGGCAATGGTAGGCCTTTCTGTTTTTTGTCAGCTAGCCTTTACAAGTGTTCCTTTGTTTAATTCTGTCATCTTCTTTTTTTGCAGGCTACGGCTCGTGGCCGTTTTCTGCTTTCCCAAATCCTTGGTTTGGGGAAACAAATGGCTGCTCTTTCAGATACCAACAGTAAGCTTTCCAAGCAGAGTGCCGCCATGATTGCAGAGCTTCGGAAGCTGACAACTGAGAGGGACAGTGCCCTGAAGTCAAAGAGGGGCTTGGAGGAGGAGAGGGATACTGCTGTAGCTACTGCTCGGAGTTTGGAGCAAAGAATCCTTGGTTGGGATAAGGAGAAAGAGAGGTTCAAGTCTACAAATTTAGGGATGCTAGAGAAGGTAAAGAATGCCCGTAGAGACGCTATTGAACTCTTCCTTCAGTCCCCTGAGTACCGTCAAGAGATTACCCAGCAATATTTTGATGGGTTTGAAGCTATGAGGAGCCAGGCAGCCTTGGCTTTCCCAGATTTGGATTTCTCCAAGTTTGAGGTTGATGACGAAGAAGGGCCCTCATGTCTTGACGGGGGACAGAAAGGAGGAGAGGAAGGTGATGAGGTGGCATCCAAAGATACATCAATTCCGAGCTCTTCGATTGCTTCCCTTCTTAGCACTCCGGAAAAAGTCTCTCTCCCTCTTGAAGCTCCAATCCAGGCGGTAACATCTCCTGGCCCATCATTTGGTGATGGGCAGGCTATTAACACTCCGAGCCTTTGAATGGCTCTTTAAAACTTTAACTTCCTTGGGTTTGTAACACACTTTAAATACTTTTTCGTACTTTGTGTTTTTGGGGGTGGCCTTGAGTATGGCCCATATACATTTCTGACGTTTGTTGAGAATGATCTTTATAAGATCATGTCTTGAGGGCCTCCCATAGGCTTGTTTTAACAGGTACAGGTACCCGTTTTGAAGAGGTAGAAAATACTCCTCTTATGGTATGGCATTTTCCACTAGTCTTTTGTCTAGACATTTTGATTTTGCCAATTCCTGTCCTTGCCGCTTTGTTGAGTGCTATGGCTTGTAAGTGGTATGCCTTTTTTGCTGTACCAATTTGCTTCTTTTTGTTCGGTTTAGACAGGAATCTGGGAGCTTTGTGCATTGCATTGTAGTGCAGTTGTACTACGTCTCTTACTCCCCTAAGTGGGTTAAATGCTTGCGTCCAAGCAATTAAGACACTTATATAGTTTAACCCTTAGGTTTTTCATTAATAACTCGTGGCTACAAAGCTATGCTACGTTGTTTGAGCTCTGAGATTTTATCAAAGCTATCGAATCAATGCATAGCTGTGCTTCGTCGTTTTGAGCTTTGAGAATTTTATCAAAGCTGTTAAAATCAATGCATAGCTGTGCTACGTCGTTTTGAGCTTTGAGAATTTTATCAAAGCTGTTAAAATCAATGCATAGCTGTGCTACGTCGTTTTTGAGCTTTTGAAAAATTTATCAAAGCTGTTAAATTCAATGCATAGCTGTGCTACGTCGTTTTGAGCTTTGAGAATGTATCAAAGCTGTTAAATTCAATGCATAGCTGTGCTACGTCGTTTTGAGCTTTGAGAATGTATCAAAGCTGTTAAAATCAATGCATAACTTTATTACTCTGCTGGGTATTCTTTAAATTGTGTGATCATCGTAGCTCTTTTTCAGAGTTCAAGCCGTCTGCATTTAATTACTTGGCTATCGTTTCAACTGCTCGAGGTAGTGGGGTGTGTAACTTCCCATTATCCCAAGCGGTTGAGGTTTGTGATTTTGATTTTGATCATGCTAATTGGTTCAGCAGGCGGTTATTGAACCGTATAATTTTGGCTACAAATACCAGCGGGTTGCAAGGGATGACTCCCATTCCAATTTTAACTTCGAATTCGCCAATGGCTAGTAACGATCGTATTACTGAGTTATGCCAGGAGTTGCAGAATCTGAAGATGGCCATTACTGGGTTGACCTTGAAGATGGAAGCCATGGCGGATTCTATTTCTGTCATGGAGAAGACGGTCCGCATGGTGCTGATAGCCAACTGGGACCAGTTGGAGGCTTTTCGTGGGCAACCGGCGCCACCAGTTCCTTCTCCGCCGAGGGAAGGGGGTAGTGATTAGGTTGCAACTCTGTGGGTTTTGTCCACAGAGTTTTTATGTAAAAGCTGTCCACATTCCTTGGAATGTGGATTATAAATAAAATTTCGATAATTTCATCGTTTTGTTTCTCTTATTTCATGCTCAGAGAAAGTAAGTCACGTGTAGTGAGAATTTGAAACGATATCCCTCGTGAGGAATTTTATTGGCCACTTGGGCTGATAAACAAAAAAGAACACATGGTTCTAACTGGAACAGTTGGTTTGCTAAAAACCTTATTGAACACATAGGATCTCCTAAAAGACAGAAATAAACTTCCTAAAATTGAAATAAAGTCGGGCTGCAGGTACCTACTTGTAGTACTTCTTCAGATGTTCTGCATTCCATGAGTTGGGTAGCTCTTTTCCCCTTAGGGTTGCGAGTCTATATGCCCCAGCTTTGATATGGTGGAGGACCTGATAGGGTCCTTCCCAGTTTGGGCCTAGTTTGCCCACTTTCCTTCCCATCGGATCCACCTTCCTTAGGACCAGATCTCCAGCTCGAAAATCTCTTGGCCTAACCTGCGCCTCGTGGTATTTAACCATTCTCTGTTGGTAAAGGGCCAGATTGGCCATGGATGTTTCCCTTGTTTCTTCCAGGAGGTCTAGCTCTGCCCTGAGAGCTTCTTGGTTATCCTGGGGGTCTGGACTTGCAGTCCTGTAGTTGAGGAGTTCGACTTCAATTGGGACTACGGCCTCGGCCCCAAATGCAAGAGAATACGGGGTTTCTCCGGTTGCTGTTCGGGGTGTTGTACGATATGCCCATAGCACATTGTAGAGCTCGTCTGGCCAAGCTCCTTTGGCCTCTCGAAGCCTTTTCTTGATTCCTTTCTTGATTGTCCGATTTGTAACCTCTACTTGGCCATTGGCCTTCGGATGAGCTTTGGAAGCGTAATGTACGTGTATTCCTTTGGAAATACAGTATTCTTTGAGCTGGGCGTTATCAAATTGCTTTCCTCGATCCGTAACTATCACCCTTGGTAGTCCAAAACGGCTTATAATGAATTTCCATAGGAAGTCGATTGCTACTTCTGCTGTGATTGTGGCCAATGCCTTAGCTTCGACCCACTTCGTAAAGTAATCGACAGCCACGATGGCATGTTGGACCTGGCCTGCTGCTATTGGAAGTGGGCCAATCAGGTCTACTCCCCACTGGGCAAATGGCCAGGGCCCTTTCATAGGTGTTAAGACAGTGGGGGGCCCATGGATGATGTTTGCAAAGCGTTGGCACTTCTCACATTTTTGGACCATGGATCTGCAATCTTTCTGCATACTTGGCCAGTAATATCCTAGTCTGAGGAGTTTGTAGGACAACATTCGGCCACCTTGGTGATCTCCACATGTCCCTTGGTGAACTTCTTCCATAGCCCTAGTGGATTCTGGTGGAATTAAGCACCTGAGGTATGGTAGCGAGAAGCTCCTCCTGTAGAGCACGTCTCCCATGATCAGGTATTTTGCTGCTCTGATTTTCAATTGCCTAGCCTTGACATTGTCATCTGGTAATGCTCCATTCTGTATATAATCGGCTATGGGGCCCGTCCATGAGTTGCTATAGTCGACAGCTTGTACCTGTATGTCCATGGCGAAGATGCTAGGTAACTCCAAGTATCGTATAGGTGCGTTTGGTGGAATGGCACCTTCTCTGGCCGTGGCCAGCTTTGACAGATAGTCAGCTTCGATGTTCTCCTCCCTTGGGATTCGAACAATGCTGAAGCTTTGCAGCTTCGCAACTTGGGCTTTCACTTTATTCAAGTACTTCTGCATTACTTCTTCCTTCACTGCGTATTCTCCTAGGACTTGTCCTACTACTAGCTGTGAGTCACTTTTTGCCAACACATGGTTGGCACCGACGGTTCTAGCAAGATCCAACCCAACCACGAGAGCTTCGTATTCGGCCTCGTTGTTGGTTGCTTTGAATTCGAATCTGAGCGCGTAGCTTAGGCGTTGCCCCTTCGGGGAGGTTAGCACCAACCCAGCTCCGCTTGCTTCTCTGGTTGTTGATCCATCGACCTGTAGGATCCACGGTTTGGGTTCTTCCTTGGGAGGTTCCTCTGGTTCTGGATACGTGTACTCCGCAAGAAAATCTGCAAGCACCTGAGCTTTGATAGCGATGCGGGGCTTGTATTCTATGTCAAACTCCCCGAGCTCTATTGACCATTGAATTAAGCGGCCGGAAGTTTCTGGGCAATGGAGGATCCTTCTAAGTGGCTGATCTGTTAATACTTTAATTGAATGAGCCTGGAAATATGGTCGTAACCTTCTAGCAGCTATTACCATGGCAAAGGCCATTTTCTCGGCTCTGGGGTATCTCAGCTCTGCTCCTCGTAAGGCCCTGCTGATGTAGTATACCGGAAGCTGTGCTCCCTGCTCCTCTCTTAGTAAGACTGCGCTGACAGCGTGGGGGGAGACAGCTAGGTATAAAAACAGGGTCTCTCCTTCTTGAGTTCTGCTGAGCAAAGGCGGGGATGTCAGGTACCCCTTTAGCTGGTCAAAAGCTGTTTCTTCCGTAGAGGTCCACTCAAAAGCCTTTTTCAAGACTTTAAAGAACGTCTGGCACTTGTCAGTTGAGCGGGAGATGAACCTGCTCAAGGCTGCAACTCGGCCGGTTAGCTTCTGGACCTCCTTAATGTTCTGGGGTGACTTCATGGTAAGTATGGCCTGAATCTTCTCGGGGTTTGCTTCGATTCCTCTTTGAGAGACCATAAAACCCAGAAATTTCCCTGAGGAGATTCCAAAAGCACATTTTGTCGAGTTGAGCTTCATCTTATATCTTCTGAGAACATGGAAGGTTTCCTCCAAATCTGTTATGTGGTCCCGGGCCTTGGCACTTTTGACCAGCATATCGTCCACATAGACCTCCACGTTGCGTCCAATCTGTTGTTTGATCATCTTGTTGACCAGCCTTTGGTACGTTGCCCCTGCATTCTTGAGACCGAAGGGCATCACTTTGTAGCAATATATCCCTCGATCAGTGATGAATGAGGTCTTTTCCTGGTCTTGTTCATGCATCTGGATCTGGTTATAACCTGAGAACGCGTCCATGAAGGTGAGGAGCTCATGCCCAGCTGTAGAATCTACCAAGGAATCAATCCTAGGCAGTGGGAAACTGTCTTTTGGGCATGCTTTATTGAGATCCGTGAAGTCTACACACATCCTCCAGTTTCCATTGGCCTTTTTCACCATAACTACGTTGGCTAGCCAGTCTGGGTAGAGGACTTCACGGATGGATTTTGCTTGCACGAGCTTCTCAACTTCTTTGGCCACAGCTTCGTTCCGGTCAGGAGCGAAATTTCTCTTCTTCTGTTTGACAGGCCGAATGGTGAGATCTACGTTGAGCTTGTGAGATGTGACCCTTGGGTCAATCCCAGGTATGTCCTCGTGGGACCATGCGAAGACGTCTCTGTTTTCCCTCAAGAACTGCAACAGCTCCGTTCTTGCCACTGAGCTCAAACCTGTCCCGATCCTAACCGTTCTCCCAGGTCTTCCCGGGTCCAGGAGCTCCTCCACTAATTCCTCTACTGGTTCTCCGTGCTGGAGTTTTTCCTCATCTCGAGTATCCAGATTTTCTATGTTCATGGTAATGTTTGCCCCCCTCAGTGAGGTGACGTAACATTCCCGTGCTGCCTTCTGATCTCCTCTAATGCTTACCACCCCTTCTGGTGTTGGGAACTTCATCATCAAATGATGTGTGGAGATTATTGCTCCAATTTTATTCAAAGTTGTTCTCCCCAGTATCGCGTTGTATGCTGAAGGACAGTCAACCACTATAAAATCCACCATGCGTGTGATTTGACTACCTTCCTCTCCCATAGTGATAGGTAGGGCTATTTGCCCAGCTGGATAAACGGGCGTGCCTGCAAATCCGACTAGTGGAGACGTCATGGGCCTTAGCCTTTCTCGTCCTACTTTCAATTGGTCATACGCGTGGAGGTAGAGGATATCAGCTGAGCTCCCACTGTCAATAAGTACCCTACGTGTGAGGTAGTTTGCTATGACAATGGTGATAACCAGTGGGTCATCGTGAGGAAACTGGATGCCCTTGGTGTCTTCTTCTGAAAAGATGATGGGTATCTCCTCCTTTTTCTGGAATTTACTAGGACGGCCAACTGTGTTGACCTCCAAGTATTCCTCCGTTCTCAGTTTCCTGAGGTGTAGTTTTCTAGCGTTGCTAGATTCGCCACCTCCTGCAAATCCTCCGTGGATGACTTTGATCTCTCCAATGTGACCTGATCGGGATGCTGCAGTATTCCTGCCTTCTTTGTTGGCATCTTCCCTTCTAGGTGGTTTTTGGTGCTTTTTCGTTACAAAGCGTTGGAGCCTCCCTCTCTGAATCAGGTCTTCGATTTGCTGCTTTAAATCGATACAATCGTCGGTATTGTGACCGTGGTCTTTATGGAACCTGCAGTATTTGTCCTTAGCTCTTCTGTTGGGATCAGTTCTCAACTTCCCAGGCCATTTGAGGTCTGGGTCGTCCTGCAAATTGCTAAGGATTTGCTCTGCCGTAGCTATGAGTGGTGTAAATTGCTTGTATCGGCCTTGAGGTGGTCCTCCTGCCCCTCCTCGTTTCGGGGAAGATCTTGAATCTGCTTTCTTGCTCTTTGGTTCTCCTCCGGTTTTGCGAGCGGGTTCCCTCCTCTTTCTGTCGGGAGGGGGAAATTCACCAACGTGTGACGGCCCTGTTTGGGAATCAAAGCTATCACGTGTGCGTCTTGCATAAACAGCCTCCTCTGCATTCATGTGTTTCTGTGCTCTGAGCATAAGCTCGGCCAAAGTTTTGGGCAGCTCTTGTGATAAGAGGTATAGAAATTGTCCTGAATACAGTCCAGCAATGTATGCTGTTATGCTCACGCTATCATCAGCTTCGTCAATCTGGACCACCTCCTTGTTGAACCTGGTGGTGTACTCTCTCAAGGATTCCCATCTTCCTTGTTTCACCGTCAGTAGATGTGTAGCTGGTTTGCCGTAGCGTTGACCAGCTATGAAGTAGCTTACGAAGTTTGTGCTAAGCTCTTTGAAACTACTGATACTTCCTGGTGGGAGTTTATTAAACCATGCTCGAGCACTTCCCTTAAGGGTAACAGGGAATGCCCGACACATCACTTCGTCTGGCACTGCTTGTAAATGCATTAAGGATTTATAAGTCTCTAGATGATCCAATGGGTCCGTGGAGCCATTGAATGTTTCCAGATGGGGCATCTTAAATTTCCTGGGGAGTGGCAGCCCCATGACGTCAGATGTGAAAGGTGAATCTGTGTTTTTCACCAACTCTTCCACCGTGGCGGGAGTTTGTGCTTTAACATGTTTCATTAACCCATCAATCTGATCTTGCATTTTGTTCAAAGCCTCTAAGTCATGGGAAGTCCTTTCCATGGGTGGCTTTCCACCTTTCTTTCGATTCTGGCTTTCTTTTTCACTGGATTCGCCTTTTTCTTCATCATCCTCTTCGTCTTGTCGATTGTGTCGTGAATTTAAAATGCTCGGTTCGGAGATTTGCTTTCGCAAGTCCGCGTTTTCCTGCATCGCAGTCTGCAACCCTTGGGTTAACGTCCTTATCTGCTCCTGCATTTGGGCAAATGCCTCGGGGGTCATCTGATCACCCCCACTCCTAAGGGCCGCGGCGGCTTTGGCTGCTTCCGCCGCCTTGGCGGCTTTGTCGGCGGCTAAGGCGGCTTTGGCGGCTTTTGCGGCCTTGGCCGTTTCGGCCGCCTTGGTGGCTTTGGCTGCAGCGGCGGCCTTGGTGGCGTCGTCGACGCCCTGATGTGGGGGGTCTGAAGCCATCGTTGTCTTGTTTGATCGAGTCTCTACCATACAAAACTGTTCACCGTAAGGAAAAAGTCGTTTCCCACAGACGGCGCCAGCTGATGAAGCAATTTTGAGTCCGGCAAAGACCTGGTCCTGTAAAACAAAGCTGAAGTAAAAGTCACCGGTGTGGTGGCTTGCCAACCACCCTCCGATGCCTAAGTCAGTATTGAACTTGCTATTTTGTAGGAGAATTGAGATTCTCGGTTGTATATGAGCGTACCTTTATTGGAGTTCTACCGTCGGTTTTATAGGCATTTAATGGGAGGTTGAGTCCTAGTAGGACTGCATTCCGGAGATATTTGGATCACTTCGGCGAGGTGAGTGGAGTCCCACCTTGGTTGGAACTCCACGAGCACCCACCTTCAGGGTGGAATCCTTATCTGACGTTTGTTGATGATTAGGATGAGCACATTTTGCTTATCTTCCTGGTTCTTCTCCCTTATCCCGTAGGATTTGGGCTAATGGTATGATGTACTTCGATGGGCTTGGATCAGCTTCGTGTCACAGCCGGTCCTACTTGGACTAGCTTTGTGTCTTAGCTGGTCCTCAGACTGGGCTCCAGCTCTGCCTTTCAGGTGTAGCTGGGGCCCTCTTTACTCGCTGCAGGTGTTGTTCCCCTGGGGAGCTTGGGCAAGGCTGATACCTACTCCCCAGGTCCGTGCCCGTGGCAGAGCTGGCAGTACCAGTTTTTATCCTACTTACCACTTACTTACTTGACCGTCGAAGTGTCTATCCCGGACTCCCACGATCCGATTTTGGGCAGTAACGCGGGTGCTACTTGTACAGGTCTCATCAATGCCCAAGATACATCAACCCAACCACCATTCCATCCAAGGTTCAATCAGAGAAAGCACAGCCCCATAGTAAAGAAATAAGGTTGGTAGACGCCACCGCCGGATACGCACGATTGAGCTTCATGGATACATACCGGGAATATCACCAAATCACTATGGATGAAAAGCATCAGGAGTAGACAACCTTCATCACTTCCAACGGCACCTACAATTACCTGGTGATGCCTTTTGGCTTGAAGAACGTCGGGACTACATTTCAACGAATGATAGCCCTATTGTTCAAAGGGTTGCTCGGCCAAATACTGGAGGCGTATATCGACGATATGGTTGCCAAGAGTAAGGACACAGCCGACCATTTTCTCCACGTCGGTGAAATATTCAACGTGCTGAAGAAGTTCAGCTTGAAGCTTAATACCGAGAAGTGTGCATTTGGTGTTAGGTTTGGCAAGTTTCTTGGACATTTGGTCACACACCGAGGGATTGAAGCTGACCCAAATCAGATCAAAGCTATCCAGGAACTTAGGGCTCCAGCCACGGTGAAAGAAGTCCAGCGTCTCGCCGGCATGGCCGCTACCCTTAATCGTTTTATCAGTAAGTCATCGGATGTCTGCCGGCCATTTTTTCAATCAATTAAGGGTAATAACCAGAGAAGCTTTCATTGGATGGCGGAGTGCGATCGCGCTCTTGCCGAACTGAAGGTGTGCTTATCCCGGGTCCCCCCTACTTGTCGTGCCGAAGGGGGAGGAAGAGCTCTACCTCTACCCTGTCGTATCCGAACGTGCAACGAGTGCCTTTTTGGTTCAGCAGGAGGGCACCGAGCACGACAATGACCAGCAGCCGATTTATTACATCATCAAGATGCTGTTGCCCACCGAAACCCGCTACCTGCCAATCGAGAAGCTGGCACTCGCGTTGGTCACGGCGAAGAGGAAGCTCTTGCCATACTTTTAGAGCTTCACCATTATGGTCATCACCGAGTATCCGTTGAAGACTGTCCTCCGAAAGGCGGACTTGTCAAATCGGCTTTGCAAATGGTCCCAAGAGTTGGCTAATTTTAATATTCGATATAAGCCTCGAATGGCAATCAAAGGACAAGTGCTGGCAGACTTTGTCACCAAGTTCTCTCCTGGCGTAGTCCTAAATGAAGAGGGAGATTAACCGGTTCCAGTCGATGACTCAGCCGTGCTAGCTCTCAGACCTCGGTCGAGCCACCCAACGCATGATGAATTCATCACAAAGCGCCCTATCCCCTCTCACCGAGCAAAAAACTTTACCAACCACACCTGGCGTCATCACGTTGATGGTGCATCTAACAATCGAGGGGCCAGAGCCAGGATAGTGTTGGTATCACCGAGTGAAACGATGCATGAGCATGCCTTCAGCATTGGATTCCCCGCTACCAACAATGAGGCCGAGTACAAGGCCCTAATCGCCGGACTTAGGTTGGCACGGCATATGGGCGTCGAAGAGGTTCAGGTTTACAGCGATTCTCAGCTTGTTGTAAACCAGCTCAATGATGACTATGAAGCCAAGGACGCGCGCATGAATAAGTACATGCGCCAGGTCATTGCCTTGACCGGTTCGTTTAAAAATGTATTTTTTGATCATGTCGGCCGTGATCTGAACTCATACGCCGATGCTCTGACTGGCCTTAAAGCCGTCTGTGCCACGCATGATGGAAGTCGAACAATAGTCCTTGGCGACATTCCTTCACCGAGTTTTGAGCCAGATCAACGAAAAGTGATGGACATTCATCTGGCATCCAGTTGGATGGATCCCCTTATCTTCTATTTGAAGCATGCCACCCTACCCGCTGATCGTAAGGAGGCTCACAAGATTCGCTACCAATCCGCCTCCTATTTCCTCGATTCCTCCGGCGTTTCGTACCACCGATCGTACACGGGTCCCGACCTTCGTGTGGTTCATGAGCAGGAAGTGCCAAGCATCCTTCAAGAACTCCATGGGGGGAGTGCTGGTTGCTATACTGGCGGCTGGTCCTTAGCCAATCGTGCCCTTTCTCAAGGTTATTAATGGAAGAAAATGGTGCACTTTACTACTAAGTTTGCCAAGCAGTGCGAGCCATGCCAAAAACATTCTCCCGCTACACCATCAGCTGACCCTGCCCCTACAACCAGTCTCCAGACCTTCGCCCAGTGGGGGGTTGACATTATTAGAAAGTTGCCTAAAGCCCCCAGTGGTTTCACGCACATCATCACTACCACTGATTATTGTACCAAATGGGTGGAGGCCAAGGCACTCATCATGATCACGGCTGCCGATGTAGAGAATTTTTATTTGGAAGCAAACCTTCACCCGATTCGGCGTGCCATATGCTATTGTGTCTGGTAATGGCACCCAATTCGTGGCCGATGGTATCAAGGCCCTGTACAAGAAGTATGGTATTCAAATGAAGACGGTCTCCGTCTCTTATCCTCAAGGGAATGGTCAAGCTGAAGTTGCCAACAAGGCCATTTCCGTCGGACTAAAACGCCGACTTATCAATAAGCGCGACAAATGGGTGGCCGAGTTGCCCGATGTGTTGTGGGGCTATCATACCACTCCACGGCGTGGCACCGGCCGGACCCCTTACTCTATTGCGTTCGGTGTTGAAACAGTGCTCCCGGTGTCGGTTACTCGCCCTTCAGCTTAAACTACTACTTTCGACGTCCCGCAAATGATGCCATGTTGGCCGCCGAAGCCGATCGTATTAACGAGCTCCGAGATAACGCCCACGTTAAGTATGCGGCCTATCAACAGCAGTTGGCCCAGAGTATAACAAGAACGTACGGATCCGGCCCTTCAACATTGATGACCTTGTCCTTCGGCAAGTGGTCCAAAAGAGAATTGAAGAAATTCATACTCAAGTGGAAGGGCCCATTTCGGGTTGTTAAGAATGTAGGTTACGGTTCCTATGAACTCTCCGAGATGGATGGCATGGCTATACCAAACCATTGAAATGCACAGCTGCTTAGGAAGTTTTATGCTTAAGTTTTTTTAAATTTTCTTTTCATGTCTCGACTACTTGTGTAAAGCTTTCAGCAATTTTTTCGTTTCAGTAAAGCTCTTGTTTGACAATTATTTATTTTACGAATGGTTTGTTACCCTCGGTGAGATTATTGTGCTCATTAAGTCCTCGTTAAGACCTGAAGGGCACCGAGGCACTCTCTTTCAGTTCCTGTTCAACGAAATGGGACATGCCATATCCTGAAGGGGGCATGCCCAGCTTTTGCCTATTCTTTGCTCCGGTAGAACCTTACCCGGCTGTAGGTTGTTGCCGAAGCAGGGGCTAGGTACGACACAAGCTAGGGTTAAAACAATATCAAACCATGTGCATGAAGTGCAATACATGGGCTAGCATGCATGAAGTGCAGAAATATGGAACAAGTATTAAAGATAAAACTACTTCCATTGAAAATGGCTTAAAATTCTTACAAAAATCGGGGCTCGACAGTAGGAGACTGTTCTTTGCTGGCCCCAAGTACAAAAAAAGGTACAAAAAAGAGAAATACAAAAAAATAGTCTAAGCATCGGCGGAAGGGTCCGGCTGCTGGGAAGGAAGCATGTCGCTTGGCAGCTGCATTGGGGGCACCACCGGAGGTTCCCTTCGGTGATCAACTTGAGGGACCTCGGCGTAGTCAAGACCAACCTAGTACCCGAGTAGGAAGGAGCTGCTGTGGGTCTCCTCAATTCCCTTCATCCTTCCCTCCTTGAAGGCCTTTTTAACCAGGCCTTCCACCTGCTACTTGTAATGCTCGCAAGCTTCATTGTAACCAGCATCACCAGCCTCCTTCAGCAGCCTCGGCAAGTCCTCCTCCGAACACTTCTTTTCATCCAGGAGCCGATCCCGCTCGGCTTTGAGGTCTTGGACCTTGATCAGCAGCTGATCCCTCTCCTCCAATCCGGCAGCCGCTTCAGTAACCTTCCCCTCCAGCTTTTCAATTTCTTCAGCGGCCGTCTTCGCCTCCTCCCTCCTGATCCTTAGCTCCTCCCTGAGAGATTTCCTCGTCTCAAGGAGGACGTCCATGTCGCCGAAAGCCTTGCTGGCACACTGCTCGGCCTGCAATAAAAGGGGGTTAGCATCTGTAAATGAAATTCTAAAGGAAACTCAGTAACGGAGTGAGATGTACCTTTGCGATGAAAAGACAGAGTTCGGCCATGATGTTGGCCTTCCCTTCCTACAAGTTCTCCATGTCGTTGGGGAGTGCCACCCCCTTGAGTAGGGTCATGGCCAAGAGAGGGTTTTCCGCTAAGCTGTCGGAGGCGGTTATCAGATGCCCATCCGGGCACTGGAAGTCCGGCTCGAAGAGAGCTGGAGACTCATCTGGCTTGGAGGAATCAGTCGAGGCATGGCTACCTCCGAGGACCTCCATATCGTCCTTTGCAATCTTGGCCCTCTTCTCGGCCCTTTGGTCCACCCCCTCAACAGCCGAGCTGCTCTGTCTTCGGCGACTTGAGTGTAAGGCCTGGGTGTTGACATCGACAGGGGGCTGATCCTGCTGCTCCGGTTGCTCAACTAGGATTTACTCCGGCTGCTCCCCTCGAATTGGCAGATGGGAGGTGGAGAGATCCTGGGCCAAGTACTGGAACTGGAGTGCCTCCCCGGCAACGATAGCGAGGTCCACCGTCTTCCTGACCATCTTGCTCTGGTCTTTTCGGTGAGCAAAGCCGGCGTAGGTGGGTTTGTAGCCGAACAAGGTCAGTGCGTCGCGGTCGACACACCAAAGAAGAGCAATCAAGTTCGGCCACCTTCCTGTGAAAATGAGTCCCTTGTTTGGTGCGGAGCAGTCTACATATGAAAGAAAAGTGTTAGTACGGTGCATATGGAAGGAATATAAGAAAAAAATCAGTACGGTGAAGTGGGGTAAAAGAATGTAATACCAGGTTTGTCCCCATAGCCGGGGAACCCTCGCACTCGAGGGATTCTGTAAGGCCTCTTGATAAGCACCCAATAATGCATATTCTTGGTGCTAAAGTCCTCTAGTATGTTGTGTTTGTACATATATGTTGTCGTTTTTATGCGATATTGCTCGTAAGGTAGGTTTTTGTGTATTTCAGGTAATTCGTATAAATAAGGCGCGTTTGAATGCCAAGGAATGCTCCGGATGCAACCAAGTGCTCAAGGCCATGTGCCACCATGTTGTGGTGCCCAAGGAGTCATGAAGAGGTGGTTTGGAAGTTGCTCGGGTTGCCCAAGGGTCAAGGGAATTGAAGGAGAAGTGAGAATTTTACCAAAGCTACTCATCTTCCAACTAGCTGAGGGTAGAATCGTCATAACTTTTGATGTACAAATGATATTGGATCCAAACCACTTGGGTTAGAAAGTAGACTCGACGAGCTTTCCAACGGTCCAAAGAACACCCAAATCCGAGTTCGGGAGTGTCCAGAGCGAGCCCGCGAAGTTGCCCAAAAAATCTGTCTGTCAAGCGTGTACCGGTACTAGGCAACTCCCAGTACTGGTACAAGGTGTCCAGAGTTCAATTTTTCCAGCCGTTTGAAGGCCTTGTACCGGTACTGAGGCATTTCCAGTACCGATACAGCCTGGGAAAATCTGCAGATTTTTGGTTAACTTTTCAACCTTCCATTTATGGAAAGTTTCCACTTGTGGAATGTTTTTGGAATATTTTAGGGACCCTTTGGTCTTTTGTAAGGGATATTTTGCAAGTCCTATATATATGGCTTGTATGCCATTTATGGAAAGGGATGGGCCATTAGTTAGATTTAGGCCTAAGTCTTTATTTGCTTTCTAGGAAATCTCCATTAATGTTCTTCAAGCTTTCTTAGTTATTTCCTTCAAGAACTCAAGTAAGTATTTGTCTTATGTTAATTTCTCGTTTATTAATGTTGTAACTACGCTTCGGATCTTTGCATAAATCAAGTTTATTTTCGTTTTCTTCGGTTAAATCTTTTGCTCCATTTTCTTACCTTGTCTAGTCTTTTAGCTATGTGTGAGTAGTTGTTCGGCTAAGTCTTGGGTTAATCTTTCCCAAAGACTTAAGGTGTTATTTGGTTCTCGAAACTCTCGGGCTTAAAAGCATGATTTTCGGAATTAGATTAACCTAGCCATTTTGGTCTAAGCGAGGGGTGTTAACTCTTTAGTATGAAGTTTAGTCAAGCGATCTTGGCAAGCAACGTATCGAGGGCTCGTGGCCTCCTATGTGTTAGATACATTAGCAAAAATAGATTGGTTTAGTTCCGGATGATCACATCTTTTGATAAATGTAGTCATTAAAGTTAAATCCTCCGAGCGTGAGCATGCGGTCGTGACTCTCGCTTTGAGTTATAATTGAGAACCGGTAACGGCCTTTGTCAAGGGTTAGATGATCCCTAGACTTGCCTCTTTTAGTTCATAAAGTTAATTTCTAGTCTTTTTACTTGGCATTTCCACCGCTCAAAGGAAAACCAAGTTGGCCGTCTTAAACGCCACAATCCGTTACATAAAACCTACAATCCAATTAAGCTATATTCGATTCTCTGTGGGTACGATCTCGGACTTTCCGGTTATTATGCTATCGACGACCTAGCCCTACGCTTGGGGTGTTTCAACCTTATTTGAAGGCGAGGTTGTGGCGTAAGCACCTCTCCACCACCAAGCCCGTTCTAGTTAGGAAGGGAAAGTCAATGAGAGGGTTTAATGGGCTCCATTCGAAGTTCCCGAAAATCCTCACCAAGACATTTCCCCACTTTTCAGTGTCGTAGAGACGATCCACCAGGTGGTCGAACCACTGCTGCGTGGTCAAGTAGTACTTGTTGTGCTTTGGGCTCTTTGATACCACGTACATCGGTATCAAGTCACCCAAGGAGAACGACAAGTTGTTTGATTCGGCCAACCTCATCGCTGAGTACAGGATGCGCCAGGTGTTCAGCGCAACCTGGATCGATGCAAGGTTGTACATCTCCAAGAAGTAACGGAGGAAGGGGCTCATCGGGAACCTCACCCCTCCCTCGATGATAGCGTAGAGTGGGAGGGTGATGAAGTCTTCGCCGAAGGGGATTCTGTCGCTGGTCACCCTCTCCACTTGGACGTCGTCTGGTATCTCGTACTTCACCCGGAATTCGTTGGTGAATCCCCCTGGTCCGTCGCCGTAGAGGTGATTGTACGACATGGGCCTAAGGCTGGTCAGCAGCGGGGGGAATGAGATCGATGTCCCTCGGCGGGGCACTTGCCCCTCCTACATCAGGCGCGTTCGGCGGCCCCCTCGCAGATGCAGATGTGTTGGCTTGGGCCCCAGCTGCCGCGCGCTCGGCATGACTCTCTTCTTGTTCGGAGTCCTACTCGGCGGCTGCATCTGGAGAATCGCCCCGGACGTAGAGGATGTCCCTAGAGGTCCTATCATCCACTTGAAGGGGAATGTGGATGTCAGGGATGACAGGCAACCTGGTGGGATGGGGGAAGTTGCTGGATCTTTCGTCGAAGCTCACATTACCCATCCGGTAACCCCTGCCGAGGCTCTGGATGGTTTCCTGAAGGCTTGGGTAGGCATCAGGATCTACCATCGGCGAGCTAGTGCTTGAGTCCACCATGCTGAAGACCTAAACAAAAAGGAAGAATAAAGTCAAAATTTCTACTTCAACACGGCTGCTCATGTGCCCCTGGCCTCCGCTGGGGGATATCCGGCAAGATCTTCCTCGGTAGAGGGCAAGGGGCCTCGTCAATGAGGGTTTCCTAAGTGTGAAATCAAGGATCTACCGTAGGGCCACGGAGGAGGACCACCATTGTTGGCGATCCAGGCGGTGGACCACGGCCGAAGACGACCGCAGGGACTCAAGTGGTACTATTCAATTCCGAGGTTTTTGTGCAGAAAAAGGGCATAAGGCGTGATGTGCTTTGAGAGAAGCAAAAAACGAACCAGAAAGGATATCGGAATTACCTGAAAGTGTTGGAGTTGAGCAACGGTGAATGGCAGAGCAACGAAGATGAGACACGAAGTTGCAGAGCGAGAGAATGAGAGAGCGAGAGCAGAAAGTGATTTTCTGTCTCCCTATCTTATATAATGGACAAAGTGGGGGGGGGGGAGGAACCCTAAGGGTTGCGCACCGGAACCAAAGCGACACGACCACGTCCACTCTCGCGGCGCCACGTGGAAAGCCTGTATCGTTCTGTACTCGTGGCGTTCCCCTTTCTGCCACGTGTCACCCTACGCCGCCTCAGGTTCAAACCCAACTGGATTCAAAACGCTGCTTCATTTCTCGTGATGGCCCGGCGGATATCGTTCGACGTATCTACCACGGGATATTCCCAGGCAAATACTGGATCGGCAAAAGTTGTTTCCAAGGATCTGAAGGAACCATTAGTCAACTCCTCCCATCTTGGTCCAGAGTGGGAGAAGTTGAGGGGCTATTGTGGTGGGCGCGGCTCGGCGAAGGCACCCGAGCGGAGGCCGCATCAAGCCAATTAGTCAGACCCGTGGACTCATGGGTCGGTGGTGCAACGTTCAATGGGCTTCTTTCGGACCCGGTGTGCCGGATCAGGTTCGTTCACCCGTGGAGGAATCATGGATCCAGGTATGGGTGTCATAGCTTTCGGTTCAGTGGCGTCCCACCGAACCAATTAGCAACTCTATAGAAGTCCGAGTATAGCCGGACTATTTCGATCGGCAGAACCGAAACCACCAAGCCACCCCTGCTCCTTGACTTGTAGAGGAAGTGAGGAAGAGTCGGGTAGGTGTGGTGAGAGACGTGGCACCGTTTCCCCTATTCTAGGAACAGATCGTGGGGATTGTAACAAATCTATGATTACAGAGCCTGATTCAGCACCGAGATTGGCGGACCAATCGCCGAGCGTGTGGTGTACACGCGTGGGTTGATCTCCACGCTACCTTTGCCTATAAAAGGAGTAATCCCCCTTGAGAATAAGGTAATGAACTCTTACCCTCTGAAACCCTAAACACTACTCTAAAGCTCTTCTTCTCTATTACTTACTTGACCGTCGGAGTGCCTATCCCAGACTCCCACGATCCAGTTTTGGGCATTAACGCGGGTGTTACTCGTACAGGTCTCCTCCACGCCCAAGATACATCAACCCAACCACCATTCCATCCAAGGTTCAATCGGACAAAGCACAGCCCCACAGTAAGGATATAAGGTCTATTTTTTCTTTCTTTTCTGACTTATGAGAGTCGATGGGTTAATAAGATCTTTCAGCGAAGAGCGCTAGTGTAATTATATGTGGAGGTAAATAAAAAATCATACAAATGCTTTGGGGCCTAAATGCAAATAGATAAAATTTAGGGTGGCATGTGACACCCTATTAATTTCCTCTTTAAATCCGCCTTTGTTAATACATAACAAACATGTTTGATTGTAGGATGAGAGAGATGAGTGAGACTAAGAGCATCTATATTAGGCTCTTTACTTGGCTCTTTACGTTACTTTAACAAGTCATTACCCTAAAAATACATGTTTATCAGCCTCGTCATTGGTTGGGTCAATTTAACGTTTGCTACAGTGCCTCTTTAAGAGAAGCGTGGCACTGTTCGCTCGTTTTTGAATAAAAATAAGTTTTAGCAACGAACCCCCTCCAACAACAGTAAAATGTGTATTGTTCATCCAACGTTTAATATTTATTTGGACTCATTACGAATACTATAAAGATGATTCAAACTGCAAGTCATTCTTAAAATATTTTTTTATAGGTTCCTTAAAAAATTAGCCCAATTCGATATCGGCAGGGCTCTCATATGAGTTAAGCCTCTCTTAGAATGCTCATTGAAAGGCCTTAGAGCCAAAAATTCATTATGACCATTTAGTATAAAATGATCAAAAACATAATATTTTCGCACCAATTCAAACATATTAAAAAATATGTTTAATATATTAAAAAATATGGTTAAAAAATTAAGTCCTCTATTTTTCAATTCATTTGAACTGGTGCGAATATCTTATTTTTCTGATCATTTTATGCTAAATACAAATATTTAATTAAGAAGAGAGTGAGAGTAAAGAGTCTGATGCAGTGGACATTGTAAAAATGACCAGCTAAAATAATAAAGTGGATTTTTAATGTGTACTTTGGTCCAAAATCTAAAGAGTCTGATGCGTATGCTCTAGGGCGAAGGGGAGGTGGGATTAAAGGGCGGGGCCCACATGTGTCCCTTTCTCATAAATCAGTGTTTGGTTGTAGACGCCATACGGGACTAAGGGCCTAATTGGACAAGGATATGCTATTTGTCCATATAGTACCCCACGTAGGGTATTAACTATTACTCGTACTATCAGATGAAGGGGTGGTATTAGCTAGCCCCCTTTTTTGAATTATATTTCTCTCCTCATCCAACGGTCAAAAATAATTCTCATCATTTTTATCCTGTGGGCCCCACTTTTTTCTCTCTATCTCTATTCTTATAATCTCATCCTATCCTTCCAACAATCAAAGTACCCAACATTTTGGGTCATATCACATTTGGTGGATGGGGGTTATAGCATTGATTCAAGTTTTCAAGGCGAAACATAAAAGTAAAAACAACAAATTACGCTTGTCAATTTCATATGAACCGGCCATTTTTTGTGATTAATATTGTACAAGCCAGCATCTCAGCATGTGGGGTGGGGATTTTTCACATCTTAACACGGCAACTCGATTTATTTCTATAATTCGTGACATGGCCGGAGAGGTGAGAACACAAGTTTTCGTTACGTTTGGTGATCACACTGCCTTTTTTTTTAAT
The DNA here is from genome assembly GCA_020567845.1 of Rhododendron henanense subsp. lingbaoense. Taxonomy (NCBI): domain Eukaryota; kingdom Viridiplantae; phylum Streptophyta; class Magnoliopsida; order Ericales; family Ericaceae; genus Rhododendron; species Rhododendron henanense. Next base: position 10,988,239 of record CM036312.1, read on the forward strand.
CGTTTTCGCTTTTAGAAATTTTAAAATTTGAGATCTAGGTGTTGTCGTTGTTAATTGTTTTCGGTTCTGAGAAAATTATTAAACGTTGTGGAATTTGGAAAAAATGGCCGGAGAAGAGAGAACACAAGTTCATGTTTCATTTCGTAACACTAGCGCCCAAGGGGCGGCTGTAGTAGTAATTCATGAGGTTCAAGTGTACCCTTAGGTTCAAAAAAAAGTACTTAAGTTTCTGTTTTTTTTTTACATTAATTAATTTGATTTCTATTTTATACTGTCTGCCCTGGATCCTTCACACAAAGCCGGAGTAAATAAAAATTCACTTAAATTTATAAGCAAACAGATCGTATATAGCTCAACAAAGCAAAATAAATTAATTAAGTATGATAAGCTTAATTTCAATCATAACAAATATTGTTATTTCATAGTATATATTTTACATACATACAAAGTTTCTTATACCCTTTCTGTCACCACCGACCTAAAATCCTAGAGCTAGCCGCCGCCCCTACTAGCGCCATTCCTAATTTTTCAGTTTTCGCTTTCATCAAGACCGGGATTTTAAGGTATTGCGATATATATATGGACTTGTGGGTCGTATTAATTGTTTTCGGTTCTGAGAAAATGATAGTACTACGTACTTGTGGAGTAGCTTTCCAAATTGTTGGGGAATTCAGAAAAAAGATGTGTTTTCACATTCCACGCTGTTACAACTTACAACCATCTTTGGGTGACCCTTAATTCTTGAGCTGCACTCTCCCAACCGGCCAGCCTCCCACCTACAGCTACCTAAATAAATGTTTGAAAACAAATTAATTAAAGCGTGTACATCACCCAAATATGTTTTGTTTTTTATGGGCAAAAGATAATATGTTAATCATTGTTGGTGTGTTGATATTTTAAGCAAAAGATATATATACAAAAAAAAAAAAAAACTGACAAGGTTGCCAGATAAACCTTAGGCCTGTTTGAGCTTAAAATTAAGCCGGATTATTTTCTGTTTTTATTCGAAAATATTCTCATTTGTTGGTTTTGCGGAAAAAAAAAAAATTTGGATTATTAGTTTTTCTCGACAAGAGAAATTCAAAAAAAAAAATATTTACGAAGCTAAATTTACAAATAAAGACAAAAATAATCCAAAAAAAGCCTGTATGTTTTGGATTTTGATCATAATTTTTTCCTTTTTAAGATTCCTCTCATCGAGACGAACCAATAATTCTCAAAACTGACGCGAAACTTACAAAGCCGGGAAAAAATTGAAGAAAGGCGAAATAATCCCGCAGGATTATTAAGCCGAAACGGATTAGTGTACATACCTTCAAATTTAGACCATGTCAATTTTCTCGTAGAATGTTAGCTAAAAAGTCTAAAATCACGTTTTGAAAGCACAACTATGTCTAGAGCCGTTGAATGTATGTGTGCACATGTGCATCAACCTGTTCTGAACACAGTTATATTCAGAATTGTGTTTTAAAATTGTACCCGTAATGTTGCTTAATGTTAGCAGGGTTAGTATGTTTGAAAGATACAACTAGGCGTCCGATATTTTTCCATAAGCTTGAACATAAGAGTAACGCTCAAGCTGATCCCCATCAATGTGTAAGTTTTGCCCAACAACAAATAAATTTAAATAATGTTAGTCAAAATATATGGAGAAATCTTTCAATGACAATTGGACCTACTCGATCGGAATTCTTTTATGCTTTCCACGAAACTATTTACTTTGTCAAGTGGTTGTAAGAAATCAACAAGTGTTCCTCCATGAGGTCACACGTTTCATTTCTACGGGGGTCGAACATTCCAAACCTTGAGCCCACTAGGGGTTATGCTCGGTTGTTACCTTCAGGCCCTGGAAATTAGTCGAGGTGCGCGCAAACTGGCCCGGACATCCGGTTATAAAAGAAAATAAAAATATTTACTTTGACTTTCAAAAAGGTGGGTTACTAAACCTTGAGAGCGGAGGAAACGTGATTAAGGGATGATATTTAGGAAGAGTAATTACAAAAAACGAGAGATTTGGGTAATTATTCTGAATAATTTAAGCCGATTGAAGAAATTACTGTAATTGACTTGGTATTTCGGCTTTCACACCGCTCAAGATAGGGATGTGTGTCGTATCTGTTTTACATTTGCTATGGGCTTATGTCATTGACTCAGGGGTGTTTCCGGTATTGGAAATTTTATAGATTTTTATTTGTGGTCGAGAAGTTGTTAGGTGTTTCCGGTAGTAAATAAATTATTGATGCTTTGTGAGTAGAGTTACTGTAGCAAAAATAGTATTTGTTGACAACTTTTTTGTTAGTGAAAACGAGATGATAAAATGCGTTAAGTTTTTAGTAATTTTTGTTAGTGGAAACGGGGCCTCAGAGTACCCTTAACCCTAACCCTGCTGCTTGTTTCATTCGCAAAATATTTCATTTGAACTCTATTAATTCCATCTCTCCATCTTCAAGAAATTGAATTTATATATATTACCGTGTTGATTCCAAAACAGTGGACAAATATATCACATTGAACTCAAATAAAAACAAAAAGTATATATTTGCCACGACTTCTAATCTCTAATTTTTTTAAGCTCAATGAAATCACGTAAGATATTCAGAAATTTCACAAGCTAGACTCATTCCTAAAATGATATTATCACATAAATCTAATAATACTTCATTAAACAGGTTGCTCGTGTACGTACACGTCAAGTTACATGTATATATCCTGACATCTCGTACGTCCTTTTTATATTCTCAAGACATTCTCACTCAAGACATCCGATCCTTAGACCGGCGATCGAATGATTCAAAGTAGTTTCTTGTGTTAACAAGAAGGTTCTGATTTGAATAAGATTTGCTACAAGTTTTATGAAAACATTGCTGGCGTGAAAACAACATTTTTAACTAGGAGACACCACATTATGAGAATGCATGCATGCTTTTGGAAACAATAATTGACTAAAAACTAAAATTGAACAACTGTTTCTTGTTCGTCATTACCAATCTATCTATTCAAAGATATTGGGTAGTGATTTTGCCACACCCTTTTTGATAATGTCACACCCTGCAAGTGTATTTTTTGGTGCAAAAATGCACTTGCAGGGTGTGGTATTATCAAAAAATGGTGTGGCAAAATCATTTCCCAAGATATTTTGTGAACCCTGTATGTTTGATTTGGGTTTTAAGGAAGGTTTTTGGGGATAATGAGTAGAGAGAGATAGATTCAAAAAATTTATTAAAAATCGTACGCAAGGATTTTGAGAACCAAAACTTCAGGGTATAAACAACCTTGGGTATTCAAGTGAACACCCTAACCTCCCAAATTTTGCCTACACCTGTGCCTGACAGCTACTCTCATACATAGTGTGTTCTACTAACTAAAGTAAGTATTTTAAATTTTAAGTAAGTACTTATTTTTTAAATTAAAAGTGATATTTTATATGAGAATGACATGTATTGTAAAACATGAAATAAAGTAGTTTACACGCAAGACAATGTGGCAAGAGCTTTGAACTTGTAGTCCAAAAGAATATCTTCTGACTCATGCATGATGTCATATCCATTTTACTTATTTTATTCTTGTTCATTTCCTACTGTAGTTTAATTTTCCACAATTTCCTATCTAATTGTCCTTTCTTCTTCTTCTTCCCTACTTTCTCTCTTCTTTTTCTTTTACTTTATTGGACTCTCCCTCTCTCTCTCTTATGGAGTATTTTTTTTTTTTTTGGAGTTCTCTCTCTCTTATTTACTCCCTCAGTTTTGAATTGGTTTTTTTTTTGTCGTTGGTAATGGAGTATTCAGTTTCTAATTGCTGTTGATTGTTAATGGATTTTCGGCCATAAATTACGTAGTTCTCAATTGGCACTTCTTCCATTTGATATATAATTAAGACTTTCAAAAAATTATGCACTGAATTGCTTTAATCAGTTATACAATTATTGACAACTTTTACGATGAACATATAACATGAACGAAAGGAGTAACATTTTTTTGGCCGATAAAAAAATAAAGGAATAACTTTTTTGAACATTCTACAGAAAAATTCTGGACCTACTCGGAATTCTTTTATGCTTTCCACGAAACTATTTACTTTGACTTTCAAAAAAGGTGGGTTACTAAACTTTGAGAGCGGAGGAAACGTGATTAAGGGATGATAATTAGGAAGAGATATTTGGATAATTATTCTCAATAATTTAAGCTGATGGAAGAAATTATTTGACTTGGTATTTCAGCTTTCACACATGCACCGCTCAAGATAAATGTCTGTCGTCGTATTTGTTTTACTATCTGTTTTACATTTGCTATGGGCTTGTACGTGTCAGAAACTTAGAATACCCTTAATCTTAACCTTGCTTGTTCTTTTATTTCGCTTTATTTTATCGGGTCACTTTTTTGAGTTCTTATTCGCAAAATATTTAATTTTAACTCTATTCCATCTCTCCAATATCTTCAAGAAATTGAAATTCATATTACCGTGTTGATTCCAAAACAGTAGACAAATATATCACATTGAACTCAAATAAAAACAAAAAACAAAAGTATGTATTCGCCACGACTTTCTATCTCTAAGTTTTTTAAGCTCAATGAAATCACGTAAGATATTCAAAAATGTCACAAACTAGCTAGACGTACTCATTCCTAGAATGACATTATCACATAAATCTTGCACTTCATTGAATAGGTTGCTCGTGTACGTACACATCAATTAAGTAACATTTATCCTAACATCGTCCTTTTTACATTCTCAAGAAATCATCGCTCGATCAAGACATCCTTAGACCGGGACTGCCTGCTGAATGATTCAAAGTACTTGTGTTCACACACAGGAAGCTCCTAATCATTTGAATAAGATTTGCGACAAGATTTGCGAAACGTTGCTGGCATGAAAACAACATTTATAACTAGGAGAGGAGACACCACATTATCAGAATGCAAGCGTGCATTAAACAATATTGGACAAAAAACCAAATTTGAACATGGCTAAAAAGTCCGAAGAACTGTCTTCTTGTTAGTCATCACCAATCTATCTATCTATTCAAAGATATTTTGTGAATCCATTTGATGTTTCATCAGATTTTTAATGTTTCTTTGGCAACAAGAGTTTAATTAGGTGAGCAATTCCGGTTTGAATTTGGTGGGTGCATAGTTACCCTAATAGATGGCCACCCACAAGACTAAAGTTACCACTTTTGTACAATTTATTTGCATGTCCACTATTCAAATTAGTATACAAAAGTAAATCAAGGCTTTATTAAAATCGCAGGCCAAGGATCACTTTATCAAATTTGGATTTTATTCATTTTGGGGACCCTTTTTAATTTTGCAAGGAAAAGATATTGTCAGGGAATCATTAGGTCAAGCTCTTTTGGATGGGAGTGGATTAAAGTTAAGATTTGGAGAAAGGGAATATTCTAATTAATTAACCATTAGAATGATTAGTACGTGAAAAGCAAAGGAATTAAAGTGGTAAATTAATTAATGCATGTTAGCTTAATTTGGACCTTTGGTGACAGGTCAATTTCAGAGGAGTTGTACAAGTCATCCGAATATACCCTTGTGGGGGGGTGTTAGGTGAAGGACCACATATATTGTACCATGTGAGAACAAAATATGGACATAATTCAACTAAGAGGTCCAATTAGCTAGCTGTAGGCAAAAAGATAAGTTGATTGACCATGAATTTATGGTGAGACTAGCACAAAAACTTCAACCATATATATGCCATCAACTTGATGTACGTTGTCGTGCCGATCGACGTGAATAATTTAATTTGATAATTTTTTTTGTAAAATAAGAATTTATTTCGTGTTTTTCTTTGGAAGATTGATGCTTAATTTCAAACTTTTATGATTAAGAAAATAACTCTAGCATTGACCTGGTTATTTTTCGTGCGGTGGTAATAAGATTACAAAATGCAGAGGCAACATAATGTTTTGGGAAGGGCTACAATACACACCCTTGTTTGGGGTGTACCATATGCACCCGTTGTGTGGTCTATATTGTGCCACCTCATAGCAAATCGTAACATTTTTTAGAGTTTCGTAACTTTTCAGGAATATGATTCGTAACATTTTCTTTATGATTCGTAACATTTTTGTGCGATTCGTAACATTTTCTCTATGATTCGTAACTTTTTTGTCGATTCGTAACTTTTATACAAAAAATCATAACTTTTTTCTATCAATTCGTAACATTTTTGGGGGTGCATATGATACACACCCAAATAAGGGGTGTGTATTGTAGAATTTCCCTAATGTTTTTAGCATGTTATAATGTGCCCAAAACATTTTCCACTAGTTTCTTACTAAGTACTCCCTCCGTCCCAAATTATTGGTCATTTATGGTTTTACGTGCAATTTTCAAAGGCTTATATATCTCAATGTATATTGTTTTTTTTTTATGTTTTTGAAAATATTATTTTATAGAAATAATTGAAATCTATCAAACAAGATCCATATTGCATATAAAATTATACGTAAAATCGTGAAGGACCAAGAATTTGGGACGGAGGGAGTACTATTTTAGCGCTCAGAGTACGCAGCGGGACGTAAACTTTCAGAAAAGTAATAAGAAAACCCGTTGTCCTTCGTAGCACGCATTTGATTCGTTTACTCCTATTTTGAATTGATTCGAAAATCAAACGTGACCTTTGTACGATACTAGCGGATGCCTTTGCCTAAAGGCACATCAGAACTTAATATAGTCTCAACTTAAATAAGTTAACTGCTCTACTCGACTGCTCTGGCCAATAAATGTAATTTGTAACAATTTCAAGAAGTTTCCCTATTCAATCATAAAGGCAACATTTAAAATATAGAGATACACTGCCTAAGAAGTGATCAGGAGAGAGAGGGGCTAAACTTATTAGGCGAATATTCTTTGGGTCTTCTAAACAAAATGATCTGAAGACCACAAACATAACAATATTAAAATGTGATCGGACGTCTGTGGAAGTTACTGTTTGCCGACCAAATTAGTCTTGGACGGATATAGGTGGACTATATTGTAGATGGTTTGTTTGAGTAATTACAGAAGAGGTAATATGTATATGATTGGTTTGTTTTGGGTAGATACGAGTATGTTGATAAGAATTAAAAAGAAATGTGGCATTTTTGTAAATAAAAAACTAGAGATGAAGGCGGATATAATATGGACAATGGGGAGGTACCGATGTTATATCCGGATGGCAAAAATTAGATATAAGTAGTTCCGATATACTCCGTACTATCTTGAGTAATAGCGTATATCTCATCGACAAACGAGCAATTGTTCTATACTCTTGCCGAGCAAAAATAAATAAATAAATTGTTCTATACTCTCATTTGATTAGATTGGCAATTTGATTGCACTTCGTGCCAATCTGAAATAGAAACTTTTAGTCCCACAATTGATAACTTGAAAGCAATAATAAGCATCCCGTAACTTGAATTAAATGATGAATAATTGTCGTTTGATGTTTCTAATGTTAATAATAGAAAAGTTTTTTAACACCCTATCGTGGAATGGTAGGATTACTAGCACCGATACGAAGATAAAATACATTCAGATCGCGAGATGCTAGACAAAACTCTATAAAGCATAAAATAGATTCAGATCACTAAAAGAATCCGAGTTTTTCTAATATCACGGAACACAATGAGCTAGACAAAGCTCTATAAAGCATGTAACTGACCTAAATTGATTGGCACTTAAAGGCTAGATTTAGTTTTGTTTATTCTGTCGCAACATAAAATAAGAAAAAAAATCTGTCCGAGTTCTGTTTTTGTGGTTTTCTCTGTAGAAGATTTGAGCTTGGGGACACTATTCAATTGCTTCGACAATTCACACTCAACCATGTATGTAGTTGGTTTTTTTCACTTTTTCTTCTTGGTAAATGCATAGGCATAGCGAAAATATATAGAAATGCATCAAAAATTTCAAATCTTCCAATCTCCCTAAGAGACTCCAACAATACAAGCTAAAAGCCTAGCAATCGCATCGGCACCTTACTAATCAAAACCTCATAGCAAGAAAACCTTCAGTTGTGCTCTGTGTCGCTAAACGCAGACACAGAGCGCACAAACGCTTGAACTCTCACTCGGTTTTGCTCAAGTGCTTGCACATTTCTGTGTGTCTTTAGGTTTTTCCAAAAGCCTTACAATCGCGAGGGAGCCAGCAATAGAAATTGTTAAACTCCAAAGCTCAACAACTAGATAATAGTAAATAATAATACTCTCAAACTACCCAGTGTTTAGAACTCATGAAGTATATTTTGAAATGCACCAACCACTTTTTGGAGACATGACTGGCACCTTTGGTTGATAGAGCTTTTTCATTGCCTGAATCTTCCAAATAGAAAGGCAACTACCATTTCATACACATCTTTGTTGGCAACATTGTGAGGCAATATTCTTAACACCCTGTTCTACATCAAATAAAACAAGAATGTTTAAAAAGTATCCAACCTCGGTTTCCCTCTCAATACAGAAGAAAAGCTAAAGTTGTATCACCTTTTCAATTGAAGAGGCTTTAGATTAGATTAATACATCTCTCCACATCCAGCAGCAATGTATAAAATACAAATCGACAGCAACTACACAAATTGCCGGAATGAGTCAATGTGCATCCGTTTTCCATCACCCTTCCTCTCCAAACTCCTTTGTGAATCTCTCGTGAACCCCAAGGTCGCCTTTGCTCACAGTCGGCCTCTGCCTTGCAAGGACCTTGTCAAAATCCGTTTTAGAAATGGGTGGTGGAGTGATCTGCGCCAAAAAGCATTCAGTTGCAGGGCCCAGGAACTTAAAATAATTTTTCTTCTAAACAGTTTCTGGGGTTATTTTCCCATTTAACTTTGGGGGAATCCAATACTACGCTAGTGGGGTTTGAAACCACTACCTAATGAACCGAGCAAAGAGTAGCAAAACAACGGGCTGCCACTTAAGTTCAAGTGTAAACTGTAACAAAGGTGCATTAAATTAACTGGAAATCATTTTCTTCTCAAAAGATGTTTTTTAGTTATTAACCTAACTTCAGACAGAACTTTCTTACCAAATTATCGATAAATATCCAACATGAAAAACTAGCATAGCGAATTATCAGCAAACGCTGCAAACCAGATAAAAATTACACCGATTTTGTCTTTAGAAGAGCTAGCTGTACCTTTGAAGCAAGTCCTTCTGCAGCAAGATCCTGCATGGTGGTCTGGACAGCACCTGGTTGTTTCGGTCCACATGGAATCCATGTATCACTAGGGGTCTTTACGAAAAACATTGCATCTTGGGTTTTCCGTACAGGTTCAAAGAGGACATCCTTAACCTAATAAAGCAACAAAGGAAAAAGTAACTAAAAGATTAGAGAGAGAGAGAGAGAGAGAGAGGGAGGGAGGGAGGGAGAGAAAGACTCAAGAAATCTAGAAAATAGTAAAGCAACTCATTACACCCTGCACTCACACAGACGGAGATATCTGAACCAGAAAAACCTTCTGTTTTACGAGCCAAGTGTTCGAAGTCACTTTCCGTCAAGTTGTGAGGGGTATCTCCTAAATGCACCTGCAGAACGAGAAAGTCACTACCAAATAGGATGCTATAAGAATCCCAGAATACAGAAAATATGAACGCATAGTCAAAACTTTGTTGAATTTTGATGAGAAACAAGTTTGTTACTTTGAACATGTGTTGTCGTGCCTTCACGTCAGGAAGGGGGATATAAATGCGCTTGTCGAACCGACGCCGGATGGCCTGGAGTAACCATCTATTAGCCACAACATAATAAAAATCTTGACTGGGACAGGTAAAATCACAGAACAGTCATTCTGAAATCCCCTTACCTGATCCAAAGCATAGGGAGTATTCGTTGCTGCAAGAACCAGAACTTTGTCATCATTGTGTCCTACACCCTGGAGATGTTATTTTGGTAAGGATAACATGCAGCCCTGGGGAAAAAGAGGACAAACAATCCGAAAAGAAAGAAGAAGAGACAGAAAGTGATGAAAGATAATGGTTTCTGCCAATAGGTTTGGGTTGTTTAATGCCAAACTTAAACCGCAAAAATCGCCGTACAAAAATAAATTACTATGGATTGGAAACAATGACTTCCTACTTGCATCCCCTCTAAATCAATGCGAAGAAGACAAAGGTGTTACTTCACTATTAACCAAGCCATGCATACATTATCCACCAAAGAACAAGTGTTCTTCTTTTATAATATACTCCCTCCGTTCCAAAATGTTTGTCCAGTCCACAAAACGATAAAAACGATAACTTAAAAATAACATGAATTTCTAAAGAAAAATTCAAACTTTTTCAACAATTTACTAGAGTCCAACGAGTTCTTTTAATTTATGAAAAAAGTTCAATTTTTTTTCTTGAAAAAAGTTCAATTTTTTTTCTTGAAAAAATGAATATTTTTAAGTTCTCGTTTTGCGGACGGGACAAACATTTTAGAACAGAGGTAGTAGCAAACTTCAAGACTGTTCACCTCTTCTCAAGTGAAGATATGAAAAAGTTACACTAGGAAGCTTCCCCTTGGGTGAAAAATGAGGGTAAAATCATAGTCACCCTTATCGTAATCCAGGTCATCTAAGTTAAGGTACCTTTACACTGAGTTACCTTGGTACATGAGGGCGATAAACTCGAATGGATGTAAAAACAGTTGGAAGAAGATGGATTAAACCTCCAATGGTACCATGGTATACCGTTGTTTTCCTTTAGTTTCTAAGAAAGACAATCATGCGTCTGTTCGCACAAAAAGAACCAGCAGAGATTTAGACCGAAAGAAAATGAAGTAGTCAAGGGCATTGACATGTTCCCTGATAAATGTTGACTGACAAATATAGTGAGAGAATGGTCTGGAAAGATAGTAGGAATTAGATGGCATAGAGTCAATTGAAGTGGGGAGGACAACAGCTGGATCCTGGTTAGAGAGAGAGAATAGGGGAGAATTGGTGTCCACGTTGGGTGGGTGAATAACCTCCTATGTTGCTCAAACGTGGAGTTTACAATATAACTCTGTAAAACACATACCTGCATCTGCACAAGAAGTTCTGTCTTAATACGTCTGGAAGCTTCACTCTCATTGCCTTCTCCACGCTGGCCACATAAGGAATCTATTTCATCAACAAAGATGATTGAAGGTGCACTATCACGAGCCATTTGGAAAAGGTTTGAGACTAGCTTTTCACTTTCACCCATCCACTTAGAAACAAGGTCTGATGAAGAAATACTGCACAAAAACAGCAGTTGGCACTTGCCAACTTGTTGGCCTAAGTTCATGAACATTAATAGTAGAAAACAAATAAGCACCGACAAAACAAGTGTGTGCTTGCATTTTATGACATCCAAATAGATGAAATACCTCTATCAAGATTAGATTGTGTGTGTCCTAGATATATTGCACCGAAGTAGAATACTTGCGTTTATGTCTTGCCTATGAACTGGTAAAGAAGAGCACCACAGAAGCATTTGTAGGAAAGTAGAATTTGTTCAACACTTCTACAGAAAACAAATAAAGTATGTGTAGGCAAGGAGATTTTTTCTTTTCTTTTCTTTCCCTTCTCTATGAATAAAAGTTTAAGATTGGAGTTTGCAGAGTTGACAAGGCTTATTGAGATATTGTACAGGCAGACAAGTTTTGGGGTGGAGGAAGACCGGTTGAAAAGAAAAAATTTTGTTTTGGGAGTTTCCACATCGAATCTTTGTGTAAGCCTTGAAGGGTTAATTTTAACACTTCCCATTAAGTGCACTATGGGGCCACATTTAGTGGCGGTCCATGACGTTAAAAATAAATACTCCCTCCGTCCCATTTTATTTGTCCATTATTCCTTATGTCTCTTTTGTAACTATTGCGTATATCTTTCAAATGTGAATCTTCAACAATATGCAATATGGCACATTTCAATTTGTTCTATAATACAAAGTTGTCGAAATCATGGAAAACATTAAGATATACGCAATTGACATAAAAGAGACAAACAAAATAATGGACAAACAAAATGGGAAGGAGGGAGTATTTCTAAGAATTAAAAGTCTCAACTAGACGCGCAAATTATAACCCAATAATCGTAAATCAACTAACATTATAAAGTGAAAGCTAAAACAAAAAAACAAATGGTACCTTCTTGTCTTTTTGAATTATGAGCAAAGGTAGCATGCCCTAATTTCGTAGGACACTTGCATAGTAACTGAAGATGTATACACTTTTCAATATTTTGAGAGGGGGCATGTTAGCCACATGCCCGTAAGTGCGTCCACCTTTAGTCAAGGGCTACCCACATAGTGGTCATTTTTTTGTGCATGTGGGTGCATTGTGCACGTCAAAAAAGACAGGTGTTTGGGAAATTGTGCATGTGCCAAGTGAGCTGCGGACATCAGAACTATGTATTGTCCAAGGTGAGTGCACCCCAGGAAGTGGTTGGTCTTCTTCATGTGGAAACAGCTACGTTACAGACTCAAGTATGGGTGTCATTAGTCAATGGAGGAGCCTATTTCGGTGTTGTATTCATAGTAATTCGTATGTCAATCAACATGGATAAATTTCACGTCTCAAATGATATTTAAGTTTTAGCGTAGAGTGGTGTTTATAAACGAACACAAGTAATGAATCAATTGAAGGAAGCAATGGAGCCAAAGACAAATTCTTTGGTGACTTAACATGGCATCAAAGCTTTGGTTTACGGGAGGTTTTGGGGGCAAGTCTCTGTTTATTTTTTCCCCTAGTTATACCCTACTTATCCCCTTTGCTCTATGGTTCCCTTTATGTTCCCATGTTTTCATCTCAGCGCGCAAGCGGGAATGCAGATGCGAGAGAATGTGGGATTGGGTGGATTGATATATATTGTTGAGTGCATTTCCTAACCTCAGCTTTTGGGACAATTGATGACTTAACATGCCAAAATGTGAGTTTTATGCATAGGAATTCCATTATATCAGACTAAATCAGTATAGGGAATGGGTGCACATGTCCAGCTTAACATGTAGACACACATCTCCCAGAAGAACAATTGCAGGGGTTTCAAAATATATACGAGGTTTCATTGTGTAAGCTTAAAAATCCATTTGAAAATCATTCATAAGCCACTGAAACGTGTGGCACCCATAGAATCCGAAGCATGTCCAGGTCCAGAATAATAATAACAATAACAGTACCCATGTAAGATAGGGGTACGCAGTGGCGGAGGGAGCATGGGACGAGCGGGGGCACGCGCCCCCACTCGATTTTTTTTTAAAATTTAAGATTTTAAAATGTATATTTTGTATTTTGTCTAGTTAATTGTGTTTCATAAATCTACTTTTAATCTTTCTACGACATGTCGAATATCATTTCATTCTCAATTTTTTGTTTCACATTTTTGAACATTGTCATTCTGGCGAAATGAGAAGTCTAATATGAAAAATAGCAGTCACTTACTAATTGGAACTCTCTAATGCATAATGTCCAAAATTCAAAAATGCCTAAACCATGGGCTATACGTTTTATACTTTAGCAATTATTAACAATGGGAGCAGTATTGCTAAATATTGTTTAGTGAATTGCCCTTAGACTTGATACGCTGAGACAATTCAAGCAATTTGATTGTTTTTATATTCTATATAGTTTACTACATTAATAAATATGTTAGGTTTTTTAATTCTTAGCACAAACGTTTTAACGTTGCTTAGTAAGCAATTTTTTGGTTGAAATGTGTTTAAAAAATGCCCCCACTTGCATAGATTTCTGGCTACGCCACTGGGGGTACGGGCGGGGAAGGACTAGAGACAGACCTAACTTTGGCCATATATGCACAAAGTGGCTGCTATCAAGAAGTTTTACCACCAAAATATTGTCGCCCTATACCTCCAAACATCGAAAAACTCAAGAAATTTATGCCATGGAACCATGCCTCCAAATCAAAGTCGGAAGACATCAGAAAGTACAGGCCTAGAAATCCACATAATAGGACACAATCGGAGGTTCGCTCAACACGTATCACCACCTTCTTAGTTCTTAGAATTGTCTGTGTTGCATTAAGTGATAAACACTAAACCTGTAAAATCAAGATTTACAATTTTCCTTCCAAAGACTCATTGCTGAAGGCTAAAAGACCTACTTGACCATAAAGTCAACTGCCTAATTGCTTGATTGGGAAAACCATCAGAATTCCATATGGAAATGAGAACCAAGCACTTTCCTACCTAAAAGTAAATGCCTCAAATAGAAGTGTCTTAACCTCACCCTAGACATGCTTAAGGTGCTCATAATTCATTTTCAAAAACTAAAGCCTGGCTAAGCTCCTAAAATTAAGGCAGGTAACAATCACAAAAGAATCCCTCCTCCCCGAGGTTTTAAATAACGATCCTGAGATATGTACCAGTAACAGTTGCGGAGTAATAACGATCCTGAGATATGTACCAGTAACAGTTGCGGAGTAATGATATCGGGAGTATCGAAAGACTTATAACTGAAATCGGTTGCCGTGGTCGTGAATTTCTTAAAAAATACTTTTAACAAAAGAAAAGTTAAAGTGCCTAAATCACCCGTAACGCTCGAGTCGGCCATAGCGGCCGAGAATTGGTCCATCTATAAATCGGGCGCGGACTGATACATAACGGGAACCTGCCGATACAAATACGATTTTCCATCTCACCATCATATTAGGGTGTAACAGTATCAGAAGGCTCAAAAACCGTTACATAACTGTAGATATTTAAAACCTTGCTCCTTCCCAAAAATAATGGAATTGTTAAGTCGCAATATTATGACGCTCCTCAAGACACGCAAAGCATTCACATCACCCTTAGAAAGCCTCCTAGATTACCAATAATGGCCATCAAGTGAAAGGGTATGTATTAGCTAGAGGTGATTTCGTATGCAAAAGTACTTGATTCCAACCACTAAGGAGTACAGACTCATCCCTAAGAAATACCTTCAAACACATATAAATCCCAAAGAGAAGCAATAAAGCGTGCTTTCCAAAACATCATTCTAAGAGGCATGTTTTCCTTCATGACATCAAGCTTTTTTTGCGTCATCAAATATCCAAATTAATGGATACACACTAACATCTGCAAAGACTAAAGGCAAGCAAAGTAGTTGAATCTTTATAGACGGATAATTTACCTGAAAAAGGTAGAGTCTGCTTCAGTTGCGACAGCCTTGGCTAGGTATGACTTCCCTGTTCCAGGTGGACCATACAAAAGAAAAGCCCTCCATGGCCGCCTCTTGCCTAAACAAAACGAGCAAAAATCAATATTGCGGGACCAGGTAACTTATGGGATACAAATACAGCCTATTGTTGCTTCCCAAACCTATTGAAAACATAATGCAAGCTCAGATAGCAAAACCATGATTTCACCATTCAAAACTACACTACAACTAAGCGAAAAATGTTGCATCAGCAGCAAAAGAATAAAAACACCATTTGCCCCATCTCCTTAACCCCATAAGTGACAAACGAAGCACCTCATCACACACATATGCAAGATGAGTCCAAGCAGTTAATCACGAGGCGTTCTACCTATCAGCCTTTGTCAGGCCGTTGCAAATTATAAAAGATATTAAGCAGACATCAGTCAAGTCATGATGCCACCTTACAACTGTTTAGGTCCATAATCATCTCGATTTCCTCTTCCAAGAATTGGCATTAACCTTGAGAAGTCACTTGTGGAAGTCGTTTATACTGGTTTATTGACAGTCCATAGGTCTTAAAAATGAAATGCTAAAACAAGCAAGTGTGAGGTGGAGGAGTAAGAAACAAATATCACCAATGCACAATGGTTTGTGATAACAAGACTGCCACCAAGTTACATTACAATTATTTCAGAGTAGAGCGCTCTATAAACATGTAGTTAAAGAAGTGGATTGTGCATTAAAGGTCAGAGTTCTGTGTAGTGGTCAGGGTGAGAGTCCTATTCATGTTATTGTTAGGAACTGAAGACGAAGATGATCTGAAGCATAAAACTATGGATCGGCAATTATACGTAGTGTGATGTTGGTAATGCATCCATCCTTGAACAAGACCACAAAACTTAAACAACATACTTGTGAAACCGAAAAAAGACATATTCAATAAACAAACAGACCCATTCAGTTTGATTACTTAATTCCAAAACCAACCAAATCTATCCAAACTCAAAACGAAGCAACTAGCTCAATCAATAAACAAATAGAACAAAAAAACAACACTTAGCAAACTCACAATCTACAAGAAAGGAACAATTCAATTTAAGTTCTTGTACCTTGATAATATATAGACTCATTAATCGAAAATGACAGGATGACAGCTATCCTGAAACAACAGTGTAATAGAGTCGTAGGCTACAGAAAATATGTAACTCTAACACATAAACAACCCTGGTACAGATAAAGCATTCACAATATTGAACTGTTCATGTACGTACTTATCCTTCAGCAATACCTCACAATTCAAAAAGTTCGCACTCACGTCAGCCAAAGAAGTTAGTATTAACAATATTTCTACCTCATTTCTTTCAAGAAAGTCCAGAATTGAGATTTTTTTATCCCAAAACCAATCAAATTTTATCAAAACTAAAAACATAGCAACCAATCTAACCACTAGCCAAAACCAATACATAGCAAACTCACAACCCAAAACATAAAGAAACAACAATTCAATTTCCAATTTATGAAACAATTGAACTAACCAACAAAGAACTGTGGGAATTTACCAGGAATAGAATTAAGCGTAAAATGACAGCTATCCTGAAACAACAATGTAACAGCCTTCTACTTTAAACAAAAGAGCGAACTCTAAGACACAAAAATCCATGTCACGTATAAAGCATAAAGATATCAAACTGTCATATACATATCTATGTGTACTCAAGCTGGCCCCAAGAAAGCCCGTACACTCTGCTCACCCTATCTTACTAATAATAAGCTATGTTACATGGACTCGAGTGTGAGTATCAGGTGCGGGTGCAAGTCTAAGCGTCAGACCTTCCTAAACTTAAATCTTAGGATACATGGATATGTGTCCGCAACTTGGGTACGGGTACGGGGACACGTCCTGAACTCTTATTTGTATTATATATTGCATAATTTTCTCGGATTATGTATCGTAAACTATGTTTACAAATGTATTTAAACAAGAAAGGGTTAAGAAAATTATGTTTTTGCTATTTCCCTATTTCTTGTCTATGTGAAATACTCGAAATATCGTTTTTCTAGCTAATTTGATATTCCTTTTCCGTACGTATCTTAACAATTAGAGGATCCAAGTGTCCAAAAGGATACGGGTGTCAGACACATCGACACGGGTACTTGAGCCAAAGTGAGGGATCCATGTAACACAGATAATAAAAAAGAGGGTATGCTACTCATTGGTACCGGGTCTTTAAAGGGCACAAACTATGATTCTTTAAGAGTCATGCATGCCGTTGGCATGTTTGAGAAGCTTCAATTACAATGAGACATGCTTGGGGTTTTTTTATCATTTATTTTTTCATTCTCAACTCTACAAGTGTCCACTATTCCTGCAACTCTATGCCCTGCATGTTTAAACTTCTTGGGACTTAGATATGGATGAGGTCAAAGTAGTTAAATATGATGGCTCCAATTTTTTTTAATTAGTCGCGTTCACATTTGTGATTCTTGTTTGTGGCATAACCTGTAGCTCCAGTGGTCTCCAAACAATAGCATAACGAAGAACAGGGATATCATTTTGTATATGTAGCCCAAATATGAGTAGCCTGTGAATTGTTGTATTGTTGTATCTACTAAGTAATATCTATATGATGCATGTTCTTGATAACACGTGATATTACCGGCCAAAATGAAGGCATGTTCTTCAAAAATGCCAAAGGCCAACACATGAACAAGCTAATGTCGAACGAATACACACTTAGAAATCAGAGTGTTTTAGATTTATGCATCATATATGAAAATTGAAGAACATGTGTTCATTTTGGCTGGTAATATCACGTGTTATCAAGAACATGCATCTTTGTGTGGGCAGTCATAATGGCGTATTTTTAGCATCACAACTTTTTTTCATGAACTTTGAATTGGAACATCTTCACAAAAATATGGAGCAACTCCATAAAAAAAATTCAGAATTTTTTGCCAAAAGGATAATTTTATATTAATTAAACAAAAAATAAGATAATTACTTAGCAGATACAACAATTCACAGGCTACTCATATCTGGGCCACATATACATAATGATATCCATGTCCTTCCCCCAACGCGAGTAGGTTATGCTATTGTTTGGAAACCACTGGAGCTGCAGGTTATGCCACATACAAGAATACAAGAATCACAAATGTGAATGCGACCAATTAAAAAAAATTAGCGCCATCATATTCAACTACTTTGGCCTCATCCATATCTAAGTCCCAAAAAATTTAAACAAACAATGGATAGAGTTGCAGGAATAGTGGACATTTGTAGAGCTAAGAATGAAAAAATAAATGATAGAAAATCCCAGGCATGTCCCATTGTAATTATTGGAGCGTAAAACAGTAAAAGAACGACACTTAATAAAGCCTTTTATCTTCTTAGATACAACTTCCCAACCATATGTTACTGGATCAACTGAGATTTTTGCTCTAGCCACTTCCCAACGAACTTGAAACAATTCACATGCATGTTACCAAAAGAGGTTATATCTATCCTATTTACACCTCATTTCCTTCAAGCAAGTCCATATTAATCAATTCCAAAACGAACTTGGATGAGCTTGTAATTCCGGGATTATTTCTCTCTCGAATGTGGTTATTGGCTGGGTTGGGTTTATAGTGATTGTGAACTTGTTTCCAGTTTGATTGTATTTTGATACTTGCATTCTCCTACCGCTTTGTAATTAAATAATACATCCAAAACCAACCAAATTCCATCTAAACTAAATGCACAGCAACAAACCCAAACCATTAACCAAACAATACAATTCAATTCAATCAGCAGTTTTTATCAAAATAAATGAAACTAACCAACAAAGAACTGTGGGAATTTCACCGGCAATATAACCGCCTCCTGCAACGCTTGCTTCGCGCTCTCGAGCCCCGCCACATCATTCCACTTCACATTGGGCTTCTCCCTCACAATGGCCGAGTTCAACCCGGCCCTCAGCTTCGCCTGCTCCCCGTCCTCCCCCTCCCCTCCTCCCCCGTCCTTCCCTTTCGTCTTCGGCCGGGCCGCCACCGCAGCATCCCCGTTCGCAGCGGGCCCAGGCCCGCTGCCGCCCTCGTCGAGCACGGTCCTGATCTCCTCCGCCCGCCGCAGGTACTCGGTGAATTTCTGCGTTATCGCCTCCTTGATCTTGGGGTTCTTCTCGTACTTGAGGTGGGTCCTGAAGTACTCCAGGGCGTTCATGTACAGAGGGAAGGCCTTGGCGTAGTTGCCCGCGTTGTCCTCTTGCACCGCTTGCTTCACGTACTCGATCGCTTGCTCCTTGAAATTACTGTACATCTT
Organism: Rhododendron henanense subsp. lingbaoense; assembly: GCA_020567845.1. NCBI lineage: Eukaryota > Viridiplantae > Streptophyta > Magnoliopsida > Ericales > Ericaceae > Rhododendron > Rhododendron henanense. Next base: position 11,007,607 of record CM036312.1, read on the forward strand.
TCGCACATGTATATGTGCGTGTGCGCGATTGGAATGGAGGAAAACCCTAGGGATTGGTTGATCGGAGGTGGAGAAGAGGTCAGAGATCGATGGGGGATTCTTCGATTTGAAGTCTTGAGAATCAAGTTGGGGTTTTTTTTTGTTCAACTAAAATAAAATTTTTATTGGGTTGTACGTGTGGGCGATAAATGAAGCTATGGTCGGGTAAAAGGGAGATAAATCAGCCAAGCGACTGAAACGAGCCTACGTAGATCAAGCTTGGTTTGAAAAATTAATTAATTTTAAAAATGTGTTTGCACTTATTTTGTTTGTGAGATGAGTCAATCTCAAACGAGATTTAATTAAGCCAAACACGAGCTGTTTTCAAATAGCTTGAATTTTTTATCGATAACATGCCGAACGAGCCGAGTAGTAACTTTGTTTAAAATTTGATTTGAAATCTTAATGAGCAACTTCATTTGTTTATGTAACAAATCAAGCTTTTTAACAAACAAAACACGATCTCAAAATCGAGTAGCTTGATTCGTTTAGTGGCTCTATTCCAGGGGTAGGAGTGAAGAATATGTAGGGGTTTGTGTGTGAATTTTTTTTAAATTCTAAAAGGCCTTGGAAAACAATTAAGTAAGGATTAACCTAGTACAAAAATTAATCCTTGCGGTTTGACCCGGATTCAAACTGGATCCATACTGTTTAAATTTGAACACGAGGAAGGCATTACAGAAGTCACGCGTGGACAAACATTCAGTTCAAAAACTATAGTGTGCCAAAACATTCAGTTCAAAAACTATAGTTCGGTTGGGTTTCCAAAACAATTTCCATAACCCCAATTCATATTTCTCCAATTCTCTTTGTTATTCAATTTTCTTGTTTCTTTGCATTCCAAAAAATAAATAGTTTATATGAAATCCGTAAGAAATTTTATATATTGGCCTAAATTGGCCTTACACGTATTAAAGCTAGAGTGGTAGGGCAAGATTCAGATGTTTGTGGCTCTAAAAATACATAACCAGTTTTATTTGAAAATTGAATTTCCATATATAATTGACAGGGAAAAAAAAAATCAAGCTCATGCATGCAAGTCAAGTGAATTTAGCTTATACTTTAAAAATAAATAGCCAGTTTTGTCAATCTATAAAGCAGCAGCCGGGGGTTCTGCTATGCACGGCATGGTGGTGAGCTCTTTGGACGGGTCCATCTCTGACTATGAGGGCAATCCGAACCATTCATTTTGTTTGGCTCGTCGAGCTAGTCTCACATGCCAAAAATGAGACTAAATATCGAAACCCAGATGAGCAAACACTTTTTCCCATGTTAGAATCAATATCCAATCAATCTCTATCTTGGGCACGGACAACAAACTCAACGGGCCGAACAAAATGAAGTCCAGAACTCATTGGCTTGGAACGGGACTTATCCAACGAGCACAGCACCTTGCCATGTCGTGGGGGCACATAAGGACCCAGGTCCCATTATGCATGTGACCGAGTGTGCCAGATCGATTTCTGACGCATGCCATTGTTATTTGTTAGGCTAACAAAACAGAGTAAACTTGGGGAAAATAGGCTATGAGCAACAACCATGGTAAAGCAATGGCTGAAAAGTACTTAATAAAATGATACTTAACAACCTACATAAGCACCCATGAACAAAAGATGAGAATATGGTAACACCAATGGTTCACCAATTCTAAACAAAACCAAGGAGCCCTCAAACCTCAAAAACAGCGACCAATCTCATTTACAGTTGAAAGCAATACATAGGCAATTCAAAGGCCCTCCAACAAAGAAGACGAGACCTGGTAAAAAAGTATAGGCAAACGTAAAACAACTAAGTTGGCTTCCGCATGTTACGCCCTGAACGAATTACTTCATCCACCAAAAGCAACTGGGATGCGATCACAGGCCTGTGGAAGTGTCAAAACAGGCTTTCTGTATGAGATCCATAACCAAAGAAAAGAAGAACGCACAGAAAGCAAAATAGGGTTTTTATGAACATGTGGTCTGATGGAAAGCCACAAGATGCTAGCAGTGTCGGAATGCACAAATGCAAATGAATGATCGTTATGATATGCTTGTACAACACAAGGAAGAAATGATTTACTAAGTACCCTGAGTTTATGATTTGGCGCTTGACCGTGTAGTTGTCGAAAATACCCTCCATCTGAGGGTCAATAGGTTCTCCAGAGTGTTGGTTTAATCCCACAATATTTCCTCTATCGTGCTCTCCCTCAGGGACCGTCTAGTTGTAAAGGGCAGAAATGGACTAAATGGCTTATAGAAAAGGCCCCGGTGGAGGTTAATCGGGAGAGACGTCGGGGAAGGAAGACCTTTGCTTGACCTCTGCCTGTAACTAGCACTACCAGCAGCTATGGCGACTACACCTACTCGGATTGGTTCGCTGCCGCTCGAACTTCCAACTGTCAGAATTCTGTCCTCGAAGCCCCGCATTAACATTAACGACCCAAGCCGGATACCTAAGAGCACTAGCTGCAGGAGCTAGCCTATAGGCCGTAGTTGGAACTTCCCTTTCCATAGCATCATAGGAAAAGGGATGCCCTGGCTCTTTACTCAAATCAACTGGAGCTCTTACCTCGAGCCCACACCCAGCCGGAAATAAAAACGAAAGATTCTAAATCACAAGAAGGGCCAGAAAAGCGATTTCTCGATGGTTCCCGGGTTGAGAAGGTTGAATCAATTTCATAGGGAATTTTTAAGAAAAAGGATCACTACTGCCACAAATTGAATACCATTAGAGCAATTATGACATCTTGAGTGTCAAGGCCAGAATTTTCAGCTAGTGTCTTGGGAACCACCAGAAGGGCATCAGCAAAAGCTTCAACACCAAGTTGAGCACGCTGCTCCAAGTTTGTAAAACGAGCCATTGTCACAATATGTATACATAAGGGCTTAGTAAAATGTGTTAAGAATGGGAGTGTTCGTGGTATTAACAAAATTCTTAATTACCCCTTGAACAGTTTTCTTTACTTCATTCACTAGATATTGTCTGGCTGCAACTTCAAAAGCCCCTGCTCCCTGAACAAGAAGCAAGAAATGTCATAGTTGAAAAAACAATACAGGGAAGAAATAAAAATCATTCGAAAAACCTAGAATGTGAAGATTTGGGTGAGTGCAAACAAGAGCTTCGGAACTGTAGAATAGGGGCTTAATTTTGACAAGAACATTCCTCAATTCTGCAGTTCCCTGTAGTAAATAGCGACTAGCGAGCAATCAGTTAGTCACTGCTTTTTATGACAAGGCTAAGCAGGACTAAATGCCAAAGATTAAATATTCAGGAAAAACTTCTACAGCCTTTTCTCCATCATATTACAATTTCCATTTCCACGTGAAAAAAAAAAACTAAATAAAGAAACAAATGTATATGTATATGCCTGAGTGTCATCGTATGTGTCCATATAGCACATCATCCTTATGCAGCAAACACAAAGATACCTACCACATTACAAAAATGAACACCCGCAATGCTTCGAGATCCATTCAGAGTGTATCAGAAATCGCTAATTTAAAAAACCAAGAAACAAAACTTTTTCGTGACTAAAACAAGCGAGAGAAGAAAATAAAACAGAAGAATAAAACACCGAAGGAATGTAATTTTAGTTGACTATTTGTTGCATATTCTAAGTACAATATATCTGTGAATGCCCATCCATACCGTAGAGTTTGCTAATTGATGAATTGCAAAGCGAGTCAAATGCTTCACATGTTGAAAAATGTGCAACATTGATAGCAGACACAGATTTAAGATTTCAACTCACTAGGACTACAGATTCATCTTCAATTGTATTTTTCACTGCTCTCAGGCCATCACGAACAGAGTCCTTAATTTGGGCAATTGTATGATCATTGGGTCCTGATTCTGAACAAACAGGCATGGCAATGAATTGAATCACTACTGTATTTGACAAAAAGCAGTAGGACTTTGAACATTTATGGACAATTTTAATGAAATAAACTGTCTAATCAACCAAATGGTATAATTAAATATCGTAGACTCAGTAAAGCTAGGAAAGCATTTCAAGTACCTTTTATTAAGATTGCACAAGAGTGAGGATTCTTCACATTTTCCACAAATGTTTACTTGTCTTCTCCAAGAACATGCTCATACACGAGTCCCGCCCATCCAAGGCAATCAGGAGTCAAGTCATCGACAGAGTTGACAGCCTCCCCACCACAAGCCAAGACCAAACACTCCATATTTCTCCTCTTTGCCCTTCTAAGAGCTATTATCTGAGAAACAAATCATTTAGCAAGTTGAAAAAAGAAGGGAAGTTAACCAAAAAACTTGCTCAGTTTCAACACCAATCAGGAAGGAAAAAAACTATACCCCATTGTATCTCCATTTACAGGGTATAAGAGGGGTATTCGTACAAACCTAATCTTTGACATTAAATTCACAAAGACCCACCTAATTAACGAATGGAACTCGCAAGATTTAAATATAGAATTTGCAGCTGCTGCAGCTTAAGAGAAGCCTTTCTAGTGCTCCTACCGTGCTTTTTTTTTTTCACGGAATGGACAAGATATAAAATTCACTAAAAACATTTGTTTTATATAGTTTAGCCTATGCGGCAAATAACTTGTTAGTTGTTTAGGTGAGGTGAGGTAATCTTGCCTTCTCTTCTTCGCTGTTGTCATTTCCAATCTTTCACTCATTGTTTTATCACTTTCTATATACGTGATTGGGAAAAGAGAAAATGAATTATCCACTCTACAAAAAAAACATCCATTGGTAGATAACAACCAATTTGGCAATCTGATTATCAGTTCACACAAAGTAATAGTAATTGACAGAACACTATAAATGAGCTCTGGAGTCCCCTGAAAGGTTAGAATATGACGTCAAAAGCAGCAGAACTTGCACACAGGGTAGAGTGTCAAGAGACCTGACAAAATTCAGGGAAAAGTAAACTACTCTAAATCAAATAACGACTGGCAACATCAGTGATAACAAGTACAATAAACTGGGAGTAAGCATGGCTTACCCCTTCCCTTGCAAGAAGGTCCCAGAGATGGAGGATCAATCCCTTTCTGATTGATAATGACAAAGTTGTTATCATTACCAGAGCAAACCTAAACATCAAGCAAAGTCTGTTTAGAGGCATCAAACTTAGAAAGCCTTAACAACAATATGAGAGTAGTTCTACATGCAAAAGTCAGCACCTTGTTCTTTAGCTCAATGATTTTCTTCACCCTCTCATCGACTGAATGCCTTTCTGCTGCAACCATTGCCTCTCTCTGCTCTGCACTTGAGTAGAAAAAGCCTGCATTTACTTCGCTGAGATAGAAAATGAATACATGTCAGCTTGACATGCCCTCAGTTAATCAAGCATGTTAAGTAAACAGGTTGATAGAAAAAAGAAAGAGTGTGAAGTTATTAAGTAGTTCGAGGTTGTTAATGACCCAAACAAAGTTTGTTACGTAGTAACATTGACTTATGCAAACCCACCTCCCCTTTGAAAAATTGCAAAACTCAGCACAATGGAAAATTTGAGATGGTAGGCAAGAATGCTTCCCTGTCTAGATGACCTAAACCTTACAATGCTCCCCCATAACTCCTCAAATGCAGTCATACCTTCATAAACTTGCACCATAACTCAATTTTAGGCTCCTCAGGGTTCCATAAATCAAGAACTTGAATTTCCTCTCCAAATAAACTTTTCTTCATGTTAACACAGAAACACTTGCATATAGAAAAGTAAATTCACCTTTCCCCTCTCCTACCAACATGGCTTAAAAGCATTTACCTTTTCTCATACTCCAGACCTACATTGCACGTCAAGATATGACAGTTCTCAGCTCTCCTCTTCATGTAAGGATGTCTTGAACCTTAGTTGTGGGGATCTCCTAAAGTGGTGCCGCTCCCCACCATGGGAGCTCGTTTTTGCGCTCCAACTAAGGAGCTTGACGGGATCCCGCTCCCATTGAGATGGGAGCTCACTCCTTACAAAGATGGGAGCTTTTGTATGATCTTTGTATGAAAAAACAAGGATTTATCACTTGGCTTTATTAATTGGTCTTTGATGAACTCGTATATCTAGCCCAAGTCATGATATCTTGAAAAGAAAACCCTTATGGAGGACTTGGCCTTTATTTTACTTCCTAAAATGATTGTACTTTTAAAGGAAATACTCTATGCTACAATATTTTAATAATATATGTACACACGCTCCCAATCTTGGGAGCTTCTGCATTCCCTCGCTCCCGCTCCATGCAACTAAGTCTTGAACCATGATCCAAGACAAGACCCTCAACCTAGAAAATTTTAATCATAATGTGAGAAAATGAGACCTCATGGTAACAACTCTCTCTCTCTCTCTCTCTCTCTCTCTCTCTCTCTCTCTCTCTCTCTCTCTCTCTCTCTCACACACACACACACACAAATGCCCGTCCATACATGCACAATATGGCACCAAAAATTTAGTATTCCTTGTTAACCATAATTGTAATGGGCACAGCATTCCATGGGTTGCCCACTTTGTTACACACAAGATATTTCTTCCAGAGGGACTTTCTCTCGACAACTTGCAGCTAACGGAAGAGCAGGAGACTAAGGAGACTGAAAATCATTTTACCATTTGTCCTTGTTACAGCATTGATCTCTAACAAAAGCATCTACCATGCATTTACTAAGCATCTACTACTTTGATCTCTAAGAATTAAGACCACTTAAACACGAAAAAAGCTTTGTTCTCTTCAACAATTACCACAAAACATACTATATTCAGCAGTTTAAATATCTGCTAGAATCGAGCACTCAACAACTAACCTGCATTCTCTGATTATTCTGTAAGAGAAAAATTGAAAAAGTATGCACTTTGGAGATACATCTCAAACAACTTAATATGCAATCAAGAAAAGGCAATAATCTCACACAGCCTTAAAATGATGAAAAAAGGAGGCTCTAAAATAAACGGTTCTCTTTTGTGTAACTTTGTTTGGATAGGACATAGAAAGTTTGAACATAAATACAAATAGGTTCAGTAGTTCCTTAAAGGGAAGAAAATACTCTCAGTTTTCACTCTATCAAAGAAATTGACAGGATCTTCATTCTTCACAAATACCTGAGAATCGCACCAGGCATATTTGTCAAAACAGAACTAAAATTCTTCCCTACAATATGTTTTCCCGAAGTTGCTAACTACTTCAGGAACTAAATCCCACCAAGCAGAGCGACAAACTGATTAACAACCAAAGCTTATGGTGAATGATAACATAAGTGAAATCTGTGACAACTCCTGATCAACGGTTAAGCAATTAAACAATATTTTTCCCTCGTCACTCTGTTACAACATAGATGTACCCTTTCTAGAAATAAGTAACATATGCTGCAACCTGAAACCATAGCTGGCATAACATGATATTCAACTTTGTAAACCCACACACACACACAGATGTAACTGGACGACAAGAAAATTTAGACCTACCAAACGGGTGTCTACATCAAACTTATGGCGCATGTGCATAATCTCAACCATAAACAGGTCAATAGCTTCCTCAGGATTCCAAATGCAAAGTACCTGTCAACGCACGGATAGTTGCATCATAATCGGATAAGGTGACGATAATTTGAAGACTACCAAAAAATGGTAAATAATCGCACAAGATTACGAGATCTAGAGAGATAGCCATCACGAGACGCAGAAATAACTGGACTAGTACAAAGTCAACCTAATACTCCTGAACCAGAAATCAGTTTTTTCTACCACAATGCAAAGTGAAATCACCGGGAACACTCACCGCATTTACAACTATGTCCGTCAATTGATCTGCTAGTGCTTCATACAACTGCGTGAGAATACAACATGAAACAATAAAAAATCTAACAGAACACTGATGATGTTAAACCAGAAGGGGGAGGGTGAAACAAGAAAAATAAGATAAAAAGATGAATAACCTTTGTTCTTAAGGTTGTCCTTGCTACCATCTTTAGTATCTCTTTATCAGGTTCATCGCCCATCACTACAGGGGTCTTGAATTTTTCGAGATACTGCAGTGTTGCTCTCTTGGCAATTTCAAAACCGTCAACCAGTACACGAGGGTGCATCCCTGCACAAAAAAATTACTGTCATATAAAAACCAAACAAGATGAAGCAAGGGAATAAATATACTTATAGCAATTGCTTCACCCTACAAAGCTGACAATCAAGCATCTATATCGTGCAACCTAAAATTATAGTGAAACATATAGAAGTGAAAAAAATAGGTTTGCATTCCACCCCCATGCAAAACAACTAGTTAAAGTTTTGGCACACTCTAGTAATTGGTCCATGATCTTTGAAACCAAAGATAAAACATAAAAACAGGACACATTGAATGTAAGAGTACAGCTATATCAAAGCAGAATTTTGACCTTCATCAATATAACGTTCAGATTGTTTCATAAGTTCGCCAATGAACAAGACGGTGGAAGTTGTTCCATCCCCACTAATATCATCTTGGGCAACTGCAGTCCTTGAAATTGGATTTTGGATTTGCTGCAAACATAAAAAAGCTTTTAGTTTCCTGTACCCCAAGAATAAGCTGCAAAACTCAAACAATGGTACCAAAGCACCAAAAATAAGATGGAAATGCTCTATATTAGTAGGGTGGCTCCAGTACCTTGCGTCCAAATGCTTGGACATAACAAGAAAGCTAAATCTTTTTGGAATTGTGCCTTTTCTCCAAATTTTCGGTTGTTTGGTCAGAATGCAATGCAAGGATCGTTGAAGGAAAAATATGACGTAATTGAAGCTTTATGGGGTAGGATTTGCTATCTGTCATCATTTTGGGTGTTGGTTTTTTCTCCTTAAAGGGAATTCCACTGTTCCTAATTTCTAGAGGTTGGAGAGAAGTTTGTAATATTCAGTTTCCAGGGGTTTCTTTATCTTGTCCCCTACCATTTGTGCTTTTCACATATTATTGATAATTGTTTATTGCTTGCTGATAAAAATAATAAGCAGAAAAAACTAGCACAATCTCAGCTAAGTTTTGACATCATGATTCTTTGCCTTCGTTGCTCTTCAACTATTTATTCACGCTTCAAATGAAGCGGAAATAGCTCACTATGGAAATTTCTAAGGATACGCTCTAACACATTAAAAGGGATGAAAATGTAACTAAACAAGAGCAAACCTTATTGGTATGCACAACGATAGAACTGCATCCATATTGTTCTTCAACCGAACAACTAATTCACCGGCTATGGACAATACTGTATCATGTAATGATCTGATTTCCCTAACGCCCCAATCAGTTGCAAGGAAAGGAAATGAAAGCATGGGAATGTTGAACTATCCTGCATTTTTAATGTGTTCAGTTATTGGGAAAGTTGTCGGACTCACATCTCTAACTTTCCCATTAGGATCAGCTTTCCCTCTAACTTGTCCTGCAAAAACCACAAGATTCTGCAGGAATCTTGTTGCTACACTGATTTCTACATAATTAAACTAATACTTTTCAACTTTCTCTTAAGTTTGTTATATTGAATGAACGGATAAAGAAAAATACATTTTATTTTCTTTGTTTCATTTCGCTATAATTTTCTCGGAAATAACTTTCATGCACTAATTTCTTAACAAGTGAACGGAGCCCAAGTGACGCTTCATTACTACTACTTCTAATCCATAACAACCTCTCACAGATGAAGAACTCCTTTTGACCATCCCACACCTTAATGCCGAAAGAACACAAAAATCACTCCGGTTACCCTCAGCTGCATAGAAAAGAAGTATCATCAAACAGAAAGTTGCAAACCAGCTAAAGATCAGGAAATCTAGGTTTCCGGTGAGATACAGTGATATTAGGGAACAAACCATTTCTTTAAAGAGTGTGTTACACTGTTACCATCTTTAGTGAGCTTAATGTCCCCTGATCCACCAACAAGCCTGAAAAAAACAGAGAAAATGAGACAATGCAAGACAAGGGTCACTAAAACTAATACTCCCTCCGACCCAGAAAAATTGTCCGGTCTGCAAAATAAGAACTTTAAAAAATGTATTTTGGTTCAAAAGATTTCAAACTTTTTTTTTCCCGCAAGATACTAGATATCAACAAGTCCTTTTAATTTTTTTTTAAAAAGGTAAGAATTCAAATAAAAATATATTCTTTCTAAGTTACCGTTTTACGGACCAGACATTCTTTTTGGGACGGAGGGGGTATCTTAGACTAATATATCACCGATTTCGGCCTCTATTTCATTTTCCCAATGACAACCTAGATTTCTATCACAAAGTTTTTGCGCAACACGATACCAATCACGAGCATCTAACTAATAAGTAGGTAAAAAGTTGCTAAAAATAAGATGAAATGTGGCATTTTAAAAACAAAAAGACATATGAGTACTCACACTCACATCTTGATGGTGCCTTTGGGACCGAGATTGGTCTTGAGAACGTCTTGCAAGCCCTTGGCGGCACTAATGTTCATGTGCAGCGCGGCGGACTTGTTCAGGCGTTCGGGTTCAACACTCGAACCGACATCTTTTCGCTGCTGGAAAATAAGCACAGAAATGAGAACAGAACAACCGACAAACAGAGCCTATGTATATACGTACTTGGACACACGTGTGTATCAGCGTCGATTTTGCTCCGTCAAAAACTCGTCAATCTGCAATTTGAAATCCAGGACTTTCTCCTTCGTTCCTTTCCACAGTAGCCCATGCAAAACATTCTATCTCTCAGAGATTCTACTGAGAGAGGCAGCGAGAAGAGAGAGAGATATACGTTTTCGCATGTAAATACATACTTAGAGAGAGGATTGAAGCTCTTTTTTTGCGTGTTGGGAGATTTAGGGTTTATACGGTAACAAATTTGAAGCCAAGATCGTGTTTTTTCAGGAGGGTATTTTGTGTGAACCGACTCTGATACAGAAGTGTTTAATTTGTAGGGGAAATTATATTAAACCCCCTTTAACTATCATCCGGTGGCACTTTTCCCCCGGTGGCACTTTTCCCCCTCAACTTTAAATTTTAACACTTAACCTCCTTGAACTATTATTTGCCTTCGATCTAGACCTTCCGTTTGCCATCCGTTAGGGTTTGGGATGGAAAATTTCTACATGCCGTTAAAGTTGAAACAAAAGTACAATATTGCCCTCTTCTCTTTTGTGAAAAAAGCCCTTTCATACACAATCCATACAAACGGTTAATAAAAAAATACACAACCCATACACTCTGCAAAATACCACCGCCACTTGTGGTGTTACCACCCGAACGCGGAGGACTACGACGGAGTCTAGTACCGGTCCAACCCGGTGCGCTCCAGCTGGCTCACCAAGCAAGGCGACTACATCAAGACCTGGCGCCGCCGCAGGTTCGTCCTCAAATAGGGCAAGCTCTTCTGATTCAAGGACCCCTCCGCCGCTACCTCTCGCGCGGCGTCATCCCCGTCGGCGAATGCCTGACTGTCAAGGGCACCGAGGATGTCATCAACAAGCCCTTGGCATTAGATCTCCTCCAATCGGTTCACAATGTTCGAGGTCTGGATCAACTCGATCGGGAGGGCTATAGTGCAGCACTCGAGGTCAATGACTCAATCAGAGGTCATCAATTATGATAGCAAACCCAGGAGTGGTTTCCGTTACGTTAGGTGCGTCTCGATTGTTCTTTCTTTCATCGTGTTTTGTTGGTTTTGCGATGTGAATTTCGTGGCTTGTATATTCGATTCGTTGGGGGGATCTGTTTCATCTGTGAAGTATGGCTCAATTTGGAGCATATGAAAGTTGTACTTCATCACCGATAACACAGAAGAATGAAAATGGTAAGGCTAATTGCTTCTTCTGTTTACATTTGCTTCTATTTTCATCTTTTTATCACGTAATAATAGTGCTCCTTCAAACATCTCTTTCATTTCATCGCCGATAACACAAAAGAAGCAATTAGAACTGGTACTCTCTCTCTCTCTAATTTGGTGCAAATGGAAGGAAGCTGGTAAGGGTAATGATGTAACTTCATTCAATTTGTTAACAGAGTTAAGAAAATTCCAATTATAAATAGTTCAAGGAGGTTAGTGTTGAAATTTAAAGTTAAGGGAGGCAAAGTGCCACTGGGTGATAGTTCAAGGGGGTTTAATATAATTTCCCCTAATCTGTATCATGTAAATGAAGCAAGTGGGAGTGATTACCAGAGAACAGTTGAACAGAGCGAGCAGATCGCGGGCTGCGGATGTGTGGCTGCGTCAGTAGGGAGAAGAGGGAGAGGTTCTTCTTTTTTTTAACTTATTCTTGGTAATTTTTGAAATTAATCATCAAAAAAATTAAAAAATATGAGCCGATGTTGAAAAAATTTAAATAAGAATGCACTATGGACAAATAAAACAATTGTTTAATATATTTTTTGGAATTGATTTTGGCACTCCCCTTTAGAAGTGCGGTTATTAATTTGGGGAGTACCAAAATCACTCCCCATATTTTTTCGTCATTAGTGGATTTTTTTTGTTTTTAGTCATAATTTTATATTTTTTAGACTACTCTCGTTGAGACGGATGATTAATCCAAAAAATATCATATGAATTTAACAAAATTTTCATAAAAGACGAACAAAATTCACAAAACGAAGAAAAAAAACAAGTTTACAAAAATGGAGTCTAAAAATCGTAAGGTGATGGAAATTGGGTTCTTTTTGCTCACCTTTAAGAACCATTATTTGCAATGGAAAGGAGTTTGTAAAACTTTGCCAAATGTCAATTGGGCCATGTGGAATTGCAGTATGTTCAGGGATGGCAATCGTACCCGTCCCGAACGAGGTGGGTTTTCCACCCCATTTTCGGGTATCGGGTCAAGGTAAAAATTTCCAAACCCGTTGCCATTCCTAAGTATGTTACAAAGATATGAACGGTGGATGACCTCCTAGGACCCAAAAATACATTTTGGATGTTCAACTTACAATGGTATGTGAGTTGCTGAGATGGATATGCAGGGCGTGGCTTCTGAGAGAGTCTAGTTATATTTCTCTTCCACTATTCAATTTCTGCATGCACTCTTTTCGTCCATATCACCTCTCATCCTACAAACCACCCCGGGCGCAGGCGCCAGTGCACCATCGAGGTGGAGGTAGGTGCCTAGGATCTCAATTTCGAAGGTTAAATAAGGGGTCGAAGGACAATCTTTAAACGTTCGAGGGACAACATTCTCCAACTGATTCCACATTTTCCATTTTCATAGGAGTGTAAATTGTCTGAGCCATTATCCAAATTTTTTTATTACAAGGTTAGATCCAATCCAAAGTGAAGCACGAAATCCTTGACAACAATGTGTTAACACCAAAGTTGACAAGAACATCGCCCAAACTGTTCAATCGCTAAAAAGAGGACGGTGAACGATGACTAAGTAAATTTTCAAACATGCTAGGACCACTACACCTCTCCCACAGCTTAGTTCAAAGTTGAAATTTAGAACGCCAAGATGGCATGGTGGAAACATTGAAAGGTCAAAGTTGAAATTTAGTTCAAAGTTGAGATTCATAGGTTTGCTCCATCCTAAGGCCTCAGGTCGAAACATCGTAAGTTCTATCAACTCCTTTGTAGCCAGTCCCTTCGGGACATTTCCGCTTTAATTGGACACTCAGCAAGTGGACAGTAAAATTAGTCCATCAGAATTAATCGAGGTTCGAGTATAAGCTGGCATAGATACTTGAGTCATAAAAGAAGAAGAAGAAGTTGTATTTGAGACTTTTCAACAGATCAGGTAGGCAAATGTGTGAGGGCAAACCCATGTTAATATGTCATACATTGTAACCATCTTCTTCTTTGATACGATGACCACTAGAATGACTTTAATAGCAGTCTTATTGGAGTACCTTGAAATATGTAATTCTTTATATTGAAAATGTGCAATGAAGATTTGGAGGACTGTCACTATAAGTACACTGTGTACAGTACACATAGTCACCCACTATATGTATGTAAATTATGTCAAACCTAGTGCACGAGACTTCCATTTACAATAGGTTGAGAATATTCACCATAGTAAGCGGCAAACGACTACATTGCCTTTCTTTTTTGGAGGCTAATTATTAATGTTTGGACCGGCTATTGTTTACATATTCGTAAAACAGGACACGCTCTACATGCCCTTTCGTAAATGCACTAAGAATAGTAGGGGTTTTTTTTTTTTTTGCCAGGCCATAGGATGTTAGTACGATTAGTATTGTAGGCCAATGTCATTCCATCAACTTGATCCTGAAACCTCACACATTGGCATCTAAGTCCCCACTCACGACTGCTTGAGCTATAGCTCGGGGTCAAGTGTAGTAGTTGCATAACTAATGCCTAAAACCGGTTATAATGGAAACACCAAAACCTCAAAACTGTAAAGCACAATTCTCATTTCATATCAATGAATTCTCGTATCTGAAGTTTTAATGTCTGCACCTTCTCATAGTTGTATGACAATGATCCATTCATAATTAACACCACAGAACCTCATAAATCCATGTACAAAAGAGATTTTTTGCTAAGCTAAAAATTAAGGATGGACGAGGGAGTGACCAGGCATATATAGCAACCCTCCCTTGGCGCGTGATCATAGGGATTCCAGACCCACTGCGGATCCCAGGAGTGACCAAAGAGCCATAGCAACTACCGTCCCACCAAAGGGTAGTGGGCCAAAGCTGGAAAGAGGAGAAAGAGCCGCTGGCAGAACTCAAACTTTGGTACCTCCTACCTCACCCAAACCCAAAGGGAGTAAAGCTAGCCTTGACCAACTAGGCTATTCCTCTGCAAAATTTTCAACTTCACTAATTATCTGATCTCTGATCCATAATTTGTAGAGCATCAAGGACACTACGGCCAGTTCTGATTCCTTATTCCTTTCTTTCATTTTTTTCCCTCCAGCTTTGTTCGGATGGCGTAGACAAGATTTCTGATTTGCTTGTATTGCTGGGTCATTGTTCGATTTGTTCTCGCATTGACATGTTTGGTGATTTGGAGGCCAAATGATTCGCTTGGGTACCGAGAAAATATTGGGGATATATGCATTTTCCTGCGAGCTATGATGCCGTTTTGTCCCTTTCTCCTTTTAATTGCTTTGTAACACTTTTGTACGCAAGCGTTCAAATTTTAATGTGGAGTTTCTAGTAACTTTATGCACAAAGTGGAACATCTGCGTACAAAAGTAGAGCGCGAAAATCAATTTTCATATTCTTTTGTTGAAAACAAAAAAAAATAAAAAAAATCTCTGCCCCTATGGCCTATTTGCTCTGATGATCTGACCACGCCAGTCGCCAGTCTTGGCTTTGGTTAAACTGAAGGAGATGGAAAGTACAGTAATCTCTCTCTCTCTCTCTCTCCCCCCGACAAAGCTTGGTGGTGGTGGTTCCCTCTTCTTCCTTGACCCCATATCTTCAAAGTTCTTCAATCCTTTCAGTTTTTTCTCCAACACCTTTTTAGTTAGTCAAGCCTACTTCAAAAGCAACCAATTACAATTCTCTCTCTCTCTCTAGATCTCTCTCTCTCTCTCTCAAATGAGAAACACTTCAGTGCCGAGCGGGTATTGCCCACGTGGCACCCGCTCGGCGAATCCGAGCCGTCCGATACACTTTTGGACGGCTCGGATTAAAACACTCTCTCTCCTCTCCTCCAAACACTTTCTCTCTCCTTTTCTCTCTCCAAATCTGAGCCGTTAAAAAGTAAAATGGACGGCTCGGATGGCCGAGCGGGCACCACGTGGTACCCGCTCGGCACTGAAAAATTTTCCCTCTCAAATACATACATACATATACATATATATCAAGCCAGCCTTGTGTCCGTTGGTGTTACTGTGAACTTCTTTTCACATGCACAATCACACCCTTTATAAATAGCCGTATATGCCTTTTCAATATCATACAAATTAAAACTTGTACACGAAGTCTTCAATAGATGATTGTAGAAATCTTCCTGACGTACATTAGGATGCAATGATGGCTCTATAGCTAAATATATATATATAACTGCCTTAATTTAGTGGTGGGATTTGTTGAGGGTCCAAATTTTGACTCTTAGGTAAACTCACCAACTTTCTTTTGAAAACAGGTTGTGAAAGGGAAAAAAAACACTTAATTGAAAAGAAAAGTAAGGAGGACATTGAGTAGTCTTACGTGTCTAACTTCCCGCAATCCCCGGTAGCAACAATCTTATGGAGTCACAACATGGTGCGCGCAAGCTGACCCGAGGACCACTCTTCATTACCAAAAAAAAAATATTAACATGGTCAGTGTTTTCTGCCTAATTTTATATTGTTCTTGTTGCCAAAAATTAACTTCATGGAATTGTAAGCAAGAAAATTGGTTTCAGAATTAGGAATTCCGGTCGGGAAGTTCCCCTTTGGTGTGTTGGTGTCGTTTTCTGGATCACGAGCCTAAGCGATAAGTCTTTTGTTTGGAAAACAAGAGGACAACGGTGATCGATCTGTCAATTATCTCTATTATAAAACAGAAGGGTGTGGGAACAAGTTGTTGGAACGGCTTAGATTTGTTTGATCCAATGGTTGAGATGCATTCTCCCACTTCCCGGTTAAGTGCCCATGGTTTTCACCTAAATCACACAACTGTCATCCCCTTCCAACCGGGATACGTAGTGCCGTAGGCACGGGCTAGCACTAGTTCTATATAAAACTAACCGTGATGGCATAATTATTGTAACTTTTGTGCATTCGGCGCGTTTCAAATCAGTGTTTATCATGTGAAAAGGGGTCTCAAACAGCTTAACGCGTTTTTTCTGGGCCAATCAAAATATTATTGCATCAATATCTCTCTAATATTTCCTCAAATTAAAACTTACTAACAGAGACAACTATAGGAATGGAGAGAGAGAGAGAGAGAGAGAGAGAGAGAGAGAGAGAGAGAGAGAAGTACAATCCCAATACGTTAAGATTACCAATAGCAATGAAGCTGACAAATTTTCTCCACATGGGGAGATTACAAAAGCTTGAACATAGAATCACAAACTTTGTATAAAGAAGAAAATTCATCTGCTTCAGGACTCCACAAGGTAATCACCTTATTATAGTCAAACCACTTCCCTTGCAAACACTTAATATATAGTAGATCACTAGTACTCCTCATCACTCAGCAATTGCTCAGTACCAAACCCCTCCCTATATGCTGAGATAGCTTTGTTACTGAGCACAAGCCTGGACAAGCCTTCTTGAAAAAAAAAAAAAAAAAAAACCATTTTCCACTAAAATACTTAAGCCTGTGTTTAGATATTGGAATCGCGGAGAGATTTGCGGAGGGAAAACAAATACAATTTAGTAAAATTCCACGTTGTGAAAAAACATACATTACCCAGAAAGCATGCATGTGGTGGAGATTCAACTTTGGTGTGGTATAAGCCACACCGAGTTGAATCTGGTCCACATATATGAAATTTTGGGATATTTTTTTGCACATAGTAAACGCATAAATTATCACTTCAGAAATCAACCACAAAAAGTACACACGAGTGAGGACCCCAGTTCATGCGACTGTGTTTTGTGTTCTTTTTGTGGTTGATTTCTACGTACGTATCTTTTATGTTCTTTTCACTCTGCAAATCCCTTCTAAAATCCAAGATCCAAACACAACTTTTACCTGAACCTGGCTACTGAACCATTTCATCTTCGGACCCGGTGATGCATTCCCTCTCATGATCATCCTCGAACCCTTCAAGAGAAGGATGAGGTAAATGACCCTTACCAAAAGACCTTATGTGATCCTTGAGTGACCTCTTGTGTTTGAAATCAGAACCACAAGTGCAATACCACAGCTTCCCACAGTTCTTCTCATGAGTCCTCCAGTCCCCTT
The DNA here is from genome assembly GCA_020567845.1 of Rhododendron henanense subsp. lingbaoense. Lineage (NCBI taxonomy): Eukaryota > Viridiplantae > Streptophyta > Magnoliopsida > Ericales > Ericaceae > Rhododendron > Rhododendron henanense. The sequence goes on from CM036312.1 coordinate 11,025,361, forward strand.
TCACTGCAAATGTTTTCCCACATTTTCTGCACATGAATGGCTTAGCCCCATGCTTTCTCTTGTAATGGGTTTGGAGTGTTCTGAAATCCTTCAATGGCTTCGCCCGCGGGTGGTTGATGTTGTTCTTGCACCCTTGAGCACAACAGTAGCAAGGTAGCCTCAGCATTGCGGCTGGTTGGGTTCCTCTGAGCGATTCCGGTCCTTTTCTGTATTCGGATCCGTGTCCCCACATATGCATCTGAACCAAAAAAAAATTACAATGATAGTTTAAATAGGCTAATGCAGATGTCAATGTGTAATTTTGCATCTTTCTTTATATCTCATTTCTGTGTTTTCTTATTTCCCCATTTGTTAGTCTCTTTTGCATTTTTCACCTATGAAAAACTCAAGCTTGGTTGATCAAAAAACAAAAAAAAAGAACAAAAATCAAATAAAATAAAGCAATTCAAATAAGCTTGGTTCATATGCAGAGGCCTCTTCATTACCCTCTAGTGATGTCCAGTGATTTCTTATCGGATACCTTCAAAATTCTAACAATGGAAAATTCCGGTTACTCATCTCCTCCGGTAGAGAAGAACTACTTGTGGTACTCCACAAGTGGACAGTGAGATTGGTTCCCCAAGATAAGTCGGATGTGGGAAAACTGACTGAACACCTAAGTTGTAAAAAAAAAAAAAAGGAAAAAATCTACTTGTGGTCCGATTTTCACTAGATAGCTTCTCGATCTCGATATTGACCTTTACCTTTTTCTGATCATGATCATATTGGCCTTTACAGTACTCTTCTTTTTTGGGCCTTTTGTTTTGTTGGAGGGATTCAAAGTATTTTTGTAGTAACATGATCCCCGCAGATTAAGGAGGGACTGGAAAAGGGAATTAAAAGTGTCCAATTTCAAGACAGTACTAATGCACATTTTGAAAAAGTTTTTGTTGGGTAAATTACATTTTGAAAAAGTTGTTACTGTGTATAGTGGTTTTTGTACCAAGGTCTTAAACAACGGCCGCTACGTGGTTTTTTCCGATCTTCTGATGCCGGTACACCCCATTATACACACCCGTGAGACTAAAAGCCAAGCACACGTTTAGGCCTGCTCGTGCTACGTGTTTTTATTCAGTTGTTTGCCTGCTTCACAGCCCGCTATTTGATTGCTATGACCGAATCAAGTGCCCAAAATATATCTTTGGTAAAAATAATTTTGAGACACTTGCAACAACTATACCCAATTTCTGCTACATAGCTTTCCTTGCTCCTAAAATCGTTACATCATGACCGTTAGTGTATACGCAATCCGCTAATGCTATTTAAAATCTTGAAAGGTGCATAAAAACCTAGCATTAACATGTCGATCAAAGATTGTGATACATATATACAATCTAACTAATCATAAATTTGCAATAAAATTAAGGCAATGACAGGCAATAAAATAAAAGGCAACAAGGGGAGAAAAAGAAGAAGTGAAAGACACGCATTTCTTGGTATGGTATGGCTAACAAGTCAGTCTTCCACTGAACTCAGGTACAAGAAAAGAGTTCTAAATTTGTGTGGACTTTTATGAACACTTAATTTTATGGTGATATATTTTTGCTTCTTTCTACATGTTTTCTTTATTGAGCACTCTCACTTTATGGTGATAATATACAACTAGACTAAGGACCAACAATTTTTTTATCGACGGTCAAGGGAGTTTGGGATCAGCGTACATGCACCTCAACTATTCCCTTTAATTCCCGATCCGGTCAAAGGCATGCCGGCCATCCAAAATTTACCACGACTAATATGTTACTTCCAAAGAATATTTGGTTGTTTCATACATCGACAAAGAATTACTCCATAAGATTAGTGAAACAAAAAAATCCTCTCTGAGTATACTGATAATTAGGTAGAAAAAAAAGGTAGAATGTGGCTTTTGCATCCCAAATTGGATTATTTTTTTCATCGCAGATTCGCAATGTGTATCTTCCGGACTAAAGATAAATGCACGACCCTTCAGCAGTTGGTAGAATTATTATTGTAGATCGTTAAAGTTTTTAGATCATCCTCCGTAATCAGAAGATGCCAAAGTGTTCGAATTCATATGTGCATAAGAAATTTTGCAGCTTCGTAGGCTAAGTAAAGCAAGAAAAGATTATCACAGAAACTATAGCCACTTCCTGTCTCTCAATCTTGGAAAACAACGTGTTTGGACCTTAATTTTGTATAGACCTTAAATTCCAAAAGAACCATGCACATAAGTATAACAATACAAGATCAATGAAACTCACTAACCTGCATGTTGTTGTACCTATTGAAGGTCTTGCTGCATATAGCACAGGCAAATTGCATAGGCCCGACGAGGATCTGTGTCGGTGTAGGAATCCAAAACCTACTCTCTCTGTTAAAACTATGTCCGTGAAATCTCTTCTCTTTCTCTTCCTCTTCTTCTTTCCACTTAAAACCTTTTGTACCGGTATCATCGGAGTCTCCTCCTGTATTAGGCAATCCTATGCGCAGCGCCACCGTAACCTTCTCAAATTTCTCCTCTTTAACTCCAAAACTCTCCTTTCTCCCTGCATCATCTTTTTTAGTTGTCAAAGTGGGAGATGGAGGAGTAGTGGGAGAGGGTTTGAGCCATTCAATGAAGGTTGGAGCTGTTTGAAAGCAAATATCCATGGCTTGGACATGGTAGCTCCTTGTAGTACTCATGTTATGAGTACTTTTGATCCCTAAGTGCTATCTCTTCATATGGTTTATATTCAGGCTTTATGTGGGAAAGCGTTGCACTAAAGGTTGATTTATAAAAGTTGTGTGGTTAATTAATTTGTCTTTAGGGAACTTTTCTTTTTCCCATCTTTCATTCTTTTCTCCTCTTGACCTTTATCATATGAGAGAGAGAGAGAGAGAGAGAGATTAGTGGTGGGGTTAGGAAAATGACATGAAAAATTGAGACTCACTGTTTTAAAAGAGAATCCAAGGATCTGTAGTAAGAAGACTCATAATTTAAGTCACATATTGCGTGCGCGAGCATGAAGACGCCTTTTAAAAACATTCCAAATTACTAAATTCGCGAGAGCGGAATTATGTGACTAAGGTCATTACATGTTCGATTTTATTTCTTTAATTTGTCGTACTTATCAATGGTGATGTCCTCCCTAGCTCATCCCATAGTTGTATTCCTTCTCTGTGTTTTTTCGATAAGAGATAGAGCACTTTTGTGCATCAATTTTGTAGAACCAATTTAAAAATCGCAATAAATTCTTTAAATGGGTGCGAAATGATTCAAATAGTTGTGCCTGAATTATGTAATTCGAAAATAACATGATTCTTAGAAAATAAGAAATTATGAGACAAAGAGAGTACCCGAGAGTAGCTATCATGGAATGTTACCCATAGGTACAAATTTAATTCTTGTAATGAGTTGAAAAGATGTGGCCAATGCTTCAAACATGGGAAGCGAAGGTGGTTGGTTAGAATCCAATTAGTCAATACCTAAGCCAAGAAAAGTGAAGTATAAAAAGGGGAAAAATCAAATCATAAAAGGCATTATGTACTCTTGCATAATAATACATTTATGCAAAGTGTCTTTGTTCAACAAGGTGAGTAGAAGTATTTTATAGGAAAAGGTGTCATCCGGATATATATTTCAACTTGTGTTCAATATAAGCTGCCAAGCCAAAATATCCCTTTCACCAACTTATTTTGATAAAAATACTACGGAGGAATTCGTTCCACGTTTATTCATTGGAAAAAAAATATTAACCCGGATAAGAGAAAACTGCTGCAACTTGTGCCTCACACATTGCGAATTGCATGTAGAGCCGGCCTTGAGTAAGGCCACGATGATCTTGATTTATATTTTCAAATGTCAGAAATTGTTTTACATTTGTTCTCATCCCTTCCAACAGGGACTGAATTCTTGAATCCTTGTTGTTTGGGTTCCCTCCATTCGCGCTGTTTTTCCTAGTTTTTTGAAACATTTTTTTGGATATTGTATAATTCAGCATCAAATTCTCAGGTACTTTTAAGATGTTACAGACACCATCAATTCCTTTAATTTCTTTTTTCCTTTTTGCTGGAGTACCCTTTAGCTCTTGGTGACTGTTGCATGAACCGTCTTTCTGGGCTTATTGTGGGATGTTCTCGGGTTCCTTCTAAGGGCCGGACTGGACCATGACGTTGAGCTAATTGTGGACTTTTCTCGAGTTCATTTCAATAATTGAAATTGTTCATTTTTAAGAGTTTGTGGAGAACATCATGTATAGTTAAACACAACAAACAAACGTAATTTTATTGATTAAAAGAACTTGTGCACACACAACACACACTATCACTCACAATGGATGACTCTTGACACACACAAGACTAAGTACACAATCTAGGAAGACACTTCTTGTTCACCTCACTCAATCTCTCACTTGGACACACAAGACTCTTTCTTGCATGCACTCTTTGTTATATCACCTTACAAGTGACCTCATCCCTATTTATAGACTCAATTGAGGCCCTGTTTGATAAGGGTATTAGTTCTTAGGATTGGACTACCAATACCTTGTTTGGTAATCCAAAATGGGTTGGGACTAGTAGTCCTATGGACTACCAAGGTGGGCTTTAGTGGCTATACACAATACCCTCTCACACATGGTATTGATAATCCAATCCAATCCCAACACAAGCCATGCAAAATTACTTTCCTATCCTTGTTTATTGAATAAATCAATTTTGCATAATGGCAAAAATAGAAATGTATACCATCAATCCAATCATATCCCATGTGAAACAAACATGATATTAATAATCTCATCATCTAATCCCATCTCAAACAAATATACTCATTACCAATCCCTTCTTATTACCAAATCCAATCTAATCCCATCTCCTTGTGAATCCTAACCATCGATCACTGTTATCAAACGAGACCGAATGATTCTAAATTGACTTAACTCCAAGCTTCTAGGAGCATCTAGATAGGCTAGTAAGCTTCCATCATATTCCAGAACATTCTAGTAGAACCCGGATGCTTCTAGCATATTCTAGTATACTCCACACAACATTCCGGAAGACTCTAGCATATTTTAGATGTTTTCGGAGCACTCTAGAGAAGTCTAAATGTTTCCGAAAGTATTCAAAAGTTTTTGGAGAGATCCGGATCGAAGACTCTGAAAAATTCCATAAGATTAATTTGGTGATGATCTTTATTCTTTAACACATCATTCATAACAAAAATCATATTTCATCGTATACCGTATAATATGCTCTCAGAATGCGTTTATATATGTTAACATTCCGTTATCCCGGACCCTTTATCAAGTTTTTTTTTTTTTTTTTGATATGCGACCCTTTATCAAGTTCACAAAGAAAAGTATCTTTTTGCCAATTAAATAAAGTATTTTCTACTTTCATCCCTATATATGCATGAGGCCTGCTAATCAAACCCTTTAACCACCCAGCAACTTTATCTAATTAATCTCTAGTTGATAGTTTCGGGGGTAAAGGTTAGTGCATGTAGAAAAAAAAAACAACCGACAAGATATAATCAGTAGATTTTCTCTTCTTTCTGTCTCCTTAATTAATTTAGCCTCTTCCTTTTGGATATAACAGCACTGTTTTTTTATTCTTTGCTACAACTCCTTTCCCACTGTCTTTTCTCAAAATCTTTTTCTTTTTCACTTTAGCAGTAGTATTTTCCTTTTTTTTCTTTCCTCACGTAAACATCTACTAATTAATCTGTAGGGAGGCTTGGTTAGACATTTCCTATTTGCATTGATTAATAATATGCCTGCTAATTGAAAAAGAAAAAGAACATCTACTAACCTGGAATTAAAACTGTATGTTGGACCAACATCAAATGTTTTTTTTTTTTTACTTGGTAAAAAAAAGTTATTAATTTTTGAACAAATATCTAAGATTGGCTGGAAAGCCACTTATTTTTGAATTTCGACGAAATCTAATTTTTTTTGAATTTCGACGAAAATTGGCTGGAAAGCACTTATTTCGTCTTTATTCCAAAAAATTTGGATTTCGACCAAATTTTTTTACTTTTTAGATTCCTCTCGTCATAAGGAAGCAATAATCCCCAAAAAATTGACAATAAGCCACAAAATGCAAAAAAAATTGAATAAGGACAAAAAAAAATTTGGCGGGAAAGCCAAATGACTTATTTGTCCAAACACCCCCTTAGACTTCATTTTTTGGAAAGGTACAACGGAGAGGCTGATCCTATTATACTGGGGGCATCCGCGACAAGCACACTCCTAATTTCCTTTGCCAGAGTGATGAAGCTGACAAAATCAGTCTCTCATTCCTTCCTAGCTAGCAATTTGCCCATTTTATCCGTCACTCGGTTTCCTTGACGAAGGAAGTGTGGTTGAGCGTGCGTCCTGTCCTCAACAACATTGCCTTGCAATATTAATTTAGGGCTTTGGTTAGTCTCGAACCAGCGATTGGGTCTCGGGTAGTATATGGAGATTAAGTAATTTTAAGGGAAAATTTTACAAATGGTCCTTTTACTTTGCCTGAATTCTCATTTTCGTCCCTCTAGTATCAATTGCGTTAGTTTTAGCCCTATAGTTTATATTTTGCCTCAATTTCGTCCCTCTTGCTTACGGTGTCAATGAAGCAAACGGAATTGAAGGGCAAAATTGTCATTTCTCCTCAAAGAGGGACTAAATTGAGACTTCATACAAACTAGAGGGACTATTTCTAAAAATATTCTTTTTACTTTTGTTTTTGCAAATATAATTAAAAGACACCATATATAATATATTTTTCATCTCAACTTTTTTAATCAAAATATGTTGAAAATTTTAAAGCTTTTATTATATTCCTTCGAAAAGTAACCCCTATGTTAAATGTCTATGTATCGTATTTTTTTCAATTGGATTTTCAATCTCGTTATGTTCTTTCTTTGTTACGTGATTAAAAAGAAAAATTGTTCAATAGTATTTAGGTGTCTTGTATTTTTGTTTAATTAACCAATGAAATACTATTGCATTAAAACATGGGTATAGTGTATTTTTTTGGGACTTACTCATAGGACCACTCATATAACAAATAAATACATATTGAATATTAATAGCTACATAATCAGTTTATTTTAGTCTTCAAATAATTTAACGACATATAGCTACATAATGAAATACGAAAATAACATCTTCAGATCAATATAAGTTAGCAATATCAAAGCTGTGAGTTGGCTTAAAATATCACCCCCAAGTCAAAAGTTCACTCGCTTATTTGTTATTCAATAGTGATCCACTTCTTAATCAATGATTACAAGATTAACTAAATAATTTTGAACATTATTTTTTATTGGGTGAAAAAAAAAAGAACATTATAAAAACATGATACTAATGATATGGAATATTAAGTATGGAATATAATGATTTTCAATTCCATACTAAATGATAAAACAAAACTTTTTGTGATATGGAATATAATAAAAACATTATATTACATACTTAATGATATGGAACATCATTAAAAAAATTTGTGATATGGAATATAATAAAAGTAAAAGCTTTAAAATTGTTTATATATTCCAAAAAATTTTGTGATATGGAATATTAAGTACTCCTATTATATGTTGAAATTTTTGCAAAATATTGTTTCCTCTTGCGTTTTTATATTCCATATCATTAAGTATGGAATATTAAGTATGGAACATCATTAAAATTTTTTGTTTTTGCAAATTAATATAATGTTTTTATAATAAAAGCTTTAAAATTTTCAACATATTTTAATTAAAAAAACTGAGATGAAAAATATATTATGTATGGTGTCTTTTAATTATATTTACAAAAACAAAAGTAAAAAGAATATTTTTAGAAATAGTCCCTCTAATTTGTATGAAGTCTCAATTTAGTCCCTCTGTGAGGAGAAATGACAATTTTGCCCTTCAATTCCGTTTGCTTCATTGACACCGTAAGCAAGAGGGACGAAATTGAGGCAAAATATAAACTATAGGGCTAAAACTAACGCAATTGATACTAGAGGGACGAAAATGAGAATTCAGGCAAAGTAAATGGACCATTTGTAAAATTTTCCCTAATTTTAATTTTCTTTCCGTCCTTGTCTTTTTAATCTTTGTAATATTGCAGAGCAGATCTAGACAGTGGTCTGGATAAACGGTGGCGATCGATTTCAGCCATGCACATAATTGTCGCGGCTAGATTTTTAAATTTTTATTGCTACGGGAAAAAAAACCCCGAAATTCGAAGAGTATTCACCGCAATCCAAATGGGACAATGTCTCAAAATACTAAACAAGATCGCCCATAGTTTCGCGCATCGCGATCATAATTCAGAACATTTTCCCATCTAAATCTTTGATTGACGTTTGAACTGCTTAATTTGTGTTCTTTCACATACTTTTGGAATTTTTGTTTCTTTTAAACTTTCTATCTAATTTTTTGTCCCGTCAAATTAGTATGGCACTTTTTGGAAAAGAGGGTGGTAGACCTGTGATCTTCCCTCTTTCTAAGGCCAAAAATAACATTCCCCGTGACTGCATCAACTTTTCATTTAACTAATGTTTGACAATTTAACCCTGCATTAAAACCCAAAAAAGAAAAGAAAAGAAGAAGAATGTTTTACAGTTTAAATCATAATTTTCATGCTTTCTTTTTCTTCAAAAAAAAAAGGGGGGGGGGGGGGGGGGGGGGGGGTGCAGCTTAAATATTCGAAACCTCCCCTTCTTGGGCCGGAAAGAAAGACGATCTCACCTTCTGGTAGACGGTGTTAGTGAGTGCAATTTGAGTACGTATGTCCACCGTTGAGCTTCTTTTGTAGATAGCATCTACCAAATATATAAGATTTCAAACAAATTAAATAGAGTACTACTATTTCAAAAACCAACAAGTAAACAGGGTAAGAGCAATGTTTGCAATGGAACTATGTTTTGTCTTCCAGTTTTTGTTCAGAGGACATTAATTCGTTCTGATGACAACGCCCTTTCAATTGATTTTGGAGTGTCTGTATTAATTTTTGGAGTGTCAATATCATTTTCTATTGATTATAGAAAAATAATCAATCAAGCTACACACTACTCGATCAATGGCTTTGAGCTCAGGTCCAGTCCCTAGCTTTATGGTCCATTCTTATTCAGTTAGAGAGCTTTTATGGGTCCTCCCGAACTCAAAAAATGATTGTAATCGTGCCTGTTGGAGAACTTATCGAAAAACTATCCATGCCAAAAATCAATTTGATTTGGCATCTTTCGCTACATTAAACAATTGCGATTGTGCAAGAAAATGGACGATTGAATTTTAAAACCAAAGTTCGGCTTAATTCCATTTTTTGTTGTACGAATTAACGTACAAATAATGTGGATTACTTGCAAATCTCGCTGCAAATAATGTCCAATCAAATTGATTTCAATATAGATTATTTTGTCGACGAGTTCTAAAAAATGAACGATTTCAAACTTGGAACAAATCAAAATAACTCAAAACTAGAAGGGATAAGAGACTGATCGACCTAAGCTCAACCCCCATATTGTGGATGTCCCCCCACCTTGCTATCTTCTTTTTCGGTGGAAGAGTATGAAGTTCATTACTTAACAATAAAGTTACAATTCACTGTAAGGAACAAGAAGAGTAAAAGCCTAAAATTCACACCGCCAACACGGCAATAACAAACAAAAAAAACAAAATATACACCATGTCGAAGATGCGAAAGCAAAGCCTCACTACTACAATAATAGATATGCGTCACACTAATTAAGGAGATCGATTCACAAAGATCACAGTTTTCAGTAAAAGCGTGATAAAAAGTGGTGCTTGGCTTGGATAAATGAATAAAACAATGGTTTCCCTGGCGACAGGTTATTCCACAGCAACTGACCAACCAAGTTATTCCACAGCAACTGACCAACCAAGTGACGAGCACCCAAACTTTGCCAGTGTCTTCTTGTACGTACCCGGCCCGTTCTTTGTACGCCAAAAAAACAATACGGGACAATGCATGGACTTTGTGGTAGCCTCGAATAACACTCCAATATTTTACACTGACTGTGTTTAATGTTTGTTTACCAATGCCAAGAATTGACTTTAGCACTCCTCTCTCTCTCTCTCTCTCTCTCTCTCTCTCTCTCTCTCTCTCTCTCAATGGGAAATCAGATAGGTTTGCACAACCATTTAAATAAATAAGAGTAATGCTTACCAAGAAAACGTTTGGGTTATTGTCAAAATCTTTAAGGTGGATTCAGTTTTAATAAGCCTACATTATTGTTTTGCCTCAAAATGAAAGTGGGGCATGTCCTATGTTGAAATCCTTCAATAGGACCTTTCATCCTGCTCTCAATTCTCACGCTAAGCTTCTCAGTTTTCAATCATTTCACTCTATACTTCCATTCCCAAACCTCGCTCTCGTTAGTTCGAGAAGCTCGGAATATTTTCGAAAGACGTTTTCACATATTCCACAGTCAGGCACGCGCAATATGTGAATAAGGGCTAGTCATTGCAAAATGGTAGACCTTCAGTTAATGTTTGCTTGGTCAAGTCATAGGAAATCTACCATTGACTCCTGCTTGACGCCTCTCTCTCTCTCTCTCTCTCTCTCTCTCTCTCTCTCTCTCTCTCTCTCTCTCTCTCTCTCTCTCTCTCTCTCTCTCTCTCTCTCTCTCTGGAATTTTAAGCCAAATCTAATTGGGTAGTTTTGAGAGTTTTTTTTTTTTATCATGTAGTTTTGACTTTTGATAGTTTCAGGGTGCAATTTCAAAGAGGAGACTCAAATGTGGAAGGCGGCCTCAAGTCTTCAATGACTTGGGCCAGAAAATAAGGTGGTGGTCTTGATTTGGTGTCTTCCATATTTGGTTGGAAGTAAGCCCATTAAATTCAAGACCAAAGAAATAAAAAACCCATTAGTTTCAAGAATTCATCATTACCCAGTAGACTACCTTCAAACTAAAGTTGGAAAACTAAAAAATAAATTTCAAGACCAAAGAAATAAAACCCCATTAGTTTCAAGAATTCATCATTACCCAGTAGACTACCTTCAAACTAAAGTTGGAAAACTAAAAATAAGAAAGGGTACACCATTAGGGTGTACACCAAATGTACTATGTGTCGTGTAGGACCCACTTTTGGGTCCTACACAAATGATTGGAGCTGCTCAATTTTTTTAAAATATTTTTTTATGAAACCCTGCAAAAAGACCAACACATTTGGATATGGGTAAGGGTAAGGGTTGAATAAGTTATTTGCTCAATTTTCTGACAAGAAATTAAGAAAAGAATGGATCAAACCCTTATCGATATCCGATTGAGCTGATTTTTCGTACGCATTTTTCAAAAATATTGTAAACAAATTGAGCGGCTCTGATAAATTATTTAGAATCTTGAAATAACTCCCACACGACGCGGTGTACACCAAATGGTATACCCATAGTTTTATTGCACCATTTTTGTATTTCATTGTGAATCTTTAGTTTGGTCAAGATTTTCTAAAATTATTAAAAGTTTCCTATTTCCTTTTGATCTAATATTTCTATTTTTTAGGTTGCTTGGTCAAATAGAATAAGGCTAATGATTTTGTTTCCTCATTTTTTTTTTTCTTTTTGGTAGATTAGAATTAGGCTAATGATTTTGCTTCTCAATCTATGTATGGACAATTTTCCCCGCAGGTTATCAAAGCCATGGGATTCAGATTTGCATTAACAGAAGCCTTGAATCGTAACCTCACATGGATTGAAGTAGAAGGGGATGCCAAACACGTGGTTCAAGCTATCAAGGGAGAGAAGACTTTTGCGGATTGTGATTCTATTATTTTGGATTGTATTAAGCTTGCTTCCCAATAATAATAATAATTATTATTATTATTATTATTATTGTGTTTTTCACATGTGAAGCGTGATTGTAATAGGATCGTGCACCGATTCTATGGCGAAACATTCCCTATTTAGAGTTGGGACAGAAAGTTGGTGAGAGGATATTCCCTCTTGGCTTTCACTCTTGGCTTGTAAGGACTATCGGGCCATTGGTCCCTTTTGATTTAGCAATAAAACCTCTCCTTTTCGAGTTTTTTTTTTTAAAAAAAAAGGAATGCTAGCTATACATAAATAAGTAATTTTCTCTATAAGAGCATCCCTATTGTAATAAGCAAATAGGTGTGAATAAATAAATTTAACAACAATGCTCAAAAAATACCCCACATTGTAATAAACAAAGTTACAAGTCTTTTAGCAAATAACCAAATTCCACCCATTCTATAACCAAACTTAATAACTTTTACCAATAACCAAAACTCAATTACCAAACTCAAAACTCAATAACTCAAAAACACCCCACATTGGAATCGTCTCATCGAGACAAATAATTTGGTGTGGTCGGGTGCGTGATTGGAACTCGTTTACGATTAGACAAATGTGCATTATGCATTGTGGAGCTTTTTTTGGTTAGAGATGCAAAAATAACCAATATGGAGGTAAAGGTTGTTAAGTTTGATTATGGACTAAATGGATAATCAAATGCTAACGTAACACATTTTGGTTATTGATTTTGATTATTACCATTGCGGATGCTCTAATTACTTTATGTGTAAAATGCTAAAAAAAAACATTATTTTGATACTCTCAATTTGAGAGCATCTCCACCCTCTTGGCTTTCACTCTTGGCTTGTAAGGACTATTGGGCCATTGGCCCCTTTTGATTTAGCAATAAAACCTCTCCTTTTCGAGTTAAAAAAAAAAGAAGGAATGCTAGCTATACATAAATAAGTAATTGTCTCTATAATTACTTTATGTGTAAAGTGCTAAAAAAATACTAGTATTTTGATACTCTCAACTTGAGAGCATCTCCAACCTAATACTCTACTTGAGAGTATCAAAATAATGTAATTTACTCAAAAATTGATTATGAAGGAATTTACTATTCATGCTCACTCCAACCTAATACTCCACTTTCTATCTTTATTTTGTCAAAAACTCAAATATTTCACTCTTTCCCTCTACAATTTGAATTTTTATGATTGGTCTCATTTTAAAGATGATGATATTTTCTTTTTGAATGGTATGAATTTTATAGTAACAAATAGATGACAAATATAGTATATCACAAATTACAAGTTACACTCATTTTATAACATGAAGTATAGTGTTTTGGAGGTTCTCCTCTATATTTCCTCCGATCCTCCAAATATAGCGGATAAAACTTTCACAGATTGGGAGATTCTGTTGACCTTAGAAGTCATTGTATTTTTTTTTATTTTTGTGGGACTCATTACGAGTTCTACGAAGATAATTCAAACCGCAAGTTATTTTTTTTTTTAAATCATGGGTTCCTAAAAAAATCAGCACAATCCGACACCGATAAAAGCACTATTAGAATTCGTAGGGTGTTTCAAAATTTTTAACAAAGCTAATCGGACTGCCCCGTTCCCGAAAGGGAAATAAGTACTTATTTTTTAAGAAGACAATTTCAAGCTAAAAAATCATGTGCTTACGTAAATAATTTTTCTATCAATACGGATCTTGTTTGATAGATCTCTTTGAAATCTTTAATACGGTGCCAAAAAAAATTTAAAAAATTATTTTTCATTTATATTATTTTTGAGTTTGAAAATGTAAAATAAATATTTATTTTTTAAGAAGGTGTTCTGGAACGGGACCTCATAATATATTTATTTTTAGTAGTACTACACTAGTATTTGTTTGAAATTAAAGTGGGAAAGAGATCCTCGTAATGATCAATCAACTTTATCAAACAGAGGAACAGTGGGCTTAATGTTCGAAAGGTGTCTCTCATCAGAACTAGTAGTACTGGAGGAGTTAAAAATAATGAACAGAAGGAAGATGATTTGCAGGGAACTTTACTCCACAGTTGAAGCGCTTCAGGAAGCCGGACGGTACGCTGTGGAAAGTTTCTTTTCTTATGACTGCATGGGCCAACGGGGTGGGATAGTACGACGGGCCAGGATCCTAAACTAACCTTCTGGTCAGACACTTGTCCAATTTTAGCATCCAGGCCACCTTCGTCCTTCCGTAAAACACTTGTCCAACGGGTAACAGCATCTCCAACCCTCCCACCTTTTACCGTCGTCATCGTCTTCTCTTCGTAGAACACTTGTCTAAGGGGTAAGAGTATCTCCAACTCTCCTTTTACCGTCATCATTGTCTCCTTTTTGTAAAACACTTGTCTAAGGGGTAAGAGTATCTCCAACCCTCTTTTTACCGTCATCATTGTCTCCTCTTTGTAAAACACTTGTCTAAGGGGTAAGAACATCTCCAACCCTCCTTTTACCGTCGTCATCGTCTCCTCTTCGTAAAACATTTGTCCAAGGGATAAGAGCATCTCCAACCCTCCTTTTACCGTAGTGATCGTCTCCTGTTCGTAAAACACTTGTCCAAAGGGTAAGAGCATCTCCAACCCTCCTTACTAGTGCCTAAACACAATCAACCATTAAGATAAATTTACCATAATATCAAAAAACCATTTCACGGGTGTGGTGGACATCTACCACGATGGAATACCCACAACAAAAGAATACGAATGCAAGGTCGATCAACAAATAAATCACTCAAGTAAAACGAATACAATCACCTACCGCGTGGTGTGAATATGATGGAGCAATCACACCCACTCCGCGTGGTGTGACAGAATGGTGTTTAAATTTTGAGATGGAATCATAATACTCTGAAAGTCGTTACATAAGCAAACAATCACCGTGTTCGGATGGACATTTTAAAAATTGTTTCAAAAACTTGTTTTTGAAAGGAGATGTGGCCCATGTGGGGCGGGCCCAGACTTTCCCCTGACACACAAACTTGTTTTTGAAAATAGTCACCCCTGACACACATGTCCCTTCCGGCCCCACCACCTTTCCCCCCCTTTCTCCTCCGAGTACTGCTATTTACACCGACAACCGCCCCACCGAAATCGTACCGCGGCCGCGGCCGGCCGTCTCCGAAAAATAGGGTGCTTGATCCAAGCACGAAAAATAGGGTGCTTGATCCAAGCACCTACACACGTCGGATGCCGTTGATTCTTGCGTAGGCTCCCTCGGTTTTGTTTTTTAGAATTTTTGGACGGCTCGGATCGGCCTTCCGGTGGCCGGAGACGGCCGGCCGCGGCCGCGGTACGATTTCGGTGGGCGGCGGTCGGTCCTCATATCATTTTCGTTCTCGTCCTCCCCATGAGTAAAGTTGAGATGAAAAGGAGGGAGAGTCTGCCGAGATGTCACATCTCTTGCCAACTCTCTTTTATCGGTTTTTTTCTTTTTTTCTTTTCTATTAAGTGGGTCCCATTTATTTTTCAAATGAATGGCTCGGATTTGTAGAAGCTCTGATTAAATCTGAACCCTTCATATCAAGATACACGGCATAGTACGGATGAAAAGGAGGGAGAGTCTGCCGAGATGTCACATCTCTTGCCAACTCTCTTTTATCGGTTTTTTTCTTTTTTTCTTTTCTATTAAGTGGGTCCCATTTATTTTTCAAATGAATGGCTCGGATTTGTAGAAGCTCTGATTAAATCTGAACCCTTCATATCAAGATACACGGCATAGTACGGCTGCCGCGCTACAACAACTCCATCCGCATGCGACGAGGAGGGTATAAAGATATGCCGCCGTATAGTGGTGGCCCGCGGGTGGGGCTGTGTTTAGCAACCTACACTTGTTACTCCGTATTGGTCTAGTACTCTAGTTAATGAAATCACATATCAAAAGAATCACGCGATTCCTTATTTCATTTTCATGGGCCATTCCAATCTCATAGCAAAGTGACAACTGGAGCAAAATGTAATTCATTTATGATTATTATTATTATTATTATTATTTCTACATGTTCTAAATGAGATGTACAAAAATTCCTGCATGATGAAAAAGAGAGAAACTTGTTCACAGCTTACGCGGATTTGTGCAATCGCAGCCGTCCGTTTTCGCAATTAATAGTTAAGATTGCTTTTCAATTTTGACCGGTCAAAATTTATTTTCAATCCGGACCGTCCAAAAACATTTCGGACGCATGCGATTGGACTCCGTAAACCCATTTTCACGGTATCCTCCGTAAAAAAGATATTCTCGATGAAAAATTATTTATTGGTGTTGGAGCATCGCACGCAATACTCCAAAGGCACAAGACCAAGCTTCAAACTCCGCGTGGATGTGTGGCGGTAGAGGTCCCGAGAAAACCACAGTGCACGGCGGCTCTGAGTAATCACTCCTAAATGACAGTTGGAACGATCTTTAATTAATTGACAAGTCAAAAAAGAATCTGCAAAAGCAGAGAGATGGGAGTACTGAGAGACCTTTAAAAACTAGGCAAGTTGCCAAGCATTAACAAGCTAGTTGGAGTCGAAAATAGTTGCCTAACCATAAGTAGCACATGCGGCCATTGCCCCAGTTTAACAAAGCTAATCGGACTCATAAATAGCTCCTTTCCCATCCATACATCACCAGTACTTATACCCCCATCAGAACACCTACAAAAAGGGGAGGGGATTTTCTACTCATCTCTTTAAAAGGGTGCTCTAAAATTGTGAAAAAGAAACTGACATTATGAGATGCAGAAGGTATATAATTTAATTTTCTTTTCTTGATTGAAAAACTGAAAGGGTATTTCTCTTCGAAAGATGCTATGATACATGACACTGGGAACATGAAAGTATTCATGAAAGAAAAATGAACGACTCGGATTCACATTGAGTGTTCCTTCTTCATGTATGTTGTGATGCTGTGATACATGGACACTTTCATGTTCCTTCTTCATGTATCCTACCACTCCTCTTTTTCTTCAGAAATGTTCAAACTTTAGTTTCTTTGGTTTTCACAAACGCTTCGATTTAGTTGTGTTTTATCTCATATGAGTAGGCCTGTCAACGGATCGGATCCGATCCGAATCCGACAGATCCGGATCCGAATCCGGATCCGATAAGACTGGATCCGATCCGAATCCGATAAGACTCAGATCCGAAAGTGGAAATCCGGATCCGATCCGAAAAATTTGGATCCGATCCGGAAATCCGAATCCGATCCGAAAACTTTTTTACTTCAAAAATTTTAGGGAAAAAAATATATTTTTTTTTAAAAAAATACAATTTTTTTTTAAAAAAAATTATTTTCCAAAAAAAAATAAAATAAAAAATTGAAAATAAAAATACAACTTCTTAAACATTTTTTTTTCAAAATAAAAAATTTACTGTTTTTTTTAAAAAAAATTTAAAAATTTTAAAAAAAGTTTAAAAAAATAAAGTTCGGATTCGGATTGATAACGGATTTAATCCGATCCGATCCGAATCCGTTATCGGATTCGGATTATCGGATTATCGGATCGACGTTATCGGATTCGGATTCGGATCGGATCCGGATCGGATCCGATCCATTGACAGGCCTACATATGAGTACGACGAGCTCAAATTAAATGAAATCTGAATGCCAATTTTTAACAAGTATCTTCAGAAAATTGCATGCCCGACTTCCCATTGTCAATGAGCACATCGTAGCGGTGACACTACGCAACAATATTACATGTTGTCCTCCTACAATTAACAAAGAGCATACTAGCTTTATAAACTTTCTATTGATAAATGATTGATGCCGTTGTTGTAACTGATCGTACTCTTTCACTAATACTAGGGCGATACATTTTGAGTACCATTTATTGGTGCGTCTATTAACTGTTGATGTGTCACACGAGATTAATTGTTCGAAAACAAAATGCGACCTCGTACCATTGCTCGTATTAGTTTGGTGAATTTCCCCAAATTGCATTGCACATTCAACAAGTGTTTTTTCATTACATGCTTAAAGAGCAGTCCTCCATAGATAATGGGCATATTACAACTACTGAATCCATGAACTGCCAAATTCATACACTTATAGGGATTAGTTACTTCAATTGGCTTATAGATTAACTTCTAGCTAGCTAGCAAGTGATCATAGACCCCATCAAACTGCTTTCGTGTTCGATGAATGTTCACGATGATCGATTAACGCGTATAATCAACGCCTCCTGGAAGCAGTTTCCCTTTGGGCGTTGAAGAAAACAGCAGCAACAGGGAGCCCCAAACCATTCTCTTCTGCAAATCTTCTGGTGCTGAATCCATCCCTTGAAGTGGAACCAGTCACTGCCAGCAGTCTTCTCTTTTGCTTGAACAGAACAAATACGTACCTGTGGATCCCTATGTTTGGCATTGGCATTTCATACTTCACTGCCTCTTTCCCTGCGTGTGTACATGTATGTATATATATAATATAAAAACCCGCTTGTTAAATACTCCCTCCATCCCGATTTGTTTGTCCCCTTTTTGACTTTTTGAGAGCGTTTGACCTCTAAAAAAATTATTTATAATTTTCAATTCGTAATGTTTTTAATATGCAAAATAGATCTTGTTTAGTAAATTTCAATTAGTTTTATTATACAAAATCTTCAAAAACATTATAAAATGTCAGATATAAATATATTTTTGAAAGACACAAATTTCGATAATTGGACAAACAAATTGGGACGGAGGGAGTAGTACTAACTCATCTCTCTCTCTCGGGGAATAGGAATTGGGAATACACATTTTCCCAAGAAAAAATAAGAGAAATTGAGAACACATACCAAAAGAGGAATCAGTTGTGCCTGGAATGTCAGTGATTATCCTGTGGGTTGGTCAAAAGCAAGTTGGAATTAAACATTAGTAGTACGACGTTGTTGAAGATTTTTAAATTAGAACTAACTTCTCAGACCTAACTTCTGTAAAATCAACTTTTTAGAGCATCTCCAAGAGGAGAAGCGAATTGTAAGGTGTTGTTTTGCTTTCGCTTGTAGCTGTGGGTTGTGTTTCGTTTAGGTTTTTGGGTGTTTTTAGTTAGGTTTTACTCTGACTTGTTCTTGCTGTTTTGGATGGCGTGACTGGCGTCTTAGGTGATTTTTGCCGGTGTACCATGCCTTTGCCTCGTTTAATCTTTATAATCCTTTATGAAGATAACTAAAATTCTTTTTGCTGAGAAAAAGAGAAGCGAATTTACTACTTCCTTTATTTATGACGTACAGCGTGTGCTGTGCCGTGCACCATCTGGACCATCCGTCTCGATAGTCAATGGTCCGGATTAAAATGAAATTTTTCCGGAAAATAATTAAAAAAATTTAAATTCTGGACCATCCATAACATTTTTGGACGATTGAGATCGCCCAACACCTAGTGCAGCGCTCCCCCCGATTCATTTAGAATATTGTCCATTTCATGTTAGATGACTTGTCTAGTTGAAGAGCCATATCTCTTCAAGAAATCTACTTCAAAATGGCGGAGTTCTTTCCATCATGAAAATAAAATTAAAAATAATCGTGTAGCCCTTTTTACTTCTTCCTTTATAAAGATCCATTTTGACATGACCATTCAGAAATAAACAAATGTGATTTTGCTTCTTCTCTCCTAGAGGCTCTCTCTCTCTCTCTCTTTTTTTTTTTGAAGGACAATTTTTTTTATTAATCATTGAAATTGTTACAAAGATTAAAAAGACAAGGGATGATGTCATCAAATCTTCAGTTAAGAACTATTTTCTGTCCACCCAAGCCCCAAATCCTAGGCTCTCAGGACGTCCTCCTCTGAATTTTCAGTATATCCTAAAATATGTTGACAATAATTTCCGACAAACACTAATAATTGCTTTTAAAAGCTTTTTTTTTTTTTTGTTAAATGAGTTCTTAGAATTTTCGCATATGGACACATAAATTCCTCTCGATCCATAATCTAGGAGGGCATACCAGTGCAAGTGCTCCTTCAGGTATGGATCACTAGGCCCAGGCACATCTGGGTCTGTCATAATCTGCATGGTGGCACATAAATGGGGGCTCAACTTCGATCCAAATAGAAATACGAGAGAGAGAGAGAGAGAGAGAGAGAGAGAGAGAGAGAGAGAGAGAGAGGAATATGTACGTACCAGTGTAAAGAAGGACCTCAAATCACCTCCATGAACTTCAACCCTGGGTTGAAGGGTCACAGCAGAAGGAAATAGCTCATGCCCATTACACACCTTTTTGTTGGAGTTGTAAGTGACAATCATTTTCACACTTGCAAAGAAATTATCAACAACATCTCCTATCACTCTTCCAACCACTAGAGGATCTGACTTTCTTGCCATTATGTCTATTGAGAGAGAGAGAGAGAGAGAGTGGGGGGAGAGAGATTCTGATATCTTACAAGTTTTGTTATAGAGGAGTACTGGGATACAATTATAGAAACCTGGTATTTATAGTACTGCTGAGAATCACCCTACTAGAAGAATGCAATGGACAGGTTTAAACCAAATATACTTTTGAATTTTTTTTTTTTGGTAATACAGAGCGTCTCATGCTAGCTTGTCCGCACCTCGGATTAATTCCTTTGAATATTTTTTTGGTAATACAGGGCGTCCCATGCTAGCTTGCCCGCACCTCAGACTAATTCTTACAACTCTTCCCACAGCTGTTTCACACGCTTGCGCGTAGGAGTGAGGTAACCCCAAAAGTTATTGACAAGGAGAATCGAACCTGAGATCTTAGAAGGAAGCAAACCTCTAAGTCCAATTAAGCCAGGATCACTTTGTCAATCCCTTGGAAACTATTATAGATGCTTTGCCATTTTTTTTTTTGTCCTTATTCGATCAGTAAGTAAAAAATAAAAATTATGGTCAAAATTGGAAGATAATCAAATACTTATATTTTTAGTCTGCATTATATTTCAATTTGGCCAATCGGCCCATCTTTATATTTTCGCCAAAATCTGAAAGCAATTGTAAGAACAAAAATAAATCAATCATGTGGGTATTACCACTAGGTATGAAATATTGTCGCAAATTGTCTCTACAGGTACAGGGTGAACCGTGCTCATTAAACTTTTTGGACTCCAATTTGCATTGTCCGATGATTTCTATGGTTTGTCGCGATGGATTCCAATTTGTTTCTACCATATGGGTCTTGCTCCGACGATTCCAAGGGCAGCTGATGGCCATTTATTCTGATTGAGCAGACAAAATCAAGGGGTACAGAGAACTCAATGGAACGCTCAAGAGAATCAATTTCTGTCTCTCCTCTGCTTTTGTTTCAGGAATTTTCCGTTACTGCTTCTGTGTTTCTAAACTTCTGTTCGGTTGACGTCTTGTTAACTATTTCTTTTTTCTTTTGGTCCACGTTGGGATGCATTCCTCTTGTTGTGATGCCTTTTCTTCGTGGTCCTTTCAATCTCTATGATGACAATTTCAAATATTAATAAAAGTATTCTTTTTGCTGTTAAAAGAAAAAAACGACTAATTCCTGATATTAGTGCTGTGAGAACCTTTCTAATTTTAACCTATTCCGTACTATAAAGTGCAATTTCAAGAAAGATTAATGGGGGAATAAAGGAGGAGCACCACCAATGCCACTCTTAAGTGGCGAGAGGTCATTTCAAGTAAAAAGGAAATTGATTTGCACTAGATTTGTAAAAAGATAATTAGAGAGTCAAATTACTACATTTGGAAGCCTAAAAATACTCCTCTTCTCCTTAACGTTTCACTTTGGTACGTAACCAGTACTTAAAAAAGGATCTCTAATGGTACGAGCCATTTTTTTTCAAGTCAAAGTTATATTTTGATTTTACTAAAATTGTATTTTATCAGAATTTATCAAAGCTGCTCCATTGGTGGCGAAGGCTTTTTTTTTTTTTTTTTTAAACATTAATCAATCACGACCATTGGATCGCTCAAAATCATTGCATAGATATTTGAACTAGAAAGCAAGCAACACACAAATGCCGATGTGGGGCACAAATAAAACTTCAGTCGTGTCCTAAATCCAAACTCGGGCAAAGGATATGGCAAGGCCATCTTTTGGTCGAGAAAATGACCGACCATTGAAGAAGAGTAATTAGGTATTCAAGCCGCAAAACGACAATCGCTGGTTTGGCCAACCGTACTGGAGATGCTCTTCCCATATTTTTCAAAAATCCAAGCCCAACCACTCCTCTTCCACGTAGGTTTATAGATAAGTTTATCTCTCTTTCTCTCTCTCTCCCAAAGGGGGGTCCGGCTGCCAAGAAGAGAAACCAGGGGGGTCGGTGCGCCCTTAGGATATAAGTTAGAATGGTCAGAATTCCAGGACAAAATTAAATGTCCTTCAATTGCACGGGTAGCAATCAGTGTGAGATACGCAGTGGACACAAATATTCCCGGGCCTATAGACATTAGACAGACGTATCTGAAGAGGAAACCAAGAATAGTGTTATTTCTGGTGAGTAGTCGGGACTGGTGACCCTAGGCGGCTATGCCTACTTTTACCCCCATCAAAGGTAAACATAATAATTAACACGTTCCAAAAAGTAGCAAAACTAAAGGAGAACAGTTGGATGAACAGAGAGAGAGAGAGAATTAGTACTATATCAACACTTTCCCTCCATGCATTGTGACAAAGGTACAAAAACAAGTTTTGACATTATTACTGCCCTTTAATTTTAACATACGATTAAGCTACACAACAATTGAAGAAACCTATGTTTGTATAACGGAAGACCTAAAGATTAAAGTTAGAATCGAAAGCCGTCGTATTTAAGAACGACATATCATAGATTTATCATAACAATTTAGCAATCAAGAAGCCCAAACATATAAACCGTGTGACAAAAGTAGAAAATTTATTGTTCGAAGCCAAAAAAAAGTTGGAGACATGTATGCGAGATCGGTTGGTTTGAGAATTTTCAACTATCAAGGGCACTACTTTAATACGAGTGATTGTAATTGGAGGCTCTTAGAGCATCACGTGATATTGTTATGAGCACGTAATAATTTTTTCTATGGATACATGGGGGCGCCCTAGTATAAGAGGATAGAACCCGCAGACACGTGACCCCTTGTCTCTCTAGCTGGATCTAGCCCGAGGTACACATTCTAACAGATTCCCTCCGTCTCAAAATGGATGGCAATTTTAACGCTTCTTGTTGTCCCAAATTTATTGTCCATTTTTAAAAAGTCAAAGGGACCAAAAACCATTTATTTTCCACCTTTGCCATTCTCTAATTAATTAAGATACTAAAAAAAAGGGCAAAAGAAGTAATGATTGTAGGGCATTCTTGGAACAACAATACTACAATCACACACACACACTCATAATAGGGGCATCTAGATTTTGATTCGGATGCTCATCTCGAATCAGAATTGTGTATTTTTCAAAGCAATCAAGAATCAGAATTGTGTATTTTTCAAAGCAATCAAGATATTGATCACAAATAAAAAATTCACCTTTTAGAATAACCATTTCTTGGAAGTCTCATGGTCTATCCAGTAGACAATAAAGATTCGTAAATAATCCGAAAAATATGAAAAAATGCCCACCCCTATTGTGAGTGTGTGTGTAAGTGTTTGTGTGTGGTTGTAAACTTATTGTTCTTGGAAAGCTATAACTTGAATAGGGTAACGATCGTGTCTTCTTAAATTTTTTGGGAGGAGAAAAGAGCAAAGCTGCCACTCGAACTTGCTTCAAGCCACTATTTTTTGGAAGGCCCAACTTTTTCGAAAGACTACACAAAACCTCAATTCGACATGTTAGGCTCTTTCAAGGGCCGAAAGGAATGGCCTGGTCCAGAAGAGGGAAATGGACCATAGTTGTAGAACCTTTCAAAAGCTTTTGTAATCAGGGCCGGCCCAACCCCAAGGCCCAAGAGGTTAAAAATGTCCAATTTTTAGGGCACTCTAATTTTTTTAGTATTTGGGTTTAACTAAGATTCTTTTTTAGCCCAATATACCATAAAAAAAATGCCCATCCAACATGCAAATAAAGGCCCAAAAACTCAGATGACCAAAAAGCTCGGTGGCATTTTTGTAATCAGAGAACTAATTGGTCCATTTTCGAAAAAAAAGAAAACCATAGCTCTGGCACATTTTCTCCATGAGTTTGCATTCTCTCCGGCTGATCAGGAAACTCAGCCATTTCCACCCCACCAATAGATGCGCGCCACCTCAGCAAATGCCTTTAAATGTTTCGGAAAGTCATGTTCACAAACCGAGCCTTTACAACAGTAATTACTTTGGTTATTCCATTACTTTCCCATGTTTTTTAACGGCATTTCTTCTTCTTCTTCTTCTTTTGTACATTTGAACGACATTTCTTTCCCTTTGTAGCCGTTCCGCTTAGATTTTTGGGATTTTTAGACTTTTGTCCTAATTCAAATTTATTAATTTTAAGTTTAACTTTTGTGAATTATTGACAAGACGAATCAGAAGAATAAGAAATTACTATGACTTTTACCCTTTCTTTTTTTTTGAAATATCCAATATAAAGATGGCCTCTTGCGCTTTATCTTAGATATTTCAAAAAATATTTGGGTAAAAGTCATAATTTTTTATATTTTCAATTCTTTTCGTTGAGATGAATCAATAATCTACAAAAATTTGACGCAAAACTAATAAACGTGATTTTTTTTTTATAATATGGACAGAAACGAAAAAGCCCAAAAAATCCTTAACGGAACCACATCTAAAATTGATTTGTTTCAACAAATTAACTGAAAAAAGAGAGAGGAAAGGTGCGTTTATTTTTAGCCTTCTCGTCTACTTCTGTGATGGTGGGAAGGAATTTGTCATAAGGAATTTTTGCTTCTAGAAATGCAAGAGGTATTCAAGGGATACTCATGCGTTATTGGGATAATATATATTTGCCTTTTTTGAAGACTTTGTATTTTGTGTTCGTATGTAATAATTAGTAGAACTTTATATTGGTTTGGCTTTCTCGTATTTTGATCGTTGCTGTAAAAATTGTTAAGTATTAAGGGCAAACTTTTTTTAATTTGGCCTTGGGCACTCAAAACCCTTGGGCCGGCCCTATTTGTAATGGACGAGTAATTTCAAGGTTCTGTTCAGGTACTTCAAGAGAGCCCAAGATTTTCAATCAAAGAAAAGGCAAGTTAGCAGCGCTGCACGTAAATTGTTTGACGAAATGCCTCAAAGCTACGCGTGATTGGTGCTTATTATGGTTGTGGTAGGCATTGCAGAGGAAGCTTGGACGTAGTCAGTGGTGGATTCAGAAATTGTATACAGATGGGTCACCTCTCAATCATAGCCTTGATCAAACAACAGATAGTGAAGATCATTAAGAGAAAATAAACAGAATACTCCCTCCGTCCCAATTTGAATGCTCCTTGCAGAAATTCGTCCAATTTTGAACTAAAAAAAACACATTTCTGCATGTTATTATTTTTATTTTCTTACACTAAATTAGAGTATTCAATGAGTACTTTAATTTGGTGTAATAAAAAATAATATGTAAAAATATGTTTTTTTTTAATTGAAATTGCACGGATTTTTGTATGGAACATTTAAATTGGGACATCTATGATATAAGCTCTTGGTTCAACTCCTGTTAGCTGCAAACTACAAGGATTTTTTTGTTTTTCAGCTGTTCATAAAATCCAACGTTCTTACTGTTGGTACAAGGCTGGCGTCTTGCCATAATTTGGGTAATTTTATGTATATATATATTACTTTTTTTCTCGGTTAAAAAAACATAATTCCAACAATTTCAGGTGGGTCACGTGACCCACCAGTACTTTACTTAAATCCATCCCTGGACGTAGTTTATTTTGATGGTCAAACCGTTTGCTTTTTCGAAAACATTAAACACCTCACACATCATCATCGGCTAACGATTGATAAGTTTTCACAATACGGTATCTTGAAGAAATTAAAATTGAACCACTTGATTGGTTATCAATTTATATGAATCGGCCGTTGCGGGTTTTCTTAAGAATAAATAAATGTGTTATGAGGATCGGATGGTCGTTGCTTGATTATTCTTATGGCATGTTGTATGGCTGTAATCAGGAGGAAATCCTCAGAATTATGTGAATAACGATTAATATCAGATTTTTTTTTTTTAACTTTCCAAAAAAAAATAAAAACAGATGTTTAATTAGGTGGAATATAGCTACAAGTCAAACCACTTGTTTAAGATTTTCAGCCATCTCCAATCCACTCAAAAAGAAATAAAAACCACTTTGATGGTCGAAACCGTTTGCTTTTTAAAAAACATTAAACACCTCACACATTATCATCGGCTAATGATTGATGAGATTTCGCAAAACAGTATCTTGAAAAAATAAAAATGGACCCATTTGATTGGTTATCGGTTTATATGAATCTATTGTCCGGGATTTTTGGGGTGTGAATGTGTATACCATAGTTCAAACCTTTGACATGGCAAATGACACCACAAGAGTGTCACCGCAAAGAAAATCAAAGCTTTGGTCTGCCGTCCGGGATTCCAAGAGTAAATAAATGCCTTTTGAGGATTGAATGGTCTTCGTCTGATTATTCTTGTGGCATTGCATAGCTGTAATCTGGAGGGAATCCTCAAGATTATGTGAATGACGAATAATATATGATGTTGAATCAGGTGGAATATACCTACAAGTCAAACATGGGTAGAAAACACCCAGTTTAGATAGCGGGAATCTATGTGGAGAATAGGAATGTGATATCATACTTCTATGATTTCGATGTTTAGATACGACGGCAATAGAAATGTGGTGCGATACTTCCATGACTCCTACGTTTGGAAAAGACGGGAATAGGAATGTGTTTCTTCATGACACATAGATCTAAAAATCACATTTCTAGATTAAGTGAGAATCTGATCCCTTTCTTACCCCATAGTAACCCAATCAATAAAAAAGGAAAATGATTTTGCCACTCTCTTTTTTGTTAACGCCACTTCTCTACAAGTATTTTTGTTAATGCCACACCCCTGCAAGTATATTTTTGCACTAAAAATACACTTGCAGGGAAGTGGCGTTAACGAAAAAATGAGCGACAAAAATATCAGTCATAAAAAAAGAAAATATTGACTAATAAATTTTTAAAATAATTGATTTTCTGAATAAGATTAATGAATTCATATCCGAGATTCCGGTCATCGAAACGCAGCGAAAAAGAATAAAACCACTTGTTTTCTCAGGAGCAATCCCTCAGTGGACGAGATCTCATTGTTAGAGTAGAGTATCACTATAGATTTGAGAGCTTGCATCTGTTCTTGGCGTCATGTGAGGAAGTCCGACGAGAACAGGCTTTTTTGCTTTCCACAAATGCCCCAAGCACTTCTTAATAATGCCTGCCTCATCCTACGCCGGCCCTTCCCAACCGCCACAACACAACGGCTCCGACGAAATAATGCAAGATACCAACGGCCTTCCCTGGCTTCCACAGGACACACACCACTAGGCGGCGCCGGAAATTCACAGGCTTCCCAAAATTGCTGCGCCGTTCCATTCACTGGAAATCGCTGCGCCATTCCATTTTCCTCATCCGCGGAGCGGAGCTCCCGCAGCCAACGAGAAAGGTTGACAAGACGAGCCCATCCACGTACTCCGCTTCCCGTGGTTCTGCGCGGAGAGATCCAACCGCCAAAAGCATACCGGTCTGACTCTTCTCCCCACCATCAATCTGCCCAACTTAAGCCCGAGACAGGTAACACTTTTGTAACACTTTCCCCTTTCCAAAGACACCAGTCCAGTGCAGTCATCCACTGTCTTCGCCGTAATTTTCGCACACAAATTGTTTGTCATTTTCGCACACAAATTGTTTGTCGAAAGGTGCCTTTGAGTTCCTTCGGCTTATAGTTGGTTTGGTGAAAGACCATTTCAAGAGGTAGTACAATTGTCTTGTTATATGCATTGGTTATCCGGTTATAATAATAATAATAATAAAAAAGGGTGTTGCTTGCATAAAGGCTGGGTCACGGGACTCCAATCTTTGATCAAAAAAAAAAAAAAAAGGAACTCCACTCAAGCCTTACTTTCGCCACTAGTTGCCGCATGTTATGTCTAATTTTATTATTGTGCACTCCCACATTATTTGTAGTGTGTTGTTTTTCCCCGAACAATGTCGTTTCAATAAAAAAAATTCCCTTTTGCCGAGAAAAAAAAAAAAGCGTGATCTACCTCTTTATTCCCTTTTCCAGTAAATTTTCCCCCACTTCGTACATGACCCCTTTTCCAGTAAATTTCCCCCCACTTCGTACATGACATGGCAGTTGATAGCCGATTCTTGTTCTTCGCCAATATAGCTATCTCCAAATGCCACTGTTTCTCTGTTAAAAGAAAATCGACAAAACAGAAGGTTTGGATTGCCTTGGAGAAGATGAAATTGGTCAGCGCCGCATTCGTCCAAGGAAGAGATATGCTAGGTTTAGACCTAAACAAAGAGCAGAATATATTCAAAAGACCATGCAAAATAGGAAGAGGAAACCCAATGCACATTACACATCTCTGAACATAAATCATGGTTAGCAATTTCTTTGTATTAAAATTTGCAAAAACAAAAATAATGTATCATGAAGACCTGCTCAAGCAAAATTCTCCCAATGATTATTTCGCATGCTATCTTTATTCTTAATTTGTTTGCGCTTCTACATACATTCATGTATTTTGGATTCAACTTTTAATAATAAGGATTTCGTTTACAAGGAAACAAATGTCAGCTATATTTGTAAACTTTTGTTCACAAGTGATGTTTTGCTCATTGAAAAAATTCATTCTTGGGATGATGTTTCCTCGATTCTCTAGTTTTTGAGTTCCTCCATTTTTTCCGTTTGGTTCGTCTGTACCGTATTCTCACTCACATACCCTGCTCCAAAAACAATTACACTGTCAACGGCTGGGCAAAAACTAACATACCACATGCACTCGCTTGGCAAAACCACTAGTCCACTCAAAATACTGAACTTCATTTGTAAATTTTCAGGTGGGCAATTCTTGAAGTTTTTACATTTTTTGTATTGGATTATGGTTTGATACACTTTTGTTCTTCTTCTTCTTCTTCTTCTTTTTTTACCTTCCCCGAGATTGCCATTTATCGTTGTTTAATTAATATGGTAATAGTGTTGAATTTTATCAGGAATGTTTGTAACTGCAATTATCGTGTTGTCTTTGAGCGTTCTGGTCGTGTGGGCTTATCAGAAAGCACAGCCTCCCCCTCCAAAGATATGTGGATCCCCAAACGGTCCTCCTGTTACTTCACCAAGAATCAAGCTTAGCGATGGAAGGTATCTGGCATATAGAGAAGGGGGAGTCCCCAAGGAAAACTCCAAGTACAAGATAATTCTCGTTCATGGGTTCGACAACTCAAAAGACATGATTTTAGTGGCTTCCCAGGTACAATCTGCAAGGCATATAAATTACTATTTGAAGCTCAAGGGAATAGAAAACGTTTATTTTTGTGATGATTTGTATTCCAATTGCTTTAGTTGTTTGGTGGTTGTCTTAGGAAATGGGATGAAATCCCATATCTCGACCCTAGGCTGATGTATAATTGGTGCAGGTTCTAACACAATTATAACAGTATGATGTTGTCGAATTGTGGTCCTTGTACGTTCAATGGGACTCTATCAGTTGCGTCTAAGGATGCAGTTTGTGCGTTTAATAGTGGGTTTTTTCCTGTTGTTTTTCTCCTTTGGCATTCCCCTTACTATTGTTTTTTCTTCTGGGTAATTATGTTTCTTGTCCAGGAACTAATTGAAGAGTTGGGGATATACTTTCTTTCGTTCGATAGAGCAGGGTATGGAGAAAGCGATCCAAATCCGAAGCGATCAGTTAAGAGTGAAGCATTTGACATACAAGAACTTGCTGACCAGTTACAGCTGGGAGATACTTTCTATGTACTTGGATTCTCCATGGGAGGCTATCCCATTTGGGGTTGTCTCAAATACATACCCCACAGGTATCATACTTACTCTAACGTTGACTTCCTAATTATCCCCTTTTCATCTATGTGAGTTGTTTGATATTCTTTGCTAGAGAGAAAAGGTCAACAAAAATGATAATTCCTTTTAATTGCGGTCAACCTCAATATGCTGCAAAATTTATGTGTCTCACTAGAATGAGAGAATACTCAACTATGTTACATGGATTGTTTGGAATGCATGAATTACCCGTGTCGGGAAATCAACACTTGGGTAAGAGTAATTGGACACATATCTGACTTTTTTAGTTGGTCATTCACCAAAAACATTTTGAAACCAAGTTTAGATTTATACTTAGAACTGTGCTATGTAGGAAATGGTCTATGATACCTTGTAAACAGGATTTACCTTAGAAAATGGAACGTAGATACTCTAGGAATCTTCAGTGCCATCATGTCCGGGACAGGTTGATGAATCCGACACTAAGATCTGTACTCATACTCAACGCTTGTCTCGGAGTTCATGTAATGCAGATGCTCAAAATATTGGTATCTTGTTTCTGGTTTGGTAAGCAGCATTGTGTTTTTTCCACCTTTTACTGCAGGCTTGCAGGTGCCGCTCTAGTTGCTCCAGTTGTCAATTACTGGTGGCCTTCCTTTCCTTCCAACCTGTCGAGGGAGGTCTTTAAGAAACAATTTTTGAGAGACCAATGGGGTCTTCGGGTAGCACACAACATCCCGCAACTACTCTACTGGTGGCTGACACAGAAATGGTTCCCTTCCTCATCCCTGATTGAGGGCAACCCTGAAATTTCAAGCGTGAATGACAAAGCTATCATCGAGAAGATGTCAGAAATTCCCACGCCACATCAGGTAAACTGGCTACTTTTCCATGGGATATTGCTGTCTTTTCTTAAAAAAAGGGATTGCTATAGTTTATTAACAAGGGGAAAAATGACGGGAAGAACCATGGGATTTTAGCTTTTAGCAGCCTCTGGTGCAGCATATGGACATTTCACAGGCATGCATGGAAGGACCTTTTACGGTGGAAACTCAAACTAGGCATTTGGTGGGATTAGCGGAACAGAAAATTTGGCCGCTATGATGCAGGCTTTAGCTTAATTTGAGGTAGAGGTCGCACCCAAATCCCAATATCAAGCCTCAACCTTTACATCAGGCCATTTCTAGTACTCCATAAACTGAAGCTTACATACAAAATGGTGGGCCACTCAATAAGCTCGATTTGACTTCCATATAGGCCTCTTTGTGGAATGGTTCGAATTGTATGCCAAAACATACATATTGAGAGCATATCCAGTGGTCATTAATCTTTAAAGCCAAAATCATTTTCGCCTAGCTACACTGTCGAAAGGCAAAAAATGGCATTCCTCCACTCCTGTTATTGCCGCTTTGACTGAACTACCACCAACGACTAAAAACTCATGTGTCAAGTTTGCCAAATCCATACTTGAAGCTAAATTTGGCACCAGAATTGGCTTTTCACAAATTCGGGCAAAAGATTCGCTCAACCAGTAGAGCTGCACTTTTGCTCATTTCTGTTACATTTTGAAAATGCCAAGGCATTTTCCATTGGAGAAAATGTTCACTTTCTTTGGCATTCCCGTTGATGAAAGTCCTAAGGATTCTTGGTTATGCTGGTTTTTGTTGTCATTGCAGAACAAGGTTCGACAGCAGGGGCTTTTCGAATCTCTCCACAGAGACCTAATGGTTGGCTTTGGAACATGGGAGTTTGATCCAATGCATCTGACGAATCCACTTCCGCAAACCAGTAGCTCTGTCCACATCTGGCAAGGCTATGAAGATCGGATCGTGCCGGCTCAGCTACAAAGATATGTTTCCTCTAGGCTTCCCTGGATTCAGTACCATGAGGTTCCGGATGGTGGACATTTGCTCTTGTATGACACTGGTATATTCGACTCCATATTAAGAGCACTTCTGCACTAAAAAAAAATGAAAAATCATTGCATAGATTTCTCTAGTCCAGAGGATATACTAGGATCAATCGAGCAGCCTTTGTTTGCTTGTACTCTTATTAGTACAAGATTGTTCAAAATGCGCTGAATATGCTTTGCAAGGTGCAACTTAATTTGTAGTATGTAAGCTTTGAATTTCTATGTTCAAGCTGTTGATAAGCTTGAATTTGTAGTAACCCGAATTTGCCTTGTTTAGAAGTTCAAGGTGTTTGTTTAAATAAATAAATGTTGGAATCGCTTATTATCGAATGCATGTCAAAATTGTCCTCGATGAGTTTGAGTTTTTTGTGCATCAATAACTTAAAATAAGTTATAAAATGAAGCTAAAAATAATCTCACTTTTTTAGTCAACTAAGCTGAAAGGGCAAATTAAGTGGATTATGTATTTTATTAATTCTTTTGAGCAAATAAGCTGAATAAGCTGGCTTATAAGTGCGCTATCAAATGGGGGTTGCTCATAACTCAACACTCACATTGGGTGAGAGTAAAGATTTCTGACTTCTTACTATTTATTTGTAAAATTAATACCCGAATATGAATCCTCTTCAAAGCTTGGTTTTTTTTGTTTTTCCTACGAAAAATTATACTTTCAAAACTGTAAAATTTTGATGGAGGTAGCAAGCAATCCTAACATTTGGGAACAGTTCGAATCATAGTTGTGGATTTGAGGTGGACCCACAAAATGAGAGTTTGAAGGGGTATGGAGTGGAGCTAATTAATCTACTTGACTATTAAGTTGAGTTGATCCCTATTTCAAATTAATTATAGTACTAGTATTTCTGTGAATTGGGGGATGGTGTTGTACCGTACCGTTTTTGTGTGGTATGGTACCGTATGGGTGTTCAGTGGTATGCGCAGCACCGTGCTGCGCACCTTTGAGCCGTCGGATCGTGCATCCGACGGCTCGGATCTCATCTCGGCAATGAATGGTTCTCGATCGTTGATTGCCGAGATGAGATCCGAGCAGTCAAATGCACGATCCGACAGCTTGAAGGTGCGCAACACGGTATTGTGCACCTCACTGCACAACACCAACCCGAAGTTATATTTCTGTTTCCATGCAGTTGTTTCTATATATACTTGTGGAAGGAGCAACCCCCACATGGCTTTGTCCTAGCTTTGAGAAGCAACTTGATTGGCCAGCCGTACACACGTTAATAATTAGGAGTGCCAAAACTTCCAATATTCACATTACCCATTTGACTAGACAGCGTGTTACCCATTTCACTTGAATTTGAATACCTTTGGAATAATATTCAAAGCATATATTTTTATACATATGCTAGTTATGTGTAGGTATGTTAACTCAAATAAAATTGAACGCCCGTGTCTTGTTAAATCTGAACCACCCATTCCAAGTCACTCACTAGCTCGCTCATAAACACTGTGTGGAGGGCGTGGTCCGGCGGAGGGACCAGGACGGTGGCCACGTTGTACCAATTAGCCGGGGCATTGAATCTACTATCCATGGGTCGGCGGTCTGGGTCGGTAGCCGATCCGAGTACGGCCGGGCCTGGATAAAGATAACCAAAGTGATTGATCCATGGAAAGGAACGGTCTGGTTCGGCGTGTGTATCCATTTAT
This sequence comes from Rhododendron henanense subsp. lingbaoense, assembly GCA_020567845.1. Classification (NCBI taxonomy): domain Eukaryota; kingdom Viridiplantae; phylum Streptophyta; class Magnoliopsida; order Ericales; family Ericaceae; genus Rhododendron; species Rhododendron henanense. The sequence goes on from CM036312.1 coordinate 11,058,511, forward strand.
ATGATCTAGTTCGGCGGTCTTCCGCCGAACGGGATCGAGATTGCCCCTGTTGAAGTCATCACTGCCGTACCAAACAGTCCCGGCAGGACCTACGCTCGCCGAGCCCCCTGTCCCCTAACTTGGAGAGAAAGTTAGGAAGAGTTGGGCAAGGGGAGGCAACCTCACGTCTTATCCAACCCCTTGTATTCAGGAGCAGAGTATAGGAGATTGGATAGGTTCAGGATTGGGATGTCTATCTGGATCCGGGATAGGCGGGCCCATCATGCAACGAATAAGTATCCTAATGGGATTTGGACTCTGCATTCCCTTTGGCTATATAAGGAGGTATTCACCTCCTTAATAAGGTACGTTCAGAATACTCTCAAAAACCCTAAGATATACCTCATCTCCTCTCCTGTTTACTGACTAGAGCGTCGGAGTGCCTGCCCCGGACACCACGCTCCGGGTTTGGGCACTAACGCGGTTGTTTCGTGCGCAGGTTTAGTCCGTCCACGTCCAAGTCTCGACCATCCAAGCCACAAGGTCTAACCGGAGAAAGCCAGCCACCACAATTGGCGACTCCGCTGGGGAGAAAGTGAACACACACATCTTGTGGTGAAGCTCTCTCCGTTCTTTCTTTTCCCAGTTCAGGATGACAACCCCGGACGGACGACCTCTCGGTCTTCTTAACTTCAATCCAAACCTGGGCCACCACTCCACTCAACGGACGGTGACAGGGCGGGATGGCATCCCCACTGGGGGTCCCGGCGACCCCAGGGTGGCGGGTTCAAACATCCCTGACCCTAGCAACCAGGATTTAGGAGCAGCGGCGTTCCACATAGATGGTGTGCACCGCTCTGCAACAAGCCTCACGGTTCCTCCTCCCCCCCAGCGGTGCTCCCGGTGAGCATGGCGGAGGAGTTAATGCAACTAAGAACACAAGTACAAGAGATCCAGGCGCTTCACAGCGTCCCACCCGTTTCCAGGTCGCAGGAACGGCGACGTAGGAGGAATGCTCTTCAAACGGCTGACACTGTTAGGGCCTCTGCCTTTGCGAGGCTCGGCCCACTGTGTCGCGTTGATACTCATGGCATTGTCCACCTGGAACCCGGACACCGAACCGATGCGTCCGGAAACGATAATGTTCGCCGAGCATTATTTCCCACAACAAGCGCCACGGCATCAAGCGCTCGTTCGAGATCAAGGGGAAGGCCGGACCAGACTCAAGGACTTCCCCGGCTCGGCGACACAAGAGATAACGCGGGAGACCCTCTTGATCACGCTTTTGGGTCGCGAGGTCACCAGGGTAACCACCGAGCGAACCTATCTGAGGGGCGGCGATATGAAGAGGAGGAAAGGGAAACGAGCACTCGGCGCCGTCAGAGGTCGCCGGCCCATTCTACCAGTCGCTCCCACCCTAGGCAGTCTGACCAGGGACATCACCGGCGATTGCCGGGTCGATCTGCCGGACAATCCAGACTTCAGGAAGAGAACAGCCAGGGGCTGCTACCGGAGGAGAGGTGCGAGATCAGCGCCGGCGGCGGGGCTTTAATAGTGGTAAATACTCGCACCGGCGAGAGAACCACTTATCGGCCCGTCCGGCATCAGGAAGAACCCCCGGCAGTGGCAAACAGGAGAGCCTCGGGGACGAAGCGCCGAACCCCAGAGCCAAGTATCAGCGGCCGAAGGGCTCGGACCCCACCAATCAATAAAAGGACAAGGGATGATGCTCGAGAGAAGAGCCCCGCCCCTTCGGCAGTAGTCCCGCCGAAGGAAGTGGTTAGAGCAACCTCGGCGAAAGGTGTCTCCCCCTTTTCCAAGGCTATAGCGGATGAGCCTCTCCCTCCCCACTTCAAGGTCCCCAAATTCACCGTATACAACGCGAAGTCGGATGCGCCGACCCATGTGCAGCAATTCAAGTCCATGGCTGCGCTCTGCGGATTGAGCGAGGCAATGATGTGCCGAACGTTCTCCCTGAGCCTCCCGGACACTGCCATGCTTTGGTATACACAGCTAAAACCAGGTTCAATAAGCAGCTTCGGCGAACTGGAGCGTTCGTTTACGGCGCGGTTTGTGGCGAGTAACCGGAGGCCAAAAACGATAGAAGCCTTAACAGACCTTCGGCGGAAGACCGGCGAGTCCTTGAAGGATTACTCTGAGCGCTTCTATAACGTATACAACATGGTTGAAAGCTGTGACCAAAAGACTGCGGCTACGTCGTTCAAACGTGGACTAGATAGGAACTCTGACCTATCCAAGGAATTGATGCTTCGGCCGCCGAACAACATGACAGAGCTCATGCATACCGTTGCTCGGTATATAGAGCTTGAAGAGTATATCGGCGGATCCGAAATAGCTCCAGTCGCCGAGCTGGGTAAGACGGCGGCCAAGGAGGTAAAGAAGCAGGTTAACGTAGTGTCCAAAAAGGAAGGCACTGGGTTCGGCGGAAACAAAGGAAACGGAAAGGCATGGGACCGCCCGCCGAGCGATGGGCGGGACCACCTTGCCATCACGACCTACTTCAAGGAGCCAATCTTCCGTATGCTCCGAGAGTGTGGACGGCTTCCTGGTTTCCATTGGCCAACAGGAGCGGCGGAGAAATTGGGAACCGCCGATGGGCGGGAACCGAACCAGAGGGTATACTGCTCATTCCACAACGAACAAGGGCACTATACGACAGCCTGCCAGCCTTACAAAGTCTACCTTGAAGAGTTAGTCCAGCAAGGAAAGATGGATCGGTGGATCAACCGAACCAAGTCACCAAATGCAGGGATCCAGCCGAGAGCCCAAGATCTCGACGGCGTGGTACATTGCATTCACGGACCAATGAACAAGGCCCAGGCCAACGAGCTCCACGAAAAACTGTACCGCCCTACCCAGCCGGGGGTGATGGTGGTTCAGAATTCATCAAAGCGGAAGATGGACGCTCGTAGCACTTGGGAGATCAGGTTCACCGAGCAAGATTTGGAGGGGTTGTCTTTACCCCACAATGATGCTTTGGTACTCTCTTTACAATTTCAGCGGAAACTTGTCCAGAGGATACTAGTCGATCAGGGCAGCTCGGCGGAGATCCTATTTTTTTCAGCATTCAAGGCTCTTGGCCTCTCAAAGGATCAATTGGCCCCGGTGGAAGCCCCTTTGATTGGCTTTACTGGGATTCCGGTCTACCCGCTCGGCAAGATCGTACTCCCAGTATATGCTGGTTCGATGAAGTTGGATATGGAATTCATTGTAGTCAGTTCGCCGAGCCCATACAACGCAATCCTGGGAAGAAACTGGTTGCACGGCATGAGGGCTGTGGCCTCCACGCTTCACCAATGTGTTAGATTCATTGGAGAATCTGGGAGGCAGGAGACCATCAAGGGGGACCAGGTGGCCTCAAAGAAGTGTTTCGTAAACTCCGTCCGCGGAAAGGGCCGAGCAAAGGAGGTACAAAGTATAGAGGTACCTGAGTTGCTAGATGAGGCCACCACCGAAGAGAAAACGAGAGAGGCGCTGCAAGGGCCTGAAGGGGTTGGAAGACCGGCAAGCGACAGGGCCGTGGAAGACTTGGTCCGGATTGCGGTCAATGAAGATGGGACCCGTTCTTTTCTCATTGGCTCGGCTCTTGATGAGGTCGAGAAAACACAGATGGTAGAGTTCCTCAAAGAAAACATGGAAGTCTTTGCTTGGACTCCATATGAAATGCCGGGCGTTAGTCCCGACGTGATAAAACATTCTTTAAATGTTGATCCGGCTAGGAGGCCTGTTGTGCAGAAGCCTCGGCGATCCTCGGCCCTACATGCCGACGCAGTTAACGAAGAGGTAGAACGCCTCCTCGACGCCGGGGCTATTCGAGAAGTCCAATATCCAACATGGCTAGCAAATCCGGTGGTGGTCCGGAAGAAGAACGGCAAGTGGCGCGTCTGTGTCGACTTCACCGATCTGAACGACGCATGCCCAAAGGACTGTTTCCCTTGCCCTTGGATCAATCAGTTGGTGGATGCCACCGCTAGGTATGCTCGGCTAAGTTTTATGGACGCTTACAGAGGATACCATCAAGTTGCTATGGATGAGGAGGATCAGGAGAAGACGGCGTTCATCACTCCCAGTGGCACTTACTGTTACTTAGTGATGCCGTTCGGCTTAAAAAATGCCGGGGCCACATTCCAGCGTATGGTAGCTCTGCTGTTCAAAGGGATCCTCGGCAGAATAATGGAGGCTTACATTGACGATATGGTAGCCAAAAGTAAGGAAGCAGCCGATCATCTTCTCCACCTCGGCGAAATTTTTGGTGTTCTCAAGAGGTTCGGCTTGAAGCTGAATGCTGAAAAATGTGCATTCGGCGTTGGCTCTGGCAAATTCCTTGGACATTTGGTTACTCGCCAAGGAATTGAGGCCGACCCAAGTCAGATCAAGGCCATACAGGAAATCAGGGCTCCGGCCACGGTGAGGGAGGTTCAGCGCCTCGCCGGCATGGCTGCCGCCCTTAATCGCTTTATCAGCAAGTCTTCGGATATCTGCCGACCGTTCTTTCAATCGATTAAAGGCAACAGCCGAAGAAGCTTCGTATGGACGCCGGACTGCGACGACGCTCTCACCGAGCTGAAAAGATGTCTATCCCAGGCTCCTTTACTGGTTGTGCCCAAGGAAGGGGATGAGCTTCACCTCTACCTTGCAGTTTCCGAGCATGCTGTTAGTGCTGTCCTGGTTCGGCAGAAAATCTCAAAGAGTGTAACGGGCACGGACCAGAAGCCAGTCTACTACATTAGTAAGGCGCTTCTCCCCGCCGAGACTCGCTACCTCCCAATAGAAAAACTGGCTTTGGCATTGGTAATGGCGAAGAGGAAGCTCCTGCCGTACTTCCAGAGCTTTACCATTGTGGTCATTACCGAGTACCCTTTGAGAGCGGTGTTACGCAAAGCAGATCTCTCCAACAGATTGTGCAAGTGGTCCTTGGAGTTGGCAAACTTTGATATCCGTTATCAGGCTAGAACGGCAATCAAAGGTCAGGTGTTGGCTGATTTTGTCGCCGAGTTCTCCCCTGGGGTGGAAGACGGCAGAAGCAGTGAAGAGGATCTGGCCAGAGAGTCCACCGGGCCAGCCCCTGGACCTCGGTCGAGCCATCCAGCTCACGAGGAATATATCACGAAGCGGCCCATCCCTTCACGCCGAGCGAGCTTGTTCACCGGGCACGCTTGGAGACTCCATGTAGACGGAGCGTCTAATAACCGAGGGGCTGGTGCCGGGATTGTTCTAGTGTCGCCGAGCGGGACCTTGCACGAGCATTCATTGAGCATCGGGTTTCCAGCAACCAATAATGAGGCGGAGTATGAGGCCCTCATTGCTGGACTCAAGTTAGCTCGGCATATGGGTGCTGAAGAAGTTCAGGTTTACAGCGATTCACAGCTCGTTGTTAATCAGATCAATGATGATTATGAGGCTAAGGATGCACGCATGAACAAGTACGTAAGCCAAGTTGTTGCCCTGGCTGGTTCATTCAAAAATGTATTTTTTGACCATGTGGGGCGTGATCTCAATTCTCATGCCGATGCTCTTGCCGGACTGGGAGCCGTATGCGCCGATCAGGGAGGGGAAAGAACGATCGTCCTCGGCGAAGTCCCATCACCGAGCTTCGAGCCGGAGCCACTTGAGGTGATGGACATCCATCAATCGCCGAGCTGGATGGACCCCCTCGTCTCCTATTTGAAGCACGCCGTGCTTCCGGCCGATCGTAAGGAAGCCCATAAGATCCGTTGTCAATCTGCTTCCTATTTCCTCGATCCCTCCGGCACGCTGTATCGCCGATCATACACTGGTCCAGATCTCCGCGTGGTACATGAGCAGGAGGTGCCCGGCATTCTCGAAGAGTTGCATGGTGGAAGTGCTGGTTGTCACACCGGCGGCCGATCCTTAGCTGACCGTGCCCTTTCCCAGGGTTATTGGTGGAAAAGAATGGTACATACGGCTACAGAGTTTGCCAAGCAATGCAAGTCTTGTCAAAAGCATTCTCCTCTCATAAACCAGCCGACCCTACCGTTGCAACCGGTTTCTAGCCCTTGGCCCTTTGCTCAATGGGGGGTGGATATTATTGGCAAGCTGCTGAAGGCTACTGGCGGCTTTACCCACATCATCACTGCTACGGATTATTATACCAAGTGGGTAGAGGCCAAAGCACTCATAACAATCACCGCCGCCGATGTGGAAAGTTTCCTTTGGAAACATATTTTTACCAGGTTCGGCGTACCGTACGCCATTGTGTCAGACAACGGTACCCAGTTTGTCGCCGACGCAATTAAAGCCATATACAAGAGGCGCGGCATACAGATGAAGACAGCTTCTGTCTCCTATCCTTAGGGAAACGGACAGGCCGAAGCTGCCAACAAAGCTATCTCTGCCGGCCTGAAGCGCCGACTCAGAAACAAGCGCGGCAAGTGGGCGGAAGAGTTGCCTGATGTTCTATGGGGCTACCGAACCACTCCACGGCGCGGCACTGGTCGTACTCCTTACTCCATGGCGTTCGGCGTCGAGGCCGTGCTTCCTGTGGCTGTTACTCGGCCCATGTCTCGAACTGCAACGTTTGACGTTCCAGCAAATGATGCAATGCTTGCCGCCGAAGCAGATCGAGCAGATGAGCTTCGAGACAATGCCCACATTAAATATGCAGCTTATCAGCAGCAGTTGGCTCGGAGTTATAACAAAAATGTGCGGAGCCGCCCCTTCAATGTGGATGATCTTGTCCTTCGGCAGATAGTGCAGAAGAAACATTTGAAGAAATTTATGCCGAAGTGGGAAGGTCCATTCCGGGTGGTTAAGAAGGTTGGTTATGGCTCATATGAACTCGCCGAGATGGATGGTACGGCGATACCGAACCATTGGAACGCACAGCTGCTTCGGAAATTTTACGCTTAAAATTTTCTTTTGGCTTTTCGCCTCGGCTATTTGTTTCAGCCTTCAGTTTTTTACAAAGAGTTGTTTCAATAAAGATTGGTTGTTTCTATTTTTAAATATGTTTTGATTAGCCTCGGTGGTATTATTATGCTCGGTTTGCCGAAAGCACGCTTTTTTAGATTCTGTTCGGCAAGGACTTTTGCATGCCATATCCTGAAGGGGGCATTCCCAGCTTCGGCCGTTCCTTTTGATCCGGCGGAACCAACCTCGGTGGTAGGTTTCCTCCGGATCAGGGGCTGGGTACGGCAAGCTGGGACGGATACTTATTAGAGAGATTTTTTGTTAAACCATGTGCATGAAGTGCGATACATGAGTCTTAACATGCATGAAGTGCAAAAACATAGACAGAAAAACTTGAAACTTTCATTATACCAAAGGTTGGTCCATTACAAATCAAAAACAGGGGCTCGGCTGAACAGGATACTTTTGCCGACCCTCGATTCTACAAAATACAAAATAAATTCTACACTACGGTGGGGGCTTCCGTAGACTTCAGCAGCTCCACAGGAGTGGGGTTAGACTGCTCGATGTTGATGATGGGCTCGGCCGTGCTGGAGTCTGGGTTTTCAGCAGGTTTGGTTGGCTCGGCCGAACTCAGCGGCTTGTCAACCGTCGGGTTGGGCTGACCAACAGGGCTCGGTGGCACGTCAGCGGCTGGGTTGGCCTCTTCAGCCAGAAGCAGGTGCCTCGGCAAATCCACGGATGGCACCACTGGGTTCTCCCTTCGGTGGTCATCCTTGGAGACTTCGGCATAGTCTAGGCCAACGTGGAATCCAAGAAGGAAAGAGGAGGCATGAGCGTCTGTAAAACCCTTCCGCTCTCCTTCCTTGAAAGCCTTTGTGACAAGGACTTCCACCTACTCCTTGTAGTCTTCACCGGCCTCGTTGTAACCCGCATCACCGGCCTCCTCCAGCTTGGCCGGCAGCTCGTCCTCCATTCGCTTCATCCCCTCCTTGAGTTGGTCCCGCTCGGCTTCAATCTCCTTGAGCTTCAGCGCCAAGCGGTCCCTCTCTTCCAGGCCAGCCTTGGCCTCGGCAACTTGAGCCTCCAACGCCTCGATCTGGTCGTTGGCCTCCTTCACCTCCTTCCTCATGGCCTGGAGGTCCCCTCGTTGGGTCTTCTTCGTTTCAAGGAGGACCTCCATGTCAGTAAAAGCTTTACTGGCACACTGGCCGGCCTGCGAAATAAGAAGAAAAAGTTAGCATTTGAGAAGGGATATTCAACTTTGAGGTTAAATTTGGGAATCCATACCTTGGCAAGATGGAGGCACAGTTCGGCCATGTTGTCGGCCTTGCCGGATGGCAGCTTCTCCATATCCTTTGGGAGGGCCAGGCCCTTTAAGAGGGTCATGGCCAGATGGGGGATCTCCCCCAGGCTGTCGCCGGTGGAGATCACATGCCCATTAGGGCAAACCAGGCTCGGAACGAAGGGGGCACCTTTAAGAGGGTCGGTATTGAGGACCTCCGCATCCTCTTTGGATATCCTGGGCTTTTTGGTAACCTTCGAGCCCTCTCCCTCGGCGGTTGTGCTCTTCTCTCTTCGGCGAGAGGGGCGCGGTACCACAACAGCAGATTCGGTGGGCGGACCCTGGGGCTCCGGCTTGCTGATTGGAGCTTGTACCTTCTCCTCCCTTTTTGGCAGCCCGGAGGAAGAGAGGTCTTGGGCCAGATACTGCAGCTTCAGTGCTTCCCCGGCAAAAGTACCAAGGTCGACCTTCTTCCTCACCATATTCTCTTTGTTTTTTCTGCCGACGTACCCGTGGTAGAAAGGCTTGTAGTCGAGGAGGGTCGGCGCGTCTCGGTTGGGACACCGAAGCAGGGCGATCAGGTTCGTCCACTTACCAGTAATGAGGAGTCCCTTGTTCGGTGCCGAGCAATCTGCAAAATGAAAGAAGAAGATCAGTATAAAGAATACAAGTCAAATACAGGAGACATGCATTGGGGAGAGATATATACCGGGCTTGTCCCCTTGGCCGGGGAACCCTCGCACTCGAGGGATTTTGTGTGGCCTCTTGATCTCCGAACCTTTCCTGGTTGGAAAGGGGTAGTCGAGTAGGGGGTCGATGGGACCCCACTCGAAATTGCCGGACACCTTGACCAGGACCATCCACCACTTTTCAGTGTCGTAGAGGCGATCCACTAGGTGGTCAAAGTATTGGCGGGTGGTGAGGTAGTACTTGTCGTACTTGGGGATCCTTGATACCACGTACATTAGCATCAGGTCCCCAAGGGTGAATGGCAGGTTGTTGATCTCTGCCAACCTTGCCGCCGAGCTCAGGATGCGCCAGCTGTTGACTGGAACTTGGATCGGTGCAAGGTTGTAATCTGCCAAGAAGGAGCGGAGGAAGGGTTTCATGGGGAACCTTACCCCTCCCTCGGTGATTGCGTACAAGGGTAGGACGATGAAGTCTTCGCCGAAGGAAATCCTTTCGGAGGTAACCCTTTCGACAAGGACATCATCTGGAATGGAGTATTTAGTCCGGAAGGCTTGTGTGAAGCCACCCGGCCCATCGCCGTAGAAGTGACTGTACGGCATGGGTCCAAGACCCGTTGGTAGCGGGGGGATGAGATCGATGTCCCTCGGCGTGGGTGGTTCGGCACCTCCTGCTGTATCAGAGGTGCTCGGCGGTGCATCAGCCGAGGTCGACGTGCTGGCCTGGGCCCCGGTGGCTGTACGTTCCCTATTGGCCTCTTCCGGGACGGAGCCGTGTGTGTCTCCCTCGGTGGACTCACCGGGGGAGTCACTCCGCCCATAGAGGATGTCTCTGGAGGACCTGTCGTCGATTTGGAGGGGAATGTGGATGCCAGGGATGATTGGGCCACCGGCCTGCTGGGCGAAGTTGCTGGAGCTTTCATTGAAGCTCCTGTACCCTCTGCCGAGCGCCTGGATGGTCTCTTGAAGGTCTGGGTAGGCTCCAGTATTGATACTCGGCAAAAGTGAATTGGGATCCACCATGCTGAAGACCTAAAACAGACGAAGAAATAGAAGGGGTGATGAGAATTCCTACTTCAGCATGGCTACTCATGTGCATCTAGATCCCTGCCGAGGGGGGGCCATTTAGGATCCTCCTCGGCAGAAGCCATGGTTTCTTATCAAGTGGTGGGATTGGCTCGGTGGAGGACCGCCGTTGTTGGCAGTCCAGACGGCGGCCCACGGTTGCGGGCAGCCATGGGAGAACGACACTATTCATATAGAACAATGTTTTGTGCAAGTGAGGGGATGTGCTTGGAGTATTGCATCTTGAAATACTTAGAAAGAATCAGCAGGGGTAGCGGAGTTACCTGAGAGAAGCTGGAACTGGATGGCGGCGAGTGGCGGAGCAACGGAGGCGATCGGAGTAGCAGCAGCTGATGGAGTTGCAGAGCGAAAAGCGAGAGGAAGAAACCATTCTTCTGTCTCGCCTCCCCTCTTATATAGCGGATGGGGGGGGGGGGGGGGGGCTGGGTGGAACCCTAAGCGTCGAACGCGAGAACCGAAGCGTCGCCGCTCCACCCACTCTCTTCGTGCCACGTGGAAAGCCTGCACCGTTTCGTACCGGTGTCGTTTCCCCTTCCGCCACGTGGCACCCCACGCCGTTTGGATTTCCTGATGGACCGTTCGATCTCTGACCCCCAGCGGTCCCATCAGCCCTCGGTTGCTGCGGATGCATCATTACCCCAAGTTTCGAGAAGGCTCTTTCACTAGCCCACACTGGACCGGCGGTATACGCTCGGCACGTTTGCCTCAGGACGCCCTCGGTAGCAACTCTTCCTTATGTGGTCAACCCCTCCCACCCTTTGCAAAGGAGGAAGAGGTTGAGGGGCTATTGTGGAGGGCGTGGTCCGGCGGAGGGACCAGGACGGTGGCCACGTTGTACCAATTAGCCGGGGCATTGAATCTACTATCCATGGGTCGGCGGTCTGGGTCGGTAGCCGATCCGAGTACGGCCGGGCCTGGATAAAGATAACCAAAGTGATTGATCCATGGAAAGGAACGGTCTGGTTCGGCGTGTGTATCCATTTATATGATCTAGTTCGGCGGTCCTCCGCCGAACGGGATCGAGATTGCCCCTGTTGAAGTCATCACTGCCGTACCAAACAGTCCCGGCAGGACCTACGCTCGCCGAGCCCCCTGTCCCCTAACTTGGAGAGAAAGTTAGGAAGAGTTGGGCAGGGGGAGGCAACCTCACGTCTTATCCAACCCCTTGTATTCAGGAGCAGAGTATAGGAGATTGGATAGGTTCAGGATTGGGATGTCTATCTGGATCCGGGATAGGCGGGCCCATCATGCAACGAATAAGTATCCTAATGGGATTTGGACTCTGCATTCCCTTTGGCTATATAAGGAGGTATTCACCTCCTTAATAAGGTACGTTCAGAATACTCTCAAAAACCCTAAGATATACCTCATCTCCTCTCCTGTTTACTGACTAAAGCGTCGGAGTGCCTGCTCCGGACACCACGCTCCGGGTTTGGGCACTAACGCGGTTGTTTCGTGCGCAGGTTTAGTCCGTCCACGTCCAAGTCTCGACCATCCAAGCCACAAGGTCTAACCGGAGAAAGCCAGCCACCACACACTGCGTTTATTATATCTAGTAATCTATATTATAAAATAGAGCGGTCTTTTGTCTACCCATACAAACATGAGCATCCTTTCAACCATTGAATCACAATTTCAATAGATTACGGCCATTGAATTGAATCATTGATTCCAACTTATTTCCCATGCTTGTCTACCCAGCAGTTTTCCTCTTCTCCATCGTGTTTCCTCTCTTCTCTCCTCTCTTCCTCCATAGTTACTCTCTCTCTCTCTCTCCCCTCGCAGAATCCACTCCTTGGCGCTCTAGAAAAAAGAAAAAAAAAAGAAAAAAAACAGCGCCCACAAAGCTCATCCACCAATCAGCCGTCCCGCACACCCACCAATCAGCCATCCACGAAATCGATTTGGTTCTCCCTTTCCGGTACGACTCCCATCATCCTTAGGGTCTTCTTGAAAAAAAAATTAATGCGGCCTAAATTACTGTTTAGGATGGGAATTTTTTTGATGGGAGTCTTACGGGGGAAAAAATTGTTATTTAGGATGAGAATTTTTTTGTTGTTTAGAAAAAGAAAATTGATTTTGCTGTTTAGGATAGGAATTTTTTTGATCTATATCTTTTGTTATTTGTCTTTTAAAGATGCTCACTTTGTGTTTGTTAAAATGCATGTTTGACAGTGAAAATAGTGGGAGTGAATTAATTATTTATGCCCACTTTTGTGTAGCTTTCTTAATTTTTGGATAGACTTTGTGGTCCGATACTACGAGAACATGCGAAATGACGGTAACAACATGTGAAGACATGTCTGGGGAAATGCTGGGGACACAGCAAAGTGAATTCAACACTTTTTAAAAAGAATTCCAATTGAGAGTTTATTTGTTGTAGACTTTGTTCCTCTTTCATTTGAATGGTATTGTTTGATCAAATCAAATCATGTTAGGATTAGCACATCCCTTTCTCTAGGTAACAATGTGATCAAATGACTATAGGACCAGCACATTCTTTTCCCTCACTCTCTCCCCTATCGCCAAGCGTATGACTGAAACGTGTTGCGCCGTGCCTTCAGGCACGGGCATGCACTAGTCTATCTAATAAAACACAAGGGTGTTTGGAATATTCTTTAGGAATATTTCTCTCAACGGTTCAGATTTCTCCCTGATACAATTTTTATCTATCCATACAAAAAAATCCAACAGTCCAGATTTCTCTACCCTTCACATATAAACTAATGGCATGTTTTGTAAATAACATGCAATCCTGGGGCTTATATTGGAAACGTCTCCCAGTAGAAAGAAAAATTTCAACAGATTTGTAAAATCAACACAATATACGTCAATTGATTAATAGGCGAGGGAAGATTTTTGGAAAGATTTCATGTATTGGTTTTTGGAAAGTTTTGCGTTTAAATACATACAATAAACCGACTAATTTTATTGGGAGATAATGACAGATTTTTGGGTGACAGATTTTTACGGGAAGCTTGATTTCTTGCAATAATTTTTGATTGCCGATTTTTTAGCAATATAGTCTTTGGTGTTTTTTTTTTCTCTGCCTAAACGTTTTCTTTCCAGTTCTCTTTCATGTCTCCTTGACCCTCGCCTTCTCTCCGGTTTTCTCTCCACAGGTATGGCTATCAGTTCTTTGTCCTCTACCCATGGTTAATTCATTTCTTTTTTCGGCCAGTTCTTAGTACTGGGTTATAATTGGGAGTTGGTGTTAATCGAAAAATTCTTTCCAACAACCATATTGCACGGGTATAAGATTTATTTTTTGGATTGAATTTCTCAAACTTTGTCTTTGAAGCTTTAGCTTCAATTAAAAGGATAGATTTATTTTTTAAAGGGATAGACAATTGCCGTAGCTTAAGCTTGCATGAAAAAACACACATTACCGTAGTCACATAAGCTTTAGCTTAAGCTTGCATGAAAAACACATTTTCCATCACATGGGATATAGATACTAGGCTAGCATCTAAAATAGATTTTTGGTTGCGTTCAATACATACAGTATATAATTTTTTTTTACTTTTATGCTCTTTTCTTCAAAACATATTTCCATCAAAACATTGGTACGGAGACTATGGACTATACTGGCAGATTTTTCGGAAAGTGAAAAAATAGTTAGTTTTTTATTTAACAAGTTTCTACCAGTTGTAACACCATTTATTTGACTCTCATTTTTTTGGTGTGTGTTCAAAATTACAGGATGAATAGTGAGGTGGAACATGTCTCTCGATTTCAAGGGCTTCAAAATTTGAATCACTCAAACCCTGTCCTCATTTCAGCAATGACGATTTCTTCGTGACTCTCTCTCTCTGTTTTTGTTGGCCGTTGTCAAACCCTGTTCTCATTTTAGCAATGGCGATTTAGTGTTTTGAGCCACTAGCTAACAAGTGCCGTAGGCACGGACAATTCCAACAGGGATGCGTAGTGCCGTAGACACAGGCAAACACTAGTCTATATTATAAAACAGAGCGGTTTTTATCTATACATACAAACAAAAGCACCTCTCAAGTCGTCGGATCAAATTTTCAATAGGTTATAGCCGTCCAATCAACTTCTTTAATAAATCTATCATCTCCCTCCCTCTTTCCTTACTTCTTTGGCAATGTTGCCATTTTTAGGGACAAACATATTTTTTTTCTTTTTTTAACAGTGAGCCTTTTATTATCAAAACCTTTTCTTCTCCCTATCGTCAATCTTTAACTCTATCATTGGGGTGTTGTGCATTGTCCAAAAAACTCTATTTAATTCATTTATTTCATCAACTGAGGTAACAATAGAAAAACATTATAGAAACTTTAGTCATACAAAAGAATAAACTTAGTTTTTTTTGGTACAAGTTATTTCACCTATTTCTTGGACGCATGATTCAAAGTAGTAGTGCTTGATAATTTGTCTCAGTTATAGGCCTGTAGCATTCCTTTGATTTGAAGGGGGGAAAAAACTCAAGTTGTAGCATTCCGTTGCAAGAATCATTTTCAATGTTAAAGGAAAACAACATTCTTTAACTTACGGGAAGTGGAGTTTTAAAACTGTTCATTTTTTTTTTGGATTAGTTGTTGGTTGAACTATATTGGATACGGGTGTGATTTAAGTATTGGTTGATCGTGATAGTTGTTAACGAATGGTTGTGCATAAGTTAATTACAAATTTCATTTGGGTATGTGCTCCTACTTGTTCAATGGGTGTGGTATTATTTGTTGTGAAACTATTCTTAGAAGAAATTAGTTTAATGAATCCTATTTGAAGAGAATTTTAAAAAATAAATTATAAAATTTTCCATTTGGGTTTGTTAAGGATCACTAGAAGGGAAGGATTTTTTTTTTTTTAAAGTTGTAATAAAAAAGTGTTGTGTCGTGCCTTTTTTTTTGTTCGGCGTGTTGTGTTGTGCCTTTAGGCACGGACAATCATTAGTCTACCTAATAAAACACAAGGGTATGGGAACCACACAAACACAAGTTGAAAGAAGAGCTGAGATTCATTTGATCCAATGGCTGATGTGTGCTCTCCAACTCTCTTAAGAAAACACCCACACTCTTACAAATATATTACAAAAATGTCATCGATGTTTTTTATCCACTGCTCGGCTTCTGACGTAGTGCCGTAGGCACGGACAAACACTAGTCATAAAATAAAGCACCTAATTCTTTGGCCCCGATGAACTTAAGGTGATAATATTTCATTGAACAACTATAAATTGTCTGATAGGATTCTTCACATAATCCTAGTATACCATCAAGCACACACTCTATATGTGATTGGTGGATGAACAGTCCACATCAGATAATACCAAAACGTGGCCATAATACCACTGCTGTTCGAAAAAAAATCTACTCTGTATAAATTAACTTAAGTAATAGTATTGGTTGGTAGAGCTTAAAAATTTGTATGTTTATGTGTTATGTCATTAAAGGACGGAACCAAAAATGTAATCTGCTCTGGGCTAAAATGGGAGTGGTGGGTGGAAATATGGAATGAGTTGGACTAAAATAAATTGGGCTAAATTTTACATATAATATTTTTATTTTTTTCAAAGTTGACCCAGGCTATAGCCCAACCCACTATGAGTCTAGTTCCGCCTACGGTCAAAACATTGCTTAATGAAGGATCTATTTCATTCGTGATTAGAGAGATTCTGATTAATCTATTCAATCAACAGATACCATTAACACTAATTTCTTTTTAATATATAACTTGCAAAGTTTTAACTTTCGAATGATCACCCTAACAAAAAAAAAAAATCTGGAGTAGATATACCTGTACATACATTTTTAATTTCGTATACCTTAACCAAGGATTTTTTCGAAAGCCAAACAGAGAATAAATTTCAAATTTCAGGCTTTCACATGATTGTGGAGCTTGTCTGGAATGGATGGGTACCCAAACAACGTGCTAGTGGGACATAAGGCGACCTGTATCTGATCACATGTAGAAGATTACGTGTGAGTATATGTCTGTTTCACATGGGGGGTCCTTATTTTAGTTAAAATGTTGACCTCCCAATTTCTTCCATTTTCTGATCGAATTTCGATAATCCAAATCACTCAATGTATTCAGAACGTGATTTTAAGAATACTTGCAAAAAAAAATCGGGAAAAAAATGACCGGAAATGGCTTGATTTGAGCAGTTTTTTTTATTGAAGTCCGCATTTTAAGAGGTCATCATTTGAAACTTTCTGTATATATATACTAGTGTAATTTCGCGTGCTTTTGCACAATGTTGTGTGCTCATTGGTGTAATTGTTCATGTATGTATGATAGTTCAAATTAAGATTTAGTTATGGAAATAAAGAAGTCGTAAGAGTAAGTAATTGAATAAAAGGTCATTTTTACTATAAAAAGAAGAAGATAGTATTTTATAAGCAATGCAAAAAGAGTTCTTGTACGAAAAAAATAACATAAAGAACGCTATTTTGGAGTACCAAAATATTTTTAATTTTGTAAACTCAAATAATTAATTAAGGCTTTTGTAATTTCATAGATCGTGCAAGTAATTTAATCCAACATATGCACTAAAATTAAAGAGAGTCACAAATAGCTCAACCTTGTTTTAAAAAAAAAGGATTATAAGGAACGGTATTTCTGATTCTATCAGGACAAATTAACATTGCATAAACATAGATCAAAGAAATATGTATTTGGATTAAAATATAAATTCCTTCTCAAACAATAGCAACAATAATCAAGATAATGTCATGGATTAGATTCTAAAATTGTGCGAATAATGAGGCTTTTTCGTCCGTGTGTTTTGGAAAATAACTGTAAAACCTTGCCGCAAGAGAGCCTTTCTCCAAATATCGTACAAAATTAGAGCTCAATTTGCTGAGAGTACACAACAAACTATCAAGCATTGATACTGAAAAAGACAGAACCATAAAAGTAAAACAATTAGAAAACCCCATAAAGAAGAGACCACTCAAAATACTTACGATTTGAAGAAGTTCTAACGAAATCATAGTCTAGGGTTATGAAATCTAAGAGAATCTGACCACGTGCGTATTTCTTCGTGTGTAAGAATCTACGATTGAGAAATTGATGCTTCTATCTTCGTCTGAATTACAGAAGGATCGATGAGAGAGAGATCGGGGGAGATCTAGGAGGAACGCGCGAGAGAGAGAGAGAGAGATAAGGATTTCTTTCTTTCTAATGGTTAGATTGAGAAGATGTATAAATCTTTTTCTTCTTAACAAAGCAAAGAGGGACCTAAAATGTCCATGAAAAGCCTTTTCATCTTGACTAAGCAAAGTAGGACCTAAAATACGGACCCGGGGACACTGCCGAGCGGCACCCCTGCCAAGCGGGTGCCGAGCGGCCAATCCGGCCGTTCATCTCAGAATCAACGGCCCGGATCGAAACATCTTTTTCCTTTTCTTTTTCTTTTTTTTAAAATCCGTTCGGTACCTTTGCATCCGAGCCGTCCAAAACACTTTTGGACGGCCAAGATGCGCTTGGCACCCCTACCAAGCATCCCTGCTTAGCAGGGTCTCTCGGTCCTTAAAATACTCCCCAAAAAACCTTTTCTTCTTGACTAAGTAAAAGATGACCCTAAATACTTAAAATACCCTCGAAAAAGCCTTTTCTTCTTGACTAAACAAAGTAGGACCTAAAATATCCCAAAAAGCATTTTCTTCTTAACTAAGTAAAGGAAGACCCAAAATATCTAAAATACCCTCGAAAAGTCTTTTCTTCTTGACTAAGCAAAATAGGACCTAAAATAACCTCAACTCAAGACATTCAAAAGAAATCTGAACGATGAAATCTATAAGGGTAATTTTGTCTTTTAACATAGTAGCTTAGCTTGCCTTAAATTAGGGAGAAGAAAGTTTTTTTTTGTACCTCATTTTCTTCTTGACTAAGCAAAAGACCTAACACTAAAATGCCTAAAATACCCCCATATCTTAACTCCACCATTGACAAACTACGAGGACAAATCGGTAATTTTATGGTGTGGCTTGGCTTGCTATCCTACGGTCTTTTAGATCTTCCAAATAAGGCGAAATGACAACCATGTCCTTCAACTCAAACTACAAGGGTAATCCTACGAGGGGTAATTTTGTATTTTCACTGCGTGCCTTGGCTTACCATCCTATCTTCTTTTATTACAAGTGTATTGATATATATCGAGGCGGTTTTAGGAACAACTAATTAGACGCCTAAAAAATACCTCATAGTTTTCGATCAAATTTTGATGATCCGAGCCGTTCAATGTGATCAGAACGTGATTTTAAGGATACCGTGAGAAATCAGCAAAAAAAATGACTGGGAAGGGCTTGATCTGAGTAGTTTTTAGCTCAGATTTGATAAACGGTTCAATTAAAAACTATACAAAACAAGCATTTTTCGGTCATATTTTTTGCTAATTTCCCGCGAGCACTCTTAAAATCACATTCTGCACACATTGAACGGTTCAGATCATAAAAATTTGATCGAAAACTATGAGATTGAGATTTGAGGTATTTTTTTAGGTGTTCTTTGAATATATATATATATACACACATATACACTAATCTTCTAATGAGGACCTAAAATGAGGACTACCCCATTTCTTCCCTTTCCCGATTGAATTTTGATGATCCGAACCGCTCAATGTGTTCAGAACGTGATTTTAAGGGTACCCGCGAGAAATCGGCAAAAAAAATGACCGGGAAGGACTTGATTTGACCAGTTTTTATTTGAACCGTTCGATAAAAAATAAATAAAAACTGCTCGGATGAAGCCCTTCCCGATTTTTTTTTTTTGCTAATTTCACGCGGGTACCCTTAAAATCACGTTCTGAACATATTGAGCGGCTCGGATCATCAAAATTCAATCGGAAAAGGGAGGTCCTCATTTTATTAAAATTAGGTGGTCCTTATTAGAAGGGGACTCTATATATATATTATATATTATAAAACAGAAGGGTGTGGGGACAAGTTATTGGAACGGCTTAAATTCATTTGATCCAAAAGCTGTAGTGCATCCTCCCACTTCCCGGTTAAGTGTCCATGGTTTTCACCTAAATCACACAACTGTCATCCCCTTCCAACTTAGATGCGTAGTGCCGTAGGCACGGGCTAGCACTAGTATATATATATATATATATATATATCGGGGCAGTTCCGGGAATAACTAATTAGACACCTAAAAAAATATCTTATAGTTTCCGATCAAATTTTGATGATCCGAGTCGTTCAATATGATCAGAACTTGATTTTAAAGGTACCCGCGAGAAATCAACAAAAAAAATGACCGGAAAGGGCTTGATCTGAGTAGTTTTTAGTTCAGATTTGATGAACGGTTCAATTAAAAACTATACAAAACAAACACTTTCCGGTCATATTGTTTGCTAATTTCTCGTGGGTACCCTGAAAATCACATTTTGCACACATTGAACAGTTCGGATCATAAAAATTTGATCGGAAACTATGAGATTGAGATTTGGGGTGTTTTTTTTTGTGTTCTTTGAACCGCCTCGTATATATACACAACAATCCAAACATAACAACTCACACGACCTCTCACATACATGTGGGGCCCACATATAGTAGTGT
This sequence comes from Rhododendron henanense subsp. lingbaoense, assembly GCA_020567845.1. Taxonomy (NCBI): domain Eukaryota; kingdom Viridiplantae; phylum Streptophyta; class Magnoliopsida; order Ericales; family Ericaceae; genus Rhododendron; species Rhododendron henanense. Next base: position 11,077,968 of record CM036312.1, read on the forward strand.
GTGTCGAGCCTACATGTATGTGAGAGATTGTATTTGGTGTTGTGTTTGAATTGTTATATGAGTAGCATTTTATATGTGCGTGTGTCCTACTGCTCATCGAAGAGGCTACTGTGCTCTCCATTCGGGCTTTCTCTTGAGACAAAAAATATGATCCAAACTGTTCACTTTACAGATACAAATGCTTATAAGATGTCTGCAAAAAAAAATCAAGTTAATCAAAGTATCAAACATTGAAAACTTAGTAAACAAATCACGTTTTTCTTCGATAAACGAACACCAAATATGATTTCAATAGCACACAGCAGAATAGTTTGGCTTGGTCGCTGAACAAATAACATCCGATCAACTTGATTTTTTTGTCGAGGTGTTGTACAAATGGAGCTCTATGTATTAATCAGTTCAGATCATATTTTCAAGCTCGGGACAGGACCCGAATGGAGGTCACAGCAGCCCCCCATGTCTCTGTTCATCACTAATATTAGCAAATCTAGTCCAGCAAGGAACCAATGGATATTCTCGATCGGATCTGGGTATAATCCAAAATAATGATACCATTATTCTTTAGTGACGTGTAAAATAACCAATTAAATTGGAGACTCATAGAGCCTTTTAAAAAAGGCAATTACAGTACTGAAATTACATGTGACCAAAACAAAACAAAGGGAATGAAAGTGAAAAATCTACCTAATAAAACACATGAGTGTGGAGACCACACAAATACAAGTTGAAAGAAGGCTTGAGATTCATTTGATCCAAAGGTTGATGTGTGCTCTCCAACTCTCTTAAGAAAACACCCACACTCTTACAAATATATTACAAAAATGCCATCGGTTCTTTTTACTCACCGCTCGGCTTTTGACGTTGGCATAAAAAAAATAAAAATAAATTACAAAAATGCCCGTACCTACGGCACTACAGGAATGCATAGTGCCGTAGGCACGAATAAGCACTAGTGATAGTAATAAATCCAATTATCGCTTCATCATGTGAAAAAATGGCTGCTTTGAGCAAATTCATTCTTAATGACGACAGAAAACACTTATTATTGTGTACTACGTACTAACGTAACAAATTCATTCTATGACGGAAAACACTTATTATTATATGTAATTCATACAGGATCAAAGCTATAATCGGGCCTCTAGTAGTGAACCTTAAAGATGAAATCAAGTCCGTAAAAATCTATGAAGTTTAGCGTAAACTAGCGTAGACATCCAGAGTTTTTAAAATAAAAACTTTATATAATGGCAAAATGCTTTCTACGTGAGCAATTAAACAACGAAGAACTTTCCAATCAAGGTACATTTAGTTTGCAAGAAACAAACACCATGTGCTTAGACTGACATTTTGCCCACGTTTCCAGGGCCTCTTCTATTTTTCATACACAGGAGCCAGCTTTCCAATCTAAGGGTAAATCTAATGAAACCCTCATCTTCCCAGAAGTTGCAGCCTCTTTAGAGAGAGAGATAGAGGAAAAAAACTTCTGGTATTCTAAAATTCCCACTTGGGTTTTTTCCCAAGAAATTGTATTCCTCTTTACATAGATTCATATATATGATGGACTCAACAATTTCTTGTTTTTGGGTAGAGATGGTTTTCAGGAGAGTGGCTATTTGTTTCTTGGGATGTCTTGGGATATCTCACCCGGCCAAAAAAGCTGCCCCTGCCCTAGCACCAGCACCAGCACCACCAGAGACTACTGAGACATCTTCTTCTTCATCATCATCATCATCTTCATCTTCTCCATCTTTAGCATCATCTGATGGGACATCAAGGGTCAGGCTAAGTGATGGCAGATGCTTGGCTTACAGGGAGCTGGGGGTTCCCAAGAACATATCCAACTACAAAGTCATTCTTGTCCATGGATTTGGAAGCTCCAAGGAAATGAGTTTCATGGCTTCCCAAGTACTGAGTAAAACCCTCCTGCTCAATTTCATTTCCTTCTTTGAGTAAAACCCTATTCCTCAATTTTGATTTAGTACTTTTGTTTGTTTGGATCTGAAATTCTCAGTTGGATTTAGAACTTGAGAAATATGGATTTGGGCTTATGTGGGAGGTGTGGGAAGTCAGTTCAAATTGCGAGGAAAACCCTTGTGACGAACAGTTGTTTTGGGGGAATCAATAGAAAATGAATCTGAACCTGAATTCTTCTAGAGCTTATGTCTTATGAAAATCTTGATTGTGTAGTACTTGGTAGATTAAATGGAACATTAGCTTCTTGAGACTATGGTAACTATTTCAAACTGCCCTAATATTGATTGCATAGGCCTTTGGGTTGTTGACTTGGGGGTTTCTTTTTCGCTCTGTTTAAACCATCAATTCAATTGGCGATTTACCAGTGAAAGGGAAAGCTAAGAAAAAATTTAAGCTTTTCACTCAGTCTTTTCCTCTTTCCCAAAAAAAAATTAAAATTAAGTCTTTTCCTTCATCTTTTTCTTTCGCCCCATACACTCCACAAATCATTGATCCAAACACAGCCTGAGGGTTTGTGTCCTGTAGTTGTGGAGGGATTATTTAACCTTTTCACTTTGATAGACTCTTTTTCTTCACCTTTTTCTCTCTGTAATTTGTATACAGATCCATGATCCAATCACTACCTTAAAAGGTTTTTTGTGCCAAGTATTTGCAAAATTTACGCTGCACAAAACGCAAACAAGACTGTAATCAAAGCACAGGAACATTTATACGTGAAAGGGCTTAAGACAAACCTTCATTTAGCTATCATTTCACCTTACACAGACTCTTCAGTTTTGCTGAAGCAGCTGAACTACCAGTGTCTATAGGACACGAAACGGTACGGGTATGGGATATGGATCCACTGCTCTGCTACTGATTTGACACGGATACTCCGAGTTACCGCTTTTAATCTTTTTTGAGAAGGGAGAATAAAGGTTGAGTAAAATCATTGTCACTAAAAGGTATCTTGCATTATTTGGTTTCCAGGACCTAATGGATGAGTTGGGGGTATATCTTCTGTTTTTTGATCGTGCCGGATATGGAGAAAGTGATCCAAATCCAAAGCGCTCTGGAAAAACTGAAGCATCAGACATTCAAGAACTTGCTGATCAGTTGCAGTTAGGATCCAAGTTTTACGTAATTGGAATCTCACTTGGATCTTACCCCATTTGGAGTTGCCTTAAACGTATCCCCGAAAGGCAAAAACCCTCCCATAGTCTTTAGCTCAACTTTTGATGCTTCAATTCTTTTTCTAAATCATCTCTTTGGTTTTAAAACTGTTGTTGCAGGCTAGCAGGGGCGGCTATGGTGGTCCCAATGATCAATTACAACTGGCGGTCTCTTCCAAATGAGCTTACAAAGGATGACTACAGGAAGAATCTAGCCCGATGGGCACTTTGGGCTTCACGCTATGCACCAGGACTAGTGCACTGGTGGTTTACGCAAAAAATGTTCTCCTCATCCACAGCTTTAGATAGAAATCCAGCATTTTTCAACAACAAAGATTTAGAGGTCTTGAAGAATACCCCAGGATTTAATTTGCTCGGAAAGGTAAAACTCTTACCTTTTACCTGCATATACGGAAGGGAAGGCCAAAAAGGTTTGGAATTGTTTTTGTTTTCGCATACAGAGAGAACTACAGTATAAGTTTAAAAGCGCCTGCTGAAGCAGTTTTTGAAAATTCGAAACATCATTTTGGTGTTTTCTGAATTTGTTTCCCAAGAAATGTTTTCAAAGACAGCTTGTCAGACGAGTTTTATGTGTTTTTTGGAAAAGGAAGGAAGAATGAAAGAATGTAAGTGTATCAATCTGCTCAACGTTGTCAAAAGAATGTAAAAGAGAGCCGAAACTCTTATTGCTACACCAGAATGACTATATCTTACAACATCTATGATTCATTTATCAAGAAAATGATTGTGGTGTACATTTTTCTTTCACTTGCAGAATAATAAGTTGCAACAACCAGGTGTTTTCGACTCCATTCTACGCGACTTTATCGTGGCTTTTAGTAAATGGGACTTTGATCCACTGGACTTTCAAAACCCATACGTCAAAAATGAATGCTCGGTTCACATTTGGCAAGGTTTTGAAGACAAGGTTGTGCCTGTTGAGCTACAAAGATACGTTTCGAGGAAGCTTCCCTGGGTTCGCTACCATGAAGTTCCTGATGGTGGGCATTTGCTTGTGTATGACAATGTTGTGTGTGAAGCCATTCTAAGGTCTCTTTTGCTCGGAGAAGATCCTCCGTTATATAGACCTAAGTTAGATGTTTAGTGTGTTCAGATTCGTGTCATCCCATTGATGACCCTGTTAGTTAATTTGATTTGTACAGAACGACAATAACTTGTGTTACATTACATTGGTTTTCAAGGAAGTTTCTGAGTGTTCGTATTTCTTTCGTATTTGGTTATGAAAAGAAGATTTCCTCGTATTCACAGGCATGGACAGGAAGTTTCTTTTTCTCGTTTGTCCTGGCGGATGACGCGGGTCCTGTTCCAGACCAATTGTTATGGCTCCTTGAGTTTGTGTTCCAGTTATGGCTCCTTGAGTTTGTGTTCCAGACCAATTGGTTTTTGTTCGGCTCCTTGAGTTTGTGTTTGTTTCTAAAACGAGATTGATCGGATATTATTGGCATTCGCATGATCGAAACATGATTTTCTGAAGGAAAAAAAAAACCATTGATGGTTTTGTAGGATATTCATATGCGTCTAGAATTGTAAGAACTCATTCAATTTATGCAATTGAATTTAAAGGGTAAATATAGGTTCTAGGCCTTCCATTTTGTGCTTTGGCATTGCAAAAACCCAGTTAAGGCTTAAGACAAACAAGAAAGAGTGTGGATTCGAATTAAAAAGTCAAGTTGACTTAATTTTTTTGGTTTTATTCAATTTTTTTTTGCATTTTTTGTTTTGCGTTAAATTTCTGTGACTTATTGATTTATCTCGACGAGAGGAATTGGAAAAGTAAAAAAATTTGATCAAAACTCATAATTTTTTGAATAAAGTAAAAAATAAGTAAAAAAACAAGATGGTTTTTTACTTATTCTTGTATTTTTGAAAAAAATTATGAGTTTTGATCATAATTTTTTATTTTTTCGATTTCTCTCGTCAAAACGAATCAATAAGTCACAAAAGTTTGACGCAAACTAACAATTTCGAAAAAAATTGAATAAAGACAAAAAAATAAATCAAAATGACTTTTTGATATTTCAAATTGCCATCATTGCTTCCCTTCTAGTGAAGTTGGGAATTCATCTCCCTCCTCCCCCTCCCCCTCCCCCTCCCCCTCCCAGTGGTGACCAAGGTTCGAGTACCACGAGGGTCGGGGTTATGGGGGTCAGGGCTATAGATAGCCTCTGGACCCCCCAGTGCTAATCCTGACACCCCATTAATCCCTAACACTCCACTAATCTCCACTCTATTCACTAGTTAAGCACATGAGCCCTGCTACACACACAGCAATCTGTGCACAGATTTTGTTGTGGGGCCCATCATGGGTCCCACACAAATCATCCGAGCTGTTCATTAAATGTAAAACATTTTTTCAAGGGTCCCCTGTAAAAAATAAGCTCAATCTGATACCTATAGGTGCTTCATCCAACCATCTAACTTTTCATTCAGATTTCTGGATAATGAAAAGTTATATAGTTGGATCGAGCACCTATAGGTATCGGATTGAGTTTATTTTTTACGGAGACCCTTGAAAAAATGTTTTGCATTTAATGAACGGCTCGGATGATTTGTGTGGGACCCGTGGTGGGCCCCACAACAAAATCTGTGCACAGATTGTCTGTGTGTGTAGACTTTTTGTAAGCACATAAAGTATAGTTTTGTTACAAAAATATACTCTCCTATTTTATTCAAGTTCTCTCTCCTCACTTTAATTATGAATAATAATAAAATATCTATAAAGAGGATGAAGAACATACCAAGCATTGTTGGAGTGTAAGCTCAAAAGTGAGAGTGACTAGATAAAAATCATAAAATATACAGTAACAACTACATTTTTGAATAGTAATTTTACCTAGCTTTGTTTTGTGGATGCCCTTGGCTATTGAGATTTTCAAACTAAATGCCAGTTATTTTCAAATAAATAAAATGCCAGCTAAGTTTTTTTGGGGATTTATTATTGCCAGTTTAGCTTTTGAGATTTTTCAAACTAAATGCCAGCTAAGCATATTTTTTGAGATTTCTAAGTGCCAGCAAAGCACCTAGCACCGTTTAAGCGGCAGCATTTGCCTTCTTTTATTTTCTTTTTCTATTAAAAAAAATTGTATTTGTAATTTTGCATCAAACCTTTGTAGATTATTGACTCGTTTGATTTCCACAAGTGAAATCGAAAAAGTAAAAAATTATGATCAAAACTCATAATTAAAAATTAAAATTAAAATTCAAAATTTTTTACTTTTTCAATTTTCCTCATCACGATGAATTAATATTTTACCAAAATTTAGGTAAAATTATTAAATGCAAAAATAAATAAATAAAGACCGAAAAAAAAAAACGATTAGATGAGAAAAACTCATTCACAGCACCGATCGCATTAACCATGGCTGTGGAAAAACTGATTGCTAGTGGGTATGATTGGGTTTTCATGGCGGTGGAAGGAATGGGTTCATTTGGAGATGGGATAGATTTGGGTTAATTTGGTGGCTGGACTGGAGAGAAAGAGAGAGAAGGGGATTATAGGAGAAAGGAAGAGTAGAGGCGGCATCAACATAGCAGCAGCAGCACAAGGCCAAGGCAACGGCGGCAATGTGGTTTCCGTAGGCGGTTTCTGACGAGGTAAGAGGGATGGAATTGATCCCTTTCTTGATTTTGTAAACAAGGTAGATGTACATGTTTATCGTGCATAAACTGAATAGAGATGTGTGCAATACTCGATCGTTTGTGTTATGCACGAACAAAACCAGCCATTATGTAGTGATGATGGTTGTGACTGGATACATGTTTTGAAATGCTATTTTGGGGTGTGGGTTATGCATGGATCTCTTTATAATTTTCTAATGTTAGTTGCCACTAGTTTGCTATGTCCAACTCGGCCAGAGTGTCGTGTCGGACACAGGTACGGCGCCTAGACGCCTCCTTGGGAGACCACTGGCCGGAGGTGGGGGTCGGAGACTCGGAGTAAGAGATGGAGGAGATTGGAGTGCTGTCATCTCCGTAACCGTCGCGAGTCGCGACTATTGGAAACAGTGTCGAGCTGCATTCCTTCTCCGGAGCTATCACAACCTATAGGCATTAGAGAGATTGCTGTGGGCATTATGTGAAAGGGTGGTGAGTGTGTTGCTATGCATGAGGTAGGCAGTGCAAATTTGTGTCATGTATTGGTGGCTATTATTTGTGGGTTTGCTTTGGTTTTTGAGATGCAAACAACTAATGGGTCGTAGTGTTGTTTTTCGTCGGGGGTATGAGAAAGAACAGTGTTGTCTCAGTCCGGCTGTTTTACTGCATTAAGACTAAAAGAGGCGTATCCAGTGCACGAAACTCCCGCATATGCATGGTCTGGGAAGAGTTAACGTACGCAGCCTTACCCCTGGAAGCAGAGTGTCTGTTTTTGAGAATCTACCCCACGACCTTCAGGCCACAATGGAAGAGATTTAGCAATGTGCCAGGTCTGCCCTTCTTTACCTCATTAAGATTAATGATCATAATATCTAGTGACTTAGGGTTTGGGAAAATCATATGTGAATCTTTAGCATTTCTTCGTTCTGTTAAGAGGGTGAAACCAGATGAGGATGTTCGGTGATAATCAAGTGACTAAACATTGTTCTATTAAGATGGAACTGAAGTATTTTGTTCCTGGCTGTAAGATAGCTATGTACTCGTTCGTTCCAATGGTTGCTTTGACATGTACGAAGTTCAATACTCTTTAGGTGGTTTCTTATGATGAAATTAAACTCTTCTGGGACTAGTGGATTTATTTTGGACAGACAACTTCAGTGCTACCAAATAATTTGTTACATCGTCATAGAAATTTTCTTCATTTGTAGAAGCATGGCAATTTGACTATGATTTGGACTGTAAACAATGGGGGTCAAGTAATTTTTCATAGAGACTAGTTTCTTTTGGGGCTTTACCTCCGGCCTATACATGGTTCTGGGCCTTGTCAAGGGCTGATGTTCCCTTAGCCGCAAAGATTTCAAGTTCATGCAAACAGAAAAATCAAAGTATCAAGTTTAGGGTAACTGTTGGATTGTATAGTTGATTTCTTTTATTGAATATGTCGAAGATTAGTCTGATTTTTCGTGTATGGAAACACCCAAGTCTCAATTATTGAGCTTTTCGTGGATTATTAGGGTCTAGACCTCTTCTTTATAACAAATGTGTTCACTTGAAAGATATTTACTCCTTGTATGTAATATGGCAGAAAATCCTTTTGAAATGAAGTTCTTTTTCTTTCTCTTCGAATTTGAGGAAATCTTATGTTATCATCTTTGTGAATTAGATCATTTATACATTCCTAATCTAGCTAGTTGTGGTCATTTGGAACTTGCTAGGTTGTCCAACTTACCTTGCTTTACCCCTTAGTTGCTTGCCACAAGCATGGAGTGGACATGGTGTCATGAAGGGATTTTCTTAAGAATTAGACATTGTGACATTCTGGAATTATCTTGTCAATGTTTAAGATTTGGAGACATTTTGTAATACCTAGAATGTTTTGTAACTATCTAAATTGTGTGGAGTTTAGCTCGCGCAATAGACCCACCATGTTGTGAGGTCTGGGATGTGACAAATATGGTATCAACCTCGGTTATAGGTCTTGAATGTGAAGCTAAGAAGCACGGGCACTTCTACGAGCCTGACTTATACACGTCTGATACACGTCGGTGATGGACACAATACATTACTCTTCTGACACGTGTGGACATACCTAAATCCATATTCGACCATATTCGATTTTTCTTATATTTTGTTTACTCGGGCACATTGTGGATACTCTAGGACACTCTTGGACATGCTAAGGACCTGTTAAATGCAATTTTTAAAACTCAGCCCAAGGTAAATTTTTATATGGATATGTAGTTCATAAATATGTACTTATAATATAGGGACTATTGATTTGTCTCTTCATACTATCTACTAGGTTTTTTTTAGATGAGTTTGGAATGGAAACTTTGTTTATAAACATCGAAAGGTTTTTAGTGGAATTATTGTCTTGTTGTAGAGGTTCTTTGTGTGAGCTTATCCTTTGGATTTAGGCTATTTCAGCTAAGATTTGTCGTGCTTGGATTTTGTTCACTGTAATTGTTAATTTGGAAGCTTCATTAAAAATTCATTTGATGGGTGGTACTCTCTCCCCTTCTCAGTATCTCATCAGTCATTAGACTTCCTAATTGGTGATTTGATACGACGACGCTGGCAGTCTTGTTTAAATTGTCCTTTTTTATATCAATTTTAGGTTTTGGATGTCATGTTACCCGAAAATGCATAGAAAACACTTGCAGTCTATTCATTCCAGCGAAATACATTTCTGTTTGAGTACATCATGTAGAAGATTGATGGTAGACTAGAGACAGATGGAAAAGGGGAGTAAACTCTAGACTTCTGGGTGGCCTTGAATCCGCTAGAAGAATAGAGGGAGATAGAGAGGATGAGATTTCTAGGGTTCTCGAATCCACAAGGAGGTAGACCTTGATACAGCCGCAGCCTCTTTACCAATTTGATGGTTTCTCACATCTTTTTCATCCCCATGAAATGAGACCCGAGTCCTATTTGTAGACTATTTGAAACCTAAAACCAAAATTAGAACATTAACCCCACTACCAAATATCAAGACAAATCAGCCACCATCCCATTTTTCCAGACCATATAACATCAGGAGTCCTAAAAAATTTGCATGGTTTATTTCACTACTGTGATTAGAGAAGCATGAATACTCAAATGGTCAGATATTAAGGTTATTGAGTGGTCTCCCAGAGCATAGTAATTTGACAATCACTGTAATACATCGAAGACTTCAAAGTGTTGGTATAAGTTTGTGGAGCTTATGAGACATTGAGTCTTAACTCTCCAATGGTAGACTGAGTCCAACAGAAAAGTCGGGATATGGGTTCATGAAATTATAGGAGTGGTGGGTAGCGTTTATTTAGCAACAGTTCTGAATTAGTATCGGAATAACTCTGTATGAAGCCTTACGTGGAAATAGAATCATAACTCTAGATGACCGTTTGAGGTTGAAGGTGAAAGATTATTCGAGACCCCTTGAGAACAACCCAAAGTAGGCAAAATAGCTTTGCAGAAAACAGAATGTCATACTGTGGATTTCAGGTTGGCAATACACATGTTCTTCGGGGATGTCACCGACTCACCATTGAATATCTTCATGGAAGGTGCTAGTGCTTTTTTATTCTTTTGCTTTGGTGGGTTTTGGATAATGTCATTCCAACTGTTCAGCGTTCTTGCCTTCTTGGAGCACTACAGAAAATTCCGTTCAATAAGGTATTCCGATTCCACACGGTGTATCTCTTGATATAGTTTGGACAGTACACTTATAGATGTATATATGTAACTTCCTGTTTCTGTGCCTTGCAGTAGAACTATCTTCTCTCTAGTTAAAGGGGTGGTCATTGGAAGCTTCAGAAATGCAAAATGAAGATATTTTCTTGTTGCCTGTGATGACAGATTTTGGTTGATGACCATATTAGCTGAGAGGGAAAATGGACGAAGGACAGTGTTTTTTTCTTTTCTTTTTTTCTTTTCTTTTTTTTTCTTATTTTAAAATTTCAGGTTTAAAACAGTAGAAAATAAATAAAAAAGAACTACTTCTTGGAAATGTATCGCGTTATTACCCGTACCGATCAAGGGGATAGAAAAAGGGGGTGTGTTTGGTAGGCATCATTTTCTGTAATGACTTTGTATGGCATATATACTACTAGTTGCTAGCAATGCCAAATTGGTTTATGCATTTGTCTCCAGGCATTGGCAAGGTGTGAACATCCTTTGATGATTATTGTAGCTTAAAAACAAACCGATTAGAATAATTAGACGATCTCATCCATCTATGAGATGAATTATTTGGATTATTGTTGTGGGCCCGGAAGCCCACTAATCTAGTACTATCAATATTTAATTTGTGGCACAATAAATTCAGCATTCATCTGGTTAAAATCAAATGAAGGGCCTTGCATGCAAACGAGGAGTTCTTTTTAAATCCGGACCATTGATTGCCGAGACGGACGGGTGAGATTGCGCGTTGCCATAAGTAACTTATTCACGGAGGAGCCGTGAATAAGTTATTCTCTTTCGAGTGACTTGAAAACTAGTCATTCCCAAAAAAAAAAAAAAAAAAAGAACTACTACTAATACTTGGCTGATATTTGATGTCGGTAACTAAACACAATTGACCGAAAGTTTTTAAAAAAATCACCCGACAACAACTATAATCTTTACTTTTCCAATTATCCATTTGTTAGGTTTGGAAGATACCGATATTGAAAACGGCTCCGTATCCTTGGATTTGCCTCTCTTCTCTTTCATTCTTCCCCTCTTACCATGTCTCTTTCGAAAGGCCAGTCAGATTTTGCAATCAAAGGGGGTACTCAAGGTAAAACAATTACTACATTAGTACATAGTATTTTTTTCATAATCGGATGTCCAAGCCAGCTTGCGTACACCTCAACTAATTCCAAGGCCCTGAAGTTAACGATCGGACAAACTCTCCACTGGCCCCGAAGTTTGGAATGTTTGGCTTTTGTAAGATTAAAGAAGTCTGGAATATTTGGCTTTTGTAATATAGTCTAGATTAACAAAGTTTGGAAGTCAATTGACCCCACTCGTACCTTATTTTCTCCGCATGTGGGCGGAAGTCAGTAGTTCTAGCTGTACTTAATGAGGTTTGAACCCTTAGTTAATCTAGACTATAAACTTGGGATTCGTTTGTTTTCTGAAATTAATAATGAAGTGATATATATAAAAGTAGGGAATAAATTATCTAATTAAATCAATATTGATTTTTTTTTTAAATCGGCATAGGTACTAGATCAATATTGATGGAATTAATCATTACCGCCCTTCCCATGATATTGTATACCTTGCACCTTGTGATATTAAATATCTCGCCCCTAATATATTAGTGAAATTCACCTTATCTATTTTTTTTTGAAAGGCGAAAAAGATTTTATTAATCTCTGAAATTGTTACAAAGATTAATAGGAACAATGAGTGATGACATCATATTACTAACCCGAGACCTATACAAGAGCTGCAATGCTAAGGATAATCATATGCTCATCCGAGACCCAAACTCAATTTGGCAAGAAGCCAAATATGAGAAACCAATTGGGATAAAGCCCACACTCGTTGGCCTAAAAGCCCAGATAAAGAAAAATTATCAAGTAAATGTTTTTTCATAGTCAATAAAATTTCTTTAAACATGAGATGTTTATCCAATTCAATGCTCATATCTGGGAGAAACTTTTATGCATCCCTGGTATACAAGGAGGTTGGTATCCCCTCCGTGGAGTTTCTAATTTTCCAGCCATTTTCCGATCACATTGGGATGATTGACTCTATTCATTTTGTAGAGTTCAGTGAGAACTTTAATCATACCAAAAATCATGTTCATCGGATTTTAGTAGATACATGATTGGCACACGTGAAAATTGTAAAAACAAAAAACAAAACTGGGTTTTTATTCTGTGTGTTTTTGGACCCAGTTTTGGTTTTCTGTAATTTCCACATGTGCCGATCATGTATCTACTAAAATTCGATGAACACGATTTTTGGTATGATCAAGGTTCTCGCCGAACTCTACATAATGAACGGGACCGATCATCCAAATATGATCGGAAAATTAGAAACTCCCCGGAGAGGTTACCAAACCCCCTTGTATACCGGGGATACATAAAAGTTTCTCCCCACATCCGGTCAAGCAAATATGCTCTTAGTTTCTCGTTACTTATTTGGAGCAGAAGAATTTTTTTTTTTTTTTCTTCTGCTAATTCAGCTGAGAAAAAAAAAAACGAATATTAATTAACATAATTGTATATGGTACAAAACATTAGTGTCCAGACCTGACTCAAGCCATAGGAAACACCTATGTATATAGCTCTAAAGTTGGACGAACGATCTGAATCTTATCTTATTTATTATATATAAGTGTCCTATGGCCTATAATCTTGACTGATAAGATTATGCCCTTTTATAGTTTCTTCTAATTTAATAGTAATTAATTAAACCCTTTTTTTTTCTCAATTTAAAAAGTAATGACGACTAAAGCAGGATTATTCTTTTGATTCAACCAGACCTAATCCGTAAAAAGACGGATGCATTAACAAATAAAGGAGGATAAGGTCATCTAATTATATACCAAATCGTATAATGGAGCTATCTATGGTTTGCAAAAGCAGCTGGGTGATAATGACTAATACCTTTTTATTACTACTAGTTAAATTATAGTACTAGTAATGCTCATCATGGAACCAAAAGGCGATAAGCTGAGGAGGCATTAAAGTTCTAAAAGAATAAAAAGATAAGAATATAAATCAGTTTAGGATTTTTTTTCCCCATAAAATAAAATAAACATAAAAAAAAAAAAGTGAGATTAACCTGCTACACGAGCATGTGAGTTGATGCCTTTATCTTTTTGTTTCATATATGTGCAGGAAAATCTTATACTAACAGACAAATCGGGGGGAAAAAAAAAAATGCAATATCGCGCAGTTGATAATTGGAGGCGTAAAGGAGAAAGCTAAACTAAGGCTCCGTTTGTTTCGATGTAAAATGTTTTTTCAGAAAACAAATTTCAAACTTTTATTTTTCGGTGTTTGGTTGAACTTGAAAATATTTTCTGAAAACGAAAAAATAGTGTGATGAGAGAGAATGAGGGCTTAAACGGTGGAGAGATTTGAGAATATTGGAATTGAACGTGAGTCAGGACTGACGATCGAGGAAACTGAGCAATGAGAATCGCGGTAGAAAGCAACAGGTTCATTTCGGAAAATAACTTACGGAAGATTAAAGGGTAAGTCATTTTCATCCAATTAATGGAAAATGTTTTCCTCATTTTTTATACAACCAAACACCCGAAAAATAGGCAAAACATTCTACGCCCAAACAAACGGAGCCTAAAAGTAAATTGATATGGTTAACGTATACCATTTTTTACGAGGTAGTCTAATTTCAGGTAATTTTTAAGAAAACTTTTAACTTTAAATTGTGTTTTCGAAATAAACTTGTATGTTTGAATTCACAGTCATTTCTGTTAAGGTCGTAATCCACGTACACAGTAAAATCTTCAACGAGCAGTTGGTTGTCCTCCAATTTCAAAAACAAAATGTCGTCCGAAAAGAAAACGAGTGAAAGGGAAGGAGGAAAACAAACAAAGACTTGTAGATTGTGTAAGGTATCGGACACAATTTTACTACTCCCCTCCGTCCTTTTTTTAGAGTCCAGTATTTCATTTTAGGCTGTCCCTTAATAAGTGTCCATTTTGTAAAGTTAGTGGGTAAAAGTTGGTGAAAATTTTCATTTTGCCCCTAAAAGTAGATTCCATTTTGAAAAGTTAATAAGTAAAAATGTAATGATGGTGTTTCCATAGATGGTAAAGAGGGAAAGTGGAGGTAAAAGTTAATGTGAAATGTGTAATGATGATATCTTTTTAATAAGTTGAAATTACGAAGTAGGACACTTAAAAAGGGACGGAGGGAGTACGTGTTTGGAGAAGGAAAACATCATCAATAGTTCACAAAAGAAGAAGAAGAAAGCCACTTCGAGCCACATAGGATTGAATCTTATATTTTGTGTGAAATATTAGAAATTGGAGTTTTGGTCAATTTTTATTTTTGTTATCTCACCCGAGTTTTGTACGGTTGTTATACAACTGTAATTTTTTTGCCCTCACTTTTAAACTTTAAAAATTGGAACTCCTAAATTTTTGTTTAATTGTTTGTGGTAGTATCATCCAATTGTTAATTTTTCATATTATAAAGATATTCTAATGTTAATTTTTTTTTTTTCTCGAATGATTGTTTTGATGTGGTTGACCCAACTGAGCATCTTTCTCATATCACCAAATCCAAAAGTATTTCCCGCTCCTTGTAGCCGAACAAAAAAAAAAAAAAAAAATCCCTTTGTGCGTAATAATCCTTTTATTTCCACTAAAAACCTTTCACCTACCTAATAATTTTAAAAAGGAAATAAGGGTAGTATTATCATTTAAAAAAAGTATTAGAAACATTTAAAGGTAATTTAGAAAATAGAGGTGAAAAGTAATATTTTGTAAATACCCATAAACATAACTCATAGATTTAATTATATTTATTACACCTAAAATATTGCCTCGGAAGCACCTATTAGCAGGACTGTTAAATTAATATGTACTACTGACCTCGTTCCCGAACGCCAAATAAGTACTTATTTTTTAAGAAGGCAATTTCAAGCTAAAAAATGATGGGCTTATTAAAATATAAAAATATGCAATATGGGTCTTGTTTGAAAGATCTCATTGAGATCTTTAATATGGAAAAAAAAAATTGAAAAAAATATTTTTTATTTACATTATTTTTGAGTTTGAAAATGTGAAATAAGTACTTATTTTTTAAGAAGTTGTTCTGGAACGGGCTGGATCCCCTCTTGCATTCATGCATTATTAATTTGTCCTCTCCACATTTTTCCAAATTAGTACCGGACTAGCAGATAACCCTCGTCCCCCTCTCCCGATACAATATTCTTTATTTACAAGTCCCATTAGAACAAGACAACTCTCTCTCTCTCTCTCTCTCTCTCTCTCTCTGGTGTCCTTCATGCATTAGAATAACCTCCAACAACTTTCATTAAAATGAAGCAAATCCCAACACCACCCCTCCACCCAATATTTATTCTTAGCCGGGCTTTTTTGGATGAGATATTAGGTTTGAAGGTATTATGTAAGAAGGGAGGATTGGATAGTAAGAAGTAGTATTATATAAGAAAGGTGGGTCCACATTGATGTAACGGGAGATTAAATAATACTTGGTTTAAATGAGGTATAAAATAGGGGGATAAAGTTGTTTTGTAGTTGAACGGAAGAGATGAGGTATTATAAGGGAGGATTCCACATGGCCGGCTCCCACCCTAGCCATGTGTAAGCCCCCGTATTAGGGGGATTATGAAGGAGGCCGTGTAAAGATATCCACCCTAGTTTTGGACTTCCCAAACCACGCCATATACACGGGCCCACGTATTAGGAGGGGATATCATAATCCCCTTCATATTGCTGCTTCCAAGCAGGCCCATACTACCGAACAAACTTAAATTATTCATCATGGAGTACAAGACAATAGCACGCGCGCTCTCTCTCTCTCGACCAATTCATACAGGACTATAGGAGTATTAAAGAGCAATAAATTCCTCAAAAAAAAAAAAAAATTAATCCATATCTTCCTTATCCCCCTCCTACTTTCGTGTTCCCATTCATTTGCTCCCCAATAAGCATTGGAAGAAGAAGACAAAGCATTCCCCCTCTCTCTCTCTCTCTCTCTCTCTCTCTCTCTCTCTCTTCAAGTTACACTTTCAAAAGAATCAAAACTCATAAGAAGCAAGAAGACAATACTGTGTAGTACACTACATGCAGTAATAGATGAGTGTTGATTTCTCTCTTCGGTTACTCAAGTAGGAGTAGTAGCTTAATTAGCTTAATTCCTCATTAATTTCACATAAAATTGATTTACATTTACAATCAAGGTGATCACTTAATTAATTACTACAGTAGGAGTATAAAGGATAGTAGTATTACTAGCTAGTAGTACTAATCTAACGGAGAATCAAATACTATACCCTCGATCGATCTACACTTCTAAGCTTCAAGAAAAAAGCCAAGACCGCCAAAAGCTAGGGGGGAAAGGAATCAATCACCATAAATCAACACTACTAAACAGCTTTCTGGATATATATGGACGGTACGTGTGGATCAAAAGTTGGGAAAGTGGTGTTGTGAAGATTGCACCATTTGCAAATCCGTGGTTGTCTGGCACGAATTATCGTCGCTGATCATCGTCCTGAACAAAAGTTTTAACGATAAGTTGATAATCGATCTGCTATATACAATACTGTACAACAAAAATATAAACGATCGATCACCAATAAATCAGACGCACGTGTTTTTTTTTTTTTTTGAACGGCAAAAAAATTTAATCTTTGTAATCAAATTATAAAGATTAAAAGGACCCTAAGTAGCATCAAGCTGGAGAAGAGAAAATCCACGAGGGGAAACAACAAGCTCCAACAATTGTATGCTGATCAGATGCACGTATTACTACGCATATATGGTAAATGCATGTGAAATAAACACGTACTAGTACTACTATGCATATAGATGTACAGGAACAAAAGAGCTTTAGAGGAGTAAAAAATCTTACTCTCGCGGGCGAGATGCCCAAAGGGAACTTAGGGCTCGTAGCCGACCATAGTACTCTCCAATCACCAAAAAACATCGCGTCGCTTGTCGAACGGTCAATATCCGGCACAGTTGATGAAGAGTTTGTTGTCTTAAGTTATCAGCCTACAATTACCATTGATTTTTTTTTTCAGACAATTAAATAATAAAATCTAAATAGCTGAAGAAAGAGATATATTCAAAAACATATCAATTCAAAATGGTAGCAAAAAATGGTCATCCAATATGTGGCCCTACTTGCAAGCTAAGAACAAATGGTTATTACAAAATTGATATACACAAAATTTCCAAGGAGTTGAAACCCATATTCATCTTGTCTTTATCAATGGAATTTGGACTATTCCAACCAAAACATAGAAAATTGGAGATTTTTGTACAGTTCTTCAATAATATTGGCCCAAATTTATTTTAAAACCCTGTTGATGGGTCTGGCAATGCTTTTTTTTTTTTTAATCTCAAAAGATGTCTCTTTCAAACCTACTTTTGAAAGCAACAACTACAGCAATGTAAAAATGGACTTGTTAATTAAAACCAAAGCAAAGGAATATCCACCACAAGCTAGATAACAAAAACAATTCCTCTCAAATAAGGTTCTAATGAATATGCCCTAGCTCATCCCATGTATTTAAACTAAAGCAAAGCGAAAGCGACCGCTCGGATTTTTTTCAGGGTCAAATTAGGATTATGCGATCGACATATATGTTAAAACTTGTTTAAGTAGAGTCAATTCAAACGTTGGAATCAAGCTTCCGTAAGAGAGTGCGACAGCCGGGACAGTTGGCTCAAATAATTGCTTGGCTGCACTTACTTACGTGCAGTGAGATGATGAGTTCAACTGATCCTACGGAATTGATACCCTGGACGATGCATCGGGCCGGGAAAGCATAGATGACAACAGCAAAAATAGAAATCGAAAACGAAGAAAGTGGTGCCTTTTTAAGCATCAAGGCTTGAGGCAGAATTGCGGCGCAAACAAAGGACAGATGAAAGGAATCGAACAATAAGGAAGGTCTCTAGCTACCAAATCAGTCGATATAGGCAAAAACATATTTTATACCCATTAAGTCAATTGTGAAAATTCCATCTCCCTGATTGGCCCTGTGAATCTTGGCTTAATGGGACCCATAAACTTAACAGCTTTGCCGACTAAGTGATCTTATGTGTAATTCTTTTCTTTTCTTTTTCAAAAAAGTTTTCACAGTCATTATTATATCATTTAATAAAGCATTGTGGAAAGGAATTTCTTGAGGAGGAAGTATTCTCTTAAAGACATGATGGGGCCCTAACCATGAGAAATTGTCTTCCTTCCATTTGCAGGACACTAAAATCTCTAACTCGGAGGTTTTTGAGGTAATAAGTGGAGAGAGGTAGATAGAGAGATGAGAATAAAGAGAACATAGCGGAGATCGTGTTGAGAGAGAGAGAGGGGTGGTTTTGGAAACCCCAAGCGAACAAAGTATGTGTATATCGAATCTCAAGGGAAGATTGAAGTTTTACTACTGCCCATCCAAAATAGTTTCACCACATAGATTTTTCTGGTTTCATATCTTTGTATATAAAGCATATTAATTACCAAGTTTGCTCAATTTTGAAGGAAAAGAAAATAGAACATAAAATTCAAATGAATGCATGGAACGATCAAATGTAAGTCCTAAGGATTGAGATTTTGAAAAGACACTATAACGGGGATCGGAAAAGTAAAAAATAAACCGATACTTTTTAGTCAAGTATTGGTATTTCCGAGACATGTTTACCTGGCGAACGAAGCCTTCAAGATTGGTGATCTTGCCCAAGGCAACAGCCATGTGGTGCATGCCATCGGAGACGGACCCACCGGCAATGGTGTCGACCAGAGACTGCTGTAGCTGCTCCAGTCCCTGGGACAGGGCCTCCTCTGCCTGTTGTGAGGACTGCTGCAGGCTGTAAATCCCCATGACTTGCTGCTCTGTCAATGGGTCTAATTGGGTCATTAACATCTGCCCATCATCAAGAGAAACTATGCATGAGTTCGAGACCGTGGAAGCTAGCCACACAAAGTAATGATACAGATAATTGAAATCTAAACTTCGAAGTTCAAAACAGTGCAATTTTCTTGCACAGATAGTAGTGATAAACTCGAGTCGAGCTCTAGAAGCATGTGTACAAGCTCGGTCCAAAGATAAAAATCTTTGTAATATTTTGAACCACAAGTTTCTAGACGTCGTTATGTGTTACATAGCAAAAATGTCACACTTAAAATGAAAATGAATAACGCAGTCCACTTTCTACTTGCTTTTTCGTGTCCCAATTTCGTCTTTCTGTAAAGTTAACTACTGAACTTTCAATTCAGGGATGTTAGGAAGACACCCGACCAATACGTGTGCAAAAATATGACATTTGAAAATTTACCAAGGGATACAATGCCACTTTACCAACTTTTTTTTTGCGTCCTCATCGGTCAAGTGCACCATTGACGTGGAGTTCCTTACCCAAGATATAATTTTTAAGCGAAGGGACGGTTTGGTGACGAAAAGCCCACCAGGATAGAATTCAGGAGTGGTTGGTGAGTGGTTAATTCATTGACACTGCAAAGCATAGGGAAATGAAAAAGACATATTCCAGCCATGGGGCTTTCTACGACTCTTGAAAAGGACCCTTTCACTGGTTTCAGGGTGTTTTTGTTTCTTTTTCCCATTGATCCATTTTGGAATGTGGCAGATAAGGGAACTCCTTAAAATTGAACTTCTTGGCAAAATAATTAACTTCCAACTGCATTAAGCGTGAAATGACTATATAACCCCTGAAGACCTTGATATAAATCGTACTTAATGTTTTCATGGCAGCAGTATCAGTGATGTGTTTCAAGAAACAATGAGCTTTAAGTGTTTCAAACCTTGATGAGGTCGGAAGGCCGGAAACCACCCATCCAGAGGAAGCAACGTTCGGCTGGGGTAGTCCACATTCCGGTGATGAGGTGGAAGACATCCGATTTGGCAGCAACCCCCTTTAACTGGAAAATTTCATCGTAATGAGCCATGTATCCATCTACCACGACTCTAAGATTGCTATCGGATAAATGAGCTTGCAACCCTGTCCGGAGTTCCACCATGTGCCTGTGATCATCATCTAACCATCTTGCATATTCCATGTCAAATATTGCAGCACCTGCAATCGATCAGGAGCGGAATCAGGATTTGAACTCGATTACGAGAGAATTTATATGCTTAATAAAAAGACGTTCATCTTTTTCAAATAACGGCTTTTTAAAAATCAAAAAATAAACCTCGATGGATTGTTGATATCAAGCCGTCAATGATTATGTGATATCACTGCTGAGACAAAATTTTACTTCATTTCATAGTCTGACATTGTTAAGGCAATGGACAAAATAATATCGTGGCAGGCA
The DNA here is from genome assembly GCA_020567845.1 of Rhododendron henanense subsp. lingbaoense. Taxonomy (NCBI): domain Eukaryota; kingdom Viridiplantae; phylum Streptophyta; class Magnoliopsida; order Ericales; family Ericaceae; genus Rhododendron; species Rhododendron henanense. Next base: position 11,098,684 of record CM036312.1, read on the forward strand.
ATGAGTTCTGCCGTTTGAGACACTTCTCTTCAGATCGGGCTAAACATTAATGAAGAGAAAAGGGGGGCCCTAGAGAGGAAAGGGATTACAAATTATGGGGCCAAAGCATCCTTAAGGTAGGCCAGGCACTGCCTCCAATAAGAGAAATATCCCTATCAACTACCATTATTATAATAGTAGTACACTTTGTAGTCCTCTAAATTTTCATGTTGCTCTATCTGGAGCTCGGCCACGTGGTGCTCTAAGAATCTCCACCGCTACACATTCACGTGGGTCGGAGCCCCATATGAATTTGCGGTGTTGGAGGCCCCTAGAACCCTGAATAATCACTCTTACGTTAACGCTGGCGCCTAGTCACTGCTTAAGAAGTTTATGTATACATCAAGAAGAATAAGGGCCCTCAATTCTTTCCCTAAATGACAAACAAGTTAACCCCATGATGGAGACAATTTTTTTGGGTGGGTGTAATAGTAATCTGAGTTAACATTTGATATAACTTGTGTAAAGCTATGCCTCAGGCAATTTTGATCAAAATGCAAAAGCTTTTTTGAGAATATTAGTATCTGCCTTTTTGTCTTCTGTTTATTTTATTACTGAAAATGATAAAAATAACACCTGATGATGTCTGTTATTTACGGAAATGCCACTACCGCATTGAACAATTCTGGAGGAACATTTTTCATGCAAATGAGGAAAAACTCACCTGAGCTGATACTTCCACAAGCACCACCACCTCCTCCCACAAACAATCCCTGATAACCCAAACCAAATAAATAAATAAAAATTTAAACCCACTAATAGGTTAATTAACTTTGGGTAGTAATTTTGCAATCCTCTTTTTTATGATCTTTTTTCTTCTTCTTTTTTGCATGATATGTTACAAGATTGTCGTTTTCATTTACGAATTTCATTGGACAATTCGTAAATTTACATGCAAGAAGACATACAAAAAAGAGTTTAGCTTTTTCGAAGAAAAAGGTGAGTTGATCATATTAATTACCATAAACTTTGCATAAATCAGAATACTGTATTACTACATTTATGTATTCATACGTCTACACAATTACACACAACTTTCAAGAAAATTCAAGAACCTGAGATCGAGCTCGCTGGAGGTCCTGTTCTAACTGAGCCAGCTTTATCCTACTTGTCTCTAGCTGCTGCACATAGGCCTGAGAGAGAGAGAGAGAGAGAGAGAGAGAAGAGAGAGGTGACGTTTTTCCAATTCTAAGCTAGGAATTAAAAATGAAAAAATGGATGGCATTTAGGACCAGTTTCTATAGCCGGTAACAGATCCAGATACCTTTTTCCTGAGTCTGCTCTTCTTTGCTGCTTCTCTGTTCTGAGCCAAACGTCTTAATGTCTGTTACAACCCAATGCACGGATTTTCACTCTAATTAGCCTTGGAATCTTGATACATCAATTTGAATTCACGTGTTTGATGAGCTCCAAAAGAAATGTTTACAACTGCAACATTTGCATAATACGTATATATTCAGACGGACCCGGGACCCTATAGTTGGCATTCAACTGTCTTTTCCGCAATCGATGGTACAGATTCACTGAAGCACTCTTGCCGGTCAAAGTTAACTCTTACCGGTAAGAGTTAACAAACATATCTAAACCATTAATTGACGAGATGGACAACTCGAATGCCACACTACAAGGTGCACTACAGGATTTGCACCACAGACCCCGTTCACATTTATGAATACATGGCACATCCTGGAATGTTTTGAGATTCATGTACTCGTAATGCTTATGTGAGTGAATTTGTGTGTCGTGCTAGCACCATTGTTCATGTATATCATTTCCTTCGGATCTATAAGCATTTGTATGGTGCCACTAAGATTTTGCTCATAAAATATTTCTTTTTCTTTTTTGCCAATATTATATACATAAGCGGGGGCTAGCGAGGTGTTAGTAAATTATATCACATAGGTTCCAGAAAATATTTTTCAAACGCCCACGACGGAACCTGGCCTCCCACATAGGGTGGACCCGGAGATGCCAACGGCCCCATTGCCGTAAATTATTTCATTACCTTGGGATCCTGTCCTTTCTCTGAAGATGAACCAGCTCCTTTCCTCTGCAACACTCAAAAGTAAAAACAATTACTCCATTTTTTACTTTAAAAAATACCATTTTCGAATTTTCCCCAAAACTGCACTTAATACCAGCCAGGAAAACCCTACAAGTATAAAGTTTCAACTAAAAAAATTCCTCGAGGTGAAGATATAATTAAAAAAAACCAGTGCTAATGTAATTTTTCACAGCAGAAAATGTAGTAATGATTAGGAAGAAAGATACTAGTAATGAATAAATTAAAAATGAAAAATTCTAAAATCAGCAAAATGGGTTGATAATAGTAAGTGTGTGAATGTGTATTAAATGGTATATAAAGTACACATGAATACATGTTTTTCTTATTTTCTAGTGTGTTTATCATCAGCCTAGTGGGCTGACAATGGCAAGACCAAGTAAAAATATTTAATGTGTGAGTAGCATTTTTGTTTCGGGAAAGGTGATGATACTATAATATTGTTTAAAGGGGTAGTTTACATTATTACCCATTTGAATTTCCGGGTCCATGGGATTTTGATGATTTTGTCCTTCCAAGATAGATATGGATGAGAAAACTTCAGTTTTGGGAAATGATGAGTAAAAGCTTGTCATTATGAGTAGGAGTACAAAAAACAGTTGCAAGGCACTCTTTATTTTTCCATGTCAGACTTGAATAGTAATCAAATTAATCCCATTGAATTGCTGAGCCAGAAATTTCTGAGCCGCTCTGCCTTTTGGATTTATTTTCTGAAAGTTGAGGGATTTACGCTTTCGGGTGCAGAGAGAGAAAAAACAGGGAGGTGAATAACAACAAAAAAATGCCACCTTTTTTCCTGGGACTTCGGGTTTTGGTAAGAGGAGGTCAGAAACAACCAATTCCATACATCAACATTAAATAAGCGGCTAAGAAAATCACACATAAGTGGCTTTCGGCTCTAAAAACATTGTAAATTACTAGAATGAGTTTTATATTTTTCTAAAAATTCTTCCACTTTTGTGGGCAAATATACTTCAAAATTTAGATAAAAAAGCGTGTTTTTAAGTCTTCGTTATGCGGCGGACAATCTCTTCGAAACGGGAGAAGAAATATGGAGTAGTATTGAGGAAGAGGATCAAGAACCTTTTCTGGGTTGTGTTTGGCAGGGTGCTGATGAGTGACTTGAGCCTGTGACAGTAAACCTGTTCCAGAGCCATCGCTTATCATTTCCAGTGGTGTTTGTTGCTGGTGGGGCAGCTGGGGGTGATGCTCAAACGCCTGATGTTGATGATGATGATGATGATGATCAGAAGAAGGTGCCTTTCTACTCATGGGGGACTCTGCTTCGATATGGCCCTTGGCCTTGCTTGATGAAAGAGTGTTCAATCCTGATCCTGAGTCAGTGCTCTGACTCTCCCCTCCTGATTTTGAACTCCCCTATAAAAGTACTCCATTAAAATAATCCAAGTGGGTAGTCGAAAAAATCATCCAAAAGATCACCAAAATCAATTCAAAGATCTCATTCTTCAAATAAAAAACAAAATTTACATAGACAAGGGGGGAAATTTTTTTTAAGAACCACTCACAGAATCCCCTGAATGAGAAGCCAAAGATAGAGTGTGATTCTTTGTTTTTATCCGGAGCCCATGAGCACCTCATGACCACCCCAAAAAACTCATTTTTCCCAAATAGGTAGGCAAGAAAAATCCAGAAAGACAGAAAAAAAAATGTCTTGTATGAAGTGGGTATTTTCAGATTCTCTCCTAATCCCCAGAAAGTGAAGATAAAGAGAGCTGGTTCTTGTTTTATCCAGAAACCATGTGAAAACAAATAGTCAAAGATAAGGAGAGAGAGAGAGAGACTACTGTTGTTGGGGTTTGATGGAATCTCAGAGGAGGCCAAGAAGGGAACATTTCCAGAGTAGCTGCTGCAGCAGGCCTGGTTGCTGCAAATAAAGCTGCACAGAATCACAAAAGCAAAAATCTCTTTCAAGGATAGGATCAAGTGAAAATAAAAAGACTTTGCTCAGATTTTCAGAGCTCATGAAAAAGAAAGAGGAACCTAATCCCCCCACCCCTTCCTTTTTTCTCTTCTGCAGTTACGGAGTTAGTAAAATTTTCCTTGTTTGGTACCCCACGCCATTTCAACTTCCTCCTTCCAAAATGATTACTGTATCAGAATAGAAACCCCCCCAAATCCCTCTCTCTCTCTGCTTTTAGGAGGTTAGGTAATACTTGTCAAACGTCAGAAAAGAAGAGGAAGAGAAGCTATACATGATTTACTAGCTTCATCATTCTTGAACCTCACTCCTTGCAGCACAATAGCTTCCTCTAGCTCTCCAAAATCAAAAGCAGATCTTTCTTGATTGCTACAAGACAGGGGATTATGAACAACCCATGTCAGAAAAAGCAAGAGAGAACTACAGTAACCAATCAAATAGGGAAGAACAAACAGAACCCATTAATCAAAAACTGAAGTAATATACAGAGATTGGAAAATTAATTACATGAAGCTTGTGGGAGGATTATTAATCCCATGAAAAACTGCATATGGGAGATGGTAGTTTGAAGGCCCTGAATCTGACAAACCAGCTGTTCCTCCAATTCTATGACCAGCCATTCAGAAATTCCAAATCTTCAAATCATTCTGATGCCTCTTCAAAAACTTCGATCAACAAGAGAACTGATTGGAAATGAATTTCCAGTTCAAAGAAAACAGAGAGAAAAAGGTGTAAGAATTTGATGAGAAACAGGGGAATGGAACCAAAAACTAGTACTACTATATCCTGGAATTGAATTTCCACCGGTTTTACCTATTTTTTTCCTGTTGAATTCTCGAGAGATAAAAGTCCACTGCTGGAGGAGAACTCAGCTGAGACAGACACGAAAGAAGGGAGTATTAGTAGAAAAGATCAAACCTTTCTTGTCCAAGTATATCCGGTCTTTTTCTCCTCAAAGGTTTCTCTCTCTTTCTCTTTCCCTTTTCCCTTTCTCTCTCCTACCGATGGAACTTTTTCATGGGTCTCTCCCTGTCTCTCTCTTCTTTCTTCTCTCCTTGTCAATGAAGAAACCTGTTTGATTGTTCAGTTTTGGGTTTGTGCTTTATCGCCTTCTTTTAGGAGTAATTATTATCAGATTTGAAATTCATACCTTTGGGTACAGAAAATCTTGTCCTTCCAAATCTGTCTCAGGGACTCTGGCCTTTGTGGGGTTTTGAAAACAGAAAACTTTAAAATAAGGAAAAATAATTTACAAGGAAGGTGGGGTCCTTTGCAGGAACCCACTAGAACTACTGACTCCTACTCCACTCTCTCTAACCGCCTGGGCTTTCCCATTGGCCCTTTTAATGAGCCCTAGAGATGTGAACATTGTGAAGTACTGTACAAAAATAAGAGAAAATAAAGTATAGAAAACAAATAAATTCAACATCCAGTTGTAGATAGATGAGACAAGTTCTTCTTCTTTCACAAAAGAAGGGTAAAAGCTGGGGGAAATAGAAGGGAAAGAGCCAAAGTTAGTTTCTTGATCTTCTTGTACATCAAAGGAGGATTGTGTTTACTAGGACAGTTTCATGCCCTTGGAGTGGGAGAGATTAGGGAGACTAAATAACACTAGGAAATGTATGATATTCTGCGCAATAGGTTAACGTGGCAGTGTCTCGTTGGCAGTTTTAAAATGCTAACAAATAATCTAATTGCAAATAACACACAGTGTAGGCATGTTGTGTGAAATATTATGAACATTGTCGCGTTTATGAATTTTCTACTTTACTTTTCGAATTTTACCTGTCAATACATATATAACAAACGCACATACACGCGTATATCTAACAGTGTATATATCATTCCTACCAAAACATTACAATAATCACATAAGAAAACACCCACTTGTATTTTTAATCCAAGCTCAAGAGATGGATTAGTTCGGTATTATCCCCTTTGTTGATGGGTCAACATCCATTCCCTGTCATCACCTAAAACCATGCCCACATTGAGATTCTTTTACACTAATAGAAAATTTGATTTCCCTGATGCCCCATGTTTAGATATAATCCATTGCAGAGTGGACTCCAATACTAGCACCTCATAATAACCCCAAAGTAGTAGGATTGTCTGTGGTGTCTTTAAACCTTGGTTCTCTGTTAAGGGGATTTTATTTATTTTTTTATCCGCTCTGTTAGGGGGATTTGATCAAAGTTTTCAAGTCCATTTTTAAAGCCTAGCATCAAATTGTTTTCGTGCAACTTTTACTTTTATGCGAGATTTTTTCTTTTACTTTTATGCGAGATTTTTTCCCTTGAAATTATCTCAAATAACTCATGATTCAAAAGCTGCATTTTAATTACTACATTTGGCTTTTGCTTTAACGCGTTCAATTTTCACCAGAAAAACCAACAGTGTGCCTTAAGATTGATCTCAATAATGACCCTATCTAATCCCTAGAGAAAGGATTAGGATTTGGTTTCCACTCTTAAAGTTTTCTAGATATCCATGACCACCACCATAGATGTCTATTTATATGTGCGTTATACACACAAGTACACAACTACATACATATAATTAAGAGAGAGTGGGACTTTACTTTAGGTATTGGACCCATAAACATCTCCCATCATAAACAAGAGGATGCAAATATTTTATGTTGGGTTCATCGACCACTCTATAGCAAGTAAAATGGCTCCTACCAATTATTCCTTAGTTAAACCAATGATGGCTTGGAAAAGGTAAGAGAAGTTCAAGGATTAGGTATGTATGCATTCCCATACTCTTATTTATTATTGATTGCAACTAACATGTTCTTCTTATGGGAAAACTTTGATAGATTTTTATTTGATGGGATTTTGATATGAGGGGTTCCTTGGACAGTTGGACTTTGCATTTCTTTCAAGCTCTAGTTCTTTATTGTTTCATTTGCTTCTTTTTCTGTGAAAGTTCATTGGTCTTGAAAGCTAATTGGTCTGGATCTTATCTTACAAGTATACTTTTGAAGACCTATCTAGTATGGTCAATTTAGGTTTAGACATTACTTGTCACTTAAGCATGGAACTATACACTCCAATTTTTGTTATTTGCACTCCCTTTGTAATTCTGTGATTACGAGCTGAGCCAAGATTTATAAACATTAGGATTAAATACCAAAAATCCCTTACATTTCAAAAGCAATTGAGTCTCGTTTGACATTGATAAAGGGCAAATATTGTAGCTTTAATAGGTTCTTAGGACAATTCACTAACATTTGTGGGGTCGAATTGCGAAATGGCAATAACAGTATTCATATACCAAGTAAAATTTTTAACTCAGTAATTGCCTAACATCCCTATGCCCAGTATGCTCATAACTCAAAATCCCGGAATCAGTTCCTATATTTAGGGGCGGGGGGGGGGGGGGAACAAAAAAATAAAAAATCATCCTCAAATTTCCACATGTACGGAATTTAACCAAAGTCTATCTTATTAAGGACTCTTTGGAGAATAGTTCACCACCACTTAATTAATTACTAGTAAAAATGTAATATCTATAATATAATGGTTTATTTCCTGTACCTTTGAAGGGAAAACTGCATGAGGCTATGCAATTCCTTCTAAGTTTGACACTGTATGAGGTATAGTGGAGTAGCCTCTGTATCTCATACTTACAGACATGGATCCGTATCCACTAATTTATAGACACAGAAAGGGAGCTTTTTCATCTGCATCTGCACTAAAACAAAAAGAGAGAGAGAGCCTAACCATATCCTTGACTATGGTTTTTATCTTATCTTTCTTCTTTTCCTTTCCTCTTTTGTATAGAATGAGTAACTCCTAGTATGTCAGCTTACCTTTTTTTTTTCTTTGCGACATAGGAAGCATTAGTGGTTAGTAGTTCAATTACAATGCAAGCCGACTGTAGATCCATCTACTCGAATTTGAGACCTCACCCCTGGGCACTTAGGCCCCCCACCCATGCCGCTGGGCCACAGGCCTGTTGGCAGTATGTTAGCTTACTTACTAAAAGGTAAAATATGTTAAACCTGCACAATCTACATCACCATGATACCATACTAGAAGAAGAAATATAAATGTCAGCTACTAATAATATCAATTATAGATAACCCAACAACAGAGTACTATGAAACTTCAGTATACATACAGCTTGAGGTCAACTTGTATCTTTATGACACAACTTCTTATAAATATCAGCTTGAAGATTCTCACATGATCGAATGACTGGACATGCACCAGTGCCAATATTGGGTATAGATAGAATCCGAGTTTGGACTAAAATGCAAAACAAGCAGAAGCAAGTTTTAAATGTGCCTTTGTCCAAGCAACAAAAGTATAAACATCATAATTACTTCCCCGGACTAAAATTTCCACAAATGCTTTGAAAAAGAGGAATCTCTACTTTTGCCAACTTAAGGTATAGCAAAAACAAGAAGCAATCTTTTTCACATTACTAGAACAAAGAAACAAAAAGAAATAATTCCCTATTTCAGGTCCATTTTTTTTTTATAGTTGACTTATTCAGCCATAAAGGGCTTTAAATGTTAGAAGCTATATAGCACATACTTACACAAATGTACATGAATACACATAACTACAAGGAGGGACAAAAGATACATCTGAACTTGTAATCCTCCCGGCTGCAAGCTAAAACTCAATTTTGTTCTAATGTACAAAATCAGTTATGCATATTAATGCAGCTAAATTCTACACAGCTACATAAATCAAATTCAAATGTCTATCTCACTATGGATCAGGTACTCCAGGAAAATCCGAGCATAACAGAAAAGCAGACCATTATCACATTTCAAGCTGAAAAGTGTTGGGGTTCTGACAAATTCATCAAGAAGTCAATAAATTATCTCCAATCGACAATTTCCTAAAAAACAGAAAACAACGCAAATATAATTGGTTTATTAGAAATTCAGCATCTTTGAACCAGCAACAAAGGAAAGTTACCTACCTCTATCGCATCACATGCCGATTATTGTATCTGACTAAGAAAAGTGCTTTTGGACATTCTGTGATAACTTTGCTAAATACTCCAGAAACCAGTTCAATTGTAGGCTTTTAGTACTTGAATGTATAAGAAGCCTCCTAATAAATGTTCCATCATTAACTTTCATAAGCTGTCGCGGGGACGGGATAAATCATAAAACCATGTCTGATCATACATCATTGACCTAAGGACGTTTTTCAACATGCAAAATACAGATCCCACAAAATTTGCACCAGAGCGGAGATATTTACGCTTCTGCTGGTAAAGAAAAAAATTAGTAATGAATGTGAAAATGTTCATGGCCTTCAAAAAGCTGGTCTTGAACTTTATTTTATTTTTTGCAATTTGAGTGGTACACGGTAATAAATGCATAGAACAACAATAAAGAACAAAGTCACGCATGAAATTCAAATAGTGAAAGCTGATTTCCATAACTTACTTCTGGGATTTCCATTATATCTGCTTCGTAGCGTAAGTTAAGCAATATAGAGTCATGTATGCTGAAAGTGGATAAACCTACCATAAGCTGTTAAGACAGAGAAGAAACAAAGATCACTCAACATAAGAGAGTAGACTGTCAGTAAGAATCAAAGACTAGCAAAGGAAAGCTATATTACATATTTCAATGAAGTGCTGCATTAGAAAATGTCTAACTTACTCCCATCTTTGCAAAGGCTATATATAATATTTATGCAAATTGGGAAAGACTTGGTCTCAAAGTTGAGAAAACCACAGTGAATAGTGAAATGCCCTTGAATTCTTAACAGTTAGGTATACCTTGCAATAGGAAAAAGTAAGAAGCGAAGGAATAAAGACCCTATCAATTGATGGAAACATGAGGGACACAAAGTCAGAGAGTTCTTGTGTCTATACTCCATAGATAAAGCACAGTTTTGGGGAAGTGGAAAGAAAGAGGCTTCCATTTGAAAAGGTGTTAGTTTTAAATGAAATTAAAAGAGACAAATGAGCTTAAGCTGGTATTTTGAAATTTAAATAGTTGCCCAAAGTGAAAAGACCTCACAATATAACAATAGACAAATATTTGTTGAACTAGTTATAGTGTCTTAATAGATGCAAAAAGAAAGGGTTGAGTATCATATATCACTCATCACCAATGAAAATTCGTTCTATGATTCTTTACAATGTCATTCAGTTTGGAACAAAAGCCTAACCATTATTAGGCATGTTAAACACAATAGCAACGAAGGAGCGTATCCAGTTTTCCCTTTTTTGCTTTCTTATGGGTGTGTGTGTAATTGGAGAACATAATATCAGCACAAGGTAGAGATGAATTCATTACCTGTAAGTATAACACCTTTCAAGACCATATCTTTTGCCCCTATAGAATAGTCTCCTTTGGACAAGTTAAGAGTGCGACAGTTAATCTAGTGGCCAGGATAATGTCACGCAGAATGCCAGTAAACCAAGATATTACAGTAATCCTCATTCTTAAGGCTCTGGTCAAGATTTTCATGTACTGAACATGAAAACAGCAACTGGGATGCAGCGCCTCTCTCCTAGTAAATGTGGACACCAATGTTGAGCAGATAATGTAGCTAAAGCTAAACAAACCTTAAAACATAGAAGATGCAAAAAGTATGGAGAGCCCAGAGCAAAAACTGATACTTCGTATTTCCTTCATCTCAAAGTGCCTGCCATCAAATGTTGTACTCTTTTCCGCTGTTCGAAATAGAATGATGTGTATTTCAGAACCATTCTTCAAATCACCGTAAATGAAATGCAAGAACCTTAATTAATTAGGAGGCTCAAGTTCCAGTCTACTTACCTTACCTATTAAACAAATGTAGCAAATAAGGCAGACCATCGTCAACTTTATGAAACTAACTTTCACATTTTAATTTCTATTTGATGTTTCTTGGAATGCAGAAGGGAGAAAAAAGAGGAGGATTTGAATGATAAAAGTAAGACCAATTGTACACTTCAACTAGGCAATGTAGATCTCATAAAAAAATTGCAACTGGTGCTACTCCTTCCATGGTTACCCTCTCCAAGCTTCACACGTAACAAGAATATTCAAGAGAAATAAAATAAAATCCATAGGCATGAAATTAACCGAATGATATGAATTTGAAATGAATAGTCGTCCTTCTATGACATTAATAATCCAAATAGAAACAATTTCCACTATCTTTTAATCACAAGACAAGGCTCAACCCTCAGGCTCCGCAAGCAACAAATTTACCTACCTAAGTGCTTTTATAATTCACACCGAGTAAGAATTTGAATCCATTACTCTACCAAGGCAACATCCAGTATCTCTATTCATATTCAAAGTGCACTTCTACGTGCATATATTTCCTCATAAGCTGCACAATAGATGAAGTAAATTTTGCAAACATTTGGCACTCTTCATGTGTTTTTGCCTCTGAAACAACCCCATGAATGACCAATTTCTTAAGATTTGGACACCGTATAAGCAGACAAGAAACCCAATCTGTGAAAAGGTCATTCACTACTGTCCATCCAAGCTCCAATGCAATCACGTTCTCCAAATAAGAGGAGCCTTGCAAACCATAGTGAAGCAGCCCATCTCTCAAGTCATAACTCAATGACAAACGGCTTAACAGTGGGAAACACAGCGCAATTGTTTCCAAATCAATAATCTCATCCTCATCATCAAACACCACATCCCAAAGCCGAAGCCTTCGCAATTTGGATGATTTGGAGATCATTTGGTAAAATTTTGACCAAATAATAGTGAAATTACTGACGTCCATGATCTCAAGATTTTCAACGGTCTCACCAATATCAAGATGTATAACACTAACATCATCGATCTTGAAATGCTTCAAACTCCCCTTTCCAACGAGTTCAAAAACTTCAAGAGCACAATCTTTCAAATGCAGAGTCTCAAGGCTATCAGCCTCCAACATGAACTTGTCCAAGCTAATTGCTTCAACATATATGGTCTTTAGTGTTGGACTATTCAGCTCAACAGTAACCTGAGCATCAGACATTGCAATCTCAGGATTGATAAGTGTCAACCTTTCAATATTAGGGCAAGCAGTGAGCAACAGATTCAGATCCAATGCTGAGATACTAACATAACTCAATGAAAGGGATTTCAAGCAGGGGAACCTCTGGTAATAAGGTTCAACCCCTGTGATTGAATTATGAGCCAAGACCAATGTTTCCAATCTCTGCCGCCCACATATGTCAAGAATGTTAACATTTGGAGTAGTGCGGACGTTATAAATCAACTCACTTAAGGTTTCCCTTGTGTACATGAGCCAAGCAATAACCGTGGAAGCCGAAAATTCATCAACATCATCCATAAGAATATACAGGCCTTGTAATCCTATTGTTTGAAATATGGTCTGAGTAATCAGGATCTCAAGCCGACTGGTTGTGAGATCGCGATAGACAGGCCAGTCGTCAGAACTGAATGACAGTGTGTGGAGGTGTTTGCGACAAGCTTCTCGCCATTTCCTGCACGTTGCAGATGCTATCACCACATCCCTGGCTGCTCCTAGCCGCGATAATATGTTCCCAATTACTTCCACCGGAAGGTACTCCATGTGAAAAAAAACAACCACCAAGACTTGAATTTTTTTTCCCCGGGGGATCAATCAAATTCAGATAGCAACAACCAAACTGCCAATATGAAAGCCTTGGCAAAGTCTCGTACCAACACCCAATTCACCAAAATGATCCTATCTACCAAAAGCGGGGAACATCGAAAAATGATAAAGAAAATTGGAAAACATGGTATCTAGGTTCTGAATTAAGCCAACCAAGTGCTATCCAAAAGAGGATATGGTCCGTTATCCCATACCCGTTAAATTATCACCTCCAAACCCGTACATGAGCGACCTCTCCACTTATTGGCAATTATTTTCGAGTCAGATGCTTAAAATATTGGCATTCACGTAATGGGAGAAGATAATCTACCAACAAACTGATCTGAGTTCAAACCCAAACAAGTGGACATCCGGAAAACACCAAGGCACGGTACCGAAACAAATTCGATATCACGAAACATGTGTGCAACATGCCATCATATGAAACCAACCCACGAAACACAAGAGTTCCAACCCAGTTGCAACAATGAACTTCAATTCAGAATAAGGAGATAAAAAATGGGAGATTCAAGCGAACTCAGATGAGAAAAACGCTGAAGCTGATTGATCGATTGAATAGAGAACAGTTATACCTGGAAGACCTTGCCAGAGATCACCAAAAGGGATTGAAATGACGTGTACACGCACCATTGAGAGAGCACGTTTTGGAGAAGGAAGAGTGTGTATGAGGTAATTGATTGGTTGGACGAGGTAGATGGCTGATAGGGTCAAGACGAGATTGATTATAGCGCAATTTTGGGAGCGAGATCCGACAACCTAGAGAGAGAGAGGGGGACTGCAAGCAACTACTGTACTATTTTTAACTTCAATAAGTCTAGATACACTGCATCCAACCACTATATCGTCCACTACATGTTTTGTAGGATTCACTCTGGGTCCCAAAAAAATACAGAAAAATGTCCATAAATTTTAAAATAATATATTATGGGGCCTGTAAAAAATCAGCTCCAACAAATATCGATAAGTATTATTTCTTGATTCGTAGGGGTGAAACTGTGCAGTTGAACAGTTTCGCCCCTACAAATCAAAAAATAATATTTACCGATATCCGTTGGAGCTGATTTTTTACAGGGCCACATAAAATATTATTCTAAAATTTATAGACATTTTTCTGTATTTTTTTGGGACCCGGGGTGAGTCCCACAAAAAATATAATGGATGATGTAGTGGATAGATGGTAGTGTATGTAGCATCCCTTTTAACTTCATCTTCTTCTCTTGGTTTTTTTTTCTGGATTTTCCCATTCTTTTTCTTGTTCTTTTTTATTTTTATTTTGGAAAAATTACGTGAAAAACCCAGGTTTTGACCATGGTAACAAATCGAACCCCTACTATGTTCGGTTTGGGTCTCAAAAACGACAAATCGAACCTATCTACTGCGCACGGTCCCCAATAAAATTTTTACAAATTTTTACTCTATTTTCTCTATCCACTCGTTATCCAAAAAACCTCCCTCAAAACTCAAACCAAATAGTTCGTTTTGAATTTCGAGAAAGGTTTTTTGGATAATGACCGGAGAGAGAGAAATAAAATTTTTACTCAAATTTTCACTTAAAAATTTGAGTAAAAGCTTCATTTGGTATTGTGCCCAAGCACAAATATGCACAAATTTGAGTAAAAACTCCATTAATGGCAATATTGTAAATTTAAAGGTGTAAAATTTGCCTTCAAAAATTTGAGTAAGGGTTTGAGTATAACCAAATTTGAGTCTAAATTTGAGTTTTGGTTTGGGAAATGAGTGGAGGAGGGTTTTGGGTGATTTTTTACTCAAATTTGAGTTTGAGTCAAGATTTGAGTAAGGAGTGGAGATATTCTTATAGACCATGTGCAGAGGGAGAGATTGGGTTTTAAGACCCAAAATGAATACTAGACCGCGATTAGGATTAAGACATGTTGTTTTGCTTATATGTAGATATGGCAATCTCAATCCATATTTTTTAAACCCGTCCAACCCGCCCACTTATAATCCAACCCAATCCGCCCATATTTTGTAATGGGTTGATATGGGTTCAACCCATGTAAACCCATATTTACATGGGTTTATATGGATTGAAAATGGATCAAATATGGGTTAGACTTAAAAAACCCAAACTCTCATATTTTTCTATCTTCTTCCTCGTCGCTGTCGCATTTTCTGTTGTTTGATCTGTAACTCTACGTACACACAACAACATGACAGTCAAATATGGGTTGGACTTAGCTGACTTCCTGTCGTTCCCAAAATAATACTGTAGTAAAGATTAGTTCGAGGAAAATTTAATTCAAATCCGGCATAATATCAATTGATTTTTTTATGACAAATGGTGGAAAATTAGTTCGACAAGAGGTATTTTGGTTACACAATGCTACTTTTTGCTACCACTCTAAAAGCGTACGTGCAGAAATTGAGCATGAAAGTTCAATCGAGATTGAATTATTAATTCGAAGGTTCGACTCAAATTCACCTGTTATATACTACTTCCTCCGTCCCCAATTATCTGCCTCAACGAAAAGTCGTGCAATTTTTGGATTGAAAAAAAAGCACTTTCAAGCATCATTTTTAAAGTTTCCGCTACACCAAATTAAAGTACTTCATTAGCTCTTTAATATGTTGCAAAGAAATTCAAAAAATTATGCCCGGATGTAAAAAAAAGATTAAGCAACCTATCTTGGCTCTATTAAATGCAAGGGAAAAAAATACAACCAGCTTACCAAAAATAAAATACAACCGAAAGCAAAATTCAGTTCTAATAAAGTATGGACGTTGATCCTACAGCTTAGAAACTTCCTAGTATTCTTTTAATTTTTTTATTGGGTCGGGAGAAAAGGGAAAATAGGTTGGGTCGGGTGGGTTTGGACCTTTTTTTTTTTTTTGATTCCTCTCTTTGAATAAAACCAATAATACACAAAAAATTGATGCAGAACATACAATTTTTTTTAAAAAAAAATTGGCTTATATAGTCGAAAGACCCCACGGAGTTTTATCCATTTGTGAACGTGTTTCAACCCATATCGGGGGAAGACAATAGAGAAGGAAAAGAAGGAAGAGGGAAACGGGGACGGGGGAGAAGAGGGGGGAAAAAGAAAAAAAAAAACGGGTCAGGTCGGGCGGGTTTGGGTTTAACTTGATCCATATTCGACCCGACCCGCTTCAACATGTTTACTAATTGACCCGTATTTGACCCGCGACCCGTTTCAACCCGCACAGACCCGCCTATTTACCACCTCTACTGATATGCGAGGAGTTTTTGTGGAAATTTCGGGGGGATAAGTAGAAGTGTAAATTTGTGACTCAAAAAAAAATACTAGTAATAGTTTAAAATGGGATGGCAGGCCAACCATTTGAGAATAATCTAGGCCTGACACGGCTGAAGCCGTCGTGTTGTCTTCATACCTACAGTAATAATCTGTTTACAACACTCGTGTTGTATATTATCGCGTCTATTATTTTTGTATTTTTTGTAAAAGAAAAGAGACAATTGTTAGACAATCACAACTTTAAGTAGCACACTTATTAATCTGTAATTTGAGTAAATTCTTGCTAGCTTCATATCTTCTAAGAGCATCCACAATGGGTGTGCTAACTAGTGTGTTAATCGTGTGTGCTAAGACTTAGCAAACAAAAATGTCTTTTTTGTGCCACAATGCATGTGTGTTAGAGTGTGCTAGAGTGTGTTAAATCTAGTAGTATGTTAGTATGGTTATCAAGTTTAGCAACCAAGCTAACAAACAATAAGTGGGTCCTATTTCCATAAATTCAACCTTGAACCATAAAACATAAATGCTCCCATGCCAATACTTTCTTTTTTGAAAACTTACCGTTAGCTTGAACACCAAAGGGCAAAAACCCACCAAAGGGCAAAGTAACTTACCGTTACTTTCTTTTTCTATACTCCGTATATGTGTTCTAACACCAAAGGGCAAAAACCATCCCTCCCAGCAATGGATCCCACTAATTTGAATAATTTCGACCATTTTGAGTCCCAGTCATATGAACTAAACTCATCTTTTAACTTTGAGTCCCGTTGCCTTTCATCCTTTCATTCAATACAGATATAGCCGTTGCCTTTCATTCAATACAGCTATAGCCATTGTAAAATTTATAGAATTAAAGAGTTAACACATTCCTAACTAACCCATTGAGGTACTCATATATATCCTAACACACTCTTAAGTTAACACACACTCGTGGGACCCATTTTTTATCCTAACACACACCTTAACAAACATTTTGATACACAAATATAACACACCCATTGCGGATGCTCTAACCCACCAATTTGCATGAATTTTGCAATATCTCAAACGTCACCGGGTCACATGTACACTTTTCATGTTGACACGAACACACGAGTGGAGTGAAAATAGAAAGACCGATAATTTATACTACCTCCGTCCCAAAATGTTTGTTCGGTCGGTAAAACGAAGACTAAAAAGTAATGCACTTCTCTCACAAAAGAATTTAACCTTTTTTCATAAATTAAAAGAACTCATCGATATCCAGTGAATTGTTAAAAAAAAAATTGAATTTTTCTTTAAAAAATTGTATTATTTTTACGTTATTATTTTGCAAACCGGACAAACATTATGGGACGGACGGAGGGAAAAATTTATATCAAAAGTTACACCTTTCCCCAGAAGATTTTTTTAAAAATCTAGACCTTCCAAACACATATGGACTTCCAGAATTAGGCGCACAACCAACACAACGGTTGTGCGCGTATCATTTTTGAATTTATATACCTCACTGAACCGAAAAAAGAACCGGTTTCCATTAAACCGGTTCGGTTTCTTCTCCTGGGGACCTGAACTGATCTGCGATCGCGCATTCGTCAAATCTCAACACAGGAGAGAGAGAGAGAGAGAGAGACGATGAATTTGACAGCTAGACGAAGCGGAGGACTATTCGAAGGTCTATACAAGGTCCTTATGCGCCGTACCTCCGTCTACGCCACATTCGTCATCGCCGGCGCTTTCGCCGGAGAACGGGTTTGCTTTCAAATCTCCTCTCCCGTTCACTCCTTTTTAATTCTCCTATATGTATATATATTCGTTTACTTAATTTTATTTGGATCTGAATTTCGACATCATCCTAACATTTTGGTTGTTGAGATGTATAATTGAGCCTCAGATAGACGTGTAGGGTTATATCGTACCAGTAGACATTGTTGAGAATTCGGCCAAACCAACGCGCAAAGAATTATCAAGAACGGAAAACAAGAACGCTAGACACTTAAGACTTTTACGTGAAGCAAGTATTATAACCTAGGATTTACATCACCAAGCGTGACAGACATTGGGAAATTTGATTGGATTTGCTCATATAGGGTTAATAAGTTGTGTTTTGATGATCTTCTTTACCAAAAAAAATGAGAAGTTGTGCTTTGATGACTAGATTGGTCGGAGTTTGACTTGTTCGAATTGTTTCCGATGAAGTGTTCAATTTATGTGTTTATGCAGGCAGTGGATTATGGAGTTCACAAGCTCTGGGAGTACAACAACGTTGGGGTATTTCCATTATAATCATACCACGATTTAGTTTGTATTTGTTCTGGTGCATGTTGATTTCATTTCTTTTAACTGAAATAGTTCTATGATATAATCACCGTTCTGATGTGGTACTACTGTGATATGCTAAAGACCAGACGTGCATGATTTGTTACAACTAATTTTCTTGGATGGGAAACTGGGCAGCTATTCAGCCCCTGTTTGAATCTCTGATGTGTATTAATACAAACTTTAGATGAAGATTTTATTTGTATCTTTGTCGTGGTATGACTTTTAAGTGGTGTAAAATTACTGTGTTCGTGTCTCCATTTTTTTATAATTGTGGTGTCCAGTATCCATGTCTGTCTCCCCCGCCATGCGTATTCATGCTACGTAGTTCGTTGGTAACTTGGAAGATAGTAGGTGATGAATTTCAACCACCGTACAGGTTCTTTTTCTTTGGTTAGAGCCTAACTAATTTTTCCTTCTTCTCTTGACTGACACAAGGCTTAAACCATTTTTCGGTTTGTTTTGAAGCATTGGTTTTTGATGAAGTATGTGTTAAGAGAGCATGAGGCTTGTGTCTAGGTTGTAAGCATTGATTTTGGAACACAATCTTGTCTTATAGCCTAGTGTGTCCTAAGAATCGATTTCTATCAACTAGCTGGTTGTGATTTTGTGTATTACATGGCGAAGATTATTTTTCCGCTATATTTTGTAGGAATCCTTGTAAGTGCCGTTTGGCTACGAAATAAAATTTCCTTGATAAGGAAAATTGTTGTATGACCTCCTCTTTTTTTTTTTTTTAATCTCCACGGATCTAAGGTAAAATAGTCATTGTCAATAAATCTAGCTTGTTTGTCATGATGCACAACTTTGTTCCCTTCATCATTGGACAATCTTTTCTTATTTCATATTTTGTTTTTGAAGCATCAATATCTGTAACTAGCTGGTTGTGTTTTTGTGTTACTTGGCCAAGAAGGTTTTGGTTGACTGCATACAAACTCAGTATGTAGTGCGCACACTGAAATAGTTAGATTGCTTTACTTTCAAGGAACTTCCTTTAGTTTCTGTGTCTTTTGATTGATGAACTTTTGGTTAGTCTTGCAAACTGAATATTTGGAATTGACAAGCTTGCCCTCCATTTCCTACAGACGAAAGAAATAGTATGAAAGAACCTTGTTATTGATGTCACTCTAAAGCCTAAACTTAATTTACTAGAAAGCATACAAGACTCTGCGCTATTCACATTCTTGTTTTCTTTACCTTATTGTAATGGACGCAGACTCTTTCCTATCATCTCCAAATGTCAAATTTCATCTCACTTCTTAAAACCCAAGACCTGTATAATTTTAGGTCTCCATGTTAGTGCCAAAGTGTATGTGACATCCAAATTGTAAACATTGCTATGCGAATAGAATTCTAATTTGTGAACATCATCAATAAAGAAACTTGAATTTATTTGCAAATTTAGCTCCTTTGATACATTAGGATTTAGGACTCCACAATCAACACAACCAACGAAATTCATGACAGATATGACAACTCACTTAAGTGGTCAAGTGGGTCTGTGTTCGCTTTGAGCTTGGAACATTGAAGTGATCAGAGAAAGAAAAGGATGCCCAAAACTACATAGCTGATAGCAGTATATCTATTCATTGGTTTTCATACACACTATACAGGATTCTATAGGAGTGGTTTCTACCAAGAAATCATGCAAGATCTTGTCCATCTTTGTATTTTGTGTGGCTTGTTCTGTGGTTGGTTTCCGTCTTTCTAATCTTATTGCTGTGCCTGACTGTGCACGTGGTGCCAATGTATACAGAACGCTTACTCCTTAATTATTCCGGCCAATAGTTGAATCTGTTGCCCTTCTTTATCATGCTTGCTGCTGTTTCAACTGTCCATACTTGTTGTCTACTTATATTTCTGACTGAGTTTTATAAACTGTATAATGCAGAAGCGGTACGAGGATATTCCAGTTCTGGGACAGAGGCCAGTTGAATGAGTTGCCAATCTATTTTTTCTTGTCTCCCTGGAGTGAAAAATGGAACATTGAACATTTCTTTTTGATCCTTGAATAAGTAGTCCTTTATAGGAGCAATCTGACCATTGATGGTTCATATCATTTATATTGTCGGGTTTTTCAAGCTTGGTTTGTATTTTTGTGGGTCTAGCAGAATCGACAGCTGTGAACAATGGATCCGATGTAGACTCAATTGCTAAAGTTCTTACTCTCAGCAGAATACTCTGCGTGTTAATTTTATAGCGCTTAATATTTTCTTTCTTGATTATGCATTTACCTTTTTCACATATCCTAGTTTAGAAGAAGCTTTGATTGGATTTTTAGGTTCAAAATTCAGCACTCAGGCTGTGTTTGATCTTGGATTTAGAGGCGGGAAAAAAAAAGGAAGGGAAGAAGATACAAACTTTTGTTGGATATGTTTGAATACCTTTCCCCGATCCAAACGCGCTTATTCTAAATCTTTTTTCTCCGAGTCTTGCTTTTTTTTTTTTTTTTTGAACGGCACTCCGAGTCTTGCTTTACTCTATTTCTTTGTAGTATCATTTTTCCTTTGTTCCGATTATGAACATGTGCTTTTTTTTTTTTTTGAAAGGGTGGGAGGGGGCAACCAGCGTAGCAACCCCCTTGGGGGTGACCATAGAGGCTCTCTATCCGCTGTGGAATGTCCGGTTCGAGCCATAGCTACTGTCCGGGAAGACAGGTTGTCACCACAACACCATCTAGGTGCAAGTGGGCATAATGCTTTATCCCACACCCCTTGCCACTTGACAAGGCTCGAAACCGAGACCTTACCTGGGGATGAGGGGGCACCTGCCCACTTGGCTACCACCCTCGGTGGTATGAACATGTGCTTGAGTTGCTTGTTTTCGAGTCACTTGTATAATCAGAACTATTCATAATTTACTTACAATAAGAGTCCTATTAGCTTTAAGTAGGCTATGTTCTGAATCTTGTATTTGCTGAGGGTAGTTTTTTCGAAAACTATTTGACAATTTTTCCCTCAATTTTTTAATCAAACAATAAATACTAAACTTGCCTTTCTGTTTTGTATTTTCTTTGTCTATTCTCTCCTCCTTTTTTTCCTTTCTCTTCATAACCAAAGATTCCAACACATAAATGAGTACAGAGTCCAATAGTGATGCAGCAATGAAATACTGCAAATAAGATTAGTTGAACACTTCCTCGTCTCGTACTAAAACAACAACATTCATTATTGTAAATGACGAGATTTCTCATTGATTGGTGATACTATCACGTAATATCACTGTCATATCTAATATCTGCTCTAAATGTACAACCAAACATCATACTATCTTACTTCGGTTTATATGCATTTACACTTTTTCGTAAGCAAATATAATGGTTGTTTTATATCACCAACTTATTCACCTCTCATATGGCTCCCTATGTGGCATGGTAAATTCTATTAGTATTATTGTAATGGCAAATCCCACATGTACATTTCTAGCGTGAGTTGTGTAAACACCCAAAAAAAAAAGTTCAGATAAACAATAAATTTTTTATTTAAATGAAAATTATGAATTTTTTTTCTTGTACTATCAAGAGACCTGCCTGAGCTTTTTTTTCTTTTTGATAAAAAGGATAAAAATAAAAAATAAAAATAAACCCCTAGACGAATCAGATATGGGCCCTAGTTATTACGGAGGCCCAGTAAGTGTTGGATCACGCGTAGGGGGAGAAATTCTCATGTGTTTAGGGTTCGCGCCGTTGGAAGTTATTTAGCTCACAACGAACAGTGTACTCTCTCTCTCTCTCTCTCTCTCTCTCTTCTAAGTCATCGGCCATCACAAACCCTAATCCAGGGTTTTCTCCTCAGGTGCAGTCTATCTCTCTCTCTCTAAACCTCGTGTTACTAGAAATTTTCATTTGGATCTGCGTATTAAGCTAGCAGATGCTGAGAAAATCTGACGAAAACTAACAGAAATGAAGTTTTGCTTTTGCTTTTTCTGTTTGATGATTTTCGATTTTCTAATCATCTAAACGGGGTGTTATTGGTGGTAAATTGAAACTTGGCTTTATGGTTGGACTATGGTCGGAAGATGTTGAAGCTTAAACTCTTATTCAATGTTTGATGATGATTTTTCTGTTTTGGTTGCAGTGTGTAAGCTGAAGCAAGGAGAACTTTTCAGCTATGAGGTATGTGAAATTATGATCTTGTGGATGGTGTCCCCTGTTTCGCGATTTAGAATGTTTGTTTCGCTGTTGTGGTGGCTTGAAGGTTTGAGATTTATTGAGGGTTGAATGCATTTTATATGAATCTGAAGATGATTCTAGGCGGCAAATTTTTGTGATGTTAAGTCTCGGTCCACCTTGTTTTAATGAATCTGGTGGGAGACATTTATTTCCGTCGGAGATACCACAATGAATTTTGCTCCTTAGTCAGAGCTGCTCTTACACACATTCTAAATCCAAACGAATTACACTGCAGCAAATGGCTCGTTTCTAATTTCAACGAAGCTGCGAAACATGTCAAACTCAAATCCCTGGTGCCAATTGGCATGAAGGCTCCTAGATCGAATGTGAAGCCAAAAGAGTGAATTGCAACTGGATTTTGGAGTAGAAAATGCTCTTAATGCTAAAAAAAATGAGTATTTAAACAGGTAATAATGAAATATAGATTTGGCTCTTTGTTTGGAGTGAGGGATTTTGGATGTTAACCTGAGAGCTGCCAAATTGCCACACAAGTTCTCCAAAAATTTTGGGATCTCCAGACAAGCCTTCAAAGTAGTTTGGGATCTCCATGGCTGCAGAGCAGAATGCTCTAAGTTTCCTGATTTATGAATTACGTTGTTTATGGGGCATACGAGCAGCCTTTTTGGATTCGCTGGAAATTGGAAAAACATTGTTGTGTCAGTGCATTTGTTTCCCCCCATGTAGTCTGGGAGTTCTTCGACGTTCTTTACTGCTCTTGTGGCTATATCTAATATGTTTGCATTTTGTTGGTTGGTGTTAAACTCTAGATGAACCTAGATTCTTTTCCATATTTTACCAAATTTGGTAATCAAAAGTTGTCACTTCTTTATAGCTATTTATTGTCACGCAGTGTTCATTCATGAGTGCTCTACTGCTCTTTCTATGTTTTGGAAATGCAACTGTCTTGATTTTTGCTTTCATGGCAATCTCATTTTTATCCTTCCTAACCATGTAGTTGTTTTCACTTTAAAAATGTATAGTAAGCTTCAAAGTGATGCATTGAGGGAAGCAATCACTCAGATTAGCAAGGATGTCAAGGAGAAAAAGCGCAACTTCACTGAATCCATTGAGCTCCAGATTGGGCTGAAAAACTATGATCCTCAGAAGGATAAGCGTTTCAGTGGTTCCGTTAAGTTGCCTCACATTCCTCGTCCCAAAATGAAGGTTTGCATGCTTGGTGATGCTCAGCATGTGGAAGAGGTAATCCTACATTGACAAAGTAATGAATCTAGGACTTTCAAATTTGTACATTTTTTTAGAATGGAATCTATATTTCCTCATTCTTAATAGTGACTTTTTTGGTTTGAACTCTTCTTCAATGGAAAAGAGTGAGCAATGTTATCTCCACGCGATTACCTGCAAAACAACACTAATCATGTTCAAGATCATCCATTCCTCACTGTCCCTTCAACTTCAATTATAAACTTTTGTCCTTCTAATTTGTCAATTTGGTTCAGTTGGCAACTTCTGTCCACTTTCCACCAAAAGACACCACGTGGCAAGGAAACTTTCCTACTTCGGCCCCTTAAGTACTAAATTTTCCCCCTTTGGTAGTTTTTCACTTGTCAACTTTGGCCCTTCTAGTTGGTGCCATTTCGCCCATTCCATGCAAACTAGACCACATTGACAAAACCCTACTAGTTTAATGACCAAATTGGGAAAAGTTAAATTTTAAATGCCATAGTGAGACTTGACTTGTACTTTTTGGGGTGTGGATTATGTCTTCACCATATCTTTTGGTGGTGATTGTCCATTTTTTCCTTTATTTGTTTTGGCTAACTATTGCACGCTGGTAGGGAAGGAACTATGCAAAATCATGAAGGGCTTTTTCGTTTGGGGGCTTTAAAGCCCTGCGCACGGTCCTCAATACATTTTCTCTATATATATCTCTCCTTCAAAACCCAAAACGAACAAGCCCGAAAGAACTGTGGGAACTTGCAAGGATGTTTTTCTTGGAGACTTCCCTTTTTGCATGTGAGCGATGGACTCTTAAGAGAAGCAGCATAGTGCTGCAATTCTAGGTTTCTCACGTTCTTATTTGTAACAGTATGCCTAATGTTGCCAATTACTTGTATCCTAAGATGGAATGTTTCTGCTTATGGTTGTTTCAGAACTGGGTCAGGATCTAGTGTCCTTTATCTTGAGCTGATCATTTTTTCTTGACTTGCAGGCTGAAAAGATAGGCTTGGAGTATATGGATGTGGAAGGGCTGAAAAAGCTTAACAAGAACAAGAAACTGGTCAAGAAACTTGCTAAGAAATACCATGCCTTCTTAGCATCAGAAGCTGTCATCAAGCAGATTCCCCGACTACTAGGCCCTGGTCTCAACAAAGCAGGCAAGTGTGTTTTACGAATCAAACATGAATAGTCTGTTGACTCTGTTATCTTGTTATTTGACATCAACATTTCTTTTTCTGCTTTTCTGTTCTTTTACTGCTGCATCTGAAAACACTTTTCTGGATGGTGCTAGTCTCTCTGTTGCTTGTTGGAGAAGCAGTGCTAACTTTCTTGTCTTCAAGCACTGTATCCATTTTTTTCCACTTTTATTTTTTTATTCTCTCTTTTCGGTGACTCACATGTTTTACATAATATGGTCGGATTTAGAAACATATTTGTGTATTGTGTAAGTTCAAGCTTTCTTTTATTGTGTGCTGGCACTTATTACCGATGTATGAACTACCTAGGCATTTTTTCCCCATGTTAGTAGGTTTTATTTTCCGATGCGTACTTGGTTTCCAATGGCCTAGCTGCAGTACTGAGTGGGTGCATTTATGAGGCTAGGCTGCTAGTACAAGGAGTGTTCCACTATTGGTGCAATTTTATTTGCTTTTTAAGTTGATGGGACAAGAACTGGATCCAACACAGCCTCCCAGTAGAAGGGAATTAATTTTCTGTTTGATCGTAGGGTTGGCATAGAAACTCACTTTGTTATTTGCATAATTGTGAAAGGAATTATTGATTTTTGCAGTTGCTTGACTCGTATGTGTGAGTTCCGTGTCTTTGCATGTATCTGACTGGTACCACTTCTGTCTATTCAGGGAAGTTTCCCACCCTTGTCTCGCACCAGGAGTCTCTCGAGTCCAAAGTAAATGAGACTAAGGCCACAGTGAAGTTTCAACTGAAGAAGGTTCTCTGCATGGGAGTTGCTGTTGGCAACTGCAGTATGGAGGATAAGCAGATCTTTCAAAATGTTCAAATGAGCGTCAACTTTCTTGTTTCATTGTTGAAGAAGAACTGGCAAAATGTGAGTTTGTTCCCCCTCCTCACACTTACTGTTCTTTACATGTAGGATAGTGTCAAGGTTCTAAAAGACGTTAGGCGCTCCCAAGTCGGCCGGGTACCCCCTAGCACCTAGGCGGGGACTAATCGGCCGCCTAGCACCTAGGCAGGGGACTAGTCGGCCACTTAATCGCCTAGGCGTTGAACCCCCGCCTAGCGCCTAGGCGGGGACTTTTAGAACACTGGATAGTGTTATCTTGCATATCTGGCCTATTCAGCTATTCTAGTCATTCCTTTTCTTGGCTTGGGCCGCTTGGCTATCCCGATAACTATTATTCTTCCGTCATTAAACACTTAGATTTGTAGAAAACTAGTGTTGAATTATGTGGTCCGTTGCTTTCACATTTGCATTCTGTTTGTAACTTGAGGGAAGAAATGGAAAAGAAGGGAAAATGATTAAGAAGGAAATGAAGGAGAAAGTTAAAGAGAAATTAGAGGGAAAGTTGCTTTTGTTTTTGAAGTTTTCCCTTCTCTTTCTTAAAGAAGATAACTTTTTAAAATTTTCTCTTCCTTTCCACTTCTTTCCACAAGTTCCAAACGGAGCCTAAATTCCAAAACCTCTGCTTTCCACCCCTTTCCCCAGAACAAGTTCACAGAAGTAAATAATTTATTCAAATAATAGTGATTCTTGTTGGTAGTCAACTAAACTTAATGCCTTTCTCTGTGGCTCATGTCTGGGACTCTTGTTCTCTGTGTGGTGCACTCAAGGGCTTGTTTGGTAACATTTTTGTTTTCTAGTTTTGTGCTTGGAGGAAATTTTGGGTAGAATCATGAAATAGCTATTCTGATCAGTAGTTCATATGGTAATTTCCATAGCATTTTAGTTTTTTGGTACAGTGCTTGTGTTCAGGAAATCATAAAACTGGAAACAAACATGTACACCTTTTTGGCCTCAAATTTCAAACAATGGCGGCAGTTTTAAGAATTCCCCAAATAGGAAACAAAAAAGTCGATTACCCTTATTTTTGTAACATGCTATAGTTCTGGTCCATTTCTGCCAATGCATTAGGCTCTTTAATGATTCTTGTCATGATTGACTGGCTAGCAATGAATCTATGAATGGATGTCAAGGAGTTCTTTTACTTAGTTGAAGTAGATGGTTGGATTTCTTGGCTTTTTTTTTTTTGGTACAAGCAAGAACAACAACATAATGTACAACTCTATCTAAGGCAGAGCTTGAATTCTAAACGTAGATTAACTTTGAACTTTCTCTAACAATATTCTACTCGTAATTGGATATCAGGTTAGGTGCTTGTATCTGAAGAGTACCATGGGGAAGCCGGTTCGCATCTTCTAAGGAGTCTTTTATTTGAGCTGTTCTACTGAGGAATTTAGTTTGAGCAAATTCCGAGAAAAGTTATTCCTGGATTGAACATTTTTTCCCGTTTTTGTTAGCTTTCTAGTTTGTGATACTTCTTGAAATGCCATTAAAACTTTGTAATGCTTTGTATGCTATGTGTTTTTATGGAGAGGAACTATAAATCATCCATTCAAGAAAGTTAAAACAACTAAAAATCTTTTATAGTTAAATAGTTGAACTGGGTTTGCATGAGATTTTTGTTGGGTTAAACAGGGGAAATGATATAGGTCGCTTTTTGTTGCAATACTAATCCGACTGACCTAGATTTTTTAGAGGGGACACAATACCCTTTGACAGAGTTCAATGGGGGAAAACGTATTCATGTAGCCTGTCTGAATTGTGTTCAGTTTTGTTAGGTTTGCTATTAATCAGACCGTTGCACTTCTGAACAAATATATGATGCAGACAGCTGAGACCGGATTATGGTTTGTGAAATCGCTTTCCTTTGGTCCCAAGAGTTCCTTCTTATCCTCCAATTGGTTAGCTATTCCATCACTTTTAGACTGTGTTTCGGTTGTGAATACAAGGGTTATACGGTGAGAATGACATGGATTTAGATAACAAAGGTGAGAATGACATGGATTTAGATAACAAAGATTAATGGAACATTCAGAACAATGCTTTTGGTGGGAGTTAAACTAGAGATTTGTATTCGCAAGGTACTTGTTTTCGTCAAAGGTAACCCTTTGTGCCTTTGAGTTGATCTAAATATAATCTTAGGAGTGTACATTATGCACAATACAGAATTGCACAGAGTACCTCGGGCAGTACACATTTCTTTTTGCATATGATCCACACTTCTAAGGACAGTAGACCTGTGTACCGAAAAAAATATATAAGATTGCATGCACGTGTGCTGCTGGTACGCATGCAAATGGATACATAATCCGAGCCGTCCTTCTCGGTATTTAATGAATGAAATGAAATTTCATCTCGGCTGCAGTACTCCTGCACTACAAGGTCGCCGGTTCGTAGAAATGGCCCTCAAACAAACTATGGCACACCTTTGCAATAAACATACTGTACCAGCTAGCTGTAGGTTTACATCACATCCTTCTAACATGTGTTGGAAGAAAAAACAAATTTTGTTGTCCTTTGTCTTGTTGGGGAAAAAATGTTGTAGTACTACTCAAGTTTGAGTATTTTGGTGGTGCAGGCACTTCGCGTGTGCATTTAAATATGTGTTTGGTCCAAAAAAGAAAACCAACTTCATTGGTCAAGTAAACCAACTTCATTGGTTCAATTATGCTAACAATGACAAGACATTGCCAACTTTCCTCAAGTGTGTGCAAGTGGACATAACTTTTCAGCCTTTCTGTTAAATTTTTCTGGCATTTTTCACTATGTAGTGAAGGAATGAAACTACAAGAAACTAAAATTTTTGGGTTAGTGAAACCTGATTCAGCTCTACTTGCGCTTTCCAGACTTTCGAGGTTTGATTTGCCCGGTCAGGTTTCCGCAACCTAAACAACGGTATTAAGATAATTGGTGATGTAAACTTCATATTATAAATATATGTTGTACGCAGATGATGTAACTCGTTGTTTTTAAAAATTGGAGAAAACTATGCAACTTAAAAATTGTTTGAATTCCTTCGCGAGTTATGTATCTTGCGATTTGGCCAATTCCTCAAGAGCTCTTTTTTTTTTTTTTTTTTGGTTAAATCAAAAGCCAAATAAATTGTTTAGAATTGTTAATATTCCCTCCGTCCCAATTTAAATGTTCCCTACAGTTTTTTTGTTAATTTTCAAACCCAAAAAATATACTTCTACATATTATTTTTTATTTTCTTACACCAAATTAAAGGGCTTGAGTACTTTAATACTCCTTCCGTCCCTAAATAAGTGTCCGGCTCGCAAACCTAGGCCTTACAAAAGATGCATATTTTTCGTTAAAAAATCTAATTTTTTTCCACAATCTAATAGAACTCATTGCTATCTATTGATTTGTGAAAAAAAAATTAATCTTTTTATCGAAACAAATGCATTGTTTAGATGGTGTTTTGAAAATTTTTAAATTTGGTTTTTGGGTAATGAGTGAAGAGAGAAATTAGGGTAATAATTGAAGATAGAGATGACGAGTGGAGAGAGATAGAAAGAGAAATGAGAATAATGATTGGAGAGAAGAGAGTGAAATGAGAGTAATGATTGAAAATATGGGTAATGAATTTTTTTTGAGTTGATTTTTTTTTTAAATACAAATCCGAACAAGGCATTAGGTTTGCGCGCTGGACACTTATTCAGGGACGGAGGGAGTAGTACTTTAATTTGGTGTAAGAAAATTAAAAATAATAATATGTAGAAATATATATTTTTGAAATTTAAAAATACACGTAAAATCGTAAGAGACATTTAAATTTAAATTGGGATGGAGAGAGTAGTAAATAATTATTCATTGATAGAGAATGAATGGAATAATTGAGGGCTGGAAATAAACACTAGAAAAGGACGGATTAAAAAAAAAAAACTAGAAAAGGAAAAACAATAAACGTGAGGGAATTTAACTTAAAGTTGGTTGAAATCGTCGCCGGAATAAATAAAGAACCAAGGGGCGGCGCGCCCCCTGGGAAAATTATAGGCGGTTTTGTCACCGGGTAGTTAAATTTAGGGCATCCTCTCTCTCTCTCTCTTAAATACCTGTCCACTCTCCACTCCACTGTTGCCAAATTCCTCTCTCTCTCTCTTTCTCTCTCTACATAGCAATCTCCGTATTAACTAACTCCCCGGCGGCGATCAGTCATCACTCTCTGTAAGATTTTCACTCTGCGATCTACATAAAGCCCTTGCCTTTCTGCAATCTGTTGTAGGTTTTTTGTTTTTATTACACTTTCGCTGTTTTGTTCTGTTCATGTTCAACATTCTTTGGTTGATGCGAGCGTGAGCGTGTGTTCATATAATTGTGCATGATTTGAATCTATCGATTGCTCGTGGTGGACTGGTAATTTTTTAGTATTTGGTGGAAGCATTTCTGCAGTTTCTGTTGATTTTATTTGCCTTTTGTTTTTGGCTTGCTGAAACTTCTGGATAGAATTATGGTGTCACCGCTGTGAGGGGAAGTTTGGAAGTTTTTGTTTTGATTTAAGTAGAAAACCAATAGAGGGAGATTGCATGTTAGTGGCCGATGTGGAATTCTCGTGGGATTTTCTAATTTTTAGCAAGGAAAAAGGAGAATGTGCAGTGTGTCGTACGTGTGCTTAGTATATATTATTTACATCATTGATAGTCGGACGGGGAGGGATTAAAGGAATTTAGCATCTTTTGTTCTCTCAAAATCTGTTTTTGGCTGTTTGTGCTTGAGTTGTGTTTGAAAAACACCTGGTTTTGTTTTGTTTACAAGAATTTAGTGCCTTTAAGATATATTCAAAACCTAGAAAGAATTGTAAAGTTCTGGCTAACTTCTCCCATTGCCAATCTTAAAGAATTGTATCCCAAAAAATATTTCGAAATGTCATTTTCTTTGAACTTTTTTTTTTTCGTAAACTAAAATCATATTAAAGCAAACCAACTACAAACATAACAACAAGCAAAAACAGCTACTAACCCCAAAACAATTAGGGGGGGAAAATCCTCCTAGGATAGGTTCTGAGTAGAGGCTTTAACGCCCCTCCAAGAACACATACAAGCACGAATATCCCTTGTGATGATCCCCTGCGAGGAAGAAGAGTCCAAAACCTGATGCTGAAAAATCCAACCATTATGCTCCCTCCACAACCAGTAAATTGTTGCTGCCAAACACAACTTGAAGACATTATGAGCATAGTCCATAGAAGAGCCAACCCTATACTGCCTTGCCTGCTACAGAACTCCAGACAAATCAACCAAGCCACTATTAATCCCATTACACCAAAATAAAAGACCAAACTTGCAAAGCATAGCTGCAGGAAAAGCAAAGATGGGAATGGGACTCAACATCATTGAGACAGAGAACACATTGGGGATCCACCTGAATACCCCAAAAGTATAGCCTATGTTAATCAGACCTTTCAGGATACTCGCCTTTGTCGTTAGATTAAGTTACTGGACTTTCTTGTAAAGAAGTGTGTTTTAGAACTAATCATACCACACAAAAAGAAGTCCTAGGTGGGTTTGTCACCCGATACCGGTGGTTCCTGCAGCTGACTTTGAAATTTAGTTTGCTATGCATAATCTGATCAATTTATGTTTTTGATATTAGTGAAAAGTATCGATTGGAACAAACTTATTTGTCGTTGCTCTCAGTGGGAATGAGATGGAGCCTAGATTGAAGAGCAGGGAGCTTCTCGCTTTGCTTCTTCTCACAGTTCTCCAACAGCTATGGCCTTTTAGTTGTAGAAATGGATGGTTAAGTTCCATTTCCTTACAAAATCAACAAGGCAACATGTTATGTGCTAGGTAGCATCCCTTTTCTTTATCTTTTGCTAGGATTGGTGTTGAGAAGAGAATATTGTGTGTTGAATGACTCTTAAACTCACCAATAAACTAGTGATATAGTTAGAACTTCAAAGAAAAGTAGCTACCGTCTGCATTGAGAAATTGATTTCACCCTATCAATTATTACGTGCTGATATTTCTTTTTTAGGTTAGAAAGGGGAAAAAATTAAATAGAAGAATAGAAAAAGAGCTGATTGATGGGTTCTAAAACTCTATTCCGTTTTAAATTCTCTTCGGGTACTCTGAAACTCCGGACTCCCCATTTCTCATTGATATCAACTAATCTAAGACCTTGAACTTTCCTGTAAAGTCTTAAAATCAAAATTGAGATCCTTGTTAATGAAAGGGGTTTCTGGAAGTTTTGTCCATAATTAGGGTCTTTATTGATTTATATACTCATCACCCTGCCGCTCCTCCCAATGCTTACTTTCTTATGAGCAAAACAGGTTCTAAATAATCAGCCCTTTGAATAAGTGAAGCTTTCCCGATAGAAGTATTTGCATGCGACAGGGAGCCCAATTCCGTGTATCCGGTTAAGCAAGCCCTGCCGCCAATGTACTAAACTACTAATAAAAATTTGGGCGAAGTACGGATTACCCCCCTATGGTTTAGCCGTTTTGCAGATGACCTCCCTGTGTATTATAAATGACCAATTTGCCTCCCTATGGTTTTGGAGTAAAGTACAACCGTTACATATTCCGTCCAAAGTAACGGTGCGTGTGTCACACGCGCTTCAATTGCATGTATGGCATGAAAAATTGTACTTCAATTCAAAAGTAGTATGATAATAAGACAATTATACCCTTGGTTCGTCATCTCCCCCAAATCACTAGGAAAACACAAAAGAAAATTGAAAAAAATGGAAACCCAACAGGATTTCTTCTTCCCTCAACTGGTTCTCTCTCCCCTCTCTGAAATCTCTCTCCCTCTCTAATCTCTCAACCGTCTCTCCCTCTTTCTTTCCATTGTGCATTTATACACGCATACATATATAGAGCACACCCACACAACCCATGGAGTATAACACTCACACACGCGCAGTAGTACAGTACTCGCCGGGCAGCCATGGCTGTCCACGAGTTGGGCCTTTGGCCGCCATCCAAGCCCTCTCTTTTCTTTCCGCCAAAATCTCTCTCTAAGTCTCTCTCTTGGTTCTCTTTCTCTCTCCTCCCCCTCCGTGATTTTGCCACGGCGATGGCCGCCGGTCGGACCCCGTCGCCGAGAATGAGAAACTCAGTTACTGTATGCATGGTGTTGTTTTGTGGGAAACTTTTGTCTGGCAAATGAAATCCACTTGTACAAGATGGATTTAAGTTCTATTTTGCATTTTGGTTTATGCGAACACGAAGGGACATTTATTGCTTTGGAATTGAACATGTAGTTGCCCGAATTTTCGGTGGGGAATTGATAGAAACTACCTAGGCTATTTTCTGGGTTTCTCTCTTTTGCGAATGAGATTTTAGTGTTGAACAAAAAACCCAAGTTGAGGAAGGTATTTGAAATTTACCCAATACCGTAATTTTTGGTCAAAATTGAACTACTACACCATTTTAATTCAATTGGATCTAAAATAATTGGACTAAAAGATAGAAAAAATAATCGTTAATTCAAGTTCAAGTGTGCATGTGTGTGTATGATATACGGAGTATTTGGGAGAGAGAGAGAGAGAGAGAGAACCAAAAAAAAAAGGCTACAAGGGCATTAAAGTAAATTGATATTTTCCGTTGACAGAGTTAGAGTTGCAAAAAAGTCCAAAACCATAGGGAGTCAAATTGGTCATTTATAAAACACAGGGAGGTCATCTGCAAAACGGCTAAACCATAGGGAGGTAATCCGTACTTTGCCCTAAAAATTTAGTTCATTAGCTCACTGTTCATGTTTACAAAACTCTATGTAAACTGCGTCGGTCAGAAAGTGCACTTTTTGATAGTAATGCTTGGCATTTTAAGCAATTGTTTCTGTTTCGTATTTTCAGCAGAAGACTTGGTTCTCCAAACAGTGACAATGAAAGAAATTGACCTCCAACCTCTTGGAATCTTCAATACGTATTCAATTTTATGCATTAATTATTGTGAAGCCTTCCATTGGTTAGAATACTTTGGAGTATTGATTGAAGGGCATAGTGCTACTCGCTTGGCTCTTCTTACTGTGAATAGCAGAAACCTTCTTTCTTGCCTATATCTTATGGGAATCACTTCATAGATTTAGTTTATCATGCTGGCATGACGGAGGCTGTTCTTCCACTTAGACAAATGTGGTTGCTTCTGATTATCTGGACACAAAACTCTTGTTTTGCTCCATTACAGCCCATCTATGTTAAATGGATCCCTGATTTTGGGGGAAGTACCCCTGTCGTGTTGCTCCATTACAGCCCATCTATGTTATGTGGATCCCCGATTTTGGGGGAAGTACCCCTGTCGTGTCTATACAACACGGGTACGGATGTGGGATACACACCGGATTCGCCCAAATCCGGACGCAGGAAGGGGAAGGGGAAGGGGAAGGGGAATGTGGTTGGGCCATTTAAGTGGGCTTGGGTCATTACTAATCCTCCCATTTTTTAAGCCTTCATTCTCTATTTTAATGGCTTGGGCCATTAAATAGGCTGAGTTTCTCTTACAAATATAAATATACTAGAAGTATTATAAATCAGGTGGCTGTGTCCATATTCAAATTTGGATACATGTCCACGAATCTTTAATTTTTAGGCTTGAAGTGTCTGACCCTTAGAAACACACCCATATCCGATTCACGTACCCGCGTGCTATGTAACATAGCACCCCATCTCCAATCAGAGGTTATAACAATAGTGAACAATTGAAAGGGTAAAGTATAACCATAGGTAATGCGTTTTCTGCATGTTATGTTTATTCTAGTGTCCAATTTTGGGACTTTTCCATGCAACGACCAGTAATGCTGTATTTTGAAACAAGGATTTGGATGAATTAAAGGAAAATTTGAAGGATTTAACCATTGAGCAGTTAGATCCTACACAGTTTATATTCCTTCTTACCCAAATTCTTGATCCAAGCAGAATCGCTGAATGATTCATCATCCCATTCTCATCTAATGCATGATGCTTTCTATCTGGTTCTTTAATTTTGACGCCTACTTCGCCCCATTTTCCTTATACCTTCTTCCATCTCTTTCTTCTGGACGATTGCATTTCCTAACCATCTGAATCTTGCTTCTTTCGTGCAGGTAAGCATGTCAACTACGGCACTCGCCTCTCTGTGCATGTTTGCAACTGCACCCCGTCCCCGATGTTCCAATGCCTTTGTCAAGACCCCATCATCTCTAGCACTCCTAAAGAGCGACTCCAACAAATCCTTGGGTTTGAAATCTTCTTCCGGTTTCAGAACACATGCAATGTACAAGATCAAGCTAATTACCCCAGAAGGTGAAGAGCACGAGTTTGAAGCCCCCGACGACGCTTATGTATTGGACTCCGCAGAAAACGCTGGAATTGAGCTGCCATATTCGTGCAGGGCAGGCGCTTGCTCCACCTGCGCGGGCCAATTGGTGTCGGGCTCAGTGGATCAGTCTGATGGGTCATTCCTCGATGACAACCAAATGAAGCAGGGTTATTTGCTCACTTGCATTGCATACCCTACCTCAGATTGCGTCATTCAGACTCACAAGGAGACTGATCTCTACTGAATGTGTATCGTATCAGTCTGAATCAGTGTAGGGAAGGGGTATTTGGTGAGGTTTGAAACTTGCTATTGCAGTCTGAAGATGTTTTACGGATTAGGATGTTTGGGACCTCTTTGGTGCTTCACTATTTTTAATCAAATCGAATGTGTTTGATGTGACAATGCCCGTCTCTTTATTTGTTTTTCTTTTCTGCCTTTTTTTTCCCCCCTAGAATGGTTGAGTGATGTTGCCACTAGAGGCCGCAGTATTAGGCTATGGAAAAAAAGGATCAGATCACCATATCTGGAGATGAAAAGAGCTGAGAGGAGCTGGTATCGCGTCCAGTTGGAGATCAGAAAACCGAAGGCTTTCAAAGCCTCTGTGCTAATCAAGTTATTCTTTGGACTCTGTGCTTAGTCCGGTAAAAAGCTCGTATGAGATTGACTCATCTTGTCAAGGAACTAAGCGTAATTTTTTTTGACTTTATAGTAATGTTTTTGGAGCTGCTGCGAATTTGGCTCCTAGGCCTCCATGGATGTAGGCATATAGCCACGTCATGGCGAGTTTGGTTTATCGTTGGTTATATGTTAAACTCGTTCAAGATCAGCTCGAGTCAATCTTGATTTCGAGACACTCAAAATAACCTTAATTAAACCAAATTTAAACAATCAACTACTTCAACCGTTTTTTCATTTGGTACCAGGGCAGGGCCTCAGTGCGTTATGCTTAAGCCGTGTTCGAATTTTGAACCCTTGATATCTCTTGCAGTTAAAATTTTAAGTCTGGGTTTTTGCCAAAACGACCAAATATAGGCTATACATATGCTTATACACATTCACAATCCACACAAAATTAAGACCACCAAATGGCTCCAAAACCTCAACCACAGCCACAACCACCCATCCTTATTCCACTCCCTCAAGTACTGATGAGGGATGGCTAACCCAACAAAACAAAACAGCATCCCTAATAAATCTCAACTTCCCTTTGACTTGACTTCACCCACAACCCATGCTCATCTCGTGCATCTATCTCTCTCTCTCTCTCTCCACCCATATTTAATCCCTATTCTGTAATCATCACACCACCCAACAGGGCACCAACAAAGAAAACAAAAGGCGAAAACAGAGCATCAGAGAGCCAAACCATGGCTGCCTGTGGAAGCCTTCAACACATCTTCAAAAAGCCATTGCCTGAAAACCCAACCCTCCTCGAGTCCCTATCTCCATGGAATCAGATTAAGTCCCCCAGACCCAGCGAAGCTTCCTCCTTCACCGAAATCTTCGGCGAATTACATTTCAAAGACAATCAAGAATCCCCTCTTCCTCTCTCCTCGTCGTCCTCCTCCTCGTCGTCCTCCTCCTCCTCATCATTATCACAGATACATCAAAACCCGCAACCTGCTTTTGAGAAAAATGACAACAGAAAGTCACCAGATTATTTTTCAAGAACACAATATGTGGGTTCTCATAAACACAGTGATAGCTTCTCGTCTATGAATTCAGAAAGCCTACAACATTGCACGGAGGGTCTCGGATTCGAAAGCTCGGACGAAGTCGAGGATTTGAACGACGAAATGGGTTCTGATTGGCAAAACAAGATAAGAATTACAAGGCATACAGCAGGGGAATTAAGGAGATCAAGGTCAACTGGAAGAACCTTTCCTCCGCCAATCTCTAGCATTGGGAAGGGTGGAAAGCCGTGGGTGTGCTTCAAGTCATACCGGAACGAGGGAAGGTTTGTGTTGAAGGAAATAAGAATGCCAACTCAAGAATTCCTACGTGCCAAGAGAGAGAATGGTAGATTGAGGCTGCAGCTTTGTATGTCAGATGAGGAAATATACGAGGACGACGAAGAAGAAGAAGAAGAAGAAGATGAAGACGAAGACGAAGATGAAGAAAATAATGGTGATGATGATTGTGATAATGACATTGATGTAAGAAGTGAAAAAGAAGGAGAAAATGGCGATGGCAAGAATTTGAAGCTTAATATCGATGGAGGTGGGGACTGTTGATAGGTAGAGGGAAGGGTAAAGATCAAGGTTTGAATTTGATTGCTTTTTTGTGTTCCAAAGCTTAGGTTTATGGTCTCATACCCATGAAAAGGTGCAAATAAGAAAAATGGATAAGAGGATGCATCTGATTTTGTCTTCTTTTTTTTTTTGGTTTGGACTTTGTGTTCTTGATGCAGTTCCTAAATTTTTGTCAATTTTTTTTCAGCAAAGAGTTTGCTTTTGGAATGTCTAATTTAACTTGCTGGAAAGGGTGAAAGGTAGACAAACTATTTGATCGAGAGAAAAAGTATTGAAAACCAACTAGAGAGAAAAATGAGATGAGATGAGAGTTGAACCAAACAAGGTGATTATAATTGTTTCCGTTCTGCTAAGTTTCTTATTTTTTAAGTATTTATTTTCCGTTTAACGAGAAAGGTCATTCTCTCATAATACATCATCTTTAATTCAAAAATAAGTACGTATTTACTCCATCCGTCCCATTTTCTTGGCCCATGATTCCATCTTTTGTTGTCCCATTTTATTTGTCCATTTTGACTTTTCAATGAGTATCATTGAGCTCATTTCCTGCCCTTTTCTCTCCAAGTCACAATCAACTTTAAAAAGAAAAAAAGGAATTCAAATTGAAAACTGCATAACAAAAACTCCTGCCTTTTTTAGTGCCTTCTAGAAAGCTTTTTGCTTTTGATTTTGAGCAAAGAATATGTTGCTGCCAATAATTTCCCACAAATCAAGGGTATTTTAGGAAATTCATTTCCTTTTAATTTGTAATCATGGTGTTTCTAAAATGGTTGAAATTCCCGAAAAATCCAAACATTTTGGGACGGAAGGAATATTTCTTTTAGCGAAATAGGGCCTGAGCCTATTGAAAACAATTTTCGCCCATGAGTTCGTAACAATATGAAAACAACGAGCATTTTACTTCCTGCGAATAATTTCCGACTGTTTTCCGCAAAATCAATCCAGATAACGACAGCCAAGCAGGGGTCTGATTTAAGACAAAATGCCACGGATACCTTGTTTTTCACTGCTTAAACTATCGACTTCGTCTGAGAGAGTTGTTTAGTGGTCTCAGGTGGTGCCCAATATTCTTCACCATCACAAATTTATGTGAGGTCTATTACCACACGACGGTGCCCCATGAACGGCCATGAGGCAGAAAAAATTATCGATGTTGGTGATAACAACGGTAATGTTTGGACATAGTTTTATCCGGTACCATTAGATGTATGTGATTCCATATGCATCTAACGGTTCCGAACACAATTGTGTCAAAAGTTGTGTTTTGAAAGTGTGTTTATCTGCTTAAGTCCAAATCCTCGAGAAACTTGCGGAAATGAAGGAGAGAAAATTGCTTTCTCACGCTGAAGGCTGGAAAATGGGGTGAAACTGGGCTCCGTTCCACTAAGAAAAATAAATACTTAATTTTGAATAAAAAATAATGTATTATGAAAGAATGATTTGTCTCGTAAAACAAAAAAAATAAGTACTTATAAAATAAGAACCTTCGCGGAAAAGATTCCACCAGGTTGAGGACAGATACGGTGGCAGAAATAGTACTCCCTCCGTCTCGAAAAGAATGACAATTTTTGAAATTCGTGTCATTTTTCATCGCTTATATCTTCCAATCTATAATATTTTTCATGAGTTTGAAAACTTTGTATAGTAGAACTAATCAAAAACTATTAAATGAGATCCATATTGCATATTTTTTGAGATCTATATTAAAAGATATAAAAAATTAAAATTGACATCCAATTTGGGACAGAGAGAGTATTCAATAATGCAAAAGAAATTGATTTTAGCACTCCAAAAATTAATGGATGAGCTCCAAAACGACGTCATTTTGTGTATCAACACAGTTTAATTTTGGAGTCTCTCCATCAATTTTTGGAGTGCCAAAATCACAATCCTAATGCAAATACAAAAAAAAATCACGTTGCGCAATCCAACGCCAACGCCATGGCAACCTTCCTAGATGACAACTCAGCATAGAAATCTGAGTGAATTTGGTCCCATTGACATGTGACCTCGAAACCCCCCACCCAAGTTTTGACTTTGGTTTGCCACATGTAGTGACATCCCGACCTCCACATATGGGTGGTCCTGGTCCTTGTAAGTAGTAGTACTAGTATTTTGGAACCCAAAAAAAAGAAAGGGTCTAGAAGTAGCGGCCTTGTTCGTTTAGCATATTTACTTTGTTTTAATTTTATTTTTCAATCATTACCTTATATCTTTCTCTAATCATTATCCTATTTCTCCAATTATTAATTTCATTTATCTCTATATCTCTCCCCACTCATTACCTCTTTCTCCAATCATTACCCTATTTCTCTCTCCACCCACTACTAAAACTAAAATACCCAAATGTGCTAAACGAACAAGGCCAGTATCTCTCACCAAACACTATTACACTACCATGAACCCAACAACAGATGCAATGACTAGGTCACTCAATGGAGAAAGGCCATGGGACGGAACGACAACAGATACTTCCTTTATTACATTCTTTCACCAAAATCATGCAGATATTATGCACAATGACAACTACCACGACACGTGGCGAAATACGAGTCCCAGGTCTTCTAAAGATCATCTTAGGCAGTATGTGTGCAACGATCAACCAAGAACCAAAATACAGCTTGGTGTAATTTATGTGATTCAATTACGGAAAAGCACCAGAACTTCTTTCTGTAACACCCATATAAACATGATTTTGCCACATCGTATCGAAGATCCGAACACAGTAATTCTCGTATTTATTCGGTTCAAGTGTAGCGAAATGGTCAAGTCCTATATGTGTCTGCCATATCTCCCAAACCAGCTGAGCAACAAGAGTGTCTAATATTCCGAAGTACCATAAAAACAACAAGAAGAGTGTCAAAATATGAGGAGGGAGAAAGAAAGCTAAAGAAAAAGTGTGGGCACAAGCATGCCACAGAGACGGCAGAATAAAATCTTGGATATTGAGCATACAACAAGTAACTCAAATAGGATAACAGTAACATGAGTTAAGTTCAGAGTTGGGGGTTGCTGCCATCTAATGTCAGAAGCACCTTGTATAAATCAGGGCGCCGATCTCGAAATACTCCCCAACTGTGTCTTTTGGACTTTATCATGTCGAGATCAAAATGGGTTACAAGAACAGCTTCCTCTTTATCATCAGCAGTTTCAATGATTTCTCCAGTGGGTCCTGTTCATCAAGTTATAAGTGTTCAACCATCGATCAACTATATAACCCTCAAATACAGCAATATCATATTTTCACCTCTAAAATTGGCGCAAATAAAAAAGGTGGAAACTGTTGAATACTTACCTGCTATAAAAGAGTTCCCATAGAATGTGATCTCACTCTTTCCATGCTCAGTCTTGATTATCTCTTTACCAACGCGGTTTGAAGCGACTAGAGGTACCTGAATTTATCCAAATTGATTGGTCCCGTGTGAGTGGTAGCATTTCATGATGCAATAAAATATAATGGAAATGTCAAAGCAATACTTTTGGCCACAACATAGTAACAATTAGGAAAAAGACCCATATTACTGGTCCTGTGGTCAATCTTTCCATTTAGATGTCCCAAATTGGTATTCCTTCTTGAAAGACAAAGTATAGGGAGGAAGTAATTTCGATCACGTCTAGGGAGGTAAGCTACAAAGTAAATAAGGGTACTCGGCAACTCTTCATAGGAACTAGAAAGAGTAAGCAGACAGGATGAAGATGCACATATCGTAGCCTAATAAGTATTGACTTGCCAGAATATGGAACTAACCAAATTGGCTCCGGCATGCCCTTGCATGACTCGCTTCCAGTGATCACGAGAATCAAGTCCAGTATCTTGAGGTTCAGAACCAATAGCAGTTGGGTAAAATAATATTTCTGCACCTTGGAGTACCATAGCTCGAGCTGCCTCTGGAAACCACTGATCCCAGCAAATTGCTGACAAACACTATGCAAAAGTTCGATTAGAGATCTACTACTTTTTTAGCTTCTCATATTTGAGAACATACTTAAAAGCCGTATCTGAAAAAGTTTACAAGCACGTGTAAATTACCACAAACTATTGAACAAACAGAGAGCCAAAACAATGAATGGAAAAGGAAAAAATTTCTTACCAACTCCAATTTTTGCAAATTTAGTATGGAAAACCTGTATACAAAAACCATAACCGCAAAAAGAAGTTCCATTAAGACACAAGCCATCATCAAACTTTGTAAACACCACAACGTTTCAACTATATTAAACAGCCACCTTAAAGCCAGTGTCTCCTGGATTAAAGTAGAACTTTTCCTGGTAGCCTGACAAGAGGAACTATTCATTTCAGCGAAAAAATGAAAACACCAACTTAGAAGCTTCAAGGTTAGTTGGTCTTCCACAAACCTGGTCCATCTGGAATATGGGACTTCCTATAGAGTCCAAGATCTGCCCCATCAGCATCAATTATGGCTATTGAATTGTAATGAGCATTGTTTGCCTCTTCAAAAAAGCTAACTGGTATAACTACCCCCAACTCTTTTGCAAGCTTTTGCATCCTACATTGCATGCCAGATGGAAGTGTTGTTTTATTATATGGCAATAATAGCAAGGGCATCAATAGCATAAATCATTCAATCAGCTGACCACAGTTTATAACCGACCACAACCTTAGTTATCTACCTTAGAATCGTGGGGTGGCCCTTATAAGGCTTGGCTCGCTGAAAGAAATCCTCCCTTTGTGCTTGACAGAAGTAATAACCTTCAAATAGTTCCTGCATGCACCCACATGGAAATGAAAATGAACTTCAGATATATCAAGACTCAGAATCTCCAAAGATATAAGATACAGAAACAAGGGAGTTTAGCGATCAGTCAACTGAAGAAAGACATAGAAAACCACTGGTCCACAAGACGATTGAAATCAAAGCGTAAAATTTTGTGTGTGTGTGTGAGAGAGAGAGAGAGATCTACAAAGGCATGTCATGACTCATGAGTTCATAACTACATCAATATGAGCATCATTATGCACGTAAACTGTTTGCAATAAACTCTCATTACAACTCTTTCCAAGGTAAAAACACAAAAATGCCAAAGGAAACTTAAGTTACACAATACCAACTGGACCATCTAGTGTTTGGAGTTTCAGGTTAAAACTTAGAAGAGTAATGCTCTCTATGGCTATGTTACGCCCTGAATAATTGGCTCATAACCCCATAACCAAGATAAACCATCAACCAATAAGCTTGCCCCAGCCATGAGAAATGAGTAAGTATTTCATAGTAGCCAGTGGTCAAGATTTGCAGTTATCATTCTTTACTTTGTGGTCCATCAAAAGACAAAAGTACATCATTCAATTTGTGAATTCTAATTTCCTCAGACTCTTATATTTCGTCAATTCTTTTGACCAACCAAATATAACAGGTGCTAACGTCTCTCAATGCAACTACTAGGATCTACGATGCTGTCATAATTGAAGTGATCAAATAATAGGGGCTTATGAGTTACATGGACTGAAGAAAAGAGTAAAGAAACTGAATATTCTGAAATTCTCTTCGTATTGGTTTCAAAGGTCTTCAATTCCACAAATATGAATCAATACTTGCAGTTTAAAAATTCTGACAGTTAAAATAAAGAAGAGGATCAAGGGATTTCTGCATTGAGATCAAAATGTGAGTTGAATAATATGTAAGCTTCTTATAAACAAATAAACTAAAAAGCCATCAAATAGCATAAGGATAAATTCAGCACAACATTGCACCTATTGAAGAAATTGTCATCAAGAACAGAAAGCAACATTAAGGCCATGTTTTGATCGTGGATTTGTGGATAGATATACCAATGAAAAAGAATAACTATGGCTTATTCTCTCCGATAGGGCACGTCCATCCCTTGCTCAAATCTTGACCAATCTTAAATTCAAGTAAACAACCATCTTGCTAAACCCCCGCCCACTAGGCGGAGGATATTGATAATATGCCAATAATTCCAAACAAATTCAAATATCAATATACATGTCACGGATATTAATATTTTTCCACAAATATCTATACACATTTCCTC
Source organism: Rhododendron henanense subsp. lingbaoense (assembly GCA_020567845.1). Lineage (NCBI taxonomy): Eukaryota > Viridiplantae > Streptophyta > Magnoliopsida > Ericales > Ericaceae > Rhododendron > Rhododendron henanense. Next base: position 11,141,739 of record CM036312.1, read on the forward strand.
GGATATCAATGCACATTTTACCTATTATCCTCCTCCCTTTGGACAGAGGTTAGCATTTTCCTAATACCAAATCAAGCTTCTACTCGCCGTGCAAAAAAAAAAAATGAAGCTTTTACTCGACTAGTAATCCATGATCCGAATAGAGCCTAACAAACTAAACAGAGCTACATATCTCGATTGAAATAAATAAATAAATAAATAAATAAATAAATAAATATATATATATATATATATATATATATATATATCTCAGTTACCTGAATAAGAATGATGTTGGCACCCTTTCCATGAGCAGCTCTAACCAGCCTGCACCGAAAAAAGATCACTTAGAATTTGTTGGAATCGACGTTGGCAAATTACAGAACGAGTGAAGTATTTCGTTGTACGGAAACCCTACTTTAGAATCGGAGATAAATGGTGAAGGAAAGGGAAACTAGTGCTGCTTTTTCCTGAGTTTCGTGACCTAGAATTTTGACATGACCAGTATACAAATAGGAGGGAGAAGGAGGAGAGACCTTTCGGCGGTGTTGACATTAGTGGAGACGTCGTCGGTGCAAGCGAATTGCAGGGCTGAGACCACTACTCTCCTTCCCTCCATTCTCTCTCTCTCTCTCTCTCTCTCTCTCTCTCTCTCTCCAGTAGAGGCAGTAGGAGGAGACCGGGGAAGGTAACAGCCGTTTGTCGTAAACGAGCCTCGTTTAAGGTCGAATCCCCACTTGTGTTTAAAGTTTATTGTTTTTAATTCTGGTTTTTACCAAAATCGACCTAGGTCCAACCCTTTACCAACCAAAGTAGTACTACAGTATAAGACTATTTTCGTTGGTTGAGAGTCCAAAAAAATGATTTAAGATCCCAAAACTTGGTCAAACACAAAGAAGTAGTAGTAAAAAAATTCATCAGCTGTTTGCATGGTTTATTTCAGGTACGAACCATGGCTAAAATACGTTCTAAGTTTTTTGTTTTTCAATTAATAATTTGATCTCATCAACACCAAATTAGAAGTTTACCCAAGCCAGAGAGAGAGAGAGAATTCTATCTATCGAGCATAAATGGTAACCCGGATCGAAACAGATTGGTTCAACTCCGATAGAACAGCGGATAAACTAAAAAAAACTCTCTGATCTCCAGCTAAAACCAGATGATGTAATTGAGGGAGAAAGACAGTGTCACTGTCTCCAACAGATGCTATTTATAACTACCATAAGGAAGCCATGATATGGAAGCAACCATTTCAGGCACCACAAAAGCCAGATTATCCAAAGCAGTGTCAACATTAGTTATGCACTTCTTCGGTCTTCTTCTTCCTGGATGAGAGGTACCAGCCCAGAGAACCCAAGCCAGTCACCAAGGCGGCTGCAACTGCAAAGTTTCTGTACTTGTTGGTTGATACCCCAGATGTTGAGGAAGCTGGATCGCTAGTCTTAACATCAGTTGCCTTGGTCTTAACATCATTTGCCGTCGGTGGTTTATCCTCTGGTTTAGGCCCCTGATACCGTTTAACCCACAAGTTATCAAATCAATATGAGAATTTTGAATCCAATCGTGCATCACAACATGCGGTAACACTATCTAAAACAGGTAAGAAAACATAAAATGTAAGATATAATTGTAGATCTGGATGATCAGATATATATTAACATTAAAATGGCTGTGAGCGGTGACAACTGACATGTTGCTGAGCAGGAGGGCTTTCCTTCATATCAAAAGATGTGTTGGAGCTCTGTGAATTACATGTGACTGTGCATTAATCTACTTGCAAGAAAACAATTAGCTAACTGAAAAGTATAGGAAAGAACCATTCAAGGTCATTATCCAAAACCTAAAAGATCTCTTTGCATGTTGGGCTTTGTGAAAAGACAAACTTTTTTATTTTTGATTATGTAAATGAATGAAAAAATGTCTTTTTGGTCACTTAAAAGGAGTGTTATAGAACACCTATAGTAAAAGTAGGGGAAAGCGGGACTACTAGATACAAGCTTAAACACCTCAAAATGTCTTCAATGGTTATTTAAAGAAGGAAAAACCTGTAAAAACAGGAGATCTAACATTTTTGAAAAAGTCAAACAAAAAAACCGCATGAATAGCATCCTAAGTCATGATTCATGAAGCATACGATTCCCAAAATGACATTGGCCACTAGATTTGTATTATAAAGGGTCAAACTGAATTTGACTAAATAATACTAACAACTAGTATTCAAGTATTCCACCATATCAAAACAAGCGTTGCATCACAACAACCCCAAGCAAACTATGTGGGAGAAGAAAATCAGAAAAAGGAGAACTAGGCATCATGAACTGTTGCAAAGCTGGAAAACCTATGTGACCAAAGCCAACAACAATATAAATATAACTGTTCGAGTGTTCGGTCCATAAGTTGCTATTAGATACTTGAACATATAGTGATGTATAATAAGTAATAATTGTATTCAGCACCAGTCGTTCACTTGTTATAGCAGTTAGTGGTGAAACATTCTAGCAAACTCAGTATGTAACAACTAACAAGTAATACTTGTACTTTTACGTGGTCCACATGCACTTGTCTAAGCAAATCTGCAGAGCTTTTATCTTGGCTAAGCAAATCTGCAGAGCTATTTTATCTTGCCCAAGCAAATCTGCAGAGCAATTTTATCTTGTATGGGAAGTGTAATATTGAAGGAAACCTTTGCATTTAAAGAATAAAGTAATTGAGTGCTAGTTCGACAAACATATCAATATAGAATACTAAGTAGCATCTAAGGTCCATCAGTCCCGGAAAGGCCAACCAGATGAATAAACTCCTAACTTATTTTTCTTCAGTTAGAGTCTTTCTAAGTACTCTTGATCATACCTTGCGAGCAAGCTTCTCCATCTTCTCTTGCTCGATTTTCTGCAAAAGAACACATAGTTTTAGAAGACATCACAAAATATTGGACAAAACACATAATAAGCAGATATACTTCCCGTAATATGGATATCCATCTCAAAGTTGAGGGCAGAATGCTGGTTAAAATCACAGATATGTGAAGGAAAACCACCAATGAAAAGTCACTTGCATCTATCGTTCATAGGAAAACAATACCCCAATCCACCACAAATTCACAGCCGTGACTTAGGTTTGTTCCTTATTCATAATAGCATGGAAACACATAATGTCCATGCTTCATAAATGCAGCTAAATTATATGGGACATCTGGTCCTTTTCCCCAAATTCACAACCCCTAGCATGGAGAAAGTTGAGTATACTAATGTTCACACTCGCATGAAAAGATGCAACTAGTCTGGGAAACATAGACGAAAACTCATGGCAGTGACATACAATCAAGCAATTGCAAATATCAACAGCAAATTGCTTGAAGAAATTAGTTAGGTACTCTCTGGAAAATAAATTATTGCATGCTAAAGCTTACAAATTCCGCGTGTGAAATCACAAGAAACAAATACTCCCATGGGACTTCCTGTCCCTCTATATAAGATGGCAATATAACCAGCTTGCAAAGATAAAACAAGACGCACATCGCAGAATTACAATAAACTAGCATATGAACAGAGAGACAGCAGACCTTAATGTAGACATTCTCTGCAGCCTTTTCCTCCTCACCAAGAACTTTACCTTTGCTCATGAGCCTACGGGGTACATATCTTGCAGCAAGCCTTGTCGCCATTGCAGCTAGTAATCGGATACAGTAATTTTGCTGTAAAAAGACAAAATATGAATATCTAGAGATATGTCGATCAAAAGCTACCCGAATTGGCTGACAACATTACTTTCTCACACCTTGATATCACAGAACAAACATGAATACTAAGTATCTAGTTACATAAGAGCAGCGGTTCGTCCAAGAACCAGGCTACTAAAAACAGTAGGGAAGCATTTTTTTTTTTTTTTGATAAGTATAGTAGGGAAGCATTTTAACAAGGTCTCTTGTATCATCCATAGCTCATACACAATCCGTCAAATATTGGAAATTCCATCACCCCTTAGATCAAGGTTTAGGAATGAGTACTATTATGGTCCAAGCTTTTGTGTTGTCGCATTTGATTTCTAGAATTCCAACATTGCATTGTTTTGCAGGTTTCAGCTCTAAAACCACGGCAAAAACTTCGAGGGTGGTTATTTTTGGAGTCCAACATGCAAACCTTCCCAGGAAAAGAAGTAAAATCACATGTAGGCTCATCTAAGTTTGAAGACACGCACAAAACCCCTCACACACACACACACACACAAATATGACTACAGATATACACGAAATGTGATAAATCAGAAATCAACTGATACAGATACAAAATATAGGCACAAGAGAAAACATTACCAGTTTGAATAAGCACATTTTACGGACATTTGTGAGAAGAAGAAAAACAAACAATGAACTACTAATAATCGCAATATACTGGTAAAATACTCCATAATAACAAGAACAACATGGTGATAAATCAGAATAAGATCATTTTACGAACGAATCTACTTGCTCAATCAAACCGAACACAGAGAACAGTAAGATCGATACGAAAACAAAAGGCAATAAAACATGTTTCTATGTGTATAAGAGGAATTAATCTTGTATTTGAGTGAACTTGCTTACCAAGCAATTGGAGGTCGTAGTTAGAGAGAGAGAATGTTGTAGAGAGAGAGAGAGAATGTTTTGCTTCGTTTGCAGGGTTTTGGGGGTTTTAAAAGGATGATCAATTCTCGTGTTGAGAGAAGGAAAGCTAATAGCCGTCGGATTGAAGAAACGGGTTGATTCTGCGGACCAGATGCAACGGTGCGATAGGTTCAAACCAAATCTGGCCTGCTGAAACTTGTGAGACGGGTTTTGAGTTTGGGCTCCGATGTGGGTCGAGTTGGGCTAAAAATTGGGCCATTCAGATCTGGCCTTAACCAAACAAAACAAGGCGGTTATGATTTACTGTATGTATTTTTTACTAAAGGCCCCATTTGTTTCGATGTAAATATTTTCTATGTAAAATGTTTTTTTAGAAAATAAATTTTAAATTTTTATTTTTCTGTGTTTGATTGGCACTTGAAAAATATTTTCAGAAATCGACAAAATAGTGTAGAGAGGGGGGGGGGGAGGGGCTTAAACGATGGAAAGATATGAGAATATTGGAATTGAACGTGGGTCAATACTGACGATCGAGGAAACTGAGTAGTGAGAATTATAGTAGAAGGTATCGGGTTCATTTTGGAAAATAACTTACAAAAGATTTAAGGATAAGTCATTTTCATCCAATTAATGTAAAATGTTTTCCTATTTTTTACATAATCAAACACCGAAAAATAGGTAAAACATTTTATCGGAAAATATTTTACCAAACAAACGGAGCCTTATTTTATCTGTCTAATGATAGTATTTGTTTTTGGGTACGTTGTATCAGCTAATTTTTTTCCCCGTTGTACACTACTAACAAAATCCCAGCACAGAAACACGTAATAGGCAACAGAATCTACATGTCATGTGGGTGTTTGTGCACCTAGAAATGCCGAGCCTAATTAACTACGTAAAGTCAAGTACTATGACATAACTAGCATTCAATCTGTTCTATATACGGGCAAGACTAACATGCACGAGCGAGATTAATATGCTCGTCCAAGGAGGCTGGAAAAGTACATGAATATGTGATTTTTTTAAACCTTTAAGCAGTTGATGAATTGAGCAAACACTTATTTCGGTGTAGTTCTTGAACATAGCATCTTACTTTCAAAATTTGAAAACAAAAAAAGTCGAAACAATACCATTAATTAGAAAAAGTGGAGATACATGACAAAGATAGAGTTGTGGACTTACATTTTACTACTACCTGTCAACATTTGTAAACTTCCCTTATAGGGCATCACTAGTGCCAGAGTTAAGGTTTATTGTTTAGACTTCAGGCATCCAAAATACAGTGGGATTCCTAATATCCCATGGATAACAATATGCTAGGGCACTCCCGCCTAGCCAAACTCCTAAACAGTCCAACCCTCTTCGGGGCACCTCGCCTAATGGAGAAGAGGACTCCCGTCTTTGGCCATTTTTTTTAACACACTTTGATGATCGGCTCCGTTCATTAGTTAGAGTTCGGTGAGAACATTAATCTTGTCAAAAATCATGTTCATCGAATTTTAGTAGATACATGGTCGGCACACATAAAAATTTTAAAAAATAAAAACTAGATAAAAAAACACATTGAATTAGAACCCAATTTTTGGTTTTCTTCATTTTTCATATGTGCCGATCATGTATCTACTGAAGTCCGATGAACATTATTTTTGACAAAATTAATGTTATTGTTAAGCTCTACAAAATGAACGAAGCCGATTAGCAAATTGTCTTCGAAAAATAGCCGAAAAATTGAAAACGGACTGGAGGGGGACACCACCACCCCTCTTATCCCCGGTATATGCAAAAGTTTCACTAGAGCTTTACATACGTTTTTTTACAAATATACTAACTTAGACATCGGAGGGGTGTTGGTCGCCACCACACTGGTGTCAAGTTCTAACTTGCACCTAGGGTTCACCAGAATCACGACGTTGAAAAACGCCTCATCAAGCGATATTGCCAAAATTTTAGATTGGATTCGCCACTTGGGTGGTGAAGATTTTGCCATTCTTATACCAAATTTTAACTTTGACATGAAATTTGTCACAAAGATGGACTTGATCTAATTTGCTTCATTTTTTGCAGCTTGGATTTTCCATGTTCCAACCATTTTGAAAAAAAAAAAGGAAAAGTGAACTACCGCAACTACAGTGACACATTTCATTGAACAGTTAGCGTGCATAACCACGCGATATGCTAGCGGCTTTGTTCGGTTCCTAGTTTAGTTTTAGTTTTAATTTTGTTTTCAATTATTATCTTATATCTTTCTTCAATCATTACCCTATATCTCCAATTATTAATTTCATTTATCTCTCTATCTCTCTCCAATTATTACCCATTTTTTCAATCATTACCATATTTCTCTCTCCACTCACTACCAAAATTAAACTAAACTAAAATGCCAACCAAACACAACCGCTATTGTTCTGTTTTGTTATTTTTATTGTTGTTATATTTGGTTTTCGTTTGAATATAACTGAAATGATCTTTTGCTAAAAAAAACCCCACGCGATATGTGCAACCAGCAGCCGTTTTTTTTTTGTTATCTTTATACACAAGGGATCTAGAAACTATCCATAACCGTGGACACCAGTCGCGCACTCCGTGTTGCTCGAACTCAAGTGTTCACTGAGGAGACAAGTGAGACAACCATCTTGACAAAACATGATTTCTCACAAACAAACAACAGCTGTTTAAATGTGGCACCGAGGTGACAATCCATACATAAATGAAGGAGAAAAGATGATCTGTGTCAAGTTATAACGAGTCCAATATAACTTGGGTTTTCTTTCCCGGTCAAAAAAAGTTATAACGAGTCCACACAAATTACACTCCGGTTCACACTAGAAACCACATGGTATTAGGAGTACGAGTACATCCTTCTTAACCCACGAACACTTCCACCTCCGCCTTGTTTTCCTGATCAACCACATCGAGAAACACAGGATCGACGACCACATGGCTATCCACGTGGACCCTGAACTTGTGGTCCCACCACAACACCTTCGCCGCCCCCTCAATATCCATCTCCGCGTCCAGAACCATCTCCCGCCGCCCGACGTCGGCGGCGAACTTCGCGGCGTGGTGGGCCAGCTCGAGGCCGCTGAGCCGCGCCGGGAGCCGGAGGTGCCGGCAGGACTTGGGCGGCTGGGAGCCGGCGTCGATGTGGGCGGAGCCGAGGAGGGAGCCGGCGTAGAAGATGGACATCTCGGTGGAGGAGTAGTGGACGGTGACGATGTTGGGGTTGGTGACGTGGACGGTCAGGATTAGCTCGGCGTCGAGGACGGGGACTGGGAGGTTGAGCTTGAGGGAGTTGAAACTAATGGAGATTAGGTGGAAAGTTGGGTCTCTTGGCCTGGCCGTGATTATCGCCGCTGCGGCGGTGGCGGATGCTGCTCCGAGGAGGGCGGTGGTCCAGCTCCATTTCACCTTTTTGTTTTTGCCCATGGTTGTAGGGGGATAAACGCGATTATTGTGCGAGGGAGAGAGAGAGAGAGAGAGGAGGGAGAGTCGGATACAAGGAGAAATTCAAGGGTTAGGTGGGCGTCAGCTGGTTGAATAATTGATGATTTTGTTCCCAGGCGGAGGCACCAAGGTTTTGTTTGGTGATTACACTAGCAGATGATCAGAAAAAGCACCTAGCTAGCAAAATTAGATGAAAACAAAAAAATACCCTCACAAATTTTTTCCATATTACAGGAGTAATTATTGCATGGTCTTGGGCACCCGCCGCAACAATATTTTCTACCACATATTCTCGCATAGTCCATACACTTGGTATTGGGCTTCACAGAGGTGAATAAGAGTATTCGACCCAGATCCAAAAAAACAAGAAAAAGAGTGTTGGACACCGCCACAGAACGTCACGTGGCGATGCTCTAAAATCACAAATAATTTTTCCTCCCTTGGACCTTTTGAGAAGCACAATTGTATGGGGATATTTTAACGTCAAAGCTATTCTGGGAATGGTTGATTACAATGTCTGTTTGAACTACTAAAAGAATTATGGGGAAATTATACTTTGCCCCCTTAAACTATCACCCGGCCACACTATGCCCCCTCCAACTACTCAATCGAACACTTAACCCCCTTTAACTATTATTTCGCTGCCACCCTAACCCTTCCGTTTGTTAACTGTTAGGGTTTTGGATGGAAAAATTTTCCAGGCCATTATTTTTTAAACCCAAGGACAAAACTACCCTCTCCTTCCCTTTCTAGCGTACACAACCATTATTTTCAACTGTCAAAAAAAAAAACCATCTCAAAGTTGAAATTTCTAGACTTTACACAAACCCATCTTTCTTAGGGTTATTCAACGAGAGCCCTAGAGTCAAAATTTAATTATGACCATTTAGGATAAAATGATCAGAAAACTAAAATCTTTCCACCGGTTCAAACGGATTGAAATTTGGAACACTTAATTTTTTAACCATATTTTTTTACTAAAATATAAACTGTTTAAAGAAGTTGAAAAATTAAGTGTTCCAAATTTCAATCCATTTAAATCGATGGAAAGATTTTAATTTTCTGATCATTTTATCCTAAATGGTCATAATTAAATTTTGACTCTAGGGCTTTCGTTGATTAGCCCTAAGAAAGTCGTCGAATCAAATATCTCTTAGGGCTAATCAACGAGAGCCATAGAGTCAAAATTTAAATATGACCATTTAAGATAAAATGATCAGAAAATTAAAATCTTTCCACCGATTTTAATGGATTGAAATTTGGAATCCTTAATTTTTCAACTTCTTTAAACAGTTTATATTTTAAAAAATATGGTAAAAAAATTAAGTGTTCCAAATTTCAATCCGTTTGAACCGGTGGAAAGATTTTAGTTTTCTGATCATTTTTATCCTAAATGGTCATAATTAAATTTTGACTCTAGGGCTCTTGTTGAATAACCCTAAGAAAGATGGGTTTGTGTAAAGTCTAGAAATTTCAACTTTGAAATGGTTTTTTTTTTTGACAGTCGAAAATAATGGTTGTGTACACTAGAAAGGGAAGGAGAGGGTAATTTTGTCCTTGGGTTTAAAAAATAATGGCCTGGAAAATTTTTCCATCCAAAACCCTAACAGTTAACAAACGGAAGGGTTAGGGTGGCAGCGAAATAATAGTTAAAGGGGGTTAAGTGTTCGATTGAGTAGTTGGAGGGGGCATAGTGTGGCCGGGTGATAGTTTAAGGGGGCAAAGTATAATTTCCCAAGAATTATTTCAAAATATTGTGGTGTCCCTATGTCCAATTCCCATTTTTGTAGAATTGTCTTTGTCCCGTAGCCATGTCCCTCATTGTATGTGTCCGTATCCGCATTCATGTTACATCGCCTATATATAGTCATGAATTCCCCTACCCAAAACCATACCCTATCCCCAATGTCTATGAAAACGAAATTCTCATCAAGGATCAAGAATTAGCTAATCCCTTTGCAAAGAAAAGAATATACTCTCATAAACATAGAGGGAAAACAATATACCTAAAGACAAAATGAGGTCACACATGAAGCCTAATAGAGAATATGGTTCATTCATTTTCTGAAGGTAAGATCACAGACAAGTGATTCCATAGACGAAACATGTTGAGGTGAATCAGGTGACCATAACATCAAAATGGATTAAACCAGGAAATCAAACATATCTGGTTATTTGTTACCATGTCACAGGTCTTGTCTTTTCATCCAATTTTATGGATAGCAATCCAATTTTGACATCATCCCAAACTCAAAGGGAAAAAGTTAATTACTTTACCAAACATTTATCTACACAAATCTATGAGTAAAGCTGCAATTTCTGTTATAAATATCAGAGGGTACGAATAAATCTAAACTCAATTCAAATCGGCAATAATCCAGTACCTTCGTTAACTCATGAAGCTTCTCTTGAAAAATCCTTTGATCTGCTACCACTCAAAGGAGAAAGAGGGAACAAAAACAAAGAGAGAAGATCCAAATACTAGCATCAGTACTACCACCATCAATCAGAACTAGAACCAAGGTGAGTAACAAAAACAAGAAATAGATCGAGTAAGTACAATACAAAGTATCGAGTAGATGAGGAATCTTTCCTAGTAGTAAGTACGTTTATTGGTTTCTTGTATTTCCTCTACACGTCCTCCATTTCCATGGTAAAATTATTGTGCAGAGAGAAGCGAACAACTGAATTTCCACTGTCACATTTCATCGAACACTTCATGTGCGTGAACAAGTATACTCTCAAGTTCATTCAATAATTCAAATGCAGTAAAAGACGGTTGTGTGCGAGTTATAACGATTCCACACAACTCACACTAACATGACTTCCATCTGTGCCTTGTTTTCCTGATCAATCACATCGAGAAACACAGGATCAACCACCACATGACTATCAACGTGCACCTTAAACTTATGGTCCCACCACAAAACCTTAGCCGCCCCCTGAATATCCACCGCCGCGTCCAGAACCATCTCCCGCTGCCTAACGTCCGCGACAAACTTCGCGGCGTGGTGGGCCAACTCGAGGCCGCAGAGCCGAGCCGGGAGCCGGAGGATCCGGCCGGACTGGGCCGGCTGGGAGCCGGCGTCGATGTGGGCGGAGCCGAGGAGGGAGCCGTCGTAGAAGATGGACATCTCGGTGGAGGAGTAGTGGATGGGAACGATGTTGGGGTTGGTGATGTGGATGGTCAGAATTAGCTCGGCGTCGAGGACGGGGAAGTTGAGCTTGAGGGAGTTGAGAGTGATGGAGATTACGTGGAAAGTGGGGTCTCTTGGCTTGGCCGATATTATCGCCGCCGCGGCTGTTGCGGATGCTGCTCCGACGAGGGCGGAGGTCCAGCTCCACATGATAATTACGCGATTATTGTGGGGGAGAGACAAGGAGAGAGAGAGGGGGGGGGTTAGCTGGATCCTCTCTCCAGCTTTTCTCTCTCCACATCGTCTGGAGCTTTTAACTTCAGAGTGCCACGACGTTGATGACTTCATCTAAAGGCTGAGAATAAGCCACCGAAACTAGCCCGCCCTTTGACGTTAACGGAGGCTAGAAACATCCAATTGGACCAATTCTGCTACGAAACCGACCTTGGCCTTGCGTGCAGTCAGTACGCACGATCGGTCTTCTCTGGTCGGTTTCTTTAGATTTTTCGAAAAACATTCCTTCTTCTTCATTTTGCTCTCTCTATTTCTTTAATTCCCTGATTTGGTGTGTGGATGTAAACATTAACAGCCCCTTTAGCACTGAAAAATCATTCCAGCTGCTCCAGCAGCTGGACCCACGGTCACCCCAATAAGGCTGCGTTCTCTTGGATTTAACTTAAACTTAACTTAAATATGAGAATTTTGTTCTTATTTGAATTTTTTTTTTCATTTATTAGTTTTGGGCATAAAATTTTGATCGAAATTCATAATTTTTTTAAAAAACACAAAAAATAAGTACAAAAAGTTGTCATTTTGACTTATTTTTGTCTTTATTCAAAAAATTATGAGTTTTGATAAAAAAAAATTTACTTTTCCGATTCTTCTCATCGAGATGAATCAATAAGTCACAAAAAAATTTACTTTTCCGATTCTTTTCCAGATTTGTAGGGGCGAACTGTTCAACTAAATTTCACCCTACGAATCCGGAAGAAATACTCACCGATATTTGTTGGACATGATTTTTTACAGAACCCCATAAAAAATTATTTTTAGAATTTATGGATAAAAATTATTTTATATTCTAAATTTTTTTTAGAATTTATTAATAAAAAATTATTTTAGTTGAGCAGTTCGCCCCTACAAATCCGGAAGAAATACTTACCAATTCTGTTGGAGCTGATTTTTTATAGGGTCCCATAAAAAAATTGGAAAAGTAAATTTTTTTATCGAAACTCATAATTTTTTGAATAAAGACAAAAAATAAGTAAAAAAAACAACTTTTTGTACTTATTTTTGTCTTTTTAAAAAAATTATGAATTTCTATCAAAATTTTATGCACAAAACTAACAAATGTAAAAAAAAATTAAATAAAGACAAAATTCTCATATTTAAGTTAAGTTTAAGTTAAATCCAAGAGAACGCAACCTTATTGGGGTGGCCGGGGGTCCAGCTGCTCCAGCAGGTGGCTGGGTGACATCAAATGACTTTTTGTTGAAAGGCTGGGAAAAAAAAGGAAAAACAAGTACTACTGTATTTAATGAGTTAGTGGGTGGAGCCATTACCTTTTATGGGAGAAGGACCAATGTGTTGTTATTCTGGACTAAAGTGTTATTATTCCGGATAATTTATGGGGTCTCAAATCCGGGTACGTAGCATTTCCCTTTCTTTAATTCCCTGATTCGGTGTATTGGTGGATGTAAACATCAAGAATTCGTGACTTTATTGAGAGAATACAAGACGACTCATTCAAGCCCTAATCGTCATTTCCACAACCTTGAAGAAAAAGCAAACCCGACGATAAATGGCAGGGCTAATGTGTTAAAGCATCCAATTCCAAACCAATTGGCGAAGAGTGGAGAGGCCGTCCAGGCTCATATACTAATTTTGGAGGAGATAATTAACCAATGTGGGACAAATCCCAACACTCTTCCGCACGTGCGACCCCTGACTCGCACGTGGAGAGGTAAACAAAGGATCCGGAACACACGGATCACAATAAAAGAAAGTGCAACTATGGCACAAACAAAGGGGAAAAGCCTCCAAAACCTAGCTCTGATACCATGTTAAAGCATCCAACTCCAAACCAATTGGCAAAGAGTGGAGAGGCCGCCCATGCTCATATACTAGTTTTGGAGGAAATAATTAACCAATGTGGGACAAATCCCAACACTCCCCCGCACGTGCGACCCCCGACTCGATGAATCTATGCACAAGTAAATTCTGTAATTGGATGAATCTATGCAAAGATTATGCATACTGCATGTATTATGTAGAATATGTGTGTCCTATATTTTGTAAAATTAATTCTTCACGTAACAGATAAATCCTCCATCGATCAATTGTTGCATTTCAAATATCGAAAACGATTTTCCAATCACATATGTACTTCATAACCCAGCACCATATCTAATCTGATCTACTCGAAGGCCCTACACGAGTGTTCCTGCATATGCCCCCTAAAATGGTATCCACACCCACCCCTCTTAGCACAAATTATCACTCGCAAAATATTACTACTTGCTTGAGAGAAAATGAGAGTGGATTTTTTTACAAAGTGCCTTAATTTATCTAGGAGAAACTAGCTTACCTCCGGTCCATTAATTAATATGTGAATTTCTAGGTTCTTGTACCAATTATTGTATTCAACTGAAACGTTGAGATCCTTGTGAGTGGATCATGAAGAAGGACATGACAAGTGTGATATTGGTAAGTAGATATTCAATGTGGTGCAATGAGGTAGGAAGGAGACCATCTACCTTCACGCATATATATTTAATGTAGTACTTTGGAATTGTTTTTGGATTATTTTGTACAATACATAGTTGTACAAATCTTGATAAGGAGAGCTTGTGGTTGGGAGCTAATCTGCAACGAGAGCGGTTAATCGCCCCCTTGTGTCAGGTGGGTCTGACACCGGGCCCAGTCATTTCCGGTTTTACCCATCCACGTGCGATCTCTCTCTCTCTCTCTCTCTCTCCCCCCCCCCCCCCCCCCCCCCCCCCCCCCCCCCCGCTTTCTCTCTTTCTCTTATTTTATTTTTGTTATAAAATTTTAAATGCTAATAACTTTTTTTTCACGTATTTTTTTTAATAAATTTTATATTTTTTAAATCTACTCAACGAAACCTATCAAACGAGCCTAATATTGATGATGAAATAATGTAAAACGAAAAAATTATATTTTTGTTGTAGTTTAAACTGTCTAAAGAGGTTGAAAAATTAAGTGTTCCAAATTTCAATCCGTTTGAACGGGTGAAAAGATTTTAGTTTTCTGATTATTTTATCCTAAATGGTCATAATTAAATTTTGACTATAGGGCTCTCGTTGATTAACCCTAAGAAAGTCGTAGAATCAAATATCTCTTAGGATTAATCAACGCGAGCTCTAGAGTCAAAATTTAATTATGACCATTTATGATAAAATGATTAGAAAAAATAAAATCTTTCAACTGGTTCAAACGGATTGAAATTTGGAATACTTAATTTTTTAACCATATTTTTTAATATATAAACTGTCTACAGAGGTTGAAATCATGTATTTTTTAAAACAAATTTTATATATTTGAAATCTACTCAACGAAACCTATCAAACAAGTCTAATATTGAATATGAAATAATGTGTTTAAATTAAATAATTTTTTTGGACCCAATATATTTTCTCTATGTTTTTATTTTGTTGTCCTTCATTTTTTTTAAACTTCTATATTTGAGTTTTCAAATAAATTATGTATGTTGAATTCACTTAAATTTACTTTATATTTCTCTGAACAGTCAATAATGCAAATTGAAAATCAAATTTCATTTAATTATAATTGAGTATATAGAACCAATATATGAACATAAATAAATACACAAATTTAGTCAATATTTTCGCTAAATTGTGGTCGTCGTCCTGGCGGATCTATCTTTATTACTTCATACCACAATTGGAGGCGTGCTTCATAAGGATGAGCCCATCCTTGTGCTTCATTTGATGCATTTGGCCTCCACCATATAATGATGGGTGGTACAGGGTAATGACGGTATAGGAAAACTTGCATAAAGTGATTGTCATTAACACGGCCAATAGCTATATGTGTGCGCGCTGCTAATGGAACTGGATGGGAGCTCAACGGCAAGGGAGTGAGACAACTCGAAGCAATCATATCGAATGTATGCAGTACAACGTTGTACGTTGATGCAATGACAAGTCTCAATGATATAGAATGCATCCAATGATCCTCTGGTGCCGATGACTGGAAGCAACGAAGTCTTTGTAGCACCTGGGATACATAATTACGTTCTGGATAAAGCTGATCGTACAGAACCCAATTTTGTTCAAGCTCTTGGATAAGGTCCTATCGTACTTGAGCCCATTCATCTTCAGAACCATAGAGATTTAGCTCACAAAACATAAAGCATTGATTGCTTCCTGCATGCTTCCTACCAACTGTTGCAGCTTTGAACCAACTGTTGCAGCTTTGAACCAATGGTGCAATTAACCTTTTTATCCCAAAACTACTGATAATCTATTTTTTTCTATTTTTTTATTTAATTAATAATGTTTATACTCTGTATCTTTTTTTTTTTATTTAAAATTATTTTAGTGTTTCGATTTTCAATCCGGTTCAATCTGTGGAAAGATCTTGTTTTTTTATCATTTTATCTTAAATGGTCATAATGAATTTTTGGCCTCGTAGAATCAAATGTCTCTTAGGGCTTATCAACGAGAACCTTAGAGTTTAAATTTAATTATGACCACTTAGGATAAAATGATCAGAAAACTAAAATCTTTCCACTGGTTCAAACGAATTGAAATTTGGAACACTTAATTTTTTTAACCTAATTAGACAGTTTAAACTACGTAAAAAAATATAATTTTTTCGTTTTACATTATTTCACCATCAATGTTAGGCTCGTTTGATATGTTTCGTTGAAAAGATTTCAAAAATATATAATTTATTTTAAAAAAATATGTGAAAAAAAAGTTACAACAAAAATAGAGAGAGAGAGTGCGGCGTGTGTGTGTGTGAGAGAGAGAGAGAGAGGGTAAAAGGGGGAAGGGAGAGCCGTGTCAGGGGGGGCCTGACACGGGGGGGGGGGGGGGGGGGGGGGGCGGCGATTAGTAATCTAGATCTGCAACTCATGAATCTCTCTCTCTCTCTCTCTCACATCAACCTCAGTTTGGTATTAGACTTCTAACCACAGCTTCTTTTTTTTTTTTGATCGGCTTCTAACCACAGCTTGATAGTGCAAGTTTTGTGCCTAGAAATGGCTTGATCAGTTCTTGATTTCTTTTTTCATCGTTCACCAACCATTCGAGATTGGATTAAATGGCCTCAACAATAAGCTGCGGCTGGATCTACATTGTTATGAATACCTTCGGAAAGGCTATTTTACAGAGTGCAATTTTGTTCACCCTTCTTAAAAGAGGGTGAACATTACCCTCTCACTCGTTGAAATGGTGTGGACCCCGTCACAGAGTGATGTCATGTTTATCATGCAATACACTTTTTGGTAAGTATGACATCACTTTGTGGTGGGGTCCACATCATTTCAACCAATAGAAAGGAGGGTAATGTTCATCCTCTTAAGTGGAGGGTGAACAAAACTCAACTCCTAATTTACAAGTGCGCGCACACCGTGTGATTTGTTTTTGTAACTGCGCCGCAATAGTTCGTAATAGATCAACATATATGATCAGCTTACCAAACACGTCCCCAAAAAACTCATTTTGCTTACCACAAAGTCTACTACACAATCACTTCATGAGACCGCTTTAAAAATAAACTTGCAGGATACGCGCAACATTCAGTGTCATAAAAGACTCAAATATTAAAATAATTCAAAATAGTAGTAATTGATTTTAGGATCTAGAGATGGTCATGAAACTTGCTTCATCCTATAAGAGCTAGTTTAGCATGACACAAATGGGTTGCTCTTTATTAGGGGTGACAAATTGAACCCAGATCCATTAACAAATTCATACCCATCAATTAAAAAATAGACCCAACCCAACCCATTTATTAGTTGGGTAAGAATGGGTCCAAACCCAGCTAACCCATTATTAGTTGGGTCTTAATTGGGTATCAATTGGGTCAACTTAAATGACCCAATGGGTAATGAAAGTAACCCACCAAATTCTTGCCTCTTTACCAATTACCAAGTTTCCCGTCCGGATCAAAAAAAAAAAAAGTTTCCCATCTCTTTTCAGTCTTTTGCAATTGGGACTCTCTCTCTCTCTCTCTCCCTGAGGAGTCTGGCCTTCTCTCTCTCTCTCATTCAATTCAATTGATCTGTGCTAAATCACACACGTTCAAAAATGTTTTGGACGGTCCATATTAAAAAAAAATTGTGACCGTTAACAATTATTTTGACCAGTCAAAATTGAAAACACATATCATCCATTGATTACGCGAATGGACCGGTGAAATTGCGCTCCGCCGTGAATAAATTTCTCTCATGGTAGTCCCGCATAGAGTTTGGATTAAAAAATTGACTTATTTTTTTGTCCTTATTCAAAAAAAATTTACATTTTTTTTGTTTTGTGACTTATTGATTTGTTTGAACGAGAGGAATCGAAAAAGTAAAAAAATGTGATCAAAACTTATAATTTTTTGAATAAAGACAAAAATAAATCAATAAGACAAAAAAAATTAACTTATTCTCGTCTTTTTGAAAAAAAATTATGAGTTTCGATCATAATTTTTTTTTACTTTTCCGATTTTTCGATCATAAATTTTAGTATATATGTAATTGGGTTAATGAGCGGGTCGGGTTTGCTTTTAAATAAATGGGTTGGGTTGGGTATGGGTAATTAGACTCAAAGCTAATGGGTCTAAATGGGTCAATGACCCATTAAAGACCCAACCCACTAACAACTTATCCAATTTGGTCCAAACCCGCCCGTTTGCCACCCCTACTCTCTATGCACTCAAGAAGGCTCTTATCACTCAATTTACAGGAAAAACATACTTCTAAGAATACAATATCTACAAGTAAGGATGCGTACGAATCATTTCCTGTGTTCTGCCAATTGATATTAGTAACTCAAGCGGTATATATAGTTCTATGGTTGTCTATACTCTAGAGACTTAATTTATTCTAGTAAAATAGATGAAAATGAAACCATAGTGGGAGGAGCAATGGAAGATACAAAATTTCCAACTTGGAGGGTCAAACCACGTGTATTTTATGAGTTTCTGACTTGGAGGGCCAACCCATGTGTATTTATGAAATTCTGACAATAAAATTCTCACCCATACGTATATTAAGGTAGACAAGTAGACATGTATATATATCAAGAGGTAACAATAAAATTTCATATGAACACTATAGGTTGAGAGACTACTTGTGGGTATATATTGCTACTACTATATATAGGTTATGATTTACATGCCCACTCGTCATGAACCCTGCCCGCCCGACGCATTAGACAATGGACGCTTTTCATTTATTCCGATTCTTTTCACTTATATATCTTTTGCCGCGGTTTGCCTTTTTTTTTTTTTTTTTTTAACTACATGTAAGAACACCAGATAAATCTAAACAATTTATATACAGTACTGGTGGGCGGTTGGGATTGAAACCTACCTGATCATGAATAGAGTGTGAAGTTCCCTTTCTGCTGGTTAACACCCAGGTGATCAATTCAAGTCTGATCACCAAGGAGGAGCAAAAGATGGCAACAAAACCATGAACTCTAAAGTGGGGTTGGGAGCAAAATTCACATGGTGTCACTGGTTATAACCAAGTATATATATGTGTGTGCTAGGGCAGACCCTGTCTTTCATCCAATTCGCGATTACCACCCGTCCCCTTTAAAATCTTGCCATAAATGAATAGTGACACACCTGTTACCTATGCATATATGGGGAGTTTTGAGAACTTTGAGATGCCTATACCAGTCAGTGCCAGAAATATTATTTCTTACTCCCATGAAATTGTTGAAGCTTTTAAGTCCCCCCTCGTTACGGGCTCTCAACAGGCATGTCTAATCCCTTATGTGGTACTCTGTTTCGTAATCTTTAATGAATTTCTGTTTGATCAGAAGAAAAAAAAAATATATATATATATAGGGGAGTCCGAATAGCACATGTACAAGGTCTACGAGCTAGTTTTGGACTCGTGAAGTCTGATTCAATTGGGTTTGCGCTTCTCTGAGCTAGGTTTCAATGTTTGACATATATGCCCAGTGAAATCGCGGGGGGCCATGGGGAAGCACCTTCGAAAGCTAAACAGAATAAATGTAATTGGCGATGTAAGTTTACCATAGAATATAAATACTTGCGTACGCGCAAGAGCTAATGTAACTTTTTCTCTTTGTTCATTCGAAAAAGGGCAATTTAGCCGTAGGTCCAATATGAGCATTTTCATAAGTCCGTGAGTCCAGTGAAAACATTTGTAAGGTTTCTAGTCCACTGCACCTCCCACAATACAAAAATACCCCTCGCTTGCGAATGAAAGGACACGCTACAACGACGAAGATCTCTTCGTCTGAGGTCCGCCGGCCGCCTCCAACTTCGCCGGCGATCTCGAACAAAACCCCGTCGGCCGCCTCCAACTCTGCCGCTGACCAGATCTCTGGTATCACGTCGTCCATGTACGGCGCCTTAATCTTCTCTAAAATGTCAGGCAAAAGCTTCTCGGTGAATTGATGGGGTGGTTGTTCAATTTTGTCGGCCATTGATGTAGTTAGAGAGAGAGGAACTTGATATTTGTAGAGAGAGAAGAAAATATCGTAACAGATCTCAGAGAGAGAGAGAAGGCACTTGACATTTCTTTATCATTGTTTTGGACTTTGTGACATTAAAATTGACTGGTGGTTTCAGAAAAAATAAATTTGAAAAAAGTGTCTTGGTTTATGTAATAATATTAAAAACGATTGTGGAATGTGTGTTGTGTAGATGTCAAAAATATTTCTTTTTGGGATTTTGATTTTCGCGCTCTACTTTTTACTAATGGCGCTCTACTTTGTTCATGTTAAAAGTGAAGAGCCATCAATGAAAATTGGAGCGCGAAAATCAGTTTCCTTATTTTTGGTTATATATATTTTAGTAATCGATAACATTTTGTTAGTCTAGTTGGCTCAAGAAAGTGTAATTATTTTCACAAATAACTAGATCTGTATATTTTTTTGGCAAGGTATAGAGAATATTATTTGACAAATTCATTATATGTGTTAACTATTATCCATATCTTTTAAACAAAATAACTAATAATGTTATCTTTGTCAATATATTCTACTCCTCTCAAAAATAAATTTACAGATGCTATTATCTGTGTTAATCAATTCTCTGTATCTTCTAAAATAGTAACACATAATGTTATCGGTGCCAATTTATTAATGGTTTTACTAGTTTTTAAGGTATTAATTAGTAAAAGGGTGATTTGGCCGAAGGTCCACAATCACATTTTCACATCTATATAATTATAATAAAATTAACAGATGTGGTTATCTGCCCAAATCTATACTATTTATTATACCAAAAATGTCAACAAATAATGTTATATCTATGAATTTTGTGTTCTATATAATTGCATTACACCAACAGATGTGGTTATTTATTTAAATCTATACTGTTTATTATTTCAAAAAAATCAACAGATAACGTTATCTCTTTGAAATATAAATAGTATCTACAAAATTTGTATTCTATATAACTGCATTAAACCAACATATGTGGTTATTTGTTCAAATCTATATTGTTTATTATTAACCTTATTTGTTAGACTTTTTGGAATAATACATGGTAGTATATATTTGGACAGATAAGCACATCTGTTAATTTTAGGCTAGTGATTTTGCCACACCATTTTTTGTTATTGCCACACCCTGCAAGTGTATTTTTGGTGCAAAAAATACACTTGCAGGGTGTGGCAATAACAAAAAAGGGTGTGGCAATATCATTTTCCTAATTTTATTGCAATTATAAAGAGTATAAATTGAACATATAACCCTATCTGGAATAATAGAGTAGTGATTTGGACAAATAACTATATTTGTTAGTTTTACTGCAATTGTACAAAGTACAAATTTGAACAAATAATCCTATTTGAAATACAGTACTCCGTAATAAAGAGTATTGACCAGAGAGATAACCACATCTGGTAAAAGTTACTCCGTACTTGGCTCACTGCTGCTTCTTTCCCGACCACACTGGATCATTTCCTGACCCAATTCTGGACACTGAACCTTTTCTTCTCCCACTTTGTTTTACTCGGAGAAAAAGATAGCCCCTCTCTCTCTCTCACCCACCCACCATCTCCCATGGCGTCAAGCAGTACAAACAGCAACCGGTGACGGAGATCAAAAGTTTGCACGCGATGATGATGATGGTCCGATTATAAGACGGTGGATGGTCAAATCTAGTGGTTCAAGTGGTGGATAAAATTACACGTCAAATTTTTTAGAAAATTGTCGCTCTTTCACAAATCTGAAGGCTGTTTTGTTGCTTCCAACTTTGTGCTCTTGTATGAAAAAAACTTTCAATTTTGTTGTAGTTATTTAATGAATTAATCCACGGCAACATGCTTGGTACTTTTTTGTGCAAAATGCAATTTTGTTGTAATAGTTGTCTTTTTCGGCGTCGGAGATAGGTTCTCTTTTCCGGCATTGGAGATGAGTTCTCTTTGCCGGCGCCGGAGTATTGGTCGTCGTGGTCGAGCGTGAGTAGAAAGCCGCGAGAAGTCAAAGGGAGGGCATTATTGTCTCATTAAAATAAAAGGTGGACCTCAGACCTTACAAAAAGTGTAAAACTGGACCCGACACCTTACTAAATAAGCAGGTGGATTAAATGTATATTTGGGCCTGTTTCTTTGGACCCACGGCCAATTTTCTGTTCGAAAAAATAGTGGAAACTGGCGTCAAACATGGATGTACTAAATGAGCGGTTGCGGAACCACGTAAAATCTCCGTGTCTTTTGCGTGCTTCTTTTCGGTTTTTGATCGTTCTTCGCGATCGTGTATTTGTTAGGCCCCGTTCCAGAAACACAATAAGAACTTATTTTTTGTGTAATAAGAAGGCTTGTTCCCGAAAATAAGAAGGCTGGTACTTATTTTGGAAGAATTTATATAGGTACCGACCGGCCGGGGAGGGAAATCGTACCGGCGGCTGCGCCGGGCCGTCTCCGGCCACCGGACGGCTGATCCGAGCCGTCCAAAAATTCTAAAAAAAAAAACCAAGGGGGCTTGCGCGGGAATCAACGGCATCCGAGGTGTGTAGGGTGCTTGATCTGAGCACCCCTTTTCCGTGTATATATTGGTTTTTTTTTTAGAACTGTCATATATACACGGAAAAGGGGTGCTCGGATCAAGCACCCTACACACCTCGGATGCCGTTGATTCCCGCATTAGCCCCCTTGGTTTTTTTTTATAGAATTTTTGGACGGCTCGGATCGGCCGTCCGGTGGCCGGAGACGGCCCGACGCGGCCGCCGGTACGATTTCCCTCCGCCGGCGCCCATTCTCATAGCAACAGTCTTATTTTTTGTATACGGCAACTTCAAGCTCAAAAATCATGCGTTTACGCAAATAATTTTTCTATCACTATGGATCTTGTTTGATAGATCTCATTAAGATCTTTAATACGGTGCAAAAAATTTTATTTTTATTTACATTATTTTTGAGTTTAAAATGTGAAATAAACTTTTTGTTTAGGTTTTGTGGAATGACCCTTCTTATTTTTGAAATTGAAATTGCAAAATAAGTACTTATTTTTTAAGAAGGTTTCCGGAACGGAGCCTAATTCGCAGCAGCGACAACCACTGTCATTAATCTGTGTTAGTGAAATTCCATTTAATTTGATGCACATGGAACTCCTTTTAGCTGTTCTACAGTCACAACATTAACTGTTAGCAGTACTACTTACTCCGTAGTAAATAATAAAAACTGCATATGTACCTGTCCAGGCTTTCATTCAATGTCAAGTTTTGGAGACCGGATCCCCTGTCCGACTCACATCCGGACAGGTGCCTGTCCGAGTCTCTCTCAGCCGTTGATCTTGAAAATCAACGGCTGAGATGAGCCGAACACGTTTTGGTCCAAAACGACGTCGTTTTGGAGCAAAACGTGCTCGGCTCATCTCAGCCGTTGATTTACGAGATCAACGGCCGAGAAGATCCGGACAGGCGCCTGTCCGGATGTGAGTCGGACAGGGGATCCTCGGTGCAAGTTTTGATGAACACCAACTACCAATTGCAGGTTTGTGGGGCCTTTCATTAACTGTATCCATACTACCACAATATTTCCCAATATTTATACCCCATTGCTTTGCCATCTTCTCTTCTCAACTCATAACTGTGCATCTCTTTCCACTGTAATATTTGGTTCAATATTCCAATGGCGATTCATCATCTTCATCAGCTTGTCACAGCTCTTCTCCTGCTTGCTTTGGTTTTTGCAAGGGTTGAGTTCTCGGCATGCCATGTCTTGAAAGGCTCTGTCACCTGCCTTGACTGCAACTCCCTCTCCGATCTTTCTGGTTTTTTCCCAACTCTTCTTTTCTTTTGTCCGGACCAGGGACACGGGGATCCTGTAGTGCGGCGTGAACTAGGGATGTAGTGCAACATCCCATCCGTCAATCCATGTAATTAATGGTCCAGATTTTTTAAAAATTTGCTACATGTAAAATACTTTTTTTTATCTGGACCATTGAAAATACGTTCAGACGGCTGGGATGGTGAATTACGCCCCTGTAGTGCACCCCTGCACTACAGAGTTCCCAAATCCATGGACCAGTACTGTAGTCCTAGTTTGTCTCTCGCTTTTGCCTTTTTTCTAGGTAATGTATGGTTTTCCGGGCTAGCTTACGCGCACTCAGACTAATTCCTACAGTCCCTCCATAACCGTTTCACACGCTTAATTGTGTGAGGTGGAGTGGCTCCAAGGGTTGCCTCTTATCTTTTTGTTCGTTTATTTTCCCTCTTAGAAAAAGAAGAAATGGAAAAAAAAAAATTCTTTTCTTTCATTTCTTACCATTTTAGGTAAGGGAATAGGCTAGTGTTTTGTGAACAGAATTGCACATGATTTTCATACAGTATTCTATGGCTTTTTTAGGTCCTCTCATTTCTGACCATATCACCTGTTATTGGCATGTACAAATGATTAATTGTTTTAGATGTATAAAACTTTTCTGCAGGCAAGTTTTGTTGGTAATTATTTTCCAAGTACTTATGGTTAAAACTTAATTTGTCTGTAGTATTACCAAATAGAATTTCTAAGGGGTGATCCGGTGGTCTTGACCTGAGACTTAGGAGTTTGCTCCCTCTTAAGATTGCTTCCTCTTAAGATCTCAGGTTCAATTCTTCCCGCCAGTAACTCTTGGGCTTACCTCATCTCCACGCGTAAGCGTGAAAAACGGATGTGGAAGATAGAGGTGGTAGGGATTAGTCCGAGATCTGTGCAAGCTGACTCGAAACACCATGCATTACTAAAAAAGAATTGAAGTCAATATTATAAATATATAGATAAGTGGGTACATTATGTTTGAGGAAGAACGTAACCTTATCTGCCCATACATAAACAGTGATGCAGAGTGGCCACTGTCAAAGACTTCATATTTTCAGACGGATAAATCCAAACAAGCCTTGTCAATCCAAATTCAATTGTACTCTCACCGTCCCAAATTGGATGTCAGTTTTTGATATTTGTGTCAATTTCAATTCCTTATATCTTTTAATATAGATCTCAAAAAATATGCAATATAGATCTTGTTTGATAGTTCTCGATTAGTTCTATTATATAAAGTTTTCAAACTCATGAAAAATATTATAGATTGAAAGATATAAGTGATAAAAAATGACACGAGTTTCAAAAATTGTCATTTTTTTTAGGACGGAGGTAGTAGTATACCTCTCTCAATAGTAACCATACTAAATTGGCAAAAATAGTTTTGACATTTGAAAGAAGCTATGGACTAGATTCATTTTTGGTGTGCCAATTTCGACTTTCTTGGTGACGTAAATTGGATACATAACTAGGAAGTACATGGTTAACTACTGATTCCTTCTAATTTCTTCACTATACATTTTGGTTTCAGACATCAAGGTTCTAGTGAAGTGCAGCCAAGTGAAAAAGCTGGCTGTGGCAACCACAACAGAAGATGGAGCCTTCGAGACCGAGCTTCCCTCGGACACTGCTGCAGCACCTTCTCCTCTCAATTGCCAAACCAAAATCCTCGGTGGTCCAACCCAGCTTTACGCCTCGAGAAAAAACATGGTCTCCGAAACTGCGAAAGCCCACGACTCGGCAGATTCCTACACCATCTCCACTCCTCTGAGTTTCTTCACATCGTGCCCCTTGTCCGGGAGGGAGGACGCGAAGTGTGGGGCCCACAACGCGGGCCTCGGCTCGTCCAAGACCGTCAACATGCCTCTGCCGCGGGAGTGGGGCCTGGCCCCGTCGAGCTTCTACGTTCCGTTTATGCCCATCATCGGAATACCTTAAGTTAAGTAGTACTGTTGTGGCTAAGCCAGTTGTGTTGTGATGGGGTTTGTTAAGTAAGTAAGTTGTGTGTGCTGAGTGCTAGGAATTAAGAGAAGATGATGTTTAGTCTTGCTCTTATATACTACTATATGGTTTTGTTTGAAGAATTGTTGTGTGGAACTAGGTTATTTTCCTTTTTATATATATGCTACCGTAAGGTTATTATGGTAAGTTGAAGTATCTTTCCCTATATATAAAATGTGGATGCCATGGTTAGTATTTTTGTCCACGGATTGATGATCGGTAGTTTCTACACGGATTAATTGAACAATGTTTCCAACAACTCACAGTTAGGATGCGTCGTAAGCTTATAAGTCTGGAATTTATTTCAATATTTTTTTACTTTTCGTAACTTTTTGTTTAGCTTTTCATCGTAATTTTTGGTGATAATCGTTCGTTTTGACAAGACAAATCGGAAAAGTATATAAATGGGGACCGATGTTGAAAAAATCAAATAAGACAACACTTTAAATAAATAAGACAACTGTTTGATACTTTTTTTTCGTCTTTAATGAACTTTTTTGTTTTTGTTTTCGGTCATAATTTTGTAGTAGTACTTTTGATTTTAATTCTTTACTTTTTGGTCACATTGAGGTAGATTTTGTTGTTAAGTTATTGAAATATGGTGAGCTTTGACGGGAGTTAATTCTAAGGAATTCAACCAAATTGTGGGATGAAAATCCACATAAAAATCTGTAGGGAGGAGGGTTCCGCTGGATGTGCTTACGTGTGTATATGTGAGCTGGAGAGGTGCGATTGGCTGATGATTAGCAAGAGGGAAAAAAGGGGAGAAATCTTGTGGGGTGAGGGAAAGAGCAAGAGGTACAGAAGAAACAAAGGCAGCGTGTTCCTTTCGTTCTCCGCGAGGGGGGGGGGGGGGTGTTTGACCTTTTCTGGATTCGAATGGGTGAGGTCACCTTCTCTCTGGGGAAGAATGTTCTCCTTCCTCAGAATCAGTGCTCACGCCCTCTCTTTCCGGAAAAGTCAGCTCTTTCAATCATTGGAAATGTCAGGGGTATTTAAGGGCACCTGGGCCTAGGTCAGACCCAGAACGGCGCTCCTATAAGACCCCAACACATGTCCCCTCCGTACCTCCAGGTCTTGGATAAGCTCGTCTTCCCCGGGAGGGCTCGAATTTCCGCGACGCTATCTCCATCCCAAGCCACCAAGCCACAAGAAATTCCCCAATTCCCGCAGGAGCAAGGTCGCGACCCGCGGCGATCGTGTATTTTCCGCGAAGTCCCCTCCGGCCCCTGCCTCTAGGCCCAAATGGAACCCCGGAGACTTCTTGATATAGCTTTTTTAGACTTATTAATATTTAGCAGTCCGTGGGGCCTTCTCATAACCCTCTGCTGCTGAGGCCAACTCGGGATATGTTTGACTTTCCCGCGGGGCCAGTGGAGGTCCCGCGGTAGCTTTTCTTCCGCGGGGACCACCTTTCTATGTTTTTGCACGCGTCTTTTTCCCATTGGGCAGTCAACTATTTCTCTTTGAATGAAGCTTTGACAAAGGCTTCTTTTCCGCGCGGGTCCCATTGCCATGTGTCGACGTGCAATTACAGGGTCAAAAAGTCTTCCCTGGTTATGTATTAATAATTTTGACCGCACCTACAAAATCTATTATTAATTGTAACTCTTTCTAATATTTCCATTTAACCAAATACTCGTAAGAAATACACTTTTCCTCATTCTTCTTTTCAAAAAACAACCAGTTAATATCTACGTGATTGCTTCTGCCGATCGAAAAAGCATCCATTCCTTTAGTAAAAGTAGTACGTAATTACATTTCTTCACGGCAGATTTTTCTTTTCTTCCATTATTTCATGATCTTCGTAGTTAATTTCAATAGCTAAAATGCACATATATTGGGGCACATGCCCAATAGTTTTAGTTGCGTGCATCATTGAAGTGCTTGCATACAGATGTGTCCTGGCCGTGTGTCAAACGGTCCAAAACACATCTGTCTTCGATTGCTTTTGCACCGGGTAACCCCTTGCCCTAAATATAGTAGTATTAAAGAAGAGATACGATCTCAATTCTCTAATCTGTCTCCGAACTTATCTCGATCATCGAAATATTCAAAAATTGATCTGAACCAATTAATGATTTTAAATTAAACGATCATGAGTATATTCAATTCCAAACCTAAATTATTTTACTATCAGAAATGCTTTGCGTACAAACCAGGTTTGTGTAATTGTGTGCAACTAGTATTTGACAAGAACTGCAGATAAAAAAAAAAAGGGTACTAATTTGACTAGAATTAATTATCTGTTTTTTGAAACAAGAAACTCGCGAGTCTTTAGGCAATGCGTGAGGTTACTTAAGTAATTAAGCCAGTTTTCCCCATTGGGCCATTAATCCTAAGACTATTGGCAAATGAATACAATCCAACTCCAGATGAGATTTCCGGTATAAAAAAAAAACTCCAAATGAGAATAAATTCTTTCCACCGACGGTGGAAAACCCAACTTTTCTAACCATCTTTTTTGGTCATACTGTATGTTTATTGTTAATCTGAACCGTTCATCTTGTAGACCCCGCATAATAGTGTATCCATGCAAAAATTAAACTTGATCAGACATCGATAAGAGTATCAAAAATTGAATTTTGCTTTGTAAAATGGACAGTTTATCTTTATTATTATTGACAAAAATCAGATCGTCCATTTATAAACCAAAATTTAAATTTTGACATATCTATCGACTTTCGATAAAGCTGATTTTTTGCATGGCAATATTATACTGCGGGTCTTATAATATGAACGGTTCAGATTATAATAATAAACGCTCGGTGGAGCCCATAATGAACAATGGTGAAAAAGTTGGGTTTTACACTGGCCGTGAATAGAATTTATAGTCATTGCGGATTAGATCATCCCATTATATTTCCTTCGAAGACTATACAATGTTTTAAAACAAAACTGTGTATCTTTCGTATGGATCAAGCTTACCATTGCATTATAATGTATCTTTTATTTTGCTCCTAATTTTCCCCCCCCTCTCTCCTCCACCCAGAGAAGAAGCAAAGAAAAAAAGACTAAAAGAAAGCAAAAATTCGGACAAAAAACTCCCAAGGTTGAAAGTATTGACAAAAGTAGCACCCTATGACGGAAGGATAAGGTTTTGAGAATAATGACGAAGAAATGATAAGATGTGGATATATTACATTGGGGAACTAGTTAAAAAAGAGGGCTTTAATTAAGCAATGGTTTGTTTGGTAGTTGAAATGGATAGATAGAAGTGGGAGGATAATAAGGAAATAATGTAAGAGTTTACTTTGTTTCCCCCTGTAACGAGAATACGAAAAGGGTTTGAAAAGATTTGAGGGTCGCACCCAATATTATGCCCACGCAGATAAGCTTATCCTAGGGATGCAATGGGTTTTATATAAGAACTAGTGCTAGCTCGTGCCTACGGCACTACGCATTCTGATTGGAAGGAGATGGCAGTTGTGTGATTTAGGTAAAAATCATGGGCACTTAACCGGGAAGTGGGAGGATGCACTACAACCTTTGGATCAAATGAATCTAAGCCGTTTCAACAACTTGTCCCCACACCCTTCTGTTTTATAATAGAGACTCTTACAAGGTCTTTGCTTATCCGTGAATAAGCAGTCCGGGTGCAATGAGGAGAACCAAACCGGATTAGAGAGGGTTCAAATTAACTAATCTCCGAGGCCCTTATCCTCCTCTCTTTTCTGCCCTCCACACAGGTTGTAAGGTTTCTAACAAACATTGTGAGAGCCCTAAAATTCTAAAATACTATTGAACTTAGACTTTCATGACACTTGCCCATGAAGCAAACATTTGTTTAGAGAAAAATTTGGTGATATCATTAAATGTTAAAATGAAATGTTAAATTTTTAATTGTGTGATGAATATTCTAGTGGTGAGGACATTAGGCAATTTTACAATGCCAGTTCTAATATCTAGGGAGATTTAGTAATAAGTCTACTATAGATATTTAATAAGTCCACAAGTCCACCTAATAGTTTTGTAAAGCCACAAGTCCACACAACCTAAACCCTAAGGTACCTTATGAAAGTGGCTAAACCATTAAAACCCTATAATAGGAAAGTGCACCCTAAAACTCTATAAAGTGTCTAAACCCTAAGGTACCCTATCCTATAATAAAAAAGTGTACCCTAAAATCTTATGAAAGTGCCTAAACCCTAGGGTACCCTAAAATGGACTTGAGACCTTACAAAATTAATAGGTGGAATTGTGGGCTTATAAAGTTCACATAATGGACCTGTTTGCGTGGGAATTTATTGGTCCAGTCATACACTGACACGTGGCCATTCATATTGGACGAAACGGAGTAAGCATAGACTGAGGTACATGGAATCACATAATTAAAGGAACGATGACGTTTTGATCAAATTAATGTCGTTTTATAGGTAATACTAATTGTTGCCAGGTGTCACTCAGAAAGTAGCATAGAAAGTAAGAAGTTCGAAGCTCAAAGGCGCGAATGGTTTTATTCAAACAAGAGGCAATTACAATTGACATGGTCAAAGGAGTTGAGATTCAAGCATACAACTGCCCACACCCAACACGATGCAGATCGAGGGCAAGTGGAGTAATTGATCAAAACCGAATTGCCACAATCAGGAATCATGGAGGGAAAGTTTGAATTCAAACCAAGACGCCTTCGAAGACAGCCAGGCAGGAAATAAAGACGTGGAGAAGACTCAAGAGTTTGCCTATAAATAGAAGAAATGAAGAAAGGAAACCCCCCAGACAAATCATCAAACAAACAGCTATGCTATGCTTGGTTCGTCCATTAGGCAGTAGTTAGAAGAGCTTATACATAAGTTCGAAGTAATTAGGAGTAGTTCGTAGTTGTAGTTGTAGTTGTAGTCACTTTGTAACTCGTTCTGTTCGTTATTGGAAGTTTGGAGATTCAATTGGAAAGCAAGTTCATTTTTTGAATTGATCAAGGTATCTTGCTTGTTCTTTGAGTTTATCAAGTTTCTCATGGATCGTTGTGCCGTTCTAATACTTCTAGATAGAGAAATCCTTTTCATTGAGGTAATTGAACCGACACCACAATCGCCTGATTAAGTTTGGCTTTTTATAAGCTTGAAATCTAAAAAGGATAATTACAAGCCTTTTCTGGCATGCTCGCACACAATCATATTTCAGAGGTAAACCAAAAATCCCAGCCAAACCACCTAAGACTAATTTTCTATAATATCTAATCATTAGGACTTTAATGAAATTATCATAATTCCAAGGGAAGGTGGTTGTAAATTACACAAATATCACGAAAAACCTCAACGTCCTAAATTATCGTGGACTTCCCGGTCACATAGCGGCCTTCGCCGTCTCTTCTCCCCCAACCTCTCTCTCTCTCTCTTCGATCAGTTCGATAAACATCATCTCTCTCTACAAAACCCTGCATATACATCGAGAAGCCCCAAAATTCACCACGATCCCTTCATGTCTACCCCTCGTCGATCAAACTAGAGAGAGATAGAGAGAGAGAGCAATCTGAGAATCGCGAGGGAATGGCGATTCTATACGCGGTGGTGGCGAGGGGGACGACGGTGCTGGCGGAGTTCAGCGCCGTGTCGGGGAACACCGGCGCCGTGGCGCGGAGGATACTGGAGAAGCTGCCGTCGGAGGCCGATTCGAGGCTCTGTTTCTCCCAGGACCGGTACATATTCCACATACTCAGATCCGACGGCCTCACCTTCCTCTGCATGGCCAACGACACCTTTGGAAGTCCGTAATTCTCTCCGTCTCCCTCACTCCATATGTATCTGTATGCGTATGTCTGTCTGTATGTATCTATGTGCTGACATGTTTTTCACGTTATGTAAGTTTGTGTTTTATGTTCTCATCTTGTGATCGTATGACCTAGGGCTGCAAACGAGCCAAGCTCTTTGTGAGTAGATTGAGGCTTGGCTCATTAGTAAACGAGTTGAGCTCGAGTTTTAAGCTCATTGGTGAACGGGACAAGCTCCAGTTTTAAGCTCGTTTGGTAAACAAGTTGAGCTCGAGTTAGTCGTGCCTCTGCTCGTCTGTAGAGGCTCATGTAGTAGACGGACTGAGCTCGAACACGTTGATAATGAACGAGCCAAGCTCAAACAGATAAAAACTCTGCTCGTTTGCAACCCTGATGAGTATCTAGCTACTATATATCTCTGCTTGTGAGGGGACGGGTAATGTTGAATTTTGAGGATGGTAGTAAAATAAACCTACTTTTTGTTAGAATTAGAAAAGTGAACACAGTTGAATTGAGTAGTTTCTAAGGTTGAAGTGATTCAGGAGTATGTTTCATGTCTTTCCAGTTTATGGGTTATGGAGGGGATATTTGAGATAGACAGATAGTTGGTTTTGATGGTATGTTTTGCATGTCAAATGCTTCTTGACGGGGTTATTGGGTTTGTGGCCCTCTACTTGAGGGCTTGGGAAGTCCAATTATGATTGTTGCAGGTAAGAATGGAGTTTCTTCATGTATGGAAGAATCTAGTGCTATTTACAGTCGGAAAACTTGGAGTAGTTTAGCTTCTAGATTTTTTGTGTGTACATGCTGATACATGGAAATCTGAGCTTCATTATTGAATGGTATGTTTTGCTACTAGAACTTGGATGATGCACGATCAGTTAGTGACTGTCTTCTGGATGGTGGTGTTAAAGTTATGGGAAGTGTCTTCAAAACTTAGTGAAAATGGGAAAAGGTGCTTGGCAAAAGAATGGGCAAGGAAGATCCAGTTGGATTACAATTTGTTCATTTCCACCAAACTACTGCTTTAGCAAAAGTATTCCTAAAATTCATAGAAGGTATAATGAAAAACCACTCGAAAGGTACTTCATAACAGAGAGCTAAAGTCTCTTTTATTGGGGTTGCATTGGAGAATAATTCGTAGTTGAAAGGTTTGCCTACTTGGTTTCACAATATGCTCTTTCCGCTTGGCATTGGCAGTGACTCCACATTTTTATTAGATCCAAATTATCAAAACGTCTATTTGATCTTGAGATCTATGAATGGTGGCAATAACAATAATTTAAAACCACCTAATGGCAACACAAAAGCTGATGTTATCAACTGGGATGGTGATGTCTGTAGACTATGATCATGTTCCATTCTTTCTCCATCCATTCTCCGACCAAGAAATCTCATTTTTGGTGACTTGCAGCAGATTTGACAAATACTAAGATTGCCACACTGGAGAAGAACCAATCAGCTCTAATGAGTCATGATTGTGTTGCGTCGTCCTCCTTTTTCTTTGAGCTGTTTTGAACAACTCAAGTAGATAGAATGTTTAGTTGCAGATGATTTTCTACTTGTTTACTGGGTTTGAGAATGGAGTTCACCACATCTGCCTCTATTGTGGTTGGTTTGTTTCTTTATCTGGGATATCCTCCTGTTTTGTCTTTCTTCATGTAGTCTTTCTCGTCTATATCATATTCTCCCCAACATATAGTAATAATTACTTCTAGCTTTGCTCATAACTAGGCTAGCACTCAATTTCTAGCTCTCATTTGCTGGACTGCTTATTGTTCTTATGATTGCATAACCAGGGAGAATCCCATTTTCGTACTTGGAGGATATTCATATGAGGTTCATGAAAAACTATGGCAAAGTGGCACCCTATGCTCCTGCTTATGCCATGAATGATGAATTTTCTAGGGTCTTGCATCAGCAAATGGAATTTTTCTCCAGTAACCCAAGTGCTGATACTCTCAATCGTGTGAGAGGCGAAGTTAATGAGGTAGTGTCTGGTTCTTCATTTACTGGAAGTTTGGAACTGTCTTCTGTAGGAGTTTCTCCTAGTTTTTTCTTTTTACCTTGGATTACCCAATTTTTATTGTCTTATGCTGACATGAGAGGATGCATGAATGACCAAGATACTTATGACTAAGTTCCAAAATTCGAATTGGTTCTTATGTCAATATAAATGATGACACTTTTAGTCCTTTCATATGTTACTGACTGTACCGCTCGTGTTCTTATTTTAGCTAATTTGCAATTGGAATTCTGTCTGGGCTTTACGGAACTATCATTCTAGGTATCAGGAAAGCTTGAAATTAGAAATTATCATTCTGATGCTATGAAGCATGGGCATGTCTGAAACTGTATTGTATCCAGTAGTAGTTGTTTGCATAATTCTTCTGCCTATGTACATATGATTTTCCATCTCTACATGTCCCATCTTACCTGTGTCATTAATCATACCCATACACTTGCTCTGAAGTTCTGATGTTTCTGGATATTGGCCCATGTAACTAAATTTCCTCAAGCAGTTATATCAATAATAAACTGAACAGGTTCTTGACCCTGTTTCTGTTTTTTAGTGCCATGCATTGAAACTGTCATCCAAAAAATGCATCAAAGGAAGTGCTACTCTTTTTTCTTATAGTTAAATACCTGAGATTCTGGAAAGATGGCAATTTGTAACCATTTTCTAGATTCTTTTTTTCTTTCAAGTCTTTTTTTGTTTCCCTTTATGTTAGTCATTATGTTTGTTTTATGATCACAACTGGTAAAATTAAATGCAGGTACGCACTATCATGGTGGATAACATTGAGAAGATACTGGAAAGGGGTGACCGAATTGAGCTTCTTGTCGACAAAACTGCAACAATGCAAGACGGTGCTTTTCATTTTAAGAAACAGTCTAAGCGTCTCAGACGTGCTCTTTGGATGAAAAATGCCAAACTCTTGTAAGTCCTAGTCTCCTGCTATAAAGTTATATTGCTATCTTGTTAAATTTGTCATTCCTGTTCCATGAACTGCAGAAAGGTGAAAAATGTGAGGGAGGTTTCCTAGGGTGAATGAGTTACAGAGTTTGTAATAGAAATTCTCACATTAGAATCACTTTTGAAGCAAATACTTTGCATGATTAAAATATTAAAGTCCGTTCATAAATAATGCAACTAGAGCAAATTCATTTTATTCGATTGAAGTTTAAAAGCAACAAAGGGCAAGAGGATGCCTGCCTCTGGTAGCATTTGAGTCTGTGTATTGTTGGGTTTTTCAAAGGAAATGCATATGTAGATGGTATAGCTTTAGATGGAGTTGAAGCAAAATAGGTGGAAAACTTGCATTCAAGCTCTGCGTGCAAATAGTCCTATCAAGCTGAATTTGCTTAAGATGCATGAGCACGACATATACTGTGTATTTAATTTTGTGTTTTAGTTAGTCTGTTAACCATGTAGTTGTCTGAATGAATTATGCCATATTCCCATTCGTGAAGCAGTTAAAATTTGGAAACCTGGGCTTTTTCTTATTTCATGTGGAGAAACTTTAGCCTTTGTTTTATGACAGGGCCGTGTTGACATGCGTGATTGTCGTGCTTCTGTACATAATAATTGCTGCTTGTTGTGGGGGAATCACTCTACCATCCTGCCGATCATGATTTCCAACTTTGCCACTGTTCATTTCTGCTGAGACATGCACGTTGGACTTGAGAAATGATGTGCGCCTGATTACTGTGTCCCTTGGCTGTCTCATGGTCCAAGGTGTGTTTGATCTATATTCTTTCCATCTTTCAAAGGTCCCCTTGAGTTATTTCGTCGATTTTCTTATTCTTGTTGCCGTAGTTGTGCGGTTATTATGGGAAGCCCGATGAGTGTTTATGATAGTATCGTATATCATCTCTGTATTCTGTAGGTACTAGAATTTTTCTTTTTGTTTTATTGATTATGGTCTAAGCTCAGATTCTGCCTTCTGTAATTTGATATCATATGTATGGCCATATAAGAGCAGCGATAATAACAAGATTTGATTCAATTTGTTGCCAACTCAATCTGTTCCATCTGTGTGATCTGCAGGTGCACGAAAGCTTCTCTGGTTTCTATACTACTTTCCAAACATGTTTTCGTTACTCGCACTCCTTTTCGTCATTTGTTGATAATCCTTTCTGGTTGAACATAGATTGAAGGGCATAATTTTAGGGGTGTAATTGATTCTGGTCGGAATCGAAGATTGGACTTGTGTAGATTTCCGAACAACCTGCATAGTTTCCTGATTATGTAGGTGAGACCTCTATGTTTGCTGTGAGCCCTCCACTGATAAGAACAGTTTTTTGTGTAGATTTGCAAAATTTAAAACCAATGCAATTGAGACCCCAATAAAACACAAAAACAAGACTCTTTCTTTTCTTCTGTTTTTGGATCGGCTGAGAGTGTAACCAAAGATTACGAAAGAACTGAATACTGTAGTCGTTATACTAGGATGAATTTCGAAAACCTAAACGATTAGGTCAAGTGTTTGGCGGAGGTAACCTAAACGATTAGGTCAAGTGTTTGGCGGAGGTAAGTGTCTCGCGAGGGCAAGTCAATTCAACTCTTAATAAGAGCAAAACCCTTCATATGACTCATGCACTGCCCGTTGAGATCGGTTTGAGTTATCAAAAATAACAAAGGGCGAATTTGCAAACATGAATAAAAAACTTCCTTGCCGGAAAAATATGTCGAACAACACAATTACGAGTATGATATTACTTCAACGATGTAAACTTACAACCCATAGATTCTGGGCAAAGTGAATATTCACTATACTCAGACAAATTTGGCAATACGTTCAAAATATTCGCATTGAGCACCAACTTATAATACTGTCTGCAACGCCATCACCTGATATAGTCCTAAGTTAATTGCTATAAATCTTGATCATAAAGCAATCTCATCTTCTCGAATTCTTCATGGACACAGCAGCTCTTCTCATCCTTCAAGATCGCTTCGAACTTGCTTGTCGGGCATGAAGGTATGGTTAACGGCCCCGCTGCTTGGATTTCCTCCTCGTACTCTTCAAGCAATCCCTTGAAATTTAACGAGGAGGACAAAGCTATCGGAACTACATACTTCTTGTGTTCTTCACCCACGTACACGAAAAAAGAACCCTTGGGGGCTCTCTCGTCGGCTATATTATGCATGGCTTTCTTTGTGCGGCTGCTCTTGCAAATCTTGTTTAGGAGCGAGGGAATTAGTTTTCTTCCCAATACCGCCATCCTACTAGAGAAACTAAAAGCTAGGGTTCCGGGGGAAACCTTCGAGTGCGAATGGGAAATCGACCACGATGCAATAAGGCCGGAGAACAATGAAGGTTTCTGGTTCTGGATGTTGTTTGAAGACGAGAAGTGAAAGAGGCTAGGGTTTGGAAAAAGCTTATGAGAGGATTTGATGAATGAACGATTAATGAAGAGACAGATTACGAGATTTATAATCTATTACTAGTACTTGTGATCCAAGGAAGTTAACTCAAGGCCATCCAGAAGCTTAATTAATTGGTTCTAGTAAGTTAAGGTGAGTGTTGGTCACGCTAAAATCCCAGAAAGCCTAGGAAACCATGTTGTTTTGAGATAATAATTAACAATGAACAAATCCGTGTTTTGATCGTATTTTATTACACTTAGAAAATACGAGTTGTTTGTTAAACTACTTAGAAAGTGGTGGATGTTACTCAACACGTTGGATCTCACCTTGGGCATTACTTTTTTCTTTTTGAATTTCTTTCGTCGAGACGAATCGATGATCAGTAAAAAATTGATTAAAAATTGACAAATTTTTTTTTAAAAATAAAGATAAAAATAACCCACAAAGATTATTAAGCCAAACCACCCCTAACCTGGGAGGAGTTCGGGCTGGTTGAACTATGAAGACACCTACCCCATGGGTCTGGGTCTGCCCTTCATTTTGGAGGATTCAAAGTTCGGACAGACTAATAGTCTTCCCTCAAAATAGCAATCCATTTTCCACAACTTTTTTTTGTTATTATTACAAGCGAACTGAACATAAGTCTATAATCACATTAAGCCAAATTGGTAGCCCCATTAAGGAGGACCAATAGGAAAAATTTTCAGTGACATGTGGGTACCATGTGGTGCTTGCTCGGCACATCCGAGCCGTCCATTGCATTTTTAGACGGCTCGGATTTGGACAGAGGAAAAAGAAAGAGAAAGTGTTGGGGTGAGAGGAGAGAGAGGGTTTCATCCGAGCCGTCCAAAAGTGAAGTGGACGGCCCGGATGTGCCGGACGGGTACCACGTCGGATATACCCACCCGGCACCGAAAAATTTCTCGGACCAATAAGTATACAAAGAACTCTCATTTGGGAGAATGAAAATTTTAGACCTCCAAGTTAATAAGTGTACAAGGGTGATCAATTGACCTGATCCCGTCAGTTTATTCCTACAGCCTTGGCATATGTAAATGGAGCAATTTCTATGGGCCCGGGTTTCATATAAATAGTGGGAAAATGACGGCCCATAACGTGTTTTGATAATTAATGCCCGCTAAGGACATTTTCAGCATTAATAAATGTTCTCAGTATGTAATTGGCGGGTATTAATTAACAAAACACGTACTTGGCCGTCATTTCCCCTGTAAATAGTACACATAGGCTTATCATAGTTATGGGTCTGTGGCCCAATATGATACCCTTAGCCAGTAGGCCATTGGGAACCTGGTTGACCCCAAGAATCACCTGCAAGGTTTCCTAATAATTAGACCTCTATGTTAACTGGGAGTCTGGGAGCCCTACGCTAATAAGAACGGTTTTTGTGGGGGTTTGGAATTGAATTGTGGACTTATGTAGATTTACAATAAAAAAAAAACAAAAAACGATAATTTTATTTTAT
The DNA here is from genome assembly GCA_020567845.1 of Rhododendron henanense subsp. lingbaoense. Lineage (NCBI taxonomy): Eukaryota > Viridiplantae > Streptophyta > Magnoliopsida > Ericales > Ericaceae > Rhododendron > Rhododendron henanense. The sequence continues at coordinate 11,179,954 of CM036312.1, forward strand.
CGGCAGAGACGGTGTAAGGGTTAGGAGTTGGATTCTCTCCGGGCCACTTGATGCACGTTTCTCTTTTGAACCATTTGTAGGCAACCTTCTCAAGTCCGATCGATGTTTGATATGATTCCAGAACACACATTTATATTGATTTATAAACGTGTTCCAATTTAGTATTGCAACCATTTTCTTACATATGTTCAGAAATTAGATCATACCATATCTGATGTCTTTAACATGATACATGTACCCAAAGATTATGGACAAATTCAACCCAAAGATTATGGACAAATTGAATAGTCCGTTCACTATGCTAAGATAAATTCGGCAATACGAAAACAATATCCGAATTGAAATCCAGAGCACCAACGTATATACTGTCTGCAAGTCATCATCTTATGCAGTTCCAATCAATCTTGATCACAAAGCAAACTCATCTTCTCAAACTCTTCATGGACACAGCAGCCTCTCTCAGCCTTCAAGATCGCTTCGAACTCGCTTGTCGAGCATGAAGGGAGCGTTAACGGCCCCGCGGCTTGGATCTCCTCCCCGTACTCTTCGAGCAATCCCTTGAAATTCGAGGAAGATGACAAGGTTACCGGAACCACGTACTTCTTGTGTTCTTCGCCCACGTATACGAAGAAAGAACCCTTTGGGGCTCTCTTGTCGGCCGTATGCATCGCGACATTCTTTGCGTTGCGCTTGCAAATCTTGTTTATGATCAGTGAGGGAAGCTTTCTTCCTGATACTGCCATCGATCGTAGTAGAGAAACTAAAAGGTGGGGACTAGGGTTTGGGAAATTAGTTCTTTGAGATCGAGGGAATGGAAAACTGATCACCGAGATCGATCGAATAAGGCCGGAGAACAATGAAGGTTTCTGGTCTTGTATGGATGTTGTTTGAAGACGATCGAGAGGTATAGTAGGCTAGGGTTTGGACTACTTTGAGAGAGAGAGAGAGAGAGAGAGAGAGAGATGATGATGATGAATGAACAATTACTGAAGAGACTATTACGAGATTTATATATCTTTTTGTAAGGGTAGTCCAAAGGGCGGTTGAACTCAAGGTTATCCGGAAGAGAAGCTTTGGTTTTCGCAAATTAGAAACCCAGAAAGCCTAGGAAACCATGTTGGTTTGAGGAGAATTTTTGGATGCTTAGCGGTGTCACGTGGAGGTATCTGTCGGCAATCCTAGCCATCCAAACGTGTTTTGGATGGCTCAGATCTATTTCCTCTCTTTCCCCTCACCCCACCACTCTCTCTTCTTTTTCTCTCTCTAAAATCCGAACCGTCCAAAACACGTTTGGACTACTGGGGTTGCCGACGGGGTACCACATGTGTGGTACCCGCCCGGCACCCCAAAAACAAATCCGTGTGTTGATCTTATTATTACAAGTGAAAAAATATTAATTGTTGTTTTGTGGAAACCCCTAAAATGTTTATTTGCTTTGCATGGGGATCTACATGGAATCCGACTTTGATGATGAGAGCCGTTTATTTAATTTATTTAAAAAGTATTTGATCCAATAATTTAATTCTTCATTACATATTTTATTCAAAAAAGATGCTTAGTACTTAAAATGATTTCATGGAAACGATCAAACAAAACAATTACGGAGTACCAAAAAAGAGTAGTAAAATTTACAACCCGAATGCTTTGTGTGGAACATGTGGAAAGGAAGGAAAATGAAAAGAAAGTTTAAAATTTTTCCCTTACTTTGTTTGGTTTGAAAGGAAAGATGAGAGAAAAGGGCAAAATAATGTTCTAAGGATAATAACATTTCCCCCCTCTTTTTCTCCCATTTTCCTTCTTAATTAGAGCAAAAGATTGTAAAGATATATTTTGTCAATGTACACTAATGGTGAGTTTGGCTTAAATTAGCTAAGTATCTTTTTGATTTGTTTTTATTTTTGAATATTTGTTACATTCACGTTAAAAGATTTTTTTAATTTTTGTATTCACCACTTGCCTTAATGTGAAGAATCTATAAAATAAAAAATTATGACTAAAAAAAGGGATCTAGGGACCCTGTAGGCTGTAGTCAACTATCCGAGCCGTTTGTATTCATCACTAGTACTTGCCTTTCTAAATTTGAGCCCGTTTGTTGTCAAGTTGAAATATGGACCATTGATTGCCGACACAGACGACTCGGATGATGCACTACAGCCCTAGCGCACCCATGCTCCCCCAAATCAAAATATGTTGAAACAAAGTATATATGTCATCAACATTAAGTTATTAACATAGGATCGATCTCAATATTAATTCACTAAAGTAAAGATTACAACCCAAAAGATTTTGAGCAACTTGGATAGTGTAATCACTATATATACTGTACAAATTAAAATCCAAAGCAAGTTGCCATACGGCCCATACGTTGCTAATTAATAATGTTGATAATTAATAAATTTAGCAAACCCATCTTCTCAATTTCTTCACGGACACCGTTCTTCTGATCATCGATCAGCCTTCACGCATGCAGTTCGATCAATATCGCCTCGAACTTGCTTGTCGAGCATGAAGGCAGGGTCAACGGCCCCGTCGACGCCTGCATTTCCTCCTCGTGCTCTTCGAGCAATCCCTTGATGCTTAACGATGACGACAACAATATCGGAACCACGTACTTCTTGTGTTCTTCGCCCACGTACACAAAGAAAGAACCCTTGGGAGCTATATTATGCATGGTTTTCTTTGTGCTGCAGCGCCTGCTCTTCCAAATCTTGTTCAGGAGTGAGGAAATTAGTTTTCTTCCCAGTACTGCCATTTAGAGAAACTAAAAGGTAGGGTTCGGGGAAAAGATTTCGATCGAGAGAGAATGGAAATTAATCACCAAGAATATCTAATAATGCCGGAGAAATTCGACGATTAATTTCTGGTTGTGCATGTTGTTTCTGAGGACCAGAGGTGTACTAGCTAGGAGGCTAGGGTTTGGGAAAAGATTACGATAGTGAGGGAGTTGATGAACAAACGATGATCAAGAGAGACCGATTACGAGATTTTTATATGCATTTGTAAAGATTAATCCAGAACTTGGTAGTATTGAACAATTCAATTTGCCTAAAAGGTTAGAAAAAGGAGTCTTTGAATACAAATTCCAACCTCATACCTCTTCAACTTAATTTATTCACAGCAATTATTGGGGGGCATATATAGAAGACCAGTTCAATTGCCTAAAAAAATGAGCAAAAGAGAACATGAAAAAAAAAAAACTAGAGAAATAGTCTCGAATGCATCGAAATAAATTGAAGAATAATGCAGAGTGGAAGTACTTTGAACGTGGGCAATCGATGAGATCGCTTATCTTGCCCCGTACGTGCAGTTATTCGTATCATGAGTTTTTTTTTTCTTTTCATTCTCTAAACTATATTCTCTAAACTATATGCATATTTTCTCTATTTAGTCCCAAAACTATCAATTTGATGATTTCATCCCCTCAACTATCATACCATTACCTACTTAGTCCAATAGATAACGGAAGTTAGGAATTTGGACGGAAAATGCCATGTAAGGCCTGTTTGAGACCCTGTAGAGCAAATACTTGATTATGAGAGCCTTAAAGATAAAAAATAATTATGACTCTTTAGGATAAAATGATCAGAAAAATAAGACTTTCGCACCGGTTTCAACAAATTGAAAATTGGAACACTTAATTTTGTAACCATATTTTTTAGTATATAAACCTTCTACAAAAATTAAGTGCTCGAATTTTCAATCTGTTTGGAACAGTACAAAGATCTTATTTTTCTGATCATATTATTCTAAAGAGTCATGATTAATTTTTATCTATAGGGCTATCATAATTAAATATTTGTTTTTTATTTGAGATCATTTAGAGCAGATACTTGATTACGAGAGCTCTAAAAAGAAAAATTAATTATAACTTTTTAGCATAAAATGATTAGAAGAATAAGATCTTCACACTAGTTCACACGGATTGAAAATTAGAGCGCTTAATTTGTAACCATATTTTTAATATATAAACAGTCTAAATTCTATATAAAGAACTCAGTCTTTTTAAAAAAAATTATGTATGTATTTGTCTCTATAAAATGCCACGTAAGATTCTAATATATGAACTTTGTAAAAAAATTAAGTGCTCCAATTTTCAATCTGTTTGAACCGATGCAAATGTCTTATTTTTCTGATCATTTTATCCTAAAGAGTCATAATTAATTTTTATCTCTAAGGTTCTCATAATCAAATATCTGCTTTACATGGTCTCAAATAGGGCCTTCCGTGACATTTTCCGTCCAACTTTCTAATTTCCGTTATCTATTGGACTAAATAGGTAACAGTATGATAGTTGAGGGGTTGAGATCATCAAATTGATAGTTTAAAGACTAAATAGAGAAAATATGCATAGTTTAGGGGATAAAAAGAAAAAAAAAACTCTTCGTATCATGTCTTGATTATTAAACTTTATAGGGTTAGTTTCGGGAATCAGAAATGTATACACAATCTTGATTTTAAAGGACGCCAAAAAAGGGTAGCCTCTTTCTATATTAGAAATAGGTAAAGTCACAATTCAAAACCCAGAAAGCCTAGGAAACCATCATGTTTTTTGAGAGATTACAATAGGTAATAAAGTGATGGTTATGATCTTAGTTAATTTACACGAGATAAGGATAACAACACTTGATTTACTATTTGGTATTATCTAACAAATAATAACAAATTCGGGTTTTGATGTTATCTAAAAAATACTAAGTTATTTTGAAAACCATGTCGTTTTTAGTAACTTTGCCTTAAGTATTTAATATGATTTCATTAGTATAGATCGAGAAACTTTTGGTTGCAAATTGGGTACCACGTGGTATCCGATCAGCACATCCGAGCCGTTCAAGTCGAGCAACCGACGGTTCTGATCGAAACAGTCTTTTCCTTTTTAAAAAAAAATCCGTTCAGTACCTTTGCATTTGGATTGTCAGTTGCATTTTTGGACGGCCCGAATGTGCTGCACGGGTACCACGTCAGCAATACCCTATTTGCACCCAAAAAATTTCTCGTAAATATCAGGCTATCAATAACTTAGAATACTTCATTATTTAATTCAAAAAAGAAAATCGCCTTTTAATACGATTTCAACAAGGAAAAAAACTTACACGCTGGAAAAAAAATTCGATCTACACTTGAAACGGGACGGGGATGGTGCTGCATGTGAACATTTGGATCGTCTATCATGGCAATCAATGGTCAAGATTGCCGGACGGTTGGACGGTTGAAATTACGCACATCACCTAGCAGTCCGAACTATTGATTGTCGAAACGGACGGTCCGGATGTGCACAACACCATCTCTCATCCGGACTATTCAATAGTTTCGTTTTGATTTTAATTGGGAGCCCCGCTAATGAATGATGGGATTGATTGCTCAAATTTAAGCAAGTTGCATGTCAGGTAGCCCAAACACCTGAATTATCAAATAATGTAGTCACAAATAAATCTCTCCAGGGGTGCTTATCATATTTATCTGGAACATCTCCTAATCTCTGACAATAAAAGGGCCCAAATTAAGGAGCCCGACAATGGGTTCAGTTGTTTTCTTTATCGAAAATGTACACATGTGATGTGTGGGTGGGTCCTGGATCTCACGTAGATGATCAGTCGTTTATTTTGAAGACATCGATAAAATTAGTTCAATTAGATTCCGTTGAATGCTTGATTAGATTATTCAGTTTTTTTTGCTAGAAATCTAAACTGCGCATTCTGATTAAGGCTTTGTTCCAGAAATGGAATAAGTTCTTATTTTTTGTCCAATAAGAAGGGGTGTTCCTGAAAATAAGAAGCTGTCCACTTATTTTGGTAGAATTTGTATACGTAAAGACCGGCCGGGGAGGGAAAATCGTACCGGCGGCCGCGCCGGGCCGTCTCCGGCCACCGGACGGCCGATCTGAGCCGTTATCATATGTACAAGGAAAAGGGGTGCTCGGATCAAGCACCCTACACACCTCGGATGCCGTTGATTCCCGCATTGGCCCCCTTGGTTTTTTTTTTTAGAATTTTTGGACGGCTCGGATCGGCCGTCCGGTGGCCGGAGACGGCCCGGCGCGACCGCCGGTACGATTTCCCTCCGCCGGCGCCCAACACAATAGCAACAGTCTTATTTTTTGTATACGGCAACTTCAAGCTCAAAAATCATGTGTTTACGCAAATAATTTTCTTATCACTATGGATTTTATTTGATAGATCTCATTGAGATCTTTAATACGGTGCGGATTTTATTTTTTTTCATTTACATTATTTTTTAGTTTGAAAATGTGAAGTAAATTTTGTATTTGAATTTGTGGAAGACCCTTATTATTTTTGAAAAAGAAGTATGAGAAATAAGTACTTATTTTTTAAGAAGGTTTCCGGAACGGGGCCTAATAAATTGCTCAACCACTTACGGCCAATGTTTTCAAATCGGGATACGTATTATGTATCATTTTTTCACTTGTATAGTTCGTACCAAGATATGTATCGTGTATCTTGATCGAGAAACGTTTGCTAGAAGAGTAGGAGTTTCTATTGTGTAGTTGGACAATATTTTTGGAAGAGGAGGAATACTAAAGATAAGAGTGGGGAAGGAGAGTATTTGTATTGCACTTGAACTCAAATTTTTTTTCGGCTTGGTACAAAATGATTAGAACCCATCCCTATTTGTACTATTTCATGGAAAACTTTAGTACAAAGATATTTTCATACAAGATAAATTTTGAGGTAATTCTAGAATTACACACGAGACTAATTCTCACAAAAAAAACTCTAGATATTTTACAAGGATATTTTAGAGCTTCTAGAGCTAGATATTTTAGAGTTTCTAAAAACTAGATATTTATATCTTTTTCGATAATATCTATCATATTTGGGTTTTATCATTTGGAACTTTGTCAAAATACTAAATTTAGTTTATGTTTCAACAACGTTAATCATAATTAAAATATAATTAAGAAGTAGATACACAGTCCGGATTAAGTCCACACCTTTACGGTCCGCACCTCCCTTTTTCCGATCGAATTTCGATGATCCGAGCCGCTCAATGTGATCAGAACGTGATTTTAAGGGTACCCGCGAGAAATCAGCAAAAAAAATGATTGGGAAGGGCTTCATCCGAACAGTTTTTATTGAACGGTTCAATAAAAAATTGCTCAAATCAAGCCCTTCCCGGTGTTTTTTTTTGCCGATTTCTCGTGGATACCTTTAAAATCACGTTCTGAACACATTGAGTGGCTCGAATCATCGAAATTCGATCGGGAAAGGGGAGGTGCGGACGAGAAGGGTGTGGATAGGAACCGGACTGAGTAGATACACCTAATAACACCAACAAACTATGCTTACATTTTAAAAAAAATTTAAGATGCAAAATTTCAAATATCTCAACTGGGACCTATTACATTACCCAAATCCAAACAAACCCCTCAGCCGGCTTCCACCACAGAACAGAGCAGCACCAGCAACATGCGCCGCCGCGACCCAACACAGCCGCCAACGCCACCCGCAAACCACCACACCGAGCAAAATCAGAAACCTCCTTGCCGCCACTAGACATCACCCAAATCCTCATCGCTAGGAACTAGAAGCCCACGCCGGCTGCCCTCCCCTCGCCGTTAAGCAGAACCGACTACTCCAAGGAAGATGTAGCCGGCATGGAGGTGCGAACCTCGATAACCCAGCCACCAACACCCTAGCCATTAGGCGAAAACTAGGTATACTCGGGAGCAATATCGGCGGGTGACGGCAAGCCGACGGGATGTCGAAGACAGAGGGGGAATGAAAAGAGAACGAGGGAAAACGAAAGGGAAGGGGATCGGAGTCGGAAGAGATGCCCGGGGGAGGAGGAGGCGCCTCCCCCCAAGCAAAAAAACCCTAGCCACTGTAACCGAGAGAGAGAGAGAGTGAGAGTGAGAGAGAGAGAGAGAGTTAGGGGAGCTCATGGTCGTTTTTCCGGACTTGATTTCGTTGACAAACATGGTTTATCAGCTGAGAAATCATAGTTTTCCAAAATAATTTAAATGCAAAAATCGACAAAAATTTGCAGCTTGGATTATCAGTGTGGGACTCATGATAGGCCAACGAGAGTAGTCTCCAAGGTGCAGCCTACTTTGATGGGCTGGGCAAAATTGAAATTTTTTTAACCCACTAATCGTGAAGGGCTTGAAATGTAGGAGTTTGCTAGTTCTTTTTCTTAATTTTAATTAAGTTCTCATTTCGAAATCTCATTGGTGTTGTCAATAGAGGTTTTGGTTGGCATCTTGCCTTCTTTTGGGGTTGGTTCTTGGGTGGCTTTTTGCTTTCCATTTAATCTTTATATCATTTCCAAAAATTAATAAAATCTTTTTGCTTAGCAAGGGAAAAAAAATAGAGGTGTCAAACAAGTCAGGCTACACGACACATTTAAATGTGGCACAACACGGGCCAGGCATGGGCACGATACGGTTCTAGACGGGCACGAAAACACGTGACACAACAAATATTAAGTTGTTTGACACCTCTAGTAGTTATCAACTCCTTTGGGGCCAGTCCATACAAAATTTTATTTTGGCTTCAAATTTAATTGGACACCCCGCAAGTCGGCGATGAAATTGGGCCGGCCCTGAAATTAATTGAGATATGTGTAAGCTGACCGTACACTTGAGTTATCCAAAGTTTTTTTTTTTTTTTTTGTCCTTGGATCTATTAAAGTCAAGATGGATTCGGTAATCATATTTGAGAGAACATATATAACAACGAAAACAGAGACAAAATATAGGTAATGCTCTTCCTTTGGAGTATTCAAATTGTAAAATTCCATTTTCCGCGAAGTGGAGCAAGACAACAACTCCTCTCTTCCATCCAGAGCAATAGAAGCATGCACCAACTCCTCTCTCTCTCTCTCTCCCTCTCTCTCTAACCCCTATATAAATATAAATAACCACCACCCCACATTATCAATCCACAACAAGCTATACCTCACTTTTCTTCAACAGTTCCATATTCTCTCCCTCCCATCCCCTCTCTCTCCTAAAAAATTCCCATGGACCATCCCAAGGACAGCGATGAAACACCAATCCTGAAGTCCGGTAGCTCCAAAGCGGCAGCCGCCGTTCCTGTGGCTATAGCAGCCACCACAGCTGCCCGATACGCAAGAGGAGGGTGGAAGAGGGGCGTCGCGATTTTCGACTTCATTCTCAGGCTGTGTGCCATCGTTGCTGCTTTAGCTGCCACCACTATTATGGGAACCACTAACCAAACCCTTCCTTTTTTCACTCAGTTCTTCCAGTTCCAAGCTAACTATGATGATCTCCCAGCTTTTACGTGCGTCATTAAATCTTACTATTACTAATTATTTCTCTTTCTACTAATGGGCTAGTGTACAGGATTTAAGATCGAACATGCTCATTAAATTGTTAAGTTGCTAACTAGCTATCAGCTCATCTAAAAACTTTCAACTGTTACAAAAAAAATGACAACTCCATCATTTATATCCGCGCGGCCGCAACATACATATTTCACGTTTAACTAGGCTCTCTTTTATTATAAAAAAAAACTAATCACATGCAGATAGTTCAATTATTAGGTAGGCTCTCTTTCAATTTTTTTTTTTTTGCCGAGCAAAGAAAAAATTGAATGCGAAATATTCTTTTGTATAGTATGGTACAACATCGTATTGTTAACTACCAATTCATCTACTCGTAAAAGTTTAAAGGTTAGATCTACGGTGTGATATTGTTTGATATATATGCATACATGGATGGCAGATTCTTTGTGATAGCAAATGCAATAGCAAGCGGGTACCTGGTCCTCTCCTTGCCCTTTTCCATAGTCTGCATCGTTCGACCCCATGCAGTTGCGATCAGGCTCCTCCTCCTCGTCTTAGACACTGTGAGCTCTCTCTCTCTCTCTCTCTCTCTCTCCATTCATCAACATACATGAGAATGATTTCCCTCCCATTTGTACAACGTTAGTCCGTCCAACGTGTTTTTAAAATGTCTAATACTTGCCTGTCCAATTTGTTCTTGGAAAATTTCTAAGTTCCCTCCTATTTGTTTTACAAAAAATTCACTCTACTATCTTGTATTATTTTTAGCGATATAATATTATGTCAAGCAATACACTATTTTTCCTTTTGAAGTAGAATTACAAGAGACCCCGATTTTCTAAATCTCCTAAAGGGTAACGATTTTTGCACTTCACTTTGCTATAAATGCACTCTGAAATTTGTCTTTTAGTGCAGTTATAAAAGAGTAAAGTGCAAATCTTACCTTATCTTATCTTTTAAGTTTTGCTTTAGGCCCCCAAAGGTATTGAGCAAGTCCAAAAATCTGCATAGGTTGATCGAAAATATTTGTCACTATCGTCTGTCTAAATAGCAATATACTATTTGTAACGTGACAAGTTAAGCACACAACAAAGTTATAGTACGTACTTTATTTTTACGGAAAAAAAAAAAAAAACCACAAGAGAACTTACCAATATAATTAACGATGTGGTAAAACTGGCTGGCCCGGACGCTTGAGTTATAAAAAAAAAACAATTGATACAACGATGTGTGAAAAATACAGGTGATGGTAGCGGTAACCACATCAGCTGCTTCGGCGGCGGCTGCGATCGTGTACTTGGCACACAACGGGAATTCCAACACAAATTGGTTGGCCATTTGTCAACAGTTCAACGACTTCTGCCAACGCGTCAGCGGAGCAGTGGTGGCTTCCTTCATTGGTGCACTCATCTTCATGTTTCTGGTTGTGTTTTCTTCTGTGGCTCTTCGACGTTGAATGCATTTCTACAAAAGGCCCAATGCTATATTGAGGCAAGATCCCCGTGCCAAAATTTTTTTGTGCTTCTGTATTAAGAGATTTTTCGGCCGTTTGATTTAAAATATAAAATAAATAAAAAATTCACACAATCTAACGGCCGAAAATCCACTCGGCACAGAGACACAACGGTTTTCGGAATAGAGGAGATTGGACCCCAGCTATATCCGGCTTCCTTTGGCTGCCGCCAAACAGGCCATTACCATATTTGATTTGTTCCATCACAATTATGGTTTTTTATTTTTATTTTTATTTTTTATGTTGGGGTTTTGGGCCTTAATTTGGGTGTGCATAGCAATGGTACCAATTATATATGTCATTTGGTTTGTACGTTGTGGTATGTCGTATATGTAATGAAAATTAATGAATTTGTGGTGTCTCAAGCTATCCTTTTTGTTGGGTCAAAATTAATGTTACCATCGTTGTTTCGCTTTGATGAGAGAGAGAGAGAGAGAGAGAGAGAGAGAGAGAGAGAGAGAGAGAGAGAGAGAGAGAGAGAGAGAGAGAGAGAGAGAGAGAGAGAGGAATTAATAAGTTTTTTATCGACAGGAATTAATAAGTTGGAGACATTTTGAAGTGAATTGGCAAGACTCAAATCTTGAGGAAGATTACGAAAATAGTTTAACTATTCAATCCGAAAGAAAATTACGAAATTAATGAGTTTGCCCTAACTTATTTATTATGGCTAATTTCTTTGTTTTTTAAATTGTTTTAATAGTTGTTTAAGTTTTGGAAGAGTATCTTTTTGTCTCGATGATGATGAGAATTTAAAAATTATAATAATATCGTCTCGTCGATGGAAATTAAAAGAGTAAAATAATATGAATCAAATTCAAAAAAAGTTCAGAAAAAGACAAACATGTTATTTTGAAATTTTTTGTCTTCAGTAAAATTATTTAAGCTTTTGGTCATTATTCTTATGTTTTAGGATAAATAAATAATCAAAAAAATCAAGTCCAAACTAACAAAAATAAGTCAAAATAAATAATTTAGGCAAAACCCTGCTCTAAGTTTTTTTAATCGGCAAACCCCCTCTATGTGATTATGATTCTCAACCTCCTCCATGGTAATCGTAGACTTTGGCCTGTACTTCTTACGAGGAATAGAAAACAGAAAACGGTAACATCAATAAATATTCAAGCCCTAAAAATGATTTTTCTTTTTTCTTTTTGGTATAGATTTATGGAGCAATCACAATGTTCTAATAGGACGCGCATAAAATACTATCCAGCGAAAGCACAACCATAGAAACAAGCTTGGCAAATCAGCAGGGGAAACAAAACATTGTTGAGCAATTTTAATCAGTTACTTTCATTGGTGTTTGGACTAATTAAGGTCCAAAACAAGAACTAGTGTGTTCCACGACTAGGTATTTGAAATCCGGAATACAAATACTCAATAGATAAGAAAAAGTAAAATCAATCCGTTCAATTGAAACGGATAGGGTTCTTAGTCTCACAATCGATTCGAATGACAAAACCAAAACCCTACACAAAAATATAGTTACTTGATACGGAGTTTCATCTTCCCCTAGATAAGGGGTTTAGCCGGCCATGGAGAAGAAAGATGCGATCGAGATTGAAGAAGACATGGAAGACATGAACAAATCTCCCTCTCACGCCTCTTGCTGTCGTCCCTCGAAAAAGTAAAGTGTGCTTGAAGAATATATCGTGTAAAAGGTAACCCTAAATAATAAACTAAAGTCTCCTTTTATAGTTGGCCCAAAACAATAAGACTTAAAAACTTAAAGCAGATTTTCGTTTGGAGCGTCTGCTGCCCGCTGGTCCGGGCCAGCAATTCCATTGGCCGGACCAGAAAAACAGATTGTTCATATCGTGCTCCAGCCTTGGTCCGGACCAGATTTCCAACTTTCACCTTTTTGCTCCTTTTCTCGCCGTGGACTCCACTGGAACATCCTTAACTCACGATTCTTACTCCAAATCCTTTCCGAATGCTCCGAAAGCTCTAAAACACCACAATCCAATTAAATCTCATCAAATAACGCTAAATAGGATCGACAAAGCCTAAGTTAATGGGAATAAATGGGTGCTTTTCAGCACCTATCACGCCCCCCAACTTACACTTTGTTAGTCCCTAGCAAAGAAAAGAACTAAACAACTAATGAAAGCAACGAAAGATAGGACATTTGAACCCCCGGGTGCTCCGGTAGGACGAGTTTAGTCTCGTAAAAGTGCGAGGGTTATCAGCAGCGAACACCCACAAACACGGAAAACCTTTCAACACAAAAAACACAACCTGTCATGCAACTCATCGACATATCAAGCAGAGGACACAAAGCTACCACAAAGATATAGCAAGGCAAACATAGTTCCAAGCGCTAACAATTCAAGAAATAAACTGTGGCACTTAAGCTTAGCGTGTGTGAATACGGGCCTCAATCACATATGAACAATAACCAACCGCTCTCTCCGGACCGAGCTTCGACTTCAATTCTCACCGTGTCATGCACTCACAAATGAAATCACTCGAAACAAGGTGCATTATGAACTCTCGAATGTGCGGTTTGAAGGTTATGTAAATAGAAAGCAAAGTACTATGCACACTATGACACGAAAAGAACGCTTTATATAGTGGACACACAATCTCATGAACAAAATACAAAGCATTGGAACTCTCCACCAATCAATCCTCAACCTAACACCCCTAAAGATCAAACAGGACCTTATTCAAGGTTATAGCATTAGGGATGGGATAATGTGTCAAGGCTAGGGTAAAAATAGATTCAAGTGCAAGAGAATAAGCGAGTATTTCAACTCCACCTTATCTCTCCTTCTAACCCTTCAACATCTTTCAATTACGAAGCAACCATTCCTCTTTTTTTTCAACTTATCGGTGCCCCTTTTTTTCTCTTCGTTTTTTTTTTTTTTTATTTTTTGTTTCTTTTTTAAGGGACACCACCAATTCAAGCGCAAAATTCAACATTCTACCCAAAAATTACACCTTTACGTTCTCGCCTTTCTCCAAACACAATATGGAAGGTGGAGCTAACCAAGAAAAGGCTAAATCTGTAAGGCTCAATGCGGCTCGCAAGGGATAAATGTGAACACAAAGGAACGAACTGGCCCAAATATCAAGAAAGTGCCTATAATCCTCTCCCAGGGGTGTAACATCCATGTGACAAACCAAAACCAAGGGATATTGTTATGCATTCAAGTCCAACACTCAGCGACCAAAGATAATGAGATTGACAACAAATATTTCTTTCCATGACAAACAAAGAGTTTTGTGGAGGGCGTGGTCCGGCGGAGGGACCAGGACGGTGGCCACGTTGCACCAATTAGCCGGGGCAGTGAATCTACTACCCATGGGTCGGCGGTCTGGGTCGGTAGCTGATCCGAGTCCGGCCGAACCTGGATAAAGATAACCGAAGTGTCGATCCACGGAAGAGAACGGTCTGGTTCGGCGTTTGTATTAATCGATATGATCTGGTTCGGCAGTTCCCCGCCGAACGGGTTGGGGATTGCCCTGTTGAAGTCATCACTGCCGTACCAAACGGTCCGGCAGGACCTACGCTCGCCGAGCCCCCTGTCCCCTAACTTGGAGAGAAAGTTATGGAGAGTTGGGCAGGGGAAGGCAACCTCACGTCTTATCCAATCCCTTATATTCAGGAGCAGGGTATAGGAGATTGGATAGGTTCAGGATTGAGATGTCTATCTGGATCCGAGATAGGCGGGCTCATCATGCAACGAATAAGTATCCTAATGGGATTTGGACTCTGCATTCCCTTTGGGTATATAAGGAGGTATTCACCTCCTTAATAAGGTACGTTGGTATTACTCTCAAAAACCTAAACTACATCTCAATATCTCCTATCCTGTTTACTGACTAGAGCGTCGGAGTGCCTGCCCCGGACACCACGCTCCGGGTTTGGGCACTAACGCGGTCGTTTCGTGTGCAGGTCTAGTCCGTCTACATCTAAGTCTCAACCATCCAAGCCACAAGGTCTAACCGGAGAAAGCCAGCCACCACAATTGGCGACTCTGCTGGGGAAAAAGATTAACAAACACATCTTGTGGTGCAGCTTTCTTCCCGTTCTTTCTTTTTCCCAGTTCAGAATGACAACCCCGGACGGACGACCTCTCGGTCTTGATAACTTCGGTCAAAACCTGGGCCACCACTCCTCTCAGCGGACGGTGGTAGGGCGGGATGGCATCATCATTGGGGGTCCCGGCGACCCCAGAGTGGTGGGTTCAAACATCCCTGATCCTAGCAACCAGGATTTAGGAGCAGCGGCATTCCACATAGATGGGGTGCACCGCTCTGCAACAAGCCTCACGGTTCCTCCTCCCCCCCCGGCAATACTCCCGGTGAGCATGGCGGAGGAGTTAATGCGACTAAGAACACAAGTGCAAGAGATCCAGGCGCTCCACAGCGTCCCACCCGTTTCCAGATCACGGGAACGGCGACATAGGAGGAGTATTGCCCGACTGAACCAAACGGCTGACACTGTTAGGGCCTCTGCCTTTGCAAGGCTCGGCCCACTGTGTCGCATTGATGCTAATGGCGTTATCCACCCGGAACCCGGACACCGAACCGATGCGTCCGGAAACGATAATGTTCGCCGAGCATTATTTCCAACAACAAGCGCCACGGCATCAAGCGCTCGCTCAAGGTCAAGGGGAAGGCCGGACCAGACTCAAGGACTTCCTCGGTTCGGCAACACAAGAGGTAACGCAGGAGAACCTCTTGATCACCCTGTTGGATCGAGAGGCCACCAGGATAACCAGAGGACGGACAGATCTGAGGGGCGGCGATATGAAGAACAGGAAAGGGGAACAAGCACCCGGATCCAGCAGAGGTCACCGGCCCATTCTACCAGTCGCCGAGCAAGGCAGTGTGATCATGGTCACCACCGACGGTCGCCGGGACAGTCTGCCGGACAATCCAGGCTTCAGGAGGAGAACAGCCAGGGGCTGCTTCCGGAGGAGAGGTGCGAGATCAGCGCCGGTGGCAGGGCTTTAACAGTGGTAAATACTCGCACTGGCGAGAGAACCACTTACCGGCCCGTCCAGCATCAGGAAGAACCCCCGGCGGTGGGAAACAGGAGAGCTTCGGGGTCGAAGCGCCGAACCCCAGAGCCAAGTATCAGCGGCCGAAGGGCTCGGACACCACCAATCAATAAAAGGACAAGGGCTGATGCTCGAGAGAAGAGTCCCGCCCCTTCGGCAGTAGTCCCGCCAAAAGAAGGGGTTACAGCGACCTCGGCGAAAGGTGTCTCCCCCTTTTCCAAGGCTATAGCAGATGAGCCTCTTCCTCCCCACTTCAAGGTCCCCAAATTCACTATATACAACGCGAAGTCGGACGCACCGACCCATGTGCAGCAGTTTAAGTCCATGGCTGCGCTCTGCGGATTGAGCGAGGCAATGATGTGCCGAACGTTCTCCCTGAGCCTCCCGGACACTGCCATGCTTTGGTATACACAGCTAAAGCCAGGTTCAATAAGCAGCTTCGGCGAACTGGAGCGTTCGTTTACGGCACGGTTTGTGGCGAGTAACCGGAGGCCAAAAACAATAGAAGCCTTAACGGACCTTCGGCGGAAGACCGGCGAGTCCTTGAAAGATTATTCCGAGCGCTTCTATAACGTATATAACATGGTTGAAAGCTGTGACCAAAAGACTGCGGCTACGTCATTCAAACGTGGGCTGGATAGGAACTCTGACCTGTCTAAGGAATTGATGCTTCGGCCGCCGAACAATATGACAGAGCTCATGCATACCGTTGCTCGGTATATAGAGCTTGAGGAATACATCGGTGGATCCGAAGTAGCTCCGGTCGCCGAGCTGGGTAAGACGGCGGCCAAGGAAGTAAAGAAGCAGGTTAACATAGTGTCCAAGAAGGATGGCGCAGGGTTCGGCGGAAACAAAGGAAGTGGAAAGACGTGGGACCGCCCGCCGAGCGATGGGCGAGACCACCTTGCCATCACAACCTATTTTAAGGAGCCAATCTTCCGTATGCTCCGAGAATGTGGACGGCTTCCTGGTTTCCAATGGCCAACAGGGGCGGCGGAGAAAATGGGAACCGCCGATGGCCAGGAACCAAACCCGAGGGTATACTGCTCATTCCACGACGAGCAAGGGCACTATACGACGGCATGCCAGCCTTACAAGATCTACCTCGAGGAGTTAGTCCAGCAGGGAAAGATGGATCGGTGGATCGACCGAACCAAGTCACCAAACGCAGGGATTCCGCCGAGAGCCCAAGATCTCGACGGCGTGGTGCATTGCATTCATGGGCCAATGAACAAGGCCCAGGCCAACGAGCTCCACGAAAAACTATACAGCCCTACCCCGCCTGGGGTGATGATGGTTCAAAATTCGTCGAAACGGAAGATGGATGCTCGTAGCACGTGGGAGATCAGGTTCACCGAGCAAGATTTGGAGGGGTTATCTCTTCCCCACAATGATGCCTTGGTCCTCTCTCTACAATTCCAGCGGAAACTTGTCCGGAGGGTATTGGTCGATCAGGGAAGCTCGGCGGAGATCCTATTCTACTCAGCGTTCAAAGCTTTAGGTCTCTCAAAAGAGCAATTGGCCCCGGTGGAAGCCCCTTTGATTGGTTTTACTGGAATTCCGGTCTACCCGCTCGGCAAGATCGTACTCCCAGTATATGCTGGTTCGGTGAAGTTGGATATGGAATTCATCGTGGTTAGTTCGCCGAGCCCATACAACGCAATCCTGGGAAGAAATTGGTTGCACAGCATGAGGGCTGTGGCATCCACGCTTCACCAATGTGTTAGATTCATTGGAGAATCTGGGAGGCAGGAGACCATCAAAGGGGACCAGGTGGCCTCAAAGAAGTGCTTCGTCAACTCCGTCCGCGGAAAAGGCCGAGCAAAGGAGGTACAGAGTATAGAGGTACCTGAGTTGCTAGATGAGGCCACCACCGAAGAGAAAACGAGAGAGGCGCTGCAAGGGCCAGAAGAGGTTGGAAGACCGGCGAGCGACAGGGCTGTGGAAGACTTGATCCGAATTGCGGTCAATGAAGATGGGACCCGTTCTTTTCTCGTTGGCTCGGCTCTTGATGAGGTCGAGAAAACGCAGATGGTCGAGTTCCTCAAAGAAAACATAGAAGTCTTTGCTTGGACTCCATATGAAATGCCGGGCGTTAGTCCCGATGTGATAAAACATTCATTGAATGTTGATCCGGCTCGGAGGCCCGTGGTGCAGAAGCCTCGGCGATCCTCGGCCCTACATGCCGATGCAGTTAACGAAGAGGTAGAACGCCTCCTTGACGCCGGGGCTATTCGAGAAGTCCAATATCCAACATGGCTAGCAAATCCAGTGGTGGTCCGGAAGAAGAACGGCAAGTGGCGCGTCTGTGTCGACTTCACCGATCTGAACGACGCATGCCCAAAGGACTGTTTCCCTTGCCCTTGGATCAATCAATTGGTGGATGCTACCGCTGGATATGCTCGGCTAAGCTTTATGGACGCTTACAGAGGGTACCATCAAGTTGCCATGGATGAGGAGGATCAGGAGAAGACAGCGTTCATCACTCCCAGTGGCACTTACTGTTACTTGGTGATGCCCTTCGGTTTAAAAAACGCCGGGGCTACGTTCCAGCGTATGGTAGCCTTGTTGTTCAAAGGGATCCTCGGCAGAATAATGGAGGCATACATCGACGATATGGTAGCCAAAAGTAAGGAAGCAGCCGATCATCTTCTCCACCTCGGTGAAATTTTTGATGTTCTAAAGAGGTTCGGCTTGAAGCTGAATGCTGAAAAATGTGCATTCGGCGTTGGCTCTGGCAAATTCCTTGGACATTTGGTTACTCGCCAAGGAATTGAGGCCGACCCAAGTCAGATCAAGGCCATACAGGAAATCAGGGCTCCGGCCACGGTGAGGGAGGTTCAGCGCCTCGCTGGCATGGCCGCCGCACTTAATCGCTTTATCAGCAGGTCTTCGGATATCTGCCGACCGTTCTTTCAATCGATTAAAGGCAACAGCCGAAGGAGTTTCGTATGGACGCCGGACTGCGATGAAGCTCTCACCGAGCTGAAGAGATGTCTATCCCAGGCTCCTTTGCTGGTTGTGCCCAAGGAGGGGGACGAGCTTCACCTCTACCTTGCAGTTTCCGAGCATGCTGTTAGTGCTGTCTTGGTTCGGCAGGAAACCTCAAAGAATGTGACGGGCACGGACCAGAAGCCAGTCTATTACATAAGCAAGGCGCTTCTCCCCGCCGAGACTCGCTACCTCCCAATAGAAAAGCTGGCTTTGGCACTGGTAATGGCAAAGAGGAAGCTTCTGCCATACTTCCAGAGCTTCACCATTGTGGTTGTTACCGAGTACCCCTTAAGAGCGGTATTACGAAAGGCAGATCTCTCCAACAGATTGTGCAAATGGTCCCTGGAATTGGCAAACTTTGATATCCGTTATCAGGCTAGAACGGCAATCAAAGGTCAGGTGTTGGCCGATTTTGTCGCCGAGTTCTCCCCTGGAGTGGAAAACGGCAGAGGCAGTGGAGAGGCCTTGGCCAGAGAGTCCACCGGGCCTGCCCCTGGACCTCGGTCAAGCCATCCAGCTCACGAAGAATATATCACGAAGCGGCCCATCCCTTCGCGCCGAGCGAGCTTATTCACCGGGCACGCTTGGAGACTCCATGTAGACGGAGCATCTAATAACCGAGGGGCTGGTGCTGGGATTGTTCTGGTGTCACCGAGCGGAACCTTGCATGAGCATTCATTAAGCATTGGGTTTCCAGCAACCAATAACGAAGCAGAGTATGAGGCCCTCATTGCCGGACTCAAGTTAGCCCGGCATATGGGTGCTGAAGAAGTTCAGGTTTACAGCGATTCACAGCTCGTTGTTAACCAGCTCAATGATGATTACGAGGCTAAGGATGCACGCATGAACAAGTACGTAAGCCAAGTTGTTGCCTTGGCTGGTTCATTCAAAAATATATTTTTTGACCATGTGGGTCGTGACCTCAATTCTCATGCCGATGCTCTTGCCGGACTGGGAGCCGTATGTGCCGATCAGGGAGGGGAGAGAACGATCGTCCTCGGCGAAGTCCCATCACCGAGCTTCGAGCCAGAGCCACTTGAGGTAATGGACATCCATCAGGCGCCAAGTTGGATGGATCCCCTCGTCTCCTATTTAAAGCACGCCGTGCTTCCGGCCGACCGGAAGGAAGCCCATAAGATCCGTTGTCAATCTGCCTCCTATTTTCTCGATCCCTCCGGCACATTGTACCGCCGATCATATACTGGTCCAGATCTCCGCGTGGTGCATGAGCAGGAGGTACCCGGCATTCTTGAAGAGTTGCATGGAGGAAGTGCTGGTTGTCACACCAGCGGCCGGTCCTTAGCCGACCGTGCCCTTTCCCAGGGTTATTGGTGGAAGAGGATGGTACATACGGCTACAGAGTTTGCCAAGCAATGCAAGTCTTGTCAAAAGCATTCTCCTCTTATAAACCAGCCGACCCTACCGTTGCAACCAGTTTCTAGTCCATGGCCTTTTGCTCAATGGGGGGTGGATATCATCGGCAAGCTGCCGAAGGCTACTGGTGGCTTTACCCACATCATCACTGCTACGGATTATTATACCAAGTGGGTAGAGGCCAAAGCACTCATAACAATTACCGCCGCCGATGTGGAAAGTTTCCTTTGGAAACATATTTTTACCAGGTTCGGCGTACCATACGCCATTGTGTCAGACAACGGTACCCAGTTTGTCGCCGACGCAATTAAGGCCATATACAGAAGGCGCGGCATACAGATGAAGACAGCTTCTGTCTCCTATCCTCAGGGAAACGGACAGGCCGAGGCTGCCAACAAAGCTATCTCTGCCGGCCTGAAGCGCCGACTCAGAAACAAGCGCGGCAAATGGGCGGAAGAATTGCCTGATGTTTTATGGGGCTACCGAACCACTCCACGGCGCGGCACTGGTCGTACTCCTTACTCCATGGCGTTCGGCGTCGAGGCCGTGCTCCCTGTAGCTGTTACTCGGCCCACGTCTCGAACTGCAACATTTGACGTTCCAACAAACGATGCAATGCTAGCCGCCGAAGCAGACCGAGCAGATGAGCTTCGAGACAATGCCCACATCAAGTATGCAGCTTATCAGCAGCAGTTGGCTCGGAGTTATAACAAGAATGTGCGGAGCCGCCCCTTCAATGTGGATGATCTTGTCCTTCGGCAGATAGTCCAGCAGAAACATTTGAAAAAATTCATGCCGAAGTGGGAAGGACCATTCCGGGTGGTTAAGAAGGTTGGCTATGGCTCATATGAACTCACCGAGATGGATGGTACGGCGATACCGAACCATTGGAACGCACAGCTGCTTCGGAAATTTTACGCTTAAATTTTCTTTTGGCTTTTCGCCTCGGCTATTTGTTTCAGCCTTCAGTTTTTTAAGAATTGTTTTCAATAAAGGTTGGTTGTTTCTATTTTTTAATGTATTTTTGTTAGCCTCGGTGGTATTTTTATGCTCAGTTTGCCGAGGCACGCTTTATCAGATTCTGTTCGGCAAGGACTTTTGCATGCCATATCCTGAAGGGGGCATTCCCAGCTTCGGCCGTTCCTTTTGATCCGGCAGAACCAACCGCGGTGGTAGGTTTCCTCCGGTTCAGGGGCTGGGTACGGCAAGCTGGGACGGATACTTATTAGAGAGATTTTTTGTTAAACCATGTGCATGAAGTGCGATACATGAGTCTTAACATGCATGAAGTGCAAGAAGTATGAAACATAAACAGAAAACTTGAAACCTTCATTATACCAAAGGTTGGTCCGTTACAAATCAAAAACTGGGGTTCGGCTGAACAAAGATACCTATTGCCGACCCTAGAATCTACGACATACAAGAAATTAAATTCTACTCTACGATGGGTTCATCAGCAGGCTGCGCCGGCTCAACAGTGGCTGGATTGGGCGCCTCGGCTGGACTCAATGGCTTGTCAGCAGTTGGATTGGGCTGCTCGACGGGGCTTGGTGGCACGACGGTAGATGGATCGGCCTCTTCGGCTAGAAGCAGGTGCCTCGGCAGATCCACAGGTGGCACCGTTGGGTTCTCCCTTCGGTGGTCATCCTCGGGGACCTCGGCGTAGTTAAGGCCGACATGGAATCCGCGGAGGAAAGAGGAGGCATGGGCGTCTTCGAAACCCTTCCGCTCTCCTTCCTTGAAAGCCTTGGTAACAAGGACTTCCACCTGCTCCTTGTAGTCTTCACCGGCCTCATTGTAACCTGCATCGCCGGCCTCCTCCAGCTGGGCCGGCAGCTCGTCCTCCATTCGCTTCATCCCCGCCTTGAGTTGGTCCCGCTCGGCTTCAATCTCCTTGAGCTTCAGCGCCAAGCGGTCCCTCTCTTCCAGGCCAGCCTTGGCCTCGGCAACTTGAGCCTCCAACACCTCGATCTGGTCGTTGGCTTCCTGCACCTGCTTCCTCACTGCCTGTAGGTCCCCCTTCTGGGTCTTCCTAGCAGCAAGGAGGACCTCCATGTCGTTGAAGGCTTTGCTGGCGCACTGCCCGGCCTGCGAAAAGAAACGAAAGAGTTGGCATCAGAAAAGGGCAGTAAGATTTAAGGAACATTCAAACTTTCAAAATGGACAGGTTGGGAATCCATACCTTGGCAAGGTACAGGCACAGTTCGGCCATGTTATCAGCCTTGCCTGATGGCAACTTTTCCATGTCCTTGGGGAGGGCCAGGCCCTTTAAAAGGGTCATGGCCAGATGAGGGATCTCCCCCAAGTTGTCGCCGGTCGAGATCACGTGCCCGTCAGGACAGACCAGGCTCGGAACGAAGGGCTCCGGGGTTGCACCTTCAGGATGGCCGGGGCTGAAGACCTGCACGTCCTCTTTTGAGACTCTGGCCTTCTTGGCAATATGGGGGCCCTTCCCCTCGGCGGTTGAGCCTTTCTCTCTTCGGCGAGAGGAACGTGGTGGTACCACAGCAGCAGCTTCGGTGGGTTTACTCTGGGGCTCCGGCTTGCTGGTGGGAGCTTGCACCTTCTCCTCCCTTTTTGGCAGCCCGGAGGTAGAGAGGTCTTGGGCAAGGTACTGCAGCTTCAGTGCCTCCCCGGCGTAAGAACCGAGATCGACCTTCTTCCTCACCATATTTTCTTTATTTTTTCTGCCGACGTACCCGTGGTAGAATGGCTTGTAGTCGAGGAGGGTCGGCGCGTCTCGGTTGGGGCACCGAAGCAGGGCGATCAGGTTCGTCCACTTACCAGTGATGAGGAGTCCCTTGTTCGGTGCCGAGCAATCTGCAAGTAAAAGAAGATCAGTATGAATGGATACAAAATCAGTATACAAGACAATACATAGAGAGAGATATATACCGGGCTTGTCCCCTTGGCCGGGGAACCCTCGCACTCGAGGGATTTTGTGAGGCCTGTTGATCTCCGAACCTCTCCTAGTTGGAAAGGGGTAGTCAAGTAAGGGGTCAATGGGACCCCACTCGAAGTTGCCGGATACCTTGACCAGCACCATCCACCACTTTTCAGTGTCGTAGAGGCGATCCACTAGGTGGTCAAAGTATTGGCGGGTGGTGAGGTAGTACTTGTCATACTTGGGGATCCTTGATACCACGTACATTAGCATCAGGTCCCCAAGGGTGAATGGCAGGTTGTTGATCTCTGCCAACCTTGCCGCCGAGCTCAGGATGCGCCAGCTGTTGACTGGAACCTGGATCGGTGCAAGGTTATAATCCGCCAAGAAGGAGCGGAGGAAGGGTTTCATGGGGAACCTTACCCCTCCCTCGGTGATTGCATACAAGGGTAGGACAATGAAGTCTTCGCCGAAGGGAATCCTTTCGGAGGTAACCCTTTCGACGAGGACATCATCTGGAATGGAGTATTTGGTCCGGAAGGCTTGTGTGAAGCCGCCCGGCCCATCGCCGTAGAAGTGACTATACGGCATGGGTCCAAGACCCGTTGGAAGCGGGGGAATGAGATCGACGTCCCTCGGCGAGGGTGGTTCGGCACCTCCTGCTGTATCAGAGGTGCTCGGTGGTGCATCAGCCGAGGTCGACGTGCTGGCCTGGGCCCCGGTGGCTGTACGTTCCCTATTGGCCTCTTCCGGGACGGAGCCGTGTGTGTCTCCCTCGGCAGATTCGCCGGGGGAGTCACTCCTCCCGTAGAGGATGTCCCTGGAGGACCTGTCGTCAATTTGGAGGGGGATGTGGATGCCAGGGATGATTGGGCCACCGGACCGCTGAGCAAAGTTGCTGGAGCTTTCATTGAAGCTCCTGTATCCTCTGCCGAGCGCCTGGATGGTCTCTTGGAGGTCTGGGTACGCTGCAGGATCGATGCTCGGCAGGTATGAGTTAGGATCCACCATGCTGAAGACCTAAACAGAAGAAGAAATAGAAGGGGTGATGAGAATTTCTACTTCAGCATGGCTACCCATGTGCTAAAATTGGCTCGGTGGAGGACCGCCGTTGTAAACGGTCCAGACGGCGTCCCACGGCCGTAGGCGGCCATGGGGGATCGACACTGTTCAAACCAAAAGTGTTTTTTGTGCAAATATGGGGCTGTGTATGGTTTGTTGTACTTTGAAATGTTCAGAAAGGATCAAAAGGGGTAGCGGAGTTACCTGAGAATGCTGGTGTTGGATGGCGGCGGATGGCGGAGCAACGGAGGCGCTTGAAATGGCAGCAGAAATTGGAGTTGCAGAGCGAAAGAGGCGAGAGCAAAAGTGTTCTTCTGTCTCGCCTCCCCTCTTATATAGCGGATGGGAAGGCTGGGTGGAACCCTAAGCGTCGAACGCGAGAACCGAAGCGTCGCCGCTCCACCCACTCTCTTCATGCCACGTGGAAAGCCTGCACCGTTTCGTACCGGCGTCGTTTCCCCTTCCGCCACGTGGCACCCCACGCCGTTTGAATTTCCTGATGGACCGTTCGATATCTGACCCCCAGCGGTCCCATCAGCCCTCGGTTGCTGCGGATGCATCATTACCCCAAGTTTCGAGAAAGCTCTTTTCACTAGTCCATGCTGGACCGGCGGTATACGCTCGGCACGTTTGCCTCAGGACGCCCTCGGTAGCAACTCTTCCTTATGTGGTCAACCCCTCCCACCTTTTGCAAAGGAGGAAGAGGTTGAGGGGCTATTGTGGAGGGCGTGGTCCGGCGGAGGGACCAGGACGGTGGCCACGTTGCACCAATTAGCCGGGGCAGTGAATCTACTACCCATGGGTCGGCGGTCTGGGTCGGTAGCTGATCCGAGTCCGGCCGAACCTGGATAAAGATAACCGAAGTGTCGATCCACGGAAGAGAACGGTCTGGTTCGGCGTTTGTATTAATCGATATGATCTGGTTCGGCAGTTCCCCGCCGAACGGGTTGGGGATTGCCCTGTTGAAGTCATCACTGCCGTACCAAACGGTCCGGCAGGACCTACGCTCGCCGAGCCCCCTGTCCCCTAACTTGGAGAGAAAGTTATGGAGAGTTGGGCAGGGGAAGGCAACCTCACGTCTTATCCAATCCCTTATATTCAGGAGCAGGGTATAGGAGATTGGATAGGTTCAGGATTGAGATGTCTATCTGGATCCGAGATAGGCGGGCTCATCATGCAACGAATAAGTATCCTAATGGGATTTGGACTCTGCATTCCCTTTGGGTATATAAGGAGGTATTCACCTCCTTAATAAGGTACGTTGGTATTACTCTCAAAAACCTAAACTACATCTCAATATCTCCTATCCTGTTTACTGACTAGAGCGTCGGAGTGCCTGCCCCGGACACCACGCTCCGGGTTTGGGCACTAACGCGGTCGTTTCGTGTGCAGGTCTAGTCCGTCTACATCTAAGTCTCAACCATCCAAGCCACAAGGTCTAACCGGAGAAAGCCAGCCACCACAAGTTTATTCGACACCACTCCAACAAAAAGTTTAAGGCACAAAAGCTCACTTGGGCATAAGTCTCCACTAATCATAGCCTTTAAGAACAGTCAAATCACAGCTCACAAGCAATCAAGGCCCGATGTGCAATATGCAAAAGTGCTAAAACAAAAGTGCCAGCAGTCTAGCAAGTGAAACTACTCTGCCAAAGAGATATCGAAATGGTAGCAGCATGCTTATACTCAAGTAATCAACAAGTGAGCACAACAAACAACAATCTCATGTAGAAAGGCTCCCATTTTTTAATTTTCAGTTTTCTCAATTTTTTCCTTTTTTCGTTTTTCTAGGAATCTAAACAAACTACTAAAGAAAGCACCCGAAGTATTCCCCGCCCCCCAACTTAAACTAGTCACTGCCCTCAGTGATTGCAAAGACACTAAAAGAAATAAGACAATGAAAAGAAAGGAGGAGGAAAGATATCACCTCGAGCAGAGAACTAAGCAGAAAAGAGTATGGCGGCCGAGAGGCCCCCCAACTTGAACGAAATAACCTGCAATGCGTTAGTCTCCACCAAAACAAGATACGAAAATAAAGAACAAAACTAACTGACAAAACAAAAACTAAGCAAAAAGAAAAGAAAACTCACGATATTGCATAAAAACATAAATAACAATTAAAATCCACCACTTTCTTCACGCGAAAGACACGGGTACTACTTTTCTCCCTTGCCAAAGACTGTGGTTCCCTACTTGTTGGAAGAGCAATATACGTAGGATTCAACGATATCTTGAGAAGTGGTGCCATCATCTAATAGGCTGTCACTCCCTCTGGGGCTGCCAGATTCCTTACCCACCACTCGGCTTATGAAGCAATCTCCGCCAAGTTGGACACTAAAGTCGGATGGTTCAGACAGATTTCTCGCTGCTAACTACGTGCCTGCCGCCAGACCCAACCTCCTAAGTACTACATACATAGCTTTGGCAAGGTGGCTATACCAGACCGTTATAAGCCGTTTGAGCACGGCAAACACTGGAGGTATCTCATCCTCCACGGATTTAAAGTCTCCTAGACTTGTCACGAGCCACCTCACACTAAACGCTCTAAGAATAGTTTTATCCTCCGCTTAAAATTTACACGAGATGGATCATTCCAAAAGATAACATTCGACCCAACTAGAAAAATGGAAGATAGTTGATCACATAACCGAGTCAGAATTGTCCCTCTAGTCACCATACGAATAAAATCATCATACCAAGGAAAAATGTGCTTAAATGGCAAAGTTTCGAAACTCACCCGAAAAATTAAGACCGGACAAGACACATTACTCTCCATCTCTCCCTCTGAACCATGAATGTCTATGCAAGAACCGCCTACCCCCCAACTTTGAGTACACTCCGTATGTCCGCAATCTATCGTGAAAGCCTCTAATAAATTAACACATGGAGCCATAGATTCAAGCGGCACATGCTGTAACCCAAGCTCTAATGGGGACCCTACAAAAGGAGTGGGCGGTTCACCCACAAGAGTGGGTGCAGGCTCAATTTCGATTTGTTGAGGAGGGGTGACCATTAGGTGTGTGGAACCAAGTAAAGTGTTAACCTCCTCAATAGACTGGCCAATATCAAAATTCTCAAAGTCAAAATGAGCCAAACAAGCGGCCAATGGGTCATCAGTCAAAATAGAATGCAATGCCTCCTCCACTAAGTCCTCTAAGACATCGACTGCGAAGCAGTCTTCCTCCACTGGAGAAGGTCTCGCGGCCTTGTAAACATTAAGCTTAAGGGTCATGTTCCCAAAGGTCACCTCCATCTCCCCACTCCTCACATGAATGTTTGCATTAGCAGTCGCCAAGAAGGGATGACCTAGAATAACCGGAGTTTGCTTTTTGAGGGTTTGCACCGGTTCTGTGTCAAGGACTATAAAATTAGCCGGAAAGTAAAAATCATTAACCTTAACAAGAACGTCCTCAATTACTCCACGTGGCACCTTAATGGATCTATCAGCTAATTGCAAGGTAACCGACGTGGGCTTCAACTCCCCAAGCCCCAGTTGTTCATACACCGAGTATGGAATCAAGTTGACACTAGCCCCTAAGTCTAAAACTGCGCGCTCTATGGCATGTTTCCCAATGACTATATCAATAGTCGGGGTACCAGGATCTTGCAACTTAGGGGGAGCGTCAGATTGAAAAACAGAGCTCACTTGCTCGGTGAGAAGGACCTTTTTAGACACATTGGTTCTATTTTTCCTCTTTTGAGTGCAGAGGTCCTTAAGAAATTTTGCATAGATTGGGACTTGTTTGATAGCATCTAGGAGTGGGATGTTAACTTTCACTTGCTTGAATACCTCAAGGGTATCCTCCATAGATGCTCCCCTCTTAGGAAAGGGAGATGGTGCATTCAAACATGATGGGAATGGGGCTTTAGGCACATAGGGTGGCACCTTAGGGCTCGCGCACACGGAAGTGGGTGATGCAGGTGTGATTGGAGGGGTTCCCTCCTTACTCTGTGAACTCTCCTCCCCAAAGTCATCGGGGTCAGAGGGAGCCAAATGCTCCTTCAGTTTTGCTTTCTCTGGTCGGGTTTCAACCTCTCTTTTATTGCGCAATGTCATGACTACCTTAGCGTCAGCAGGGGTAGTTTCGTGAATCACAAACTGCCCTTTAGGGGGCTGGACAGGTTGACTGGGGCCACAGAATTTGAGGTTATTTGTAACAGGTTCCTCGGACTAGGGCCACAGATATACCTCCCGTTACCCGCGTAACCGCAGAGTAACAGTCGAACGGTAGTATGACCCATCATCGTCGAAGGTTGTTGGTCATTCGGGGTCCCCGGGCTCCGGTAAACCGTGCCGGATTGCCAAAACGATCCAACGAGGATTATCCCACATCAATGCAAATGAGATGCTAAAAAAAATTGATTGAGAAGAAGAAGAATCACAAAATTGCAAAATGCCTTTTCAAATTTGGCTCACTTTATTTAGTCCATTTTTAGAGGAAACAACGCAAGTGAACAAATGAAAAAGTCCCAGATTAGATTGGCCGGACACGGGATCCTGTTAAATCACCAGTCCAACCTTCGGCAGCGCGAAGCTTACCGTTTTGACAGACTTTTAAGGATTTGTTCACGAATGTTTTAAACTCTAAGTATGAATTAATATTGGTTTGATTTTATCCCCAGCAGAGTCGCCACTGTGGGCAGCATGCCATTAAAAAGGATTTCATTCCTTTCCAAAATGGCAAGGCCCTCGGATCGAGGGAGCGCGAGCGGAGATGGCAAGCGCTCGGAATACAGAGTCGCCACTCGGGTTTGAAGGTCCGACACCCAAGGAACCGTATTTCGAAGCACCTGCTGCGCTATTTGATTTGAAAAAGTGAAGGAAACCAGTCCGTCATAATCATATCTGGGTTCGGGAGCCAGGTTACGAGAGGGGAAGGGTTTTAAGGCACCCCTCTCGCCCAATCCGAAGATCGGTCTCTACTTAGGCATTTTGAAAACATTTGCGATTCTTCTTTTATTAACCAATTTTTAGCCAATTAGGGCGGGGGGAACAGTTAATCGGGGATTAAAACTGTAACATATTTGCAGGATATGATGTAAGATAGCATGGATGGATAGAATGATAAAAGATAAATGGAATAGAAACCCAAGCTGTGATCAAACATCAAAACAGGGCCTGGCATGAATTTTGGCACAAGCTATGGCCAACCTGCATGCATGGATCTACGTGCATACAAGCTAACCATCGCGCGATAGACCCAAACCTTCGCGCGAGAGTTGATGCTTCAACCATAGTTTGATTTTTATTCCCTTTTGGGCTCTGGAAGGACCAGTGCACACCCAGGGGGCAAACCAAGCAGTTTATATGTACTGGAATGTAAATAATATTACATCAAGAATAAGTAAAATTGAGAAGCAACCCCTAAACAGGTGGGGTATTGAAACAAAGGCCAAGGGCCAAGCTGCCCATGCAAGGGCAGTCTCTGGAAATCAGTGGACCATCGCGCGACAGAGTGAGACACTCGCGCGAGGCGCCTGACTGGACTTCCAGGAATTGCTTTGCATGCTTGGGGCTCTGACACATATTCAGGAGCATCCCAAGGGCATTCCAAATCAAACAACATAGTAAAAGGGCCTAACCTATAGATTTTAGCATGCAACACAGTGATTTAATATACAACATGCTTCAAAATAATTACAAGTATGAAATGAGCACAAAAGACCAGCATCCCATCCTCACGTGGACCAATCTCGTGTAGACAATACTGTCGCGCGAGTGTTCGGGTCCATCGCGCGAGGGTTTGCTTGGTCACAGCTTCTTGTAACCCTGCTGACTTTAGGGCCAGGACTGGTATTGATTACCAGCCTTGGCCCTTCCAGCCTCCCTCAGGGATCAAACAGTAAATAGGCAAAAAGTTTATGCCTTTTCTTGAATGATTTTGAAATGGATTGAACAAGGTGGTGTAGCTTGGAAAGTTAGTGTATGGAGCACACAAGAGTGAGAGTGTAGCAAGTATGATTAAGGTTTGTGAACTTTGTGCTTGATATTTGATAACTTTTTTGGTAACCCTTGGACTTGAAAGACCAATGGGGATATATATAGGAGGATGGAAGGGTGCTAGGTTGGTAGCAAACTGGCTTTGCAACCAGCCAACAAGGCTGGTTAACCTTACTTGGTGGAGAAACAAGCCACCAAGGTGAGTGAGAGTGGTTGTGTGGGTGGTGCACCCCCAAGCCTGCAGAACACTGTTCTGTCGACGAAAACAGGGTTCTAGCTCCACATGGCACCTGATGATCACAAAAAATCCAGCTGGAAAAAGGTGAAAGTGACAGGCCCAAACCATCGCGAGACGAAGTGGGAGTGTCGCGCGAGTGAGAGTACCATCGCGCGATGGTCAAAGGCCACTTTGACCAACACCTGGCAACTTCACTCTCGTGCGAGCAAGCCACAGCCTCGCGCGATAGTCAAACCTTGGCTAGGGTTTTGACCGAAGGTTTTGAGGTTCAAAGGGTTCAAGAAGGGTTCCAAGCACTCCAAGCTCAATCCATTACATCCTCAAGTCCGTTTGATCCAATTTCATCATTGGGGAAACAAAAAACCGTAAAATAAAGTAAAACAATTGGGAAATCCAGATTGGGGTGTCTACAGCAAGGTTTTGGTTGTCCCCAGAGGGGAAGCTGTATAGGAAATCCTTCACTGGGCGATATTTGCTCTGTGTACACCCCGAGATGGTGCAAAAGTTCCTCCATGAGATCCACGAGGGAACATGTGAAAGCCATGCTGGGGGCAGATCTATTGCCCACCGAGCAATCACCCAAGGCTATTGGTGGCCACATATGCAGGAGGATGCCAAGGTTTATGTTAAAATTTGTGAGAAATGCCAGAAGTTCTCACCTATGATAAGGACACCAGCCGAAGATCTGGTGCCTTTGACTAGCCCTTGGCCGTTTGCCCAATGGGGAATGGACATCGTGGGTCCACTCCATAAGGCAACAGGAAATCGAAAGTTCCTATTGGTGGCCACAGATTACTTCACAAAGTGGATTGAGGCAGAACCCTTGGCCAAGATCACTGAACCCATGATAGAAAGGTTTATGTGGAAGAGTATCATTACTCGTTTCGGGGTCCCCTATTCTTTGATCAGAGATAACGGGGCACAGTTCCAGAAGAAATTCAAGGCTTTCTGTTCCCAGTATGGAATTAGGAACCACTATTCAACCCCAGCTTACCCTCAGAGCAATGGGCAAGCAGAGGCTTCCAATAAGACCATTCTTGATGGGATCAAGAAAAGGTTGGATAAGGCAAAAGAGAAGTGGCCTGACGAGTTGCCACTGGTGCTGTGGGCGCACCGAACAACACCTAGGAGGTCTACGGGAGAGACCCCCTATTCATTAGCATATGGTACAGAGGCAGTTATACCCCTGGAAGTTGGTCTACCAACCAACAGGACTGCGTTGGTCGAGAGTGGGGGCAATGACAGGGCCCTTGAAATTGAGCTCGACCTGGCCGAGGAAAGGAGGGAAAGGGCTCTGGTCCATCTTGCCTCATACCAGGAACAGCTAATGAAGGGCTACAACAAACATGTCCACCCACGAGAATTTGGTGTTGGAGACCTGGTACTTCGAAAGGTACTTGGCAATACCAAAGTGGCTAACGAGGGAAAGTTGGGGGCTAATTGGGAAGGCCCGTATCGAGTGACTGAAATTGTGGGCATTGGGGCCTATAGGTTGGCAGACCTGGACGGGAACCCGGTGCCAAGGCCCTGAAATGTCCATAATTTGAGAAAATTCTTTGTTTAAAGAGCATTTGGTTTACTTGTTATTCTGTTTTAGGATCACGTGTTTGTGTGGGAATTATGAAGGAAATTCCTCTGTTTTTTACTTTTCATTAGTTGTAAGGGGTACGCATAACGCCCCCTTGAGTTCAAGAACTATGAATAAAGTCACGTTTTCTGCAACGATTTTTTTTTCAGAAATTTTGCTTCCTGTATTTTGTGGTTGTTTTTTATCTTATAAATACGAACAATGGCCTAGCTTTCCCTTCTTCGTATTGGGGAGCAGGTAATAGGTATGAACGCCTTAGAACGTACGAATTCGCATATCAACTATCTTAGTACGAGGAACTTAGATTAACCAAGTACGAGAAACTTATAAGAAGTATGAAATACTTGAATGCCTTGTAACGTACGAATATACGTATTAACTGTCTAAGCACGAAAAAAATACTTAGACTATACAAGTACGAGAGAAACTTGTATGCATGGATTGCCGAGTACAACAAAACTTAACATTCTGTTCAAGTACGAGAAACTTATAAGAAGTATGAAGTACTTGCTTATTTTTCCGAGTATGAAATACTTGGATAAGAGACTAATGAATTTGACTAAGTACGAAATACTTAGGGTTCAGTTTAACCATAAGGAATTATGTATAGTTTGCTAAGTATGAAAATACTTAGGCCTCTGTTTAAGTATGAGGAGCTTAAAGGCATATAAGCAAATAACTAATTATGTTTAGAACGTGTTACTAAGTATGAAATACATAGGTGTAATACCAAAACATTATCTGAAAGGCTACGAAGGGCCGAGCAAAATACAGAGGCCGTGCATGGCCACAGAGCAGATTGATAAGTACGAAAGACTTAACTTTCTAGATATGAGAAACTTAGAAAAAATAACTTACGAAGAGCTGTTCCCAAAACTTCAGAAACAAAAGTTTATGGCCACGAAGGGCCGGGCAAAACATGAAACATCGTGATGTGCCATAAGGGGCCGAATACCTGTGTTATCTAAAGTATATAGCTACTGATGCCACGCAGGGCTAAAGGTTACGGTCACGCAGGACCTCCCAAAAAACTGTTGCAATTATATTCAGGAAAATCAGAAAGGCTTACTAGATTCAGTCCAGGTTCTGGACCTCTGGGGGGGTGTTGCTCGGAACCTCTGTGTTGGAATCACCCCCAGCAGCTTGTTCCTCCAAATTGACTGGTTCGATAGTTGTTCCTTCAACAGGTGGTTGTTCAGGGTGTGTTTCTTGAGACTCAGCTTGAGCACCTTGGGACTCCACCTGGACGTCTTCATCAGCATTTGCGAAGTCATCAATCTCCTGATCTACATCATCTAAAGTCGAGGGCTCTTCTGATTCCAGGGAGGCAGAAGCACGTTTGCTCGAGAGGTCATTCTCTACCCAAAATGGGGAATCATCTGCAGCCCCAACCTTGGTCAAACAGGCTTCCCAGCTAGCAACCCAGATCTGATCCTGGATGGCAGGCATCTGTTCCACGTAGCTCGCTGTTGCAGCGTCGAAGCCTTTCTGATATCCATCTTCGTGGGCTGCCTTCTTGGTGCTGTCAATCTCAGATAGCGCTTGGCAAAGGTTGTCTTCTGCAGCATCAAGCTTTACCTTCATTCCATCAGCTTCCAGCTTGGCTTTATCTCTCTCTCTCTCTCCAACCTTGAGACTGATCGAATCAGGCTGGTATTCTCGTTCAGCAGTCTGATTCTTTCAGCCTCTGCTTCTTGGAACCTCTGGCCCAATGTGACCATCTTTTGGATGAACTAAAGGAATGCCAAATATAGTTTGCAGTTAGATATTTTTTAACTACCACGAGAAAGGTGAAACTTAAAGCAGGAGTAACAATCAAATTACCTTAATTCCACTGACAAGTCCGATGGATACAAGCTGATCAAAGGGAGATGAGGACTCTTTCTGCATATCTACAGGTAGCAGCAAACCTTGTGCAAGGGCCAATGCAGTCTCTGTTGAGCTCACACTATCCCCAACATTTACTGGACGGTCGCCCCTTATGAGTGAAGGGGCCCAGGCCTCGTGAGTTACTTGAATGCTCGGTGAGGGGGTTTCCAGAGTCGATGCAACAGCTTGTGCATCTGACGCCCCGGCTTCCTGGTGCCTAGGGCGTTTGTCCCGATGGGCATCAGTAGCCTCGAGGGAACTGTAATGATCCCGAGGAGAGGAGGAGGATCGTGTTGAAGGCCCTCTAGTACGACGAGGTGGCGGGGGAGCATGGCCAGTGGATGCTACCCTGCCCGGGGCACCACGTCCCCGTGAAGAAACAGTGAGAAGAGTGCTAAGGTTCAGTGGTTGATGAGACATGGTACCTGAATCTGGAGGGGATGGAGAATATCCTGAAGAGGATGATTGACTGGTGTCTTGATGAGGAGCTGACTGTTCGGGCTGTTGTTGGGTGGTTGTTTGTCGTCGTGAGGATCTTCTGAGCACCAAGCGTGGCAAAGGGATGCCCTCAGAAACTGGAACCTCGCCTGGCTGTCCGGCGACTGTCGCTCCAGCATTGGGTCTTGAATTCTTAAGCTGAGGAGCAGTCGAGGTAGAGGCGGCACTGGTACTTGGGTTGGCAAGCCTTCTGTCCGTAAAACCTCTGTATGCAGGGTCAAAGCCTAGCAGTACGTTTGCATCACGACCCCGACCAGCTGTTCTTGTCCCAGGTACGCCTGTGTATTTGAGGATCCTATTGATTTCAGTTGTTCGGACGTAGCAGGGTTCACGTCTAGGACGTTGGTTAGCATTAATAGCTGCAGATTTGAATAGATGTAAGTTAAAGACAAAAAGAAACTATGAGAATACAGTAAAACGAGAATTACAAAGCAAATTAGGAGCATACGTGGGTAGCCCCATATGTGGGGGCAATAAGAGCCCACTACTTGGCCATCTTCCCCCTGTGGCTCGAAGGCTCCAGTGACATAGAGGAAGTCCATTTCATGATCACGGGCAGAATCTGGCAAGTTAAGCACGAGACGCTTTTCTGTTTTCCTTACTTTGAAATAGTAAGTATTGTACTAAGGGTGTAGCACGATGCTATACCACCATTGGATGTCCAAGATTCCTATTTGGGTTCCTAAGATCCTATTCAGGGCTACGATCCCCATTACTAACCGGAAGAAGTTAGTAGAAACTTGCATGGGCGTGAGGCGGTACCAGTTTAATACACGTCGAAGTAATGGGTCGAGGGGAAAACGGACCCCACCTTCAACGATGGCTACGATAGGGATACACATCCTATCCCATGATCCTGCGTCCCTATCTGCTCCCAATGGGGCGAGCTCGAGCCCTACGTTTTCTGGGATGTTGTAGTCTTTCCTAAAAGCTGCCATTGCAGCGGGGGTTTCACAAAGTTTCCTAAATTTACCGGGCTTAGGCCCACTATCATCCTCGTTTGCCATAGAAATACTCAAAGAAAACTACGAAATCAGAGATTGGGTATGAACAGGACCCTAGGAAATAACGAATCTGAGAATGAGATCTTAGAATGAAATGGAATGGAAAAAGAGGAGAGGATGAGAATCTTACGAGAATATTGAGGAGTTTTTCTGAGTTCCAATCAAGTTTGCAGACGGTGGCGATGGCGGACTAGAGGTGAACAGTTTCGCTTGGTCTTAGAGAGAGAAAGGGGAAGTTCGAGTTTTGAATGAAAAACTGAGAAAGATCCCTTTTTTGGGGTTTAGTGGCGAAAAGGTGAAGACGGAACGTCTTCTCTTACGCCGTTACGCAAGAAGTAACGTCCAAACGGGCATTGGATGGATGCTGTTCAGACGCCGTTTGAGTAAGACGTCAGTTCGAATTTAATGTGAGGCATACGAAACGCGCCACGTGGAGTCATTACTTCGAGAAAGTAATGACCAAACCACCAAAAACATCAATAGGAACCCAGTGACTATGTCTGCATGGGATCTGGTTTGTTTGGCCTTAGGTTCATTTTTTGAGCTTTACTCATCACTCTCGAGCAGTAGTAATGAGCAAAACATTAGGATAATTGTAGGGAGGTATTCCCGAACAGATACAATTAGTAGCCGAACACGTGGTATGCTAGATCCGTGAAATGAGAAAGGTGATATGGGACTCCATACAAGATGAAGGACGGCGATAAGATCCGGTAGTACGAGAAGTCACCGGATCAGATAGTCTGTTCGGCCGAAAGGAACCAACGACATGATAAGTCATTAGTTGGTACAGTCTGTTCGGCAATGAAGGATCAAAGACATGGGAAGTCATTGATAAGTACAGACTGTTCGGCTGAGGTGTGTACCGGACAGATATAGTCATCTAAAAGAACGTAGTCTTAGGAGATAAGGCAGTAAGAGTGTTCTAGAAGAAGAACCCAATATCCAGTAAAGATAAGTGAGGAGACAGTCTTATGATGGAACGAGTTCCATAAAGGGAAGAGTCCCTATGGTTAGGGGATCTCGGTTGATTGGGCAAGAGAATCCCCGGAAAGGCCAGGTTTCCTATACGGGGTAGGAAACCTAGGGCAGCAAGGACGCTTGAAGAGCAAGCAAGCGTATGTCTATAAATACGAGGTAAACCTAGAGGCAAAAGGTACGCAATTACTTGCAATTATTTCATACTCTCCTACCGATAATTAGGGTTACGTACAGTACGAGATACTAACTTAGGCATCGGAGGGCCTTTGCCCCGAGAGGCAAAGGTGCGCTCACCCCTTGTCTGTTTTACAGGCTAGGGTTCAGGCGAAGGTGTTAAGGTTCCGATTGAACAGCATGTGAGGAGACGAGATTAAGTGTTGTTCTAGGAAAACTTGAATCATGGAGAAGGCCATAAGAAAAGAAAAAATACATCCAACGATAGATTGAAAGAAACCATTAGGATAATCAGTGGATGCATCCGAAAGCCATACTCAAAGCCAAACCATATCCAAATACAACAGCAAATGTCTTCAAGGAGCACAAATTGGATCATATCCGAAAGGAATACAGCAGCAAAATCCACTTGGCATCAGCAGCATTAACACCATTCGAGGTAGGAAGAAAAAGGAAGAATCTGCCCCAACCAATAACAAGCAGATTTTGGAACCTCTTAGCCCTCCTAAAATGCCTCTTAGCCCTCCAAACCTTAACAGGGGAGCCTAGACACCCAAGCAAACCATCGAAGACCAAACCCCTAACCGCAATTGCCATCCTAGATTTTGCCAAGTCAGGTATCTCCTCCTATTTCCACACCTTGTTAAAGACTGCTTCAATCTACATGTCCAGATCGATCCAAGCACTGCATAAAAGCTTGTCAGCCAGCAAACTTCACATTGGAATTCCCCCACAATTTATGAACAACTGCACTGTTATTTTCAAAGTATCAACGGAATAGATTACTGTAAGGGTTGTTGTTCCTCTGAATTAGGAAATGTTCCTTAGCTTCCATTTCAATCATGTTCTTCATTTTCAAAATATCAGACTTAGCAAAATCGATCTCCAAAGTGTTACCTAATGCAATGGTGGTTCGCAATTCATCTGAAGTCATGTCCTATTCCTGCCCCTCTAAGTCAGAGTCTGAAACATATTCCTCATAATACTCATTATCGCTTAAGCTCAAACTCCCTTCATATAGGTTACGTCTTCGTGCTTTCCTTGATGCTTTCTTGGTATCTCTTGATTGAAGGTCCACTTCGATATTAATTCCTTGTATTTGAGAGGCACAAATGTTGGAATCAATAACCACTGGACTATTTAGAGCAAGAGCATTCCTTTCAATCTCCTGTTGTTGTCTCACCACTTTGGCACATTCGATAACTTGGGCTTCGCATTCTTGGGCTTTGATTGTGGGGCTTATATGTTCATCCTCTGTATCTGAGACAATCGATTCCTGTACAAAAGATTCTAAACCTTGGGTGGAGTGAGAACTTTCCTCATTATTGTTTTCTTCAACCACTACTTGATTCAAAATCTCAGCCGACTTTTGCACAGTGGATTGTTGGTCTTCCTTACCTTGAGCAGCCGTGACTTGATTACCCTTCTTTACATGGGACTGTGCATTCCCCAAGAGAATAGCATGTGGGCTAGTATTAATTTCTTTGCCTGTGTCCACATCAGCGTCTTTGTTCCTCTTTGTTGCATTGTTGCCCTCACCTGATTTGTTTTCCCCAGCCCTATTGGTATCCTTGTCACCACTTGATCTGCCCACGTCATCATCTTCCTCCCTTGGCTTTGAACCTTCTGGACCAGGACTTGAGAACTGTTTACTGGATGATACAATCCTGAACGATTCATCTTCTTCAACATTGATCATATATCTCTTTCCTTCCACTATTAACTGAATTTTTCCTTCTATTTGGCAAGATTTCTCCGTGGCAATAAGAAATCTACCTTTTTCATAAGAGGATTCTTACAATATTCTGGTGTCAACTTGGATGAAATGACCCCAGTTACTCCCAATCCTTCTGAAAGCTGATACATTCCACACATTAAGGGGCATACCGAAACATGAAATCCATGCAAATCTTTCCTCTTTAGCACTTTCTCCATCCCATGGTTTGATGAAATCAAACCATAACAGGGGTCATTTTAATCTGATCACTTCATCTCTTGCTTCTTCATTTGTAAAGGTTAGAATTAAGAACCTTCCACCCATCGGTTTTATTTGTACCTCAACATTTTCTTTTTTAAAAATTTCTTCCATTTCTTGAGCTGAGACCAACCTTCTCATTCTACCAACCGCACTTCTGTTCAGCCATCCATTTCCAACAGGACGAAGATGAATGCTTCTAATCACTCCTTGATTGTCTTTAAAGATTGTTCCCCTTTCCTCACCTTGTTTACTCATTCATGTTTGGCTTTTCCTTCTCCAGACCTCTTTGCCCCTTGCAATAGGCGCCGTTCTTGCGTTGTTTTTATCACTAAGACCCTGTATGCTTGGGTTGAAACTTTGATTTCTAGGGTTTCTTGTGTTGTTGTAACCATTGAATCCCAGTGCATGTGGATTGCCGTTTTGATTTCTTAGGTTGCTATGAACTGGTTCAAAACCTCTCCGGATGTCCCTCTGATTTCTTCGATTCAATTGAGCTTCATGCCACTGATTTGAACTTCTATCTTGATTACCTTATGTCTTCTTCATGAATCTTGCCATTTTAACCACCAATTTCAGATCCCGAACCCAGATTCCATCTGTCCTACTAATAGCTTGCTCCGCCTCTCTGTTTACTTCAAATCTTACGAAGCAAAATCTCCGACCTATGATCTTGCTCCTTTTGTTGGGAATATAAATGTCTCTGATCTTCCCAAATCTAGAGAACAAATTGTAAATCCATGTCTTTCGGATCTCGTCGTAGAGATTATCCACGAACAAAGTGGATTTGTTCTCTGGAAAATTTCTCTTTCCCCTGAAAATTTCTCTCTCCTCTCTTTCTCTCTCCTTCCCCGGCTACTGCTCTCTCTCTCTCTCTGTTCAAAATAGGAGTATTTGCTTGGCTTTGTTGAGGAAACAATCAATCCAAAATAGGAGTATTTGCTATGTTTATTCCCTACTTAGCCAAACAAATACGAACACCGATGTGCGGTAAAAAACTTTGGAGAATATGTTCGTACGTCCGTCGTTGGTTTGACAACAAATGCGCGCCTATCCAGCTGAGTATTCACTTCTATATCCATCCAGTAGTACTGGTGTGGGCTCCCAGGGCGCCCAACGCGCGATTGAAGAGTCGCCACCCGGATTTTTGAGATGGATGATCCGAGAAACCGTGGGTATGTTTGAGGAAAAAGGCTTTTGATCTAGCGACAACGTTGACATGTCGGGTCCGGGAGCCACGTTACGAACGGGGAAGGTTTTGTTGAAAAAGCACCCCGCTCGCCCGGCAAAAACCGGTCTCTACTAAGCACTTTAGATGGGGGATTCAATATCATTTGAAAAACTTCAAAAACACATACGGGAAAAGGGAACAAGACGGAATATATCACATTGGCGTGCACGTGGTGCTTACTGTACAGAGATGATAAAGGATGATGCGGCGAAAATATAGACAAGAAAAGCTATTTAACAAACTGTCTGGGTCACTGTCTTCTGCTACACGGCATACCATGATATGGCGCGCAGCTATATGATATACCGTGCGTGGTTCTGATCTCGTCTTCGGGCTGTCAACAATTTTCAGAACATCGCGCGGTGTACCGCGTACGACGCACAACATTATTTCAAAACACCAGAAAACTCACAGCCGTCAGATCATCCCAGAACAGTGCCATTCCTCCAAGCCACAAGTAGAAAACCACTTTTAATGCATTCGTTTATTCAGAAAGATTGAGAAAGTTCATTCGTGGAGATAAAACATGGCTTGTAGATATGGTCTTGTTCCAAAGTTACCGATGATAGACAGAAACAAACCCAACGAAGAACGATCATGATCCAGACAGTTTGGACAAGAAAACAGCAGTTAACTGAAATGCCGCACGTGGGAGCCTACTACGCTGTGCGACGCATCAAAGTGCCGCGCGGCGTAGCTCACCCAGCACAGGGGCTGTTTTTTTTTTTTTGTAAAAATGATTTTTCGATCAGATCTTAACCAAAAGGGGTTAAACCTGACGACAAAATGGTCCCCTCAGGACTAGGACGGAGCCTAGCCCAAGGAAACTTGGTTTTTACCTTTGATCTTGAGCTTGAATGTGGATGGATGACGGTGGATGAGCGTTGGTAAGGTCGGTTGAAGAAAGAGAAGTATGGATGTGTGTAATAGATGGGTATATTAGGTGGTTGGGTTCTCAAAGTTAGTAAGGGACCAACTTTAATGGTGAGAAAATGGAACAAGAAGCCTAGAGAATGTCTTTTGAAAGCAACATTCTCAGGGCTTAGAAGTGGGGAATGGGTGTGAAAGCAAGAAGAGAGAGAAAGGGTGGAATGGTGATCAAGGGCCCTTTTCTCTTGAGTGGAGGGGTGTATTTATAGGCAAGAGCCAAGGATTTTGAATTTCAAATGGTGGAGGCATTTTCTGGGCGGGCCAGAAGTGTATTTTCGGCTAAGCCATTTGGCAGCTGTGGCTCAAATAGGCGTGGCCGACAGCTTTCTGAGCCAGTCAGAACTTTACCTGAAATGCCGTGCGGTTAACCTCATAATCACGTGCGGTGTAATGGAATTCGATATGCCGCGCGATGTAGAACTGTCCCGTGCGGCATTCTAGGTTCAGTCCAGGGTTTTTGGGCTTTCTCTGGGCTTTTGGGCTTTTGGTTTATTTGAGCTAAAGATTTGTTTGGGCTGAGGGAATCCTTCATTCAAGCTCGCAAAGGTACCGTTTCCTTTATTTCATCATCGGGGTGGACAAAGACCCTTCGAGGTTCGGATTGGGTTGTCTACAGTAGTCCCTCTTTAACGTAACTCGGGTACCATTGGTTGGTACGAGTGACGCTTAAAGAATAGGCATCCCAATCTGTCGCTCTAACGTCTTTGAACAGAGACAAGATGCGCGAAGATGCAAGTAAATGATAAGGGTGGTCGCGCTCATGGAGCTGCCTACGTACCCCGTTTGCAGGGACCAGACCAACGTAGTTCCATTGGGACGATGCAAGCAAAACAAGTCCCGGAGGATAACAAGTAATACCATGCAGTAAACTTGAGAAGATTGAGTGCTAGTAGAGTATCGCGTGAAAAATTCGAAGCGAGCCTTTGGGAGGCTAAAAATTCGAGACGAGCCTTCGGGAGGCTAAAAATTCGAGACGAGCGAAAAATCCAAGACGAGAATATTGTGAGTCGAAACCGGAAAGATTCCGGTGGCGGAAGAACGACAGCGAGTCCCGGAGGACGAATACTGTGTGAAGTGCGGATATGGCGAGTCCTCGGGGGACGAGAAATTCCATGAGTCCCGGAGGACTAGAGTTAGGCAACCCTTTAATCAAAGCACCACACTCAAAGAGATTTTGGATTAACTACGACTGGAAAATTCGATTCCCGAGAAGATTTTGGTGGCGAAGGTGATCAATTCCCGAGGAAGCTGGATTCAATCCTCTGACATCAAAATGCCGTGCGGTTGACTATTGCGCCACACGGTATTTCTCTTTTCCATGCAACTCTTTGATTTCCGAGGACAATCGGCTGGTTCAAGGGTGCCCATTAATACATGCGTGCCCCTTCGACGGCTGTAACTTCCTTTTGTTTTAAAGGATGGGGGGTGCTTCATTCCATGCACCACCATTAAAGCTTCTCAAGTCTCTCTACCTCCTTCTTCATTCTAAAAAACAGGTTACTCTCAAGATTTCGTCCATGGCGGACAACAATTTGGCAGGGCGGGTGACATCTCTGGAAGTCGAGATGGGTTTTTACCGGGAGGAGATCGAGTCACTCAACCGTCAGATTGCAAGGCTGATCTCTACTATCCGAACCCTTCGTCGTGCGGTGTCCAACCTTCAGGACTTCGCATTTGATCAACTGGACGACAAGCATGACCCGGAGTATGCGTTGGGGCGTGATTCGGACGAGACTGCGGAGGACTCGGAGGGGAATCCGAACGGTTCGGATGACCGTTCGGGCGAAGGGGATGGTGCTTCCGGCGGGGGAAGCGACTGAGGATGAAGAACGAAGAGGAAGAAGAAAGGGGCAGTAGGATTTTTTTCTATTTTTCCTCCTTTTTTTTTTTTTGAACGAATGTAATGAAAATCCCGGGGGGTTTCCTCGGGTTTTATGGAATGAAAAGGAAGTCCCCTTTCTTACTACTGTTTGTCTACTTTATCTGTTATGTGAACAAACTCGAACGCAAACGTCGTTGCCTTGATCGTCAGGAATTGCTCTCAGAATCCAAACTGTCGAAATGACCCAGTATGCCGTGAGTGGCATGTGAAATTCTGTGCGTCGTGGCAACTCGAAGAATTTCATGCATTCAAATTACTATGCCGTGCAGTTAAGGCAATATGCCGTGCGGCACTTCCGACTTCGAATCCGGTCCAAATTTAATTCCAGACGAACCGGTTCAAGAGGGTATTTACGGGTGAGGCGTATACGATACGCCTCACACCGTTCGAAATTCCCTCCTCTCTCTCGTCTCTTTCTTCTCTCTCGTCTCTTTCTTCTCTCTCGTCTGCTCTCTCTTTCTCTCTCGATCATCTCTCTCTGCTCTCTCTCTCTCACGTCTCTCTCCCCGCTCTCTCTCTCTCTTGATCATGGATGATACGGATATGCCCGGGGGTGATCACTCGCCGATGGTCGAGGTTACACCATCCCCGGTCCCTCCGGAGGGTGACACGGCGGTCGAGGAGGTGCCGGAGACCACGGGGGTCTCGGCCCAGGCGGCCACGGCCGAGGCTGCCGAGGTGATCGGCAGTGGTGGTGGTGATGGCGGCAGTGAGGTGGTGGCCGGCTACGGCCAAGGCACGGAGAGTTCGGGTGCAATGGCCCGAGGGAGTGAAGAAGAAGCGACGGGCCAAGCGGAGGGTGTGACCGGTTTGGAGGAGAGGGCCACTGAGACTCGCGGTGGTGACGGGTTGGCCGGAGCAGAGGTAGAGATAGAGGTCTCTCCTATGAGAGAGCCTAGGGCTGACTTGGGGAAGGACCCCATTGTCGAGGAGGAGCCGGCGAAGGAGCGGGAGACGCCGGCCATGTTTGTTGGCAGCGGTGAGGGCGCAGGGTCGTCGCGCCATGTAGGTTTGGGTGACTACCTCGAGACGACGTCCCTGGAGGACTTGGTTGAGACCCTACGGGGCGTGCCCCGGCTGGCAGAGGCTTCACTCGAGGTTTGAGGGACAGAGCTTCAGGCCGAGGCCGGGGCGGAGGCTGCTGGAGGGCCACAGGGTGTAGAGGAGGCCGGGGATGAGGCAGTCCCTCGGAGGAGTGTGGTAGACGAGGCGACAGAGGCCTTGCGAGGCCGAGGGGCTTACGACGAGGCGACCTACGTGCCCTTTCACCACGTAGTGGTGCCTTCTCTTCTGGACGCCTACAGGCCAGAGAGGCCCACGTACGACGAGTCCCTAGTCCTGAGGGATCCGCAGCAGCACCTTTCTGCGCGCCGAGACGAGGTATACTTTTAATACTTGCATTTCAATTCCACATATAATGCTTTCAATCCATTGCTTTGAATATTATAACTGCCTTGTATACTGTACCTGTTTACTGAATATCGCTAATTCATGCAACAGGGGATCACGATCTCATGCTACGGTGGTGCGGCCGATGCGCCGAAGTTCTGGGAGAGGCTCCCCGAGGCGGCGAGGGAGATGGTGAGACGAGCTGGCTTTGGGGAGTTCGTGAGCGTGCTGACCCAGGCGAGCAACGATCGCCAGGTAGTGAGGGCACTTGCCGAGAGATGGTGGGACACGACAAACTCGTTCCACTTCTCTTTCGGCTAGATGACAGTGACGCCGTTGGACTTCTCAGCGATCACTGGTCTGAGGGTCGGAGGTGACCCTATTCCTTACGATGCCACTACTGGGAGGAGTGCGGCGTTCCAGCGGGAGATGCTGGGGTACGTGCTGAGGGCGGAGAAGGAGGATGCCAGTACGCCCAGCTGTTAGGGTTTTGGATGGAGGAGGTCCCCACGGACAGAGTGCAGCTGGAGCAGATGACGAGGTGCTTCTTGTTGTACGTATTCAGTGCGTTCCTGTTTCCCAACAGGCGCAACCGAGTACACCTTTCACTGCTGCCGGCGCTGAGGGACATCGAGGGGATCGCCCGTTTTGACTGGGGTGGTGTAGCTCTGGGGGCGTGCTATGCCTTCATGGGCTCTCTCTCTCTCGAGGTGCGGGGAAGAGCCTCGGCGGTTACTGGAGAGTCTGGGAGGTATATTTCAAACTTCTTTTATGCTTATTTGACTTTCTATTCATTTATTGCATATCCTGTGCTAATCCTTGATACTTCGTCCTGCAGCTATGGACGTATGAGGTGCTTGACATGTACCCTCCCGAGACCTCCTGTCCTAGTGACACTACACTCCCTCGGGCTCTGCGTTGGTCAAAGGAGTTCCGGGGGGTGAAGAAGGGAAAAGGCGATCTGAACGCCTACCGCCTCTACTTGGACGAGCTGCGTCCCGACAGGGTATGACCATACTTTACATGCTTCCAGTTTTTGATTATTAAGTCCATTTATGTTCGAACGTCATGC
This sequence comes from Rhododendron henanense subsp. lingbaoense, assembly GCA_020567845.1. NCBI lineage: Eukaryota > Viridiplantae > Streptophyta > Magnoliopsida > Ericales > Ericaceae > Rhododendron > Rhododendron henanense. The sequence goes on from CM036312.1 coordinate 11,224,828, forward strand.
TGATGTTGCATATCCTTGATTGCAAGTTTACTGGCGTGTATGGGACCGCTTTGAGTTCCCTTACATGGCCCAGAGCAGGGAGGTGACGAGGGGGAGGGTGCTTCTTGAGTCCCCTTACGGCTGGCAGTGGTACTTGGGTTACCGGGTGTCACGTCAGTCGCTGAGGCTGGACGTCTTTCAAGTTCCTGGGCCACTCCCTCCCCTCGTGCAGCGGACGAGCCTGTACACCAGGGAGGAGGTCGAGCGGTTCGTGCAGCCAGACCTCGAGCTGGAGCCACTCTTCCAGGCAGGCGCCGACTACGCTGAGTACCGGGCTCGGTACTTGATGCCGAGTTTTGGGATACGGGCTGCTTGGGAGGCAACGCTGCTGGTGTCAATTGGTAGAGGTGGAAGAGGTGGAAGGGGAGGAAGAGGAAGTGGAGGTGGAGGTGACGGTGCGGGCTCGAGCGGGGCCAGTTTTCCTGTGCTTCCGTGGACAGTGGACGTGGTGACTACCCAGGGAGCTTCTGGTGTAGTGGTGGTGCCACGCCCTGTAGCCACGACTCCGGAGTTTCTTGCTCAAGTATGACACGTCCTTTTTCGTCTTTGCATGCACTTGCTATTATCACTGTGTGCTCTAATTGGTTTTCTCATTGTGCAAGCGACTCCGAAGTACGTGAAGGAAATGGCGAAGGCCATGATGGGCCTGGAGCAGCTGGTGCGGCAATATGCCATGGGCCATACTCCGGAGGTGCTTCTCCGTGCTGGCGGGACTATGGTAAAACCCTCAAACTCTGGCTACTTACTTTACTTTCATTGCCTATATCACGATTATGATGCAAATGATAAATGTCATGTTATTGCAGGCTGGAGGAGGGGCTTCACGGGGGCTGCGCAGGAAGTCTATTCGCATGCAAGCGCAACAGGCTTCTTCTGCTGGCTCTCGGGAGGAGCCTTCGTCGAAGAGGCCACGTTACTCAGAGGGGACTGAGAATGACTTATCGCCGTCTCCGACGAGACTGAGGAGCCTACGAACGTTGACCTGGGGGATACCTTGGGGAGCACTGTGCCTAGGGCGACAGGCACTCGGGAGGTGGCCAGCTCCCAGGCGGAGGAGGGCGACGAGGAGGACGAGGATGAGAGTTGAGCTCCTTCTTTTGTTTGTTTTTGTTTTTGCCTTTTGGTGGAGCCTGCGTGCTTCTTTTAATAGGGTGCCTGTTTACCCTTAGCAGATATGATTTTGAGCATTGGGCTTGCACGCCTTCTTTAGCTTATGTACTTCGGCTCATGGATGTTTTTGAGATAATATGAGAAAAACTGTTATTTCAATGTTTTATGTTGTTCAATTTCCTTTATTGCTGTGATGTAAAGAAGATTGAGTAACATAAACACCAACCAGAATGCACAACCTGCCATTAATCACTGAATCTATCATGAAATGCTCGACAGGTAATGGTCTTAGAAAGAGAAACTTATTGACAAAGAAATAGAAATTGAAAGAAAGGTAATTTGGACAAACTTTGAGAATTGACACTATTTACATGGATGTCCTTGCTACTAGATTGCACACGACTATGTAAACAATGGTGACCCTCAAAGAATTGAACCTTATGTTTAAAAATACTTGAAAAAGTAAGAAAATGTTGACATTAGAAGGTGACATTCTCGGATTTCGACTTTGGACTCAAAACAGAACTTGGACTAAGTCATTTTCGGCCATTATGACCTGTGTGACTCAACAAAACGACTTGAAATGGCTCGAAATGGATTTTGATACCTCGACGCGGCTTAAGAAATGGATTTTATCAACTTTTTATGCCACGACCTCGAATTTTAAGAGTTGACTCGAAGCGAAACTTCCCTGAAATCCGAAATACCCGTTGAAGTGTGTTCTGGGGGTTGGTAATGCCTCAAAGTGCCTAGAATTCATTCAAACCTCTGCTGTCAAAATCTGCAGAAATGCAGACTTACTATGCCGTGCGCGGCTTCAAAATGCCGCGCGGGGCTTCATGCAATCCCACGGCATATCATTGCTATGCCGTAGTATTTCCTCGGGTTTGGTATACCATGCGTTGCTTCAATACGCCGCGCGGTATTACTTTCCTGACAGTCTGCAATTTGTTGCTTCCCAAGGCAGATTGCACGATGGTTGAAGTTTGACTCCTTCAATGGCATTTCCAAACCAATGCATGTCTGCACTGGGTTTTAGGGTATGACCAACCCTTTTCCCATACAAGACTCATGGAAAACTTGCACTTTTGGACACCCGAGGCTCTTTGAAAGTCGAAGTTGTCTCCTCCATCCCTCCTATAAATTCAGGCTTTGAACCTCAAACTTTCTACATCCCTCTTAATCTTTCACCTTTCTTAAACTTTTCCTTCCTCCCAATGGCTCTTTCTCTCACCGGTTTCCTCCGCCCATGGTTGGTTTCCATGGAAGGTGTCGACTGGCTCAACTTTTGGGCTCATGGCCTCTATTCCATGAGGCACCTTCGCAATATTCGTCTCCGTCTTGAGCTTTTGAGGGCCGCCACAAGTTTTTGGGATCCGGAAGTGCACGTATTCCGTTTTGGCGAACAAGAGCTTTGTCCAACCATTGAAGAGTTCCGCGCCTATCTTGGCGGCTTCGGCTTCGGAGAGGTCATTGTCCCTCCCGTGCGCGAGAACGTTTCCAAGGTCTTGGCTGCGTCCCTTGGGCTAAATGGTGGTATTGCTCGTTACTTGGTTAGCAACGGTCACCTCAACGTGATGCGCCTCATTGAGATGTTCTCTCCTCTTGGCGATCTGGCGGACACGTCCTACCAAACTCGGCGCATGACCGCTCTTTGCATGTGCTTGCTTGCCGCTTACTTCTTGGTTCCTTCCACCGGTCATGTTAGCTCGGCAATGGCCAGCATTGCTGTGCAGATCGAGGCTCGGAAGGATGTGATCCTGATGGTATTGGCTGAGACATTGATGGGTTTGGACAAGGTTCGTTCTGGAGAGACCGAGACTTTTGGGGGTAGTCCTCTCCTCTTACAGGTTGGCTTCTCACTCAGCTCTCCTTTTTCGGGCTTTTCTCTCATTCTCATTTTACCTCAACGCTCGGCTTGGTTTTCTATGGTTTCTCACTTGTTTTATCTCTTTTTGGCAGATTTAGCTCTGTGATAAGGTGAATATGTTGACTCTCCCTCCCGGTAATTTGGTGTATGAGGCTAGGTTGTTGTCTTCTCGGTGCTTTGAATTTGCGGACATGCGAGGTTCTGAGTGGGCGAACTTCTTCAGGCAGCAGCGGGCTGAGACCATTTCCTGGAGGTGCTCGTGGCTCGACCTCCCGCCTATGACAGTGCATTACATGGGTCCTCAGTGGGTTGTTCTTACTGGCTTAGAAGCTTTTACCTTCTACATCCCCTATCGGATTCAGCGTCAACTCAGTTCGAGACAAGAGGCTCCTGCGGAGGTCCTTGTGGATGTAGTTCTGCCTTTCTTTCGCCACTCAGTCCTTTGCAACTACCAACGATTCTGGAGGACTCGTGAAGTGACTGATGCTCATCTCTATCCATCCATGGCAGTGCGCGGGAGCTATCGGAAGTGGCTCAGGAGGGACATTGCTGCAAGAGCTAGGGTTCAAGGAAACTGACTCAATCCTACCACCCTGACCGTTGATTAAATCATGGACCCGCTCTTATTATGTTGTACTTTTGTTTTTGAAAGTCATGCTCAACTTTATGTATTAGAAGTAGTTATTTCAATAAAATGAGTTATAGAGGGTCTCCCCCTCTCTGATTCCGTATCTTTGGATTCTTTCAAACTGGATTTTTGTTATGATTGATTGTGACCAGGCCTCGGAGCGAGACTGCCTACGTATCCTTTTGGTGAAGGAATCAGGTCATAACATAGTTCAAGGATAGGGTTCGCTCTGGTTTTGACACTCTCCTTTTGTGCTCTAACTTTTGCCTAGTACCGCCCTTTCGGGTTTTCGGCCTAGCGAGCTCATTTATTGTATGCCTTAACTTTTGCCTAGGATGCCCTTGCGGGTTTTCATCCTAGCAGACTTTTGCTCTAACTTTTGCCTGGAACTGCCCGCTCTTGCGGTTTTCAGCCCAGCGAGCTTCTCTCAGGGGTAGTAGCGCTTGAGTTGGTCCAGGTTGACCAAGGTTGAGAATTCGTTCCCGTCCAAATCAATGAGTTGCGTAGCTCCTCCGGATAGGATGGTCTTAATGATATAAGGCCCAGACCACCTTGGTCGAAACTTTCCCCGTGGATCATAGACTGGTGCCCGGATTTCTTTCAAAACCATGTCACCTTCTGCCAAACCCCTAGACTTCACCTTCTTGTTGAACGCGCGTGCAATTCTCCTTTGGTACCCTTGAATGTGATAAAGAGCTCTCAACCGGCGTTCATCGAACAACATAAGTTCTTCGAATCGGTTGCTTAACCATTCTGCCTCTTGAACATTACATTCGATCATAGTCCGAAGAGATCGAACCTCTAGCTCAATGGGAAGTACAGCTTCTATACCGTAAACCAAAGAGTACGGAGTTGCCCCCGTTGGTGTACGTACAGACGTGCGATATCCCCATAATGCCAACGTCAGCTGTTCGTGCCAGTTTCTTGCGGATTGAATGGTCTTTTCCAGAATGGCCATGATTGTTTTGTTAGTTGCTTCCACGGCCCCATTGGTCTGTGACCGGTAGGTTGTTGATTTGTGTACTTGGATCTGGAACTCATCCAAGACTTCCCTGGCTCGCCCCTTGAAATGAACCCCCATTATCGGACACAAATGCCTGGGGGACTCCATACCGATAGATAACGTTTTGCTTGATAAAGTGCGCAACTTGAATTGCGGTCAGGGTTGCATACGAGGCAGCTTCCACCCACTTCGTGAAGTAATCAACAGCCACTAGGATGAACTTATGGCCATTGGAAGCTACTGGCACAATTCTTCCAATGACATCAATTCCCCATGTTGAGAAAGGCCATGGCGAGGTCATTTGCTGTAATTCGTGCGGTGGAACATGCGTGAGGTTGGCGTGAATCTGGCATTTATGACACCGTCGTACATACTCCACACATTCTGTTTCCATGGTGGACCAAAAGTAGTCCTGTCTTAAAATCTTTTTGGCAAGCATCATGCCGTTCATGTGAGGACCGCATACGCCTTCGTGAATTTCCTCCATTACCCTTCTTGCTTCCGCACCATGGATACATAACTTGTGCATACCACAGTGTGACCTTCGGTACAGATTTCCTCCACAGATGATGTACTGAGCTACCATCCTCTGAAGAGCGATTCTGTCTTTCTTACTAGCCTCAGAGGGATACTCCCATGTGGGCTCCCGGGCCCGAAGCGCGTTCGAAGAGTCGCCACCCGGATTTTTGAGATGGATGATCCGAGAAACCGATAGTTTGTTTGAAAGAAAAAGGCTTTTGATCTAGCGAAAACGTTGAGATTTTGGATCCGGGAGCCACATTACGAGCGGGGAAGGTTTTGTTGAAAAAGCACCCCGCTCGCCTGGTAAAGACCGGTCTCTACTAAATATTTTAAATGGGGGGATTTAATACTATTCGGAAAACCTTAAAAACACATAAGGGGAAAAGGGAACAAGATAAAGTATATCACATTGCCGTGCGAGTGGTGCTTGCTGTACAGAAATGATAAAGGATGCTGTGACAACGATGTAAATAAGGAAAACGTCTAAACAAGCTATCTGGATCACCCTCCCCTGTCACACGACACACCATTGTATGGCGCGTGGCTTTCTGAAATGCCGTGCGTGATTATGACCCTGTTATCAAACTTTTGCCATCTTTCACAGCCTCGCACGGCATACCCAGTACGACGCACGGCGTTATTTTTAAAACTTCAGAAAGCTCACAGCCATCAGATCGTCTCAGAACTGTACCATTTCTTCCAAGCCACAAGTAGAAAACCATTTCTGATACATTTGTTCATTAGAAAAGATTTATATAGCTTAAAACATGACTTGTAGATATGGTCTCATTTCAAGACTGATTTTGGTGTACAGGAACAGATCCAGCGACAGACGATCATGATCCAGACAGTTTGAACAAGAAAACACTAGTTATCTGAAATGCCGCGCGTGTGAATCCACTATGCCGTGCGACGCTTCAAAGCGCCGCGCGGCGTAGTGTACCCAGCACAAAAAACTAGTTTTGTTTTGTAAAAATGATTTTTGGGTCAGATCCTAACCAAAAGGGGTTAGGCCTGAAGATAGAAAAGTCCCCTCAGGGCCAGGACAGAGCCTAGCCCAAGGAAACTTGGTTTTTACCTTTGATCTTGAACTTGAATGAAGATTGATGATGGTGGATGGGCGTCAGCAAGGTTGAAAAAGAAAAGGGAAGTATGGGTGTGTGTAGTAGACGGGTGTATTGGGTGGTTGGGGTCTCAAAGTTTGTAAGGAACTAAATTTAATGGTGAGGAGAAAAATGGAGTAAAAGGCCTAGAGAATGTCTTTTGGAAACAACATTCTCAAGACTTGGAAATGAGAAATGGGTGTAAAAGCAAGAAGAGAAAGAAAAGGTATAATGGTGATCAAGGGCCCTTTTCCCTTGAGTGGAGGGGTGTATTTATAGGCAAGAGCCATGGATTTTGAATTTCAAATGTTGGAGGTATTTTCTGGGCGGGCCAGAAGTGTGCTTTCGGCTGAGCCGTTTTGCAACTGTGGCTCAAATAGGCGTGGCCGACAACTTTCTGAGCCAGTCAGAACTTTACCCAAAATGCCGTGCGGCTAACCTCATGATCGCGTGCGGTGGAATGACTTTTGATACACCATGCGGTGTAGAGGTGTCACGCGCGGCATTACAGGTTCACTCCAGGGTTTTTGGGCTTTCTCTGGGCTTTTGGGTTTGATGGTTCATCTGGGCTGAGAATCTGTTTAGGGCTGAGGGAATCCTTCATTCAAGCTCGCAAAGGTTCCGTTTCCTTTATTTCATCATCGGGGTGGACAAAGACCCTTCGAGGTCCGGATTGGGGTGTCTACAGTAGTCCCTCTATAACGTAACTCGGATATCATTGTTTTGATACGAGTGACACTTAAAGAATAGGCACCCCGATCCGTTGCTCTAAAGTCTTTGAACAGAGACAAAATGTTTGAAAATGCAAGTAAATGGCAATGGTGGTCGCGCTCGTGGAGCTGCCTACGTACCCCGTTTGCAGGGATCAAACCAACGTAGTTCAATTGGGACAATGCGAGAAAAACGAGTCCCAGGGGACAGAATCATGCGATAAACTGAGTGCCCGTGGTGCTGAGTGTCATGCAAATTTCGAAATGAGCCTTCAGGAGACGGTTAGACTGTCGCTTGTTTTAACAAGGAAGCTTAGATCCTTTTGACCATCGCTTGATTTGAACGAAAAGTTTTAGGTCCTTTTGACTGTCACTCGATTGAATAAGAAGCTTAGGTCCTTTTGACCGTCGCAGATTGAATGAGAAGCTTAGGTCTTCTTGACCGTCGCAGATTGAATGAGAAGCTTAGGTCCTTTTGACCGTCACAGATTGAATGAGAAGCTTAGGAGGCAAAAATTCGAGACGAGCCTTCGGGAGGCATAATTTGAGACGAGGCGAGCCTTCGGAAGGCAAAATTTGATTTGGGACAAGACGGGCCTTCGGGAGGCAAAATTTGATTTGAGACAAGACGGGCCTTTGGGAGGCGAAATTTGATTTGAGGCGAGACGAGCCTTCGGGAGGCGAAATGTGATTTGAGACGAGCCCTCGGGAGGCAAAATTTGATTTGAGACGAGCCCTCGGGAGGCAAAATTTGATTTGAGACGAGCCCTCGGGAGGCAAAATTTGATTTGAGACGAATAACGCGAATTCGGCGAATACGGCGAACAAATGCGAATACGACGAGTCCTCGGGGGACAGGAAATTTTGCAGGACGAGGATCGAATAATCCCATAATCAATGCACGACATTCTAAAAGATCTTCGCTGCAAAACGGTTGGAGTATTTGATTTCTGAGATGATTTTGGTGGCTTGGTTGATCAATTTTTGAGAAAATAAATTTAATCCTCTGGAGCCATAATGCCGTGCGGGCATTCAATGTGGCGTGCGGCGTTTCGGATTTCCATGCACCCCTTCGATTTCCGAGGTCAGTTGGCTGGTTTAAGGGTGCCCATTAATACAGGCGTGCCCTTTCGTCGGCTGGAACTGCTTTTAAAAGGATGGTGGTGCCTCATTCTATGCACCATTCTCCCAAGTCTCTCTACCTTCTTCCTCATTCTAAGAAAAAGGTTACTCTCGAGATATCGGCCATGGCGAACAGCAACTTAGCAACGCGGGTGACAGCCCTGGAGATCGAGATGGGCTTCTACCGAGAGGAGATTGAGCGACTCACTGCTCAAATCTCTAGGTTGATCTCTACCATCCGTACCCTCCGCCGTGCGGTGTCCAACCTGCAGGACTTCGCGTACGACCAGCAGGATGACAAAAGCGACGCGTGGTTTGCACCGGAGTGCTTGTCCAGTGATACAGCGGAGGATTCCGAAGGGAATCCGAACGGTTCCGACGACCGTTCGGATGGGGCAAACGATGCATCCGATGATTAAGGTGGAGGGTCCGGAAGAAGAAGAAGAAGAAGAAGAAGAAGAAGGGCAGTAGGACCCTTTTTCTTTTTTCTTTTTTCTTTTTTTTTTTCTTTTTTTTTTTTTTTTTGAACGATGTACTGAAAATCCCGAGGGCGACCTCGGGTTTGATGAAATGGAAAGCCTTCTTTCTTCTTCCACTTGCCTATTTTTCCGCTATTTTCTGCTTTTCTATACACGAACAAACTCGAATGCAAACGCCGTTGTCAGGAACTGCTCTCAGAATTCAAACTGTCGAATTAACCCAGTACACCGTGCGTAGTATACGGAATGCCGTGCGTCGTGGCAACTCGAGAAATTTCATACAGTTAGGTTATTATGCCGTGCGTTTACACGAATTATGCCGTGCGGCACACCTAACGTCGAACTCGGTCCTTTTTAATTCCAGACGAACCGGTTCGAGGGGAATATATATATATATATATATACGGGGCGTACACAGTACGCCCCCGTTCGAATTTCCCTCTCTCTCTCTCTCTCGTTCTCTCTGCTCTCAACGTCTCTCTCTCTCTCTCTCGCTGCTCTCTCTTCTCTCTCTCGCTTGGTTCTCTCTCTTATACATTGATCATGGAGCAGAGTGATTCACTCAGCAGTGATCGATCACCGGGGATTGAGGCTACATTGCCCTCGACTGCTCCGGAGGGCGGTACGACGGTCGAGAGTACCCCGGAGACCATGGGGGTCTCGGTTCAAGGGGCTTTGGCCGAGGAGACGGTGGCCTTGGCTGCCGTGGTGGGCGGCGGTGATAGTGGTGACGGCGGCAGTAGGGTACTGGCCGACTTCGGCCAGGAGACGGAGACTTCGGGTGCAGTGGAGTCTAGGGGTGAGGACGAGGCTACGGGCCGAGTGGAGGGTGCAGTTGGTTTAGAGGATAGGGCCACTGAGGCTCGCGGTGGTGACGGGCTTGACGGAGTGGAGGTGGAGACAGAGGCTTCTCCTGTGAGAGAGCCTCGGACTGACTTGGGGAAGACCCCAGTTGTCGAGGAGGAGGTAGTGGAGGAGAGGGAGATACCGGCTTTGTTTGTCTGTAGTGGTGAGGGTGCAGGGTCGTCACGACCCATAGGGTTGAGCGACTACTTAGAGGTGGCATCCCTTGACGACCTGGTCGAGACCTTCCGGGGAGTGCCGGGGTTAGCGGAGGCGTTGCTTGAGGCTAGGGAGAGGGCGCTCCAGGCTGAGACTGAGACGGGGGCCGCTGGAGGGCCACAAGGAGTAGAGGAGGAAGCAGCTGGAGGTGAGACAGTCCCTCGGAGGAGTGTCGTGGAGGAGGCGACAGAGGCCCTGAAGGGGCGAGGAGCTTACGTGGCGGAGTCCTACGTGCCCTTTCAGCACGTGGTAGTCCCTACCCTTCTAGACGCCTACAGGCCGGAGCGGCCTACGTACGACGAGGCCCTGGTTCTGAGGGACCCACAGTAGCACCTTTCCTTGCGCCGAGACGAGGTATACCTTAAACACTTGTATTTCGAATCTCAATGTATCGTACTTTCATTTCCTTACTTGAATATAGTATATCTCCTTACTGAATATTATCAACTTATTGCACAGGTGATCACCATCTCGTGCTACGGAGGTGCGGCCGACGTACCGACGTTTTGGGAGAGGCTCCCGGAGGCTATAAGGGAGATAGTGAGACAGGCGGGCTTCGGGGAGTTTGTCAGCGTCTTGACGAGGGCGAACAACGATCGCCAGGTGGTGAGGGCACTTGCCGAGAGGTGGTGGGACACGACGAATACGTTCCACTTCCTCTTTGGTGAGCTGACGGTGACGCCGCTGGACTTTGCGGCGATCACTGGTCTGAGGGTCGGGGGTGACCCTATCCCCTACGACGCTGTTACAGGGAGGAGCGCAGCGTTCCAGCGGGAGATGCTGGGGTACGTACTGAGGGCAGAGAGAGAGGACGCCCAGTACGCCCAGCTTTTGGAGTTTTGGACGGAGGAGCTCTCGACAGACAGGGGTGCAGGAGGAGCAGATGGCACGGTGCTTCTTGTTGTACTTGCTTGGTGCGTCCCTGTTTCCTAACAGGCGCAACCGAGTACACCTTTCGCTCCTACCGGCCTTGAGGGACGTTGGGGAGATAGCCCGCTTTGACTGGGGCGGCGCGGCTTTGGGGGCGTGCTATGCCTTCATGGGGTCTCTTTCCCGAGGGGCGGGGAAGAGCCTCGGCGGCTACTGGAGAGTCTGGGAGGTACATTTCAAACTTCTCTTGCACTTATTTGTCTTTCTATTCACTTATTGTATATCATGTGCTAATCCTTGATGTTTAATTCTGCAGCTGTGGACGTACGAGGTACTGGACATGTACCCTCCCGAGACCTCCTGCCCTAGTGACACAGTACTTCCCCGGGCTCTGCATTGGTCCAAGGAGTTCCGGGGAGTGAAGAAGGGGAAGAGCGATCTGAACGCCTACCGCCTCTTTCTGGACGAGCTGCGTCCTGACCGGGTATGACTACACCTTGCATGCTTCCATTTGTTGATAGTTCTATTTGAATCTCATGCTGATGTTGCATATCCTTGATTGCAGGTTCACTGGCGTGTGTGAGACCGCTTCGAGCTCCCTTACTTGGTCCGGAGTAGGGAGGTGACGAGGGGGAGAGTGCTTCTCGAGTCCCCTTACGGCTGGCAGTGGTACCTGGGTGACCGGGTGTCACGTCACTCGTTGAGGCTGGACGTTTTTCGAGTCCCTGGTCCCCTTCCTGCTTTGGTGCAGAGGACGAGCTTGTACACCAGGGAGGAGGTCGAGCGGTTTGTGCGACCGGACCTTGAGCTAGAGCTGCTTTTCCAGGCAGGCGCTGACTACTCTGAGTACCGGGCTCGGTACTTGATGCCGAGCTTCAGGGTGCGAGCCGCTGCCTGGGAGGCGACGCTCCGAGCGTCAGGTGGCGTAGGCGGTGGAGGTGGAAGAGGAAGGAGAGGAGGGAGAGGAAGAGGGCGCGAAGGTGGTGGTGGTGGTCAGGTGACGGTGCAGGTCCGAGCGGGGTCAGCTTGCCCCGACTCTCCTGGACTGTGGACGTGACGACTGCCCAGGGGTTTCTGGTGTAGTGGTGGTGCCACGTCCCACAGTTACAACCCCGGAGTTTCTTGCTCAGGTATGACACGTATTCTTTCGCCTTTCGTATGCACTTGCCATTACCACTGTACATTCTAATCAATTTTCCCATTGTGCAGGCGACTCCGGAGTACGTGAGGGAGATGGCGGAGGCCATGATGGGCCTAGAGCAGCTGGTGAGGCAGTACGCCATGGTAAGGCTCCCAAACCCTTTGCTTTTATCTCTTATTGCCCATACTATGATTACAATGCCAATGATGAGTGTCATGTTATTGCAGGCTGGAGGAGGGGCTTCACGTGGGCTGCGCAGGAAGTCTGTGCGCATGCAAGCGCCACAGGCTTCCTCTGCTGGCTCTCGGGAGGAGCCTCCGTCGAAGAGGCCACGTCTTTCTGGGGAGACAGAGGATGAGCCTATAGACGTCTCCGACGAGACCGAGGAGCCCACAGACGTTGACCTAGGGGACACCTCAGGGAGCACCGTGCCCAGGGTGACGGGTACTCAGGAGGCGGCCAGTTCCCAGGCGGAGGAGGTCTCCGGGGAGGACGACGAGGAGGACGCTGAGGAGGACGAGGACGAGGATGAGAGTTGAGCTCCCTCTTTTGTTTGTTTTGCTTTTGCCTTTTGTGGAGCCTGCGTGTTTCCTTTTGGAAGGGTGCCTGTTTACCCTCAGTAGATAGGATTTTTGAGCCGCAGGCTTGCGCGCCTTTTTGTACTTCGATCTATGGATGCTTTGGAGATCATATACAGAAAAATTTATTCTTTCAATGTTTGCGCCATTCAATTCCTTTTATTGTCATTTGTATAAAGAAGATTGAATAACTAAAACATTAACCAGCGCGTGCAACTAGTCTTTAGCCATAACTGAAGTGAACTCAAGTTTTGTGATAAGCAATATGTCGGGACATGAGCACATTGACGCTAAAATAGAAATCAAAGAAGGTAAATGAATAATTCTGGAAAATTGACACTTAGTACAAGAATTTACAAGAATGCCTTTGTCATGGACTCTCGTATGACAACAGCGACCTCTAACATTCGAAACATGGCTAGAACACTCAAACTCTCATTCGAAAACTGCTTGAAAAGCAAGAAAACATTGGCTTTAGAAGGCGACATTCTCAAATTTTGACTTTGACCTCGAAACAGAACTTGGACTAGGTCACTTTTTACTATTATGACCTGTGGGACTCGAAAAATCACCTTGGAACGACTTGAAACGGACTTCGATACCTTGACACGGCTTAAGAAACGGATTTTATCGACTTTTGGTGCCACGACCTCAAATTTTAAGAGTTGACTCGAAGCGGAACCTCCCCAAAGTCCCAAATACTCATTGAGGTATGTTCTGGGGGTTGGTGATGCCTGCAAGTGCCTCGAATTGGTTTCAAACCTCTGCTGTCAAAGTCTGCAGAAATGCAGACTTGGTATGCCACCCGGGGCTCCAAAATGCCACGCGGGATTTAATCTGATCCCGCAGCGTATCCGTGTTATGCCGTGGTTTTTCCCTTGGATTTATTATGCCGCGCGTTAGTACAATATGCCGTGCGGCACTATTTCCCTGACATCCTGCCATTTGCTGCTTCCCAAGACAGATTGCACGAAGGTTAAAATTTGACTTGTTCTATAACATTTCCGAGCCAGTGCATGTCTGCTTTGTTCTTTTAGGGCATGACCAAGCTTTTTCCTATTCAAGACTCATGGAAAATTTACACTTTTGGAACCCAAGGTTCCTTTGAAAGTTGAAGTTGTCTCCTCTATCCTTCTTATAAATTCAGGCCTTAGGCCTCACACTAACCATATCTTTCTTAGTCCTTCACCTTCCTCAAACCTTCACTTCCTCCCAATGGCTCTTTCTCTCACCGGTTCACTACGCCCATGGTTGGTTTCCATGGAGGGGGTCGATTGGCTCAACTTTCGGGCACATGGTCTCTACTCCATGAGGTACCTTTGTAACATCCGCCTTCGTCCCGAGCTCTTGAGGGCTGCCACAAGTCTTTGGGACCCAGAGGTGCACGTATTCCGCTTTGGTGAACAAGAACTTTGTCCCACAATAGAAGAGTTCCGCGCCTATCTTGGCGGCTTCGGCTCTGAAGAGGTCATTGTCCCTCCTGTGCGCGAGAACATGTCCAAGGTTCTTGCTGCCTCTCTTGGGTTGAATGACGGTGTTGCTCGTTACTTGGTCAGCAACGGTCACCTCAACGTGATGCGCCTCATTGAGATGTTTTCTCCTCTTGGTAATCTAGCGGGCACGACTTATCACACTCGGCACATGACCGCTCTTTGCATGTGCTTACTTGCTGCCTACTTCTTGGTTCCTTCCACTGGACATGCTAGCTCGGCGTTGGTTAGCATTGCGGTGCAGATTGAAGCTCGGAAGGATGTGATTCCAATGGTATTGGCTGAAACGTTGATGGGTTTGGATAAGGTTCGTTCTGGAGAGACCGAGACTTTTGGAGGTAGTCCCATCCTCTTACAGGTTGGTTTCCCACTCATCTTTCCTCTTTCGGGCTTTCCTCATTTTTCCTCAACGTTTGGCTTGGCTTTCTATGGTTTCTCACTTGTTTTCTCTCTTTGGCAGATTTGGCTTTGCAACAAGGTGAATGTGCTGACCCTCCCTCCTGGCAACTTGGTGTATGAGGCTAGGTTATTGTCCTCTCGGTGCTTTGAATTTGCAGACATGCGAGCTTCCGAGTGGGTCAACTTCTTCAAACGTCAGCGGGCTGAGACTATTTCCTGGAGATGTTCATGGCTTGACCTTCCGCCTATGACTGTACACTATATGGGCCCTCAGTGGGTGGTTCTTACTGGTTTGGAGGGTTTTACCTTCTACATCCCCTATCGGATTCAGCGTCAGCTTGGTTTGAGGCAGGAGGCTCCTGCAGAGGTCCTGGTGGATGTAGTCCTACCTTTCTTCCGCCATTCGGTTCTTTGCAACTACCAACGATTCTGGAGGTCTCGCGAGGTGACTGATGCTCATCCTTACCCATCTGTGGCAGTGCATGGGAGTTACAGGAAGTGGCTCAGGAGAGACATTGCTGCAAGAGCTGGGGCCCAAGGAAACTGACTCGATCTTACTACCCTGACCGTTGAATAGATCGTGGACCCTCTTTTACTGTATTGCACTTTTATTTTCGAAAATCATGCTCAGCCTTATGTATTAGAAGCAGTTATTCCAATAAAGTGAGTTACAGAGGGTCTCCCCCTCTCTGATTCCGCCTTTCTGAATTCTGTCAACCTGGATTTCGTTTTGATTAATTGTGACCGAGTCTCATAGTGAGACTGCCTATGTATCCTTTTTGGTGAAGGAATCAGGTCATGACGTAGTTCAAGGATAGGGTTCGCTCTGGTTTTGACACTCTCCTTTTGCGCTCTAAATTTTGCCTAGTACCGCCCTTTTGGGTTTTCGGCCTAGCGAGCTCATTCATTGTATGCCTTAACTTTTGCCTAAGATGACCTTGCGGGTTTTCATCCTAGCAGGCTTTTGCTCTAACTTTTGCCTGGAACTGGCTGTCCTTGTAGCTTTCAGCCTAGCGAGCTTCTCTTAGGGGTAGTAGTGCTTGAGTTGATCCAGGTTGACCAGAGTTGAGAATTCGTTTCCGTCCAAGTCAATGAGTTGCGTGGCTCCTCCAGATAGGACGGTCTTGATGATATAAGGCCCAGACCACTTTGGCCGAAACTTTCCTCGTGGATCATAGACTGGTGCCCGGATCTCCTTCAAAACCATGTCACCTTCTGCTAAGTCCCTGGGCTTTACCTTTTTATTGAATGCGCGTGCAATTCTCCTTTGATATCCTTGAATATGGTAAAATGCCCTTAAACGGCGCTCATCGAACAGCATAAGTTTTTCAAATCGGTTACTCAGCTAGTCTGCTTCTTGGACGTTACATTCGATCATAGTTCGGAGGGATGGAACCTCTAACTCTATGGGAAGTACAGCCTCCATACCGTAAACCAAGGAGTACGGAGTTGCCCTTGTTGGTGTACGTACAGATGTGCGATATCCCCATAATGCCAATGGTAGTTGTTCGTGCCAATCCCTTGCAGATTGAATGGTCTTTTCCAGGATGGTTTTAATTGTTTTGTTGGCCGCTTCCACGGCCCCATTGGTCTGCGGTCGATAGGTTGTTGATTTATGTACTTGGATCTGGAACTCATCCAAGACTTCCCTGGCTCGACCTTTGAAATGAACCCCGTTATCGGACACGAATGCCTGTGGGACCCTATACCGATAGATGACGTTTTGCTTGATGAAATGCGCGACTTGAATTGCGGTCAGGGTTGCATACGAGCCTGCTTCCACCCATTTCGTGAAGTAATCAATAGCCACTAGGATGAACTTATGGCCATTAGAGGCTACTGGCACAATTCTTCCGATAACATCAATACCCCACGTCGAGAAAGGCCATGGCGAGGTCGTTTGCTGCAGTTCATGTGGTGGGACATGCGTGAGGTTGGCGTGAATCTGGCACTTATGACACCGTCGTACGTATTCCACGCATTTCGTCTCCATGGTGGACCAGAAGTAGCCCTGTCTCAAAATCTTTTTGGCGAGCATCATACCATTCATGTGAGGATCGCATACGCCTTCGTGGATTTCTTCCATTACTCTTTTTGTGTCCTCACCATGAATACACAGTTTGTGAGTGCCATAGTGAGATCTTCGGTATAGATTTCCTCCACAGATGATGTATTGAGCTGCCATTCTCCGAAGAGCGATTCTGTCTTTCTTGCTAGCCTCAGCGGGGTACTCTCCCCTTTCTACGAATCTCCAGATATCGTAAAACCAAGGGTGACCATCTTCGGGCTCGTTAATGATCATGACATGCTGGTATACCGGAGTATCTCTTTGCTCGATCACAATTGGCCTCAGCTTTACACCGACAGGGATTTCGACCATGGAAGCCAATGTCGCCAAGGCATCGGCGAATTGATTTCTGAGTCTCGGGACATGAGTGAAAGTTACTTTACTGAAATGGGGAATGAGATCCTCAAGGTCTTGATGGTATGGCTTTAACTTCTCTTCCTTGACCTTCCAATCACCGTTTGCTTGAGAGACGACCAAGTTTGAGTCTCCCAAAACTTCCAATTTCTCTATGCCGATTTCAATGGCTGTTTCCATGCCTACAATACAAGCCTCGTATTCCGCCTGATTGTTGGTGACCTCAAAGTTAAGCTTGAATGCGAGCAGGATATGCGATCCATCCGGTGAAATCAGTAACACACCGATCCCAAATCCTTTCTGATTGGCCTCTCCATCAAAATACAATCGCCACACGTCTTCGGCTACGGTCATTATGTCTTCATCAGGGAACTCGAATTCAGCATCTTCTCCTCCCTCGACTGGATAGTCTGCCAAGAATTCCGCGACAGCTCTTCCCTTCACCGACTTCCTGGTGACATACTTTAACTCGAATTCTGCTAGCATCAATAGCCATCGTGCCATTCTTCCTGTGAGTGCCGGCTTTTCGAATAAGTATTTCAAAGAATCCATTCGAGATATCAGCCTTACCGAGTAGGCCAACATGTAATGTCTCAACTTTCTGGAAGCCCAAACGAGTGCCCAACATGTCTTTTCCAGTGGAGTATAGCGTTCTTCGGATCCGACCATCTTCTTGCTAAGGTAGTAGACAGATCTTTCAACCCGATCGTCTCCTTCCTGTGCTAGCATACACCCCATGGAAGACGGAGTGACTGACAAGTATAGGATCAAAGGTTTTCCTGGTTCTGGCGGCATCAAGACTGGTGGATTCCTTAGATAGGCTTTGATGGCCTCGAAGGCTTGCTGACATCTGTCGTCCCATACAAATGGTGTTCCTTTCTTGAGCAGGCGGAATATGGGCTCACATGTTGAAGTCAATTTTGCAATAAACCGGCTGATGAACTGTACTTTGCCGAGGAAACTCCTTACATCCTTCTCCGTCCGCGGCGGTTCCATTTCTAGGATGGCTTTAATCTTTGATGGATCGACTTCGATGCCACGAGTGGTGATCATAAACCCGAGCATTTTCCCTGTAGTGACTCCGAACGTGCATTTAGCTGGATTGAGGCGCATCCTGTATCTCCTTATCCTTTCGAAGAACTTTCTGAGCGCGGGAAGTGGCCCTCTCGCTCTTTTGCCTTAACGATCATGTCGTCAACGTAAACCTCCACCTCTTTATGAATCATGTCGTGTAACAAGGTTGTAGCAGCTCGCTGATAGGTGGAACCGGCATTCTTCAGCCCAAAAGGCATGACCCGATAGCAATAAGTTCCCCATTCGGTGACGAACGTTGTTTTCTCTCGGTCTTCCGGAGCCATGAGAATCTGGTTATACCCTGAGAAGCCATCCATAAAAGAAAGCAAAGCGTGTCCCGCGGTGTTGTCAACTAGCACATCAATATGTGGCAAAGGGAAGTCATCCTTGGGGCTAGCTTTGTTCAGGTCCCTGAAGTCCACACAGACCCTGATTTTGCCATCCTTCTTTGGAACGGGAACAATGTTTGCGACCCATTGGGGGTATTTAGTTACCATTAGGAACCCAGCATTGATTTGTTTGGTTACCTCCTCTTTTAATTTAAGCACCCAGTCGGGCCTCATGCGTCTCAGTTTTTGTTTTACTGGTTTTGCGTCAGGATGGAGGGGAATCCGGTGTTCCACGATTTCAGGATCGATTCCGGGCATATCAGCGTGCGACCATGCAAAAACATCTTCGAATTCTTTTAACAAATTTTCGAGAGCCTGGCGCTCTTCTTCTGATAGCGAGGAACCGATCTGAACCATTCGGGGATTCCCTTCATCCCTCAAATTTATTGAAACAACCTCTTCTTTTACAGGCTGAGCATGCCTTTCGTCTTCCCTTTCGATTAGAGACCGAATTTCTTTAGGGATTTTCCCATAGAAATTGATCTCTTCATCATCGGGGTCGACACAATCTATTTCAAAGTCAGGAAGATAAGCGGAACCAGATTCATTTATTTCATCATAAGCAGAGGCCTCGGGGGCACCATACACACGGGTAGACTCGAATTCAAAATACAGACTTTGAGGAGTTGGGCCAAGAGGCACCGACTCAGACTTAACAGACTCAGAAGACTCAGAGGACTCAGATTCAGACTAAGGCTCATGACTGGTTGCACTTGGTATGAAAGTCCAATTCTTATAATCTCCAGCGGCATCCATGATGAGCGAAGTCGGGTCTTCGGGGGCCTCCTGCCCCAGCATCTGCACTTCTGCTTCCATGGCTATACCCAATGGTTTGTCTTCCTCAAATAAGGTTGCCAGACTACCCAGAGCAAAGGTTTCAACCCAGTCAGCCATCTTTGCTTGTTTGATCACCGCTTCTAATTCTTCATCACTTTCCGGCCAAACATCGTTAGCGAATATCTCAAACCCCGGTAGGAAGGTGTTGGTTTCTTTGTCCCAGAATGGTTCCGGCTGCCCTTGGTAAATCTGCTTTGCCTTCTCTTTGACAAAATAATCCTCCAATCTATCCCCCTTCTTTTCTTTCCTGTCCTCCGAAGGGTAGTATCCTAAGCCAGTTATGCGAGTTAAAGTTCCTCGTTCTTCAAACTGCGCAGGTCCCTGGAGATTCTTTCACAACCCCAAACCTGGCATGTTGGACATTTTCTTCATTATCTTTATGGGGACATTGCTGATGACGAAGTCGTCATCGATCTTGACGGTGAAAACAGAATTAGAAGTGTCAAGCGAGAAGCCACCTAAAGCAATGTCCTCTTCTCCGTGTTGTATCTCCAAGAGTGGGGCATTGTCTTCAACGGGAGCATGAATCCCAGAGTCGCCATGAATGGTGAGCATCCCAGTCTCAAGTCCCAGTCTAACTTTCTGATGGAGCGTTGAAGGAATAGCCATGATGTCAGGTCGATGCAGCCAAGGTCTTCCAAGCAGTAGGTTAAAAGAAGCGGGGATATTCACTATATGAAACTCCACCTCCGTTTGATAAGGCCCAAAAGTCATAGGGAGCATGAGGGTTCCAACCACATCTCGATGAGTATTGTCATATGCCCGGATTTTGACCTCTGATGGAGAGAAATCATTATTTTTGTACCCCAGGCAATAGGCAACACGGAGTGGACAAACATTGATTGCTGACCCATTATCAATCAGGATCACTGGTACCCATTTTCCGTGGCATTTCAGAGTGACATAGAGTGGTCGATTGTGATCAGTTCCTTCAGCGGGTAAATCTCGGTCAGTGAAGGTGATAGCATGTTTGATGGGTATAGTTTTGATGAGTGCTACGAGTTCATCAGGGGTTATGGTGGAAGGAACTTTTAGGTGAAAGAGGGCTTGGATGAGTCCTTCACGATGGCGGGTGGAATGAACAAGCACGTCCCAAACAGACATTTTGGCCTGAGTCTGCTCAAGTTGGCGCTTGATCATTGCTTTAGGGTTTTTCTCAGGGCGAGAAGGCTCTTTAGCTGGTGGGGCAAAGGGTTGGAAAGTATCTTTGATTGGGGTAACGAAAGGGTTAGAAAGTTCTTTGGTCGGTGGAGCTGGAGGGTTGGAGGGTTCTCCGATTTGAAGGTTAGGAGGTTAATAGATTCGACCACTCCTGGTCAATTGACCAATTTGCCGGTACTTAGATTCCTCATTCCACAAATCAGCAAGAGCCTTGCGTTTGTTTCCAATGGTAGTGTCTTGGAGATTGGCAGCCAGGTCAACGATAACCAAATCTTCCCACAGATCCTCGGGCTTCCATTTCTCAGCTTCTGCCACTGCTCTGTTTACAGTCCATTCTTCATTTCCTACCTTTATGTTAATGATCTCTGTATTTTCCCACGGGTTCGCTTTAGCTCTTGGTTCATCTTCCCACAAATTCATCATGGCGACATCAGCGTCCTTCGGGAAAGTAACAGATGACTCTGATTTAGCCTCATCTTCTAGGTAGTCCATTGGGTCAAACTCATTACTAGCCACATCTTCTTCCGGCCCTGGCGTTTCTGGATACGGGGCGAGACCTACATTGTTGTATGGATCGTTGATGATGAGGTCATGGAGGTAAGAGGGATTCGGTTGAAATGGAGTAAGCTCGGGTCAATCGTAGGCTATCACCTGGGGTTGGTACTCTTCCGCGAACAACATGGGTAGAGAGAAGGTATCTAGAGAGTCATTCCAGGCCAAGAGTTGGTATTCATCCGGGATTGGGTTCCATTCCCATTCAAGCATTCCTTGAAAATTCTCATTCTGGTTTTCGAACATTGTGTACAAAGAAAACCCATCAAGAGGATCAGCGTAAAACAACTAGTTGATTTCCCATCCGGGTTCAAAGAATGGATTTTCGTCTTCTTGAAAGTTGATGGCCTTAAATTCCTTCCAATCAGCAATCAAATCTCCCCATTCCCAAAGGAAGCAAAGAGCAGTCTCTTCGAGAATTTCCACAACAGGCTTTGGTTCAGTATCAGGGATGATGAAAAGGGTAGGATTAAAATCTTGGATAATTCGGCTTTTGGCTGAGGTAATTTGGTTAATATGAAAAGGGGCGTTATGTTGTGGTAAGGGATTTGTCATGGTGTTTGATTTGTCTGAAGGAGGGGTGTCAATGACTTTATCATCAATGAGATTTTGGATCTCATGACGGAGACGGATGCAATTGTCAGTGGTATGGCCGGGCATTTGGTGGAAGTCACAGTAGACATTTTGGTTCAGGTTTGGTGGAATGGTTTGCGGGGGTGACAGAGGTTTCAACACTCCTACTTCTGTAAGTTTCTTAAGTAAGGCTGACCTAGGAGTGCTGAACTGGGTGAAGACTCGGCTGTGGGATTTTGGTTTTTCGGAGATTTGGTTCACTTCTGCCGGCTTGGCGGATGAAGTTCCAGCCTGATTAGTATTCCCAAAGAGGACATTGCTGTTTCCCGAATACACCCTTTTGGATTTTGACCCTGATTCCTTCTTCTCCAATGTGCCATCTCGTAGGGCCTCCTCTACAGCCAAGCCTGAGTCATAGAAAGTTTCAAATTTTGGGGCTGCCTGAGAGAGAACCATGTATGGGGCAAAAGAGCTCGGCAGGTTTTTGGTGATGATTCTTATCTGTTCCTTCAAATCCGGCTTATTCTGCATTTAAGCGGCTTTGGCTCTCCAACGTTTTACAAAATCTGCGAAACTCTCCTTTTCGCCCATCTTGGTACTTTCCAATTCTCTGGTGGTCATCTTTAAATCGACGTTGAAATCATATTGAGCCACAAATGCCGTCCCAATGTCTTCCCAAGTCCTTTTCTTAGAGGGTTCAAGAGTAAGGAACCACTGAAGGGCTGGACCGGATAGAAACTCGTGGAATAATTGGGCCATGGCTTCCTTTTCGATTCCTCTCATAGTAAGAGAACCGACATACCCTTGGGGGTGCGCCTTTGGGTCTCCGGTACCATCAAACTTCGCAAAATCCACACCTTTGAACTTTTCCGGTAACTTAGCATTGGGGAATAAGCATAACTTGTTCATGTCAATTTCTCCTCTTCCCAATCGCTTATTTTCTTGCACAGATTCCTCCAACTTACCAATTTTAGCCATAAGGGCGGCTAAATTGGGATCCATTGCTGGCGTTTCGCCGGCCAATGTCTCGATCTTTGGTGTGTCTAGCTTAATTAAGAGCTTGTCACAGATTTCCTGCATGGTTTCCATCATCAGATTCATGTCATTTTTCATGGATGCAACTGAGGTTTTAAGTTGTGCATCCACACCAGCAAGGGACTGTCTGAACTGGGCGTCCATGGTGGCCATGTTCTATCTAAGCTCTTCTACCCCATTTCCTTGATCAGCCATTGGCAAGGGACTTTCAAGTGACAGTTCTGCTAGAGACTCCTGTATTGCTAAACTTGGCGAAACCACTAATGACGACTGCCCTTCCTATTCTATGTGGACCTCAAACAGCTGGGTTCCTTCTAGGGTGTCTATGCGAACCAACCTTTGGGACGGACAAAACCAATTGGGTGTAGCCTCTTCTTTTCGCAGGTGACCAATGTTTCTGAACTGGCAACAAGGCAAAAGGGAGTAACTCAGAACCCATTCCGAATGATCGTCCTACCTTCCACGCACCTTCTGAGTCCTAAGACCTATCGTGACTAGGAACTCACTTGAGGCATTTGTACAGAAGATTTCTGATAGTCCGGGTAAGTACTGTCAGGCAAGTTAAATTCCGATCGCTTTCGGAACCAGAGCCAATCTCCTTATCTTGACCATCCGAGACAGAGCAATGTGACCGTCAGAATCCAGATACGCCTATCCTCAAGGTTAGTCCCAAGTCAAGGTAGCCGTTCGAGCATGGCAAACACCAGAGGTATCGCAACCCCCATGGATTTAAGGTCTCCTAGACCGACCGGAAAGTCCTAAAGAATTCTAAAGGAGCCTAATCCTCTAGCCCGCGAGATGCAATGATGTGTGAATGATATGCATGTACAGAAAAGAAACACACATAAACAGGATATATCACATAAGTCCTAGCCACGGGTTCTTGTTCTAATTGGGAAGGTTCTATGGTTATGTACGAGTGCAGAAGGCCGGTTTTGGTCTCTGAAGGGTTCCCCGGACTAGAGCCAAGATGTACTACCCCATGTCATGTGTATTGCAAGACAATAGTCGAACAGCATGATGGCCCATCATAGTCGAGGGTTGCTAGGCATCCCGGGAGAGCTTGTCACCGGTAAACCGGGCAAGATTGCCGAGACACGCTAGCGAGGCTTGTGCGGTGCATAGTGTAAAAGAAAGTTAAGTTTTCCAAATTGCATTAAGTCCCCCAGGTAAAATACCTTTCAAGTTTGGCTCTCTTGATTATTCAACACTCTTTTATTCTCTTTCTTTTTAAAAAAAAAAGAAGTAAAGTATTGAATAAAGTCCCCAGCAGGGTCGCCACTGTGGGCTCCCGGGCCCAAAATGCGTTCGAAGAGTCGCCACCCGGATTTTTGAGATGGATGATCCGAGAAACCGAGAGTTTGTTTGAAAGAAAACGGCTTTTGATTTAGCGAAAACGTTGAGATTTTGGATCCAGGAGCCACATTTCGAGCGGGGAAGGTTTTGTTGAAAAAGCACCCCGCTCGCCCGGTAAAGACCGGTCTCTACTAAATATTTTAAATGGGGGGATTTAATACTATTCGGAAAACCTTAAAAACACATAAGGGGAAAAGGGAACAAGATAAAGTATATCACATTGCCGTGCGAGTGGTGCTTGCTGTACATAAATGATAAAGGATGTTGTGACAACGATGTAAATAAGGAAAACGTCTAAACAAGCTATCTGGATCACCCTCCCCTGTCACACGGCACACCATTGTATGGCGCGCGGCTTTCTGAAATGCCGTGCGTGATTATGACCCTGTTATCAAACTTTTGCCATCTTTCACAGCCTCGCACGGCATACCCAGTACGACGTACGGCGTTATTTTTAAAACTTCAGAAAGCTCACAGCCATCAGATCGTCTCAGAACTGTACCATTTCTTCCAAGCCACAAGTAGAAAACCATTTCTGATACATTTGTTCATTTGAAAAGATTTATATAGCTTAAAACATGGCTTGTAGATATGGTCTCATTTCGAGACTGCTTTTGGTGTACAGGAACAGATCCAGCGACAGACGATCATGATCCAGACAGTTTGAACAAGAAAACACTAGTTATCTGAAATGCCGCGCGTGTGAATCCACTATGCCGTGCGACGCTTCAAAGCGCCGCGCGGCGTAGTATACCCAGCACAGAAAACTAGTTTTGTTTTGTAAAAATGATTTTTGGGTCAGATCCTAACCAAAAGGGGTTAGGCCTGAAGATAGAAAAGTCCCCTCAAGGCCAGGACAGAGCCTAGCCCAAGGAAACTTGGTTTTTACCTTTGATCTTGAACTTGAATGAAGATTGATGATGGTGGATGGGCGTCGGCAAGGTTGAAAAAGAAATGGGAAGTATGGGTGTGTGTAGTAGATGAGTGTATTGGATGGTTGGGGTCTCAAAGTTAGTAAGGAACTAACTTTAATGGTGAGGAGAAAAATTGAGTAAAAGGCCTAGAGAATGTCTTTTGGAAACAACATTCTCAAGACTTGAAAATGGGAAATGGGTGTGAAAGCAAGAAGAGAGAGAAAGGGTATAATGGTGATCAAGGGCCCTTTTCCCTTGAGTGGAGGGGTGTATTTATAGGCAAGAGCCATGGATTTTGAATTTCAAATGTTGGAGGTATTTTATGGGCCGGCCAGAAGTGTGCTTTCGGCTGAGCCGTTTTGCAGCTGTGGCTCAAATAGGCGTGGCCGACAGCTTTCTGAGCCAGTCAGAACTTTACCCAAAATGCCGTGCGGCTAACCTCATGATCGCGTGCGGTGTAGAGGTGTCACGCGCGGCATTATAGGTTCACTCCAGGGTTTTTGGGCTTTCTCTGGGCTTTTGGGTTTGTTTGGGTTTGATGGTTCATCTGGGCTGAGGATCTGTTTGGGGCTGAGGGAATCCTTCATTCAAGCTCGCAAAGGTTCCGTTTCCTTTATTTCATCATCGGGGTGGACAAAGACCCTTCGAGGTCCGGATTGGGGTGTCTACATCCCTCCTTTCCACGAATCTCCAAATATCATAAAACCAAGGGTGACCATCATCGGGCTCGTCGACGACCATGACATGCTGGTATACTGGTGTATCTCTTTGCTCGATCACAATTGGTCTTAACTTTACACCGACAGGGATTTCAACCATGGAAGCCAACGTTGCCAAGGCATCGGCGAATTGATTTCTGAGTCTTGGGACATGAGTGAAAGTTACTTTGCTGAAATGGGGAATGAGATCTTTGAGATATTGATGGTATGGCTTTAACTTTTCTTCTTTGACCTTCCAATCACCATTTGCTTGAGAGACAACCAGGTTTGAGTCTCCTACAACCTCCAATTTTTCTATGCCAATCTCGATGGCTGCTTTCTTGCCTACAATACAAGCTTCGTACTCTGCCTAATTGTTGGTGACCTCAAAGTTGAGCTTGAATGCAAGCGGGATGTGCGATCCATCAAGCGAAATTAACAGCACACCGATCCCAAACCCTTTCTGATTAGCTGCTCCATCAAAATACAACTGCCAAACATCCTCGGCCATAGTCATTATGTTCTCGTCAGGGAACTTGAATTCAACATCTTCCCCTTCCTCAACCGGACAATCGGCCAAAAATTCAGCGACGGCTCATCCCTTTACTGACTTTCTGGTGACATATTTTAATTCGAATTCTGCCAACATTAGCAGCCATCGTGCCATCCTTCCCGTGAGTGCTGGCTTCTCAAACAAGTACTTCAGAGGATCCATTCGAGATATCAGCCTTACAGAGTAGGCTAGCATACAATGCCTCAATTTTCTGGAAGCCCAAACGAGTGCCAACATGTCTTTTCTAGCGGAGTATAGCGTTCTTCGGATCCGACCATCTTTTTGCTGGGTAGTAAACAGCCCTTTCAACCCCATCGTCTCCTTCCTGTGCCAACATACACCCCATCGAGGACGGGGTGACTGACAGGTATAGGATCAAAGGTTTTCCTGTTACGGGTGGCATCAGGACTGACGGATTCTGCAGATAGGTTTTGATAGCTTCAAAAGCCCGTTGGCATCCATCATCCCACACAAACGGTATTCCCTTCTTGAGCAGGCGGAACATGGTTCACATGTTGAAGTCAATTTCGTAATGAATCTACTGATGAACTGTACTTTGCCAAGAAAACTCCTTACATCTTTCTCTGACCGCGGTGATTCCATTTCCAAAATGGCCTTAATCTTTGATGGATCGACTTCAATGCCACGAGTTGTAATCATGAACCCGAGCATTTTTCCCGCAGTGTCCCCAAACGTGCATTTAGCCGGATTAAGACGCATCCTATACTTCCTGATTCTCTCGAAGAACTTTCTGAGCACGGGTAAATGCCCTTCTCGTTCTTTTGCCTTAACGATCATGTCATCAACATAGACCTCTACTTCTTTGTGAATCATGTCGTGCAATAAAGTTGTAGCAGCTCGCTGATAAGTGGAGCTGGCATTCTTCAATCCAAAAGGCATGACCCGATAGCAGTAAGTTCCCCATTCAGTGATGAACGTGGTTTTCTCCCGATCTTCTGGGGCCATGAGGATCTGGTTGTATCCTGAAAAACCATCCATGAAAGACAGCGAGGCATGCCCAGTGGTATTATCGACCAGTACATCAATGTGCGGCAGCGGAAAGTCGTCCTTTGGACTAGCTTTGTTTAAGTCCCTAAAATCGACACAGACCCTAATTTTGCCATCTTTTTTCGAGACAGGAACGATATTGGCGACCCACTGGGGGTATTCAGTTATTACTAGGAATCCTGCATTGATTTGTTTGGTGACCTATTCTTTTATTTTAAGCACCCAATCGGGTCTCATGCGCCTCAATTTCTGCTTCACAGGCTTTGCGTCAGGATAAAGGGGAATCCGGTGTTCCACGATTTCAGGATCGATTCCGGGTATATCAGCATCCAACCATGCAAAAACGTCTTCGAATTCTTTTAACAAACCCACAAGAGCTTGGCGCTCTTCCTCTGATAGCGCGGAACCGATCTGGGTTATCTGGGGATTCCCTTCATCCCTCAAATTTATTGAAACGACTTCTTCTTTTACAGGCTGAGCATGCCTCTCATCTTCCCTTTCGATTAGGGACCAAATCTCTTTAGGGATTTCCCCATCGAAATCGGTCTCTTCATCATCGGGGTCGACATAATTTATTTCAAAGTCAAGGAAGTAAGCAGAACTAGATTCGTTTATTTCATCATTAGCAGAGGCCTCAGAGGCACCATACACACGGGTAGACTCAAATTTTGATGCAGAACAGAAATATGAAGAATATAAATTAATTACGCATTATTTTGAGTTTATTATTTTGTTAGGAAATTCCGTTTTAGTTGCCTCTTGTTTTGGCAACCTTATATTTTTTTCTAGTATTTGATTTCCTAGTTAAAGTAGAATTTTTTGTTTTTTTTTGTAATTTTTGTTAATTAATTGATTCTGCTTCCTTTTCGGACGAATCAATTAGGGTTAAGATTTTTTCCTATATAATAAGTTGTAAGCCTTCGGGCTATGGGAGTTGTTTATTGAATTAAGAAAAATTGAGAGTTTTCACATTATCGTGTGTTCGAAGAGGGAGTACCTCTAGTTCATACCCATTTGTGTTTATGTTTCAAAGAGAGAATCTTTAACATAAGCAAGTTTGTGATCTCTTCTTGCACATAATTTTGTAAAAGGAGGCTACGCTGCATCAGCTGGTATCAGAGCTCTCGTTCCAATCCTGGCCATGGCCGAAGGACGTGCTGGAGGTCGAGGTGGAAGAGGAGGTCGTACAACCTTTGTTGATGAAGTCTATGAGCGAGATGATGCTGCTCGGGATGCTCGAGAGGAGGAAAGATTTCAACGACTAAAGCGGAGGGTTGCATCAGTTATACAACGCCTCGAGGCTCTAGAAGTTGGGAGATTGCCTCGCCGCCAACAGTTTAAACCTAGCCTTCCAACGGAGGTAGATTTTTCGAATGGTGTTTCTATCACCAAACCGTTGCCGGGTAACCATCAGTCGACGGGGAGGAAAAGGGCGATCAAGGTTGCTAATCATGATTCGCGACTTTGGGAATCTGGTTTGAAGATCAACTTTCTTGAGTTCCAGAAAGATATGACACCAGAAAAAATCTTAAAGGCTAGTGCAGGAGAAAAAAAAATCATAGAAGAAGAAATTCTAGTTGAGGGAGATGTAGGAGACTTTCTCGACGATGTGTTAGAGGAAGAGTTTGATAAAATATTTTTTGACAATAATACGTCGTCGTTTCAATCAGAAATTGATTGGGAGTCACCTCCAAGATTTGATGAGTATGTAGATGATGAGTATGCAGATGATGAGTTGGAAATTTGTGAAGCCAACGTTATTGAGGATATTGTTCATGTTGCAATTCAAGAAGATGGAACAGTGGGTAAGATTATTGATGGTAGCAATGAAACAAAATACATGTCTCTTGACTCAAGTTCATCAATTGATAAGAGTTTTGTGACATGGAAATTTTCTGATTGGGTTGATATGGGTAAAAACCCCAAGTCAGATGAAATTGAAATTGCTTGGGGCAGTCAATTCATGGATCATTTTAGGGAGTATATTGAAACTGTTGTGAAGAAGAATATTTGGATTGCGTACTTCGAGCAAGTTATGACAAACAATATTGATTTTATTTTCAAAGACTCATCTTTACAGTTTGGGGTCCGAAAAATTAATTTGAGGTACAAGATTGATGCGGACAAGTTACAACGAATCCAACTTTATAAACTCGAGGATGAGTTTCTTCAAGACGGGGAGAATGATGCAGAACATAAATATGAAGAATATAAATTAATTACGCATTATTTTGAGTTTATTATTTTGTTAGGAAATTCCGTTTTAGTTGCCTCTTGTTTTGGCAACCTTATATTTTTTTCTAGTATTTGATTTCCTAGTTAAAGTAGAATTTTTTATTTTTTGGTAATTTTTGTTAATTAATTGATTCTGCTTCCTTTTCGGACGAATCAATTAGGGTTAAGGTTTTTTCCTATATAATAAGTTGTAAGCCTTCGGGCTATGGGAGTTGTTTATTGAATTAAGAAAAATTGAGAGTTTTCTCATTATCGTGTGTTTGAAGAGGGAGTACCTCTAGTTCATACCCATTTGTGTTTATGTTTCAAAGAGAGAATCTTTAACATAAGCAAGTTTGTGATCTCTTCTTGCACATAATTTCGTAAAAGGAGGCTACGCTGCATCAAATTCAAAGTACAGACTCTGAGGAGCTGGGCCGAGAGGCACCAACTCAGACTCGACAGACCCAGAAGACTTAGAAGACTCAGATTCAGACTCGGACTTATGACAGGTTGCGCTTGGTATGAAAGTCCAGTTCTTGTAATCTCCAGCGGCATCCATGATGAGCGAAGTCGGGTCTTCGGGGGCCTCCTACCCTAGCATCTGCACTTCTGCTTCCATGGCTATACCCATTGGTTTGTCTTCCACAAATAAGGTCGCTAGACTGCCCATGGCAAGGACTTCAACCCAGTCAGCCAGCTTTTCCCGTCTGATCACTACTTCTGATTCATTATCACTTTCTAGCCAGACATCGTTAGCAAATATCTCAAATCCTGGCAGAAAGGTATTGGTTTCCTTGTCCCAGAATGGTTCCGGCTGCCCTTGGTAAACCTGTTTCGCCTCTTCTTTGACAAAATAGTCCTCCAATCTATCCCCCTTCTTCTCTTTCTTATCTCTGGAAGGGTGATATCCTAAGCCAGTTATGCGGGTCAAAATTCCTTGTTCTTCAAATTTCGCAGGCCCCTGGAGGTTCTTTCCCAGTCCTAAGCCTGGCATATAGGACATCTTCTTCATTATTTTTATGGCAACATTGCTAATGACAAAGTCGTTGTCGATTCTGACCATAAAGACTGAATTGGAAGTGTCAAGCGAGAATCCTCCTAGAGCAACATCCTCCTCCCCATGCTGTATTTCCAAGAGTGGGGCATTGTCTTCAACGGGAGCACGAATCCCAGAGTCGCCATGAATGGTGAGCATCTCAAGTCCCAGTTGAATTTTCTGATGGAGTGTAGAAGGAACAGCCATGATGTCTGGTCGATGCAGCCAAGGTCTTCCCAACAACAGGTTGAATTGAAAGAATCGGGAATGTTCACTACATGAAATTCCACCTCTGTTTGATAAGATCCAAAAGTTATAGGAAGCATGAGGGTTCCAACTACATCCCGACGGGTGTTGTCATATGCCCGGACTTTGACTTCTGACGGAGAGAAATCATTATTTTTGTACCCCAAGCAGTAGGCAACACGAAGTGGACAAACATTGATTGCTGACCCATTATCAACCAAGATTACTGGCACCCATTTTCCATGACATTTCAGAGTGACATAGAGTGGCCGATTATGATCAGTTCCTTCAGCGGGTAGGTCTCGATCAGTAAAAGTTATGGCATGTTTGATGGGTATGGTTTTGATGAGTGCCACCAGTTCATCAGGGGTTATGGTGGAAGGGACTTTCAGATGAGAGAGTGCCTGAATGAGTCCTTCACGATGGCGAGTGGAGTGAACAAGCACATCCCAAACAGACATCTTGGCTTGAGTCTGCTCAAGTTGGCGCTTGATCATCCCTTCGGGGTTTTTCTCAGGATGAGAAGGTTCTTTGACTGGTGGGGCAAAAGGTTAGAAAGTATCTTTGATCGGGGTAACGAAAGGGTTAGAAGGTTCTTTGGCTAGTGGAGCTGGAGGGTTAGAGGGTTCCCCGACTTGAAGATTTGGGGGTTGATAGATTCGACCACTCCTAGTCAGCTGACCAATCTGTCGGTACTTTGATTCCTCACTCCATAAGTCAGTAAGGGCCTTGCGCTTGTTTCCAATAGTGGTACCTTGAAGGTTGGCGGCCAGGTTAGCGATAACCAAATCTTCCCATAGATCCTCGGGCTTCCACTGCTCAGCTTCTGCCACCGCTTTGTTTACAGTCCATTCTTCATTCCCCACTTTTATGTTAATGATTTCCGTGTTTGCCCATGAGTCTGTTTTGGCTCCCGATTCATCTTCCCACAGATTTATCATGGCGACATCAGCATCCTTTGGGAAAGTGACTGATGACTCGGATTTAACTTCATCCACCAGGTAGTCCATTGGGTCAAACTCATTGCTAGCCACCTCTTCTTCGGATTCTTGCTGTTCCGGATATAGGGTAAGGCCCACATTGTTGTACGGATCGTTAATGACAAAGTCGTTAAAGTGAGAGAAGTTTGGTTGAAACGGAGCAAGTTCGGGCCAATCGTAGGCCACTATATGGGGCTGGTATTCTTCTGCGAATAGCATAGGCAAAGAAAAGGTATCCAAAGGGTCATTCCAGGCTAAGAGTTGGTATTCATCCGGGGTTGGGTCCCATTCCCATTCAGGCATTTCTTGAGGGACTTGAAAGTTCTCGTTTTGGTTTTCGAACATCATGTACAAAGAAAGTCCATTAAGAGGGTCAGCGTGAACGTTTTGCCAGTCAACTTCCCATCCAGGCTCAAATAACGGTTCCACATTCCTTTGAAAATTGGCGGCCTCGAAATTCTCCCAATCAGCAATCAAATCTCCCCATTCCCAAAGGAAGCAGAGAGCAGTTTCATCAGGAATTTCCACAACAGGCTTTGATTTGGTATCAGGGACAATGAAAAGGGTAGGGTCGAAGTCTTGGACGGTTTGGCTTTTGGTTTGGGCAATTTGGTTAATGTGGAAGGGGGTGTTATGTTGCGGTAAAGGATTCGTCATGGTGTTCGGCTTATCTGAAGGAGGGGTATCAATGACTTTGTTGTCAATAAGGTTTTGAATCTCATGACGGAGGCGGATGCAATTGTCGGTGGTGTGACCGGGCATTTGGTGGAAATCACAGTAGACATTTTGGTTTAGGTTTGGTGGGATGGTTTGTAGTGGTTAGAGAGGCTTCAACACTCCTACTTCTGTAAGTTTCTTAAGTAAAGCGGACTAAGAAGTGCTGAACTGAGTAAAGACTCGATTTTGGAATTTTGGTTTTTCAAAAATTTGGTTTACTTCTGCCAGTTTGGTGGATGAAGTTCCAGCCTGATTGGTATTCCCGAAGAGGACATTGCTGTTTCCTGAGTATTCTCTTTTAGACTTCGACCCGGACTCCTTTTTCTCCAATGTGCCATCTCGTAAGGCCTCTTCCACAGCCAAGCCCGAGTCGTAGAAAGTTTCAAAATTTGGGGCGGCTTGGGAAAGAACCATGTATGGAGCAAAAGAGCCTGGCAGGTTCTTGGTGATGATCCGTATTTGTTCCTTCAGATCCGGTTTGTTCTGCATTTGAGCGGCCTTGGCTCTCCAACGTTTTACGAAATCTGCAAAACTCTCTTTCTCACCCATCTTGGTACTTTCTAATTCCCTTGTGGTCATTTTCAGGTCGACGTTGAAATCATACTGAGCCACAAATGCTGTCCCGATGTCTTCCCAGGTTCTTTTCTTCGAGGGTTCAAGAGTGAGGAACCACTGGAGGGCCGGCCCGGATAAAGACTCGTGGAATAGTTGGGCCATGGCTTCCTTTTCGATTCCTCTCATGGTGAGAGAACCAACATACCCTTGGAGGTGGGCTTTTGGATCTCCGGTACCGTCGAACTTTGCAAAATCCACACCCTTGAACTTTTCTGGCAGCTTAGCGTTGGGGAATAAGCACAACTTGTTCATATCAATTTTCCCTCTCCCTAATCGTTTAGTTTCTTGGACAGACTCCTCCAGCTTACCAATCTTAGCCATAAGGGCGGCTAAATTGGGATCCATTGCTGGTGTCTCACTTGCCGGTGTCTCACTCTTAGGTGGGTCAGGTTTAGGTAGGAGCTTATCACAGATTTCTTGCATGGTCTTCATCATCATATTCATGTCATTTTTCATGGACACAACCGAGGTCATGAGTTGTGCATCCACGCCAGTAAGGGACTGTCTGAATTGAGTTTTCATGGTGGCCATGTTCTGTCTAAGTTCTTCTACCCCATTTCCTTGATCAGCCATTAGCAATGGATTTTCGGGTAACACTTCTGCTAGAGGTTCCTGTATTGCTGGCCTTGGTGAAACTTCTAACGACGACTGTCTTTCCTATTCTATATGGACCTCGAACAGTTGGGTTCCTTCCAGGGTGTCTATGCGAACTAATCTTCGAAACGGACGAAACCAATTGGATATAGCCTCTTCTCTTCGCAGGCGATCAATGTTTCTGAGCTGGCAACAAGGCAAAAGGGAGCAACTCATAACCCATCCTGAGTGACTGTCCTACCTTCTACGCGCCTCCTAAATCCTAAGACCTACCGTGACCTGGGTCTCACTTGAGGCACTTGTACAGAAGATTTCTGATAGTCCGGGTAGGTGTTGTCAGGCAGGTTAAATTCCGATCGCTTCGGAATCAGAGCCAATCTCCTTACCTTGACCATCCGAGACAGAGCAATGTGACCATCAGAATCCAGATACGCATGTCCTCAAGGTTAGTCCCCAAGTCAAGGGAGCCGTTCGAGCACGGCAAACACCAGAGGTATCGCAAACTCCATGGATTTAAGGTCTTCTAGACCGACCGGAGTAAACTTAAGAATTCTAAGGGAGCCCTATGCTCTAGCCTGCAAGATGCAGTCATGTATGTACAGAAAAGAAATGCACATAAGCAGAACATAACACATAAGTCCTAACCTCCGGGTTCCTGTCCTAGTTGGGAAGGTTCTATGGCTAAGTACAAGTGCAGAAGGCCAGTTTTGGTCTCAGAAGGGTTCCCCGGACTAGAGCCAAGATGTACTACCCCATGTCAAGTATATTGCAAGACAATGGTCGAACAGCACGATGGCCCATCATAGTTAAGGGTTGTTAGGCGTCCCGGGAGAGCTTGTCACCGGTAAACCGGGCAAGATAGCCGAAACACACTAGCGAGGCTTGTGCGGTGCATAGTGTAAAAGAAAGTTAAGTTTTCCAAATAGCATTAAGTCCCCCAAGAAAAATGCCTTCCAAGTTTGCCCTCTTGATTATTCAATACTTTTTTATTTTTTTTTTAGAAAACACAAGTAAAGTATTGAATAAATATTCCCCAACAGAGTCGCCACTGTGGGCTCCCATGGCGCCCGACGCGCGATTGAAGAGTCGCCACCCGGATTTTTGAGATGGATGATCCGAGAAATCGTGGGTATGTTTGAGGAAAAAGGCTTTTGATCTAGCGACAACGTTGAGATTTTGGGTCAGGGAGCCACGTTACGAACGGAGAAGGTTTTGTTGAAAAAGCACCCCGCTCGCCTGGCAAAAACCGGTATCTACTAAGCATTTTAGATGGGGGATTCAATATCATTTGAAAAACTTCAAAAATACATACAGGAAAGGGGAACAAGACGGAATATATCACATTGGCGTGCACGTGGTGCTTACTGTATAGAGATGATAAAGGATGATGCGGCGAAAATATAGACAAGAAAAGCTATTTAACAAACTGTCTGGGTCACTGTTTTCTGCTACACGGCATTCCATGATATGGCGCGCGGCCATATGATATGCCGTGCGTGGTTCTGATCTCGTCTTCGGGCTGTCAACAATTTTCAGAACATCGCGCGATGTACCGAGTACGACGCACGGCATTATTTCAAAACACCAGAAAACTCACAGCCGTTAGATCATCCCAAAACAGTACCATTCCTCTAAGCCACAAGTAGAAAACCACTTTTAATGCATTCGTTTATTCAGAAAGATTGAGAAAGTTCATTCGTGAAGATAAAACATGGCTTGTAGATATGGTCTTGTTCCAAAGTTACCGATGATAGACAAAAACAAACCCAACGAAGAATGATCATGATCCAGACAGCTTGGATAAGAAAACAACAATTAACTGAAATGCCACGCTTGGGAGCCTACTACGCCGTGCTACGCATCAAAGCTCCGCGCGGCGTAGCTCACCCAGCACAGGGGCTGTTTTTTTTTTCTTAGTAAAAATGATTTTTGGGTCAGATCTTAACCAAAAGGGGTTAAACCTGACGACAGAAGGGTCCCATCAGGACTAGGAAGGAGCCTAGCCCAAGTAAATTTGGTTTTTACCTTTGATCTTGAGCTTGAATGTGGATGGATGACGGTGGATGAGCGTTGGTAAGGTCGGTTGAAGAAAGAGAAGTATGGATGTGTGTAATAGATGGGTATATTAGGTGGTTGGGTTCTCAAAGTTAGTAAGGGACCAACTTTAATGGTGAGAAAATGGAACAAGAAGCCTAGAGAATGTCTTTTGAAAGCAACATTCTCAGGGCTTAGAAGTGGGGAATGGGTGTGAAAGCAAGAAGAGAGAGAAATGGTGGAATGGTGATCAATGGCCCTTTTTTCTTGAGTGGAGGGGTGTATTTATAGGCAAGAGTCAAGGATTTTGAATTTCAAATGGTGGAGACATTTTCTGGGCGGGCCAGAAGTGTATTTTCGACTGAGCCATTTGGCAGCTGTGGCTCAAATAGGCGTGGCCGACAGTTTTCTGAGCCAGTCAGAACTTTACCTGAAATACCATGCGGTTAACCTCATAATCGCGTGCGGTGTAATGGAATTCGATATGCCGCGGGATGTAGAACTGTCCCGTGCGGCATTCTAGGTTCAGTCCAGAGCTTTTGGGCTTTCTCTGGGCTTTTGGGCTTTTGGTTTATTTGGGCTAAAGATTTGTTTGGGCTGAGGGAATCCTTCATTCAAGCTCGCAAAGGTACCGTTTCTTTTATTTCATCATCGGGGTGGACAAAGACCCTTCGAGATTCGGATTGGGGTGTCTACAACTGGCTAGAGAGAAATAAAGACCTCACTTAGTTTTTAATGGCCGAACCCCCTTCTCTTTTTTTACTTCTTACTTCGTGTACTATTTTTGTGTGATTTTTTTCTAAGGAGAAGGGAATTTAGGGTGGCTATGCTACCGATTTTACCATTTTCGTTAATTTTCTGCCATAGATCAAAGATCACTTTCTTTTTTTTCCCTTGGCATACGAAATATTTTATAAAAATTAAAAGTAGTACATCAAGAGAAAAAAAAAACAATAAAGCATAAAAACGACGCTTTGCTAGAAAAAGATAAGATAAGATAAGAAAACATCCAATCAATAGTTGGATAGAACACCTCGCTCAAAGCAAGGTTTTTTTTTTTTATCGGCAAAAGAAAATTTTATTAAACTCGAAGATGATACTTCGAGTGAAAGGGAATGGAGAACCAGAAAGTTTAACCCAACCCTACAAAGACAAGGTAAATAAAAAGAAAATTACACCCAAATACTCTTAAATAATGAGTCGTCTAGCACCATCAAGAACCACATCCATAGAGACAAACAAGGTGATTGGTTGGAATGGACTTCGTTGGCTTAACTGCAGAGAAATACTCCTAAATCTCTTGCTAATATATATATACACAGTCCGTTTCTCCTATCGACTACCGAGCTAAAATGCGGACTACCGTTCTGACCGTTGGATTGTGTTTTGAATGGTCAAGATTCGCGGACAATCCATTCGCGCAAATAGATATCTATTCGGACGAATGGATTGTTCGTGAATCCTGACTATTCAAAACACAATCCTAAGGCAGCTAAATAGTCCGCATTTGGTCCTCAAATGAAACGCTCCGTCTATATATATATTTTATAAGATCAAATACTACGTCCTATCTCTTGCTAACACCCTCTAATCATTAACAGAGATCCCAGTCGTATCTTTATCAAATTGCGGCGTCCATCCTTTGGACATTACCACGTGGTCCAATGTCAATGAATACCATTCCCTGGTAGTGGTGGAAAATATCCCAGGGCCCTCTTTGTTGAGAGATCATTCGGTGCTTCTCGAGCACCACAACGCCCAAAAGATATTTCAGCTGTCAAATTAACCATATCATTATTACCAAATAAAAGGCTTAATAAGTATGATTTACATCTTGTCTTGAGTGGTATAAGACAATTTGGTATAAACACTATGTCCCTAGATGGTCGATAATCCAGTGGTTGTGCACGTTTGGGAGGTTAGCAAGAAGGGACAGATTGAGACATTGGGGGTGTTACTGAGTCTGACGGATGTGTTTTATGTTATGAAGGTACTGAATCTCATACCCAATAATTTTTCCCTTGCTATTTTTTTTCGAAATGGCAAAATATTGTTAATAGAAAACTCGAAAGGGTACATCAAGGGAGAACTCGATATGGCAAAATATATACAGTATTTTTCCTTGCTCTTTCTCAGGTCATGTTTGACAACATTTTCTGAGGAAGAATGGTGTTTCTCATCCTGTTTTCTCTTTACCTGATCAAGAACTTGACTGGATAAAGATGCATAGAAGTGGATCAAATTTGAGCAGCTTTTGTTTAAGTTCTCTTCTGCAGTTATATTTATTACTTAAAAGAGAGGAATTTGCGTGTTTTTCAACACAAAGCCGCTACTGTTTCTCAGGTTATTTGCTCAATTCTGACATCAGAGCTTATGTAAGTTCAGGAAACTGCGCAATCTGATGAAAATAGTTTGCTATGCTCTGATTGGAATATTGATTCATGTTCCTTAATTTGTGTATCGATCAGTTTTTATTTGGCCGTGGGCCTGAGTTTTGTTTTTCTAGCTGGGGGATGCCCGGCCCTTCGCACGGGTTTGTTTCAATAAAAAGTTTTAATTACCCAAAAAATAATAATAATGATGGACTTGACTTTGACTTGTGAGAGGGCTGCGAAAGATATGCATGGAACAAGTTTAAAGTTTTGAATTTATACTCCAATTATGAGGGGTATGTACGTGGAAGGCTTAAAAGAACATCAGACATTGCATCTGCGAGCCCCACCCCACCCCACCACACCACACCACACCAATTTCAATTCATTTCATTTCATTTTAATTTGTAGGGTTTCATCACAACCTTTTTGACTGTTCATCTGTTGTTAGTACCAGTATATTGTATCATTTCATATATCGTGGTTGTAGAGAGGAGAAAATCGTTTGCTCATGATATATATATATATATATATATATATCTATAAAAATGCTACTCACACAATAATTCAAACACAACATCAAACACAATCTCTTACATACATGTGGACTCCACACACACTACTATGTGTGGGCCCCACATGTATATGAGAGATTGTGTGAGTTGTTGTTTTTGGATTGTTGTGTGAGTAGTATTGTTGATATATCTAGCTAGTAGGTAGGGCGCATGTAGATTAATCTCAACAAACACCCCAAAAACATATACTCCCTCCGTTCCAAATTGAGAGTTCCTTAGTCCATTTTGGGATGTTCCAAAATAATTGTCCCTTTCCAAAAATAGAAGTAGAAATTTGATAAAATTCCAAAAGTGTCCCTCTTATTTGAATACAAATTATGCAAAATAGGTAGAATATAGGGGTAATGATGGAAATTATGTATAATGATTACATGTCCCCTAAAAAAGTTGAAATTCCAAAGAGGGACTCTCATTTTAAAAACGGAGAGAGCATAAAAAAATCTAGAGACATCTATAAAAATATCTAGAAAAACACCCCAAATCTCAATCTCATAATTTTCGATTAAATTTTTATGATCCGAATCGTTCAATGTCTGCAGAATGTGATTTTAAGGGTGCTCTGAAGAAATTAGCAAAAAATATGAACGGAAAGTGCTTATTTTGGGAAGTGTGTTTTTTTTGCAATGATTTGGTCCATTTGGTTAATGAGGAATGGGTATATCTTCAACGGGGCAACAACCGAGGCTTGGAGGTGGCGGACTTAATTAAAATCAAGGTAGCCATGTGGATGAAGACCAAGTTTGACATCAAGCTTTACACAATGGAGGACTTCAAAGGGTATTTGGATGGGATTCGAAAAGTGAAGTTGTAGGGTGAGGTAGTAAGTGAGGGTAGTAAGTGAGGTGTTTTATCCAATCTTGGTTGGATATAGCTCTATACCTGTAGTTCCCTGTAATAGTTGTTTGCTGATCGATGTACCCCGTCGAATTTAATAAAAGTTCCGTTTGCCGAGCAAAATGAAAATAAAAACTGCTCAGATCAAGCTCTTTTAGGTTTTTTTTTTTTTTGTTGATTTCTCGCGAATACTCTTAAAATCACGTTCTGATCACATTGAGCAGCTCAGATGATTAAAATTTGATCGGGAATTATGAGATATTTTTTTAGATGTTTTTATAGATATCCCCGGAATAATGAGATGATTTCTCTCTCTCTCTCCCTCTCTCTCTTTACATGGCTGTAATCGGTCTTATCTCATTCTCTCTCTCTCTTTACCTGTAGGCTGTAATCGGTCTCATCTCATTCCCCTCCCTCTCTCTCTCTCTCTCTCTCTCTCTTGTTTGAAACCCGCCGGTGCACACAGTTTCTGCTGCAGTTAGAGGTGCTGCGATGAAGCTAGCACTAAAATGGGCTGCAAGTTTGAAACCAAAGGAGCTGATATGGTGGAAATTCTAACTGATCCTATGGTACGTGCTTATTATTGGGCTTCGTAATCCTTTTTGCTGAGTACTCTTAGAAGTAGCTTAGGGAAAATTTAATTTCAAACTTACACTTGCTATATGCCTTATGAATTTTTTGATCTGTTAATATATATATTTGTTGAATCTAACAAAATAGTATATGCATAAGGTCCAATTAGTATGACTCTACGGTTGAGAGTCCAACAAAATAGCCTTGAAATTAATTTGGAGATATTGAAAGAGTTCTTAGACTGAATATTATTAGGAGCCAATATAATTTCCCCAACAAAATATAGAAAAGCAGACAACGAAAAGATGGCACGTGCACACTCAGATATATAGTACTCCGTGTACTATGGAGATAGTCTGGACTATACTCAGCTACACGACTTTTGCAATCGAGAATTTTCCACAGATTCTGGAACATTGAATTCCCTAATAAAAGCTTTTGAGGAATATATTTGCACAATACAAGTTAGAAAATTGATTCTAGCGTTCTACTTTATGTCTTGATCGTTGCAATTATAAAATCACATCCTTACACGTTATTAATTTTCACTCTCTCATACAACATCATTTGCGTATTATTTAAGTCCAGCCTCAACCTCCCTGGCCCAAATGTAAAGGTCTTCCATCTAGGGATACTTTGGATTGTCAGTTTTCATCATATGTATCCACTTGTACTGCACCAACCAAATAGTCAACCAAATAGTTTCCATCATATGTATCTATGAATTTGTTCATAGATACTGTTGAACAATCATTTTGCTCCAGCTAGGTATATGCATGGTACCTTGTGTATTATTGAAGTTCAGCCTCAACCTTCCTCAACCTTCCTGGCCCAAATGTAAAGTTCTCTCATGTCGTCGGGACACTTTGAAAGGTCAACTTTCATCATATGTATCCACTTGTACTGCACCGACCAAATAGTCAACTCAAATGAGGTGAATTTGATCCGAAGGGGACTAACTTATTAGACATATTGGTGTGATACTGAGTTCATCATTTCAAAAAGTGGAGACATATGTTAACATATCTTTTATTTAAAATTACATATCTTTTCATATAAAACACTACAGATAGATTTTTTTATTTTTTATCAGCTACACATAGATACTGTTGAACAATCATTTTGTTTTATATTTATGTATATCTATCTAATGTACATGCATATTATGTCAGAAGAAAAAAGAAGAAGCATGGTTTAAGATTTATTGACGATGGGGTTTCTTTAGATCATAAGAATAAATGTGGAGTAGTAGATAGTTGGCACAGTTCGACTCCCCGCCCTCCCCAATCCCCGTCATTAACTTTTAATACGCTAATCCAATTCCAAGATGAAAAAATTAAAGAGGTGATGCAATATGCATATCAAAGAGGTTAATTAAGAAAGCCGATCCTCACCATTAAGTGTTCTTTCTTTCGACCTTTATCCTTGAAATACGGTGACTGAACGATCTTTCCCCAACTGCAGAATTTAGGATAGCAATGAAAAATTCACCCAGGCAATAAAAATGGAGAGATCATTCATCTAACAAAAAAGAGGGAGGTCAGCTTGCGTTTCGGGAATATTAGCAATCTTATATCTAAATAAATAACAAGAAACAAGTGGTGTACTCTATCTGAGAATAGAATGCACTTATAAAAAATTAAAAAAAAAAAAAGAAGAAGAAGCAGCAAGTGGAGTTAAATTAGGTACTTTTGAAGGAATACTTGTAAAATAGAGGAACAAATTAATTAGCAAATGAAAACTATACTACATGATCAGTAATTTCACTCATGTTTGGATAAAAAACCAAAGCACTTTCACACAACGGTTTGACTCTTCCTCGCACCAATTAGAGAAGAAGAAGATCTTGAATTTGAAGAATGCATGGCACTATTTAAAAGCAACAAACAATATGGAAC
The DNA here is from genome assembly GCA_020567845.1 of Rhododendron henanense subsp. lingbaoense. NCBI lineage: Eukaryota > Viridiplantae > Streptophyta > Magnoliopsida > Ericales > Ericaceae > Rhododendron > Rhododendron henanense. The sequence continues at coordinate 11,266,217 of CM036312.1, forward strand.
GGAAGAGAACCATAAACAACGTACGTACAGTCCTCTTGTAGCTTTCCTTTTTGATGTGTTTTAGGAATAAAGGAATTTTTACTGTAGTAATTAAGCTGATTATAAGAAAAGTTGATCCAACAACAAAAAAAATGAAACATTACCTTTTCCTTCTCACGCCGTGTTCGCGAACTGCTATAATCAATTGTTTCACATCCTCCTCACTCCAATATGCATAGGTCTTGTGGGAGGAATTGCCCGTTTCGCGCCGTGTCTGTCTCGATGAAGAAGTTGTTGCACCCTGGACTACCTCCATCAATGGGTTGTAATTGCCCATTTCGTGCCGTGTCTGTCTCGATGAAGAAGTTGTTGCACCCTGGACTACCTCCATCAATGGGTTGTAATTGCCCATTTCGTGCCGTGTCTGTCTCGATGAAGAAGTTGTTGCACCCTGGACTACCTCCATCAATGGGTTGTAATTGCCCGTTTCGCGTCGTGTCTGTCTCGATGAAGAAGTTGTTACACCCTGGACTACCTCCATCAATGGGCTGTTGGTGTTGGACATTGGTATGACAACAAATTAATCATTTCAAATGATGATACTAGCTCAATCCCAAGAGAATTATCCGACAAGTAAATAAAACGTTAAAGATGACGACATTTCTGCTTAAAAAAATTTAAACTTCTTTCATGATTTAATAGTAGTTGTCAATGAATTATTTTATTTTATGGAAAAAAAATTAATTTTTCTAAAACAAAAAGTAGTACTTCTCTTTTTTAAGTTGACTTGGTGAATTTTACTTATGCATTAGATTTTGGTCAAAAACTTCAATTTTGTAATTCAACTCTCTGAGCTAGAGAAATCAGAATAGTATCAAAAATATGCACCAAGTTTAAAAAATTAAAAAATAAGCCAGTTGAGTTTTTGACTTATTTTTATTCTTTCTGATTTTTGTAAACCTTTTACTCATATAATTGTTCTTTTTCAATTGCTCTCGAATGATAAAAGTACAAGACAACTTACCTAAAAATAATAAAAGCTCAAAAAAGACAACAAAAAATCTAAAATAAATAATTCAGGCCAAATGAAACATTATACAACTTAAAAGGAAGCCTAAATTAGGGTGTTTGCATGTAACGTTAATGTGTATAACAAATGTAAAAATGCGTAAAAATAATAAAAATAGAAGGACAATGATGATCATTCTGTTCTTATTTGGTTATTGAAGGAAAAAATATGATGAAAAACAAGTGAAGAATTTTAAAAACCAACTTTCCATAGTAATAAGTCCGTTGATTTTTCTTTCTTCAATTCCCTTCAGTTTTTCCCAATTAATTAACCAAACAAAGAAAAGTAGTTTAATTATTTTACTCTTCTTTTAGTTTCTATTTTATATTTTTGCATGTTGAATTACGCTTTTACGTACCTTGAGAAAGGCTGAGATGTGTATCCACAATTATAGCCCTCATTATGCAGCATGCCTTTGGAGAATTCTGTAAAGCTTAGTAATTCAAAATCAAAGGTGGCATATATACACACACACACACACACACAATATTTATTGACACATATTCTATAAGCACTTTTCAAATAATTACCTGTTCCGGGATTGGGGGGAGAGAGAGAGAGAGAGAGAGAGAGAGAGAGAGACTCGATTATGCATATCTGGAAAATAATTACCTGCTCGTGTTGATATATAGAAGCAAAGGTATAGAAATACACAGGACATTCATAGTATTGTTAATTTTTTGTATTTACAAGGTTTTCCAAACTAAAAAAAAAAAGAAACGAAAAGAAAAACAACACTGGGTGGCAGAGTCGCAGAGAAGTAATCTAGAAAGACAACGTATATAGAATAAAGAAAATTAATTAATCCTCACCACCAACATTAACGGGGAGCTGTAACTGTAAGGTTGTGAAACAAGCAGCAGCAGGTAGAGTATTTATTTGTTCCATTGCTGCCGGTGGAGATTGAAATTCTTCCCACAGATTTTGATTCTTTATTGGCAGTTGAAAATAAAAACTGTAGAGAGAGAGAGAGAGAATTAGTTAATTATGCTTCTTCTTTTTTTATATTTGAATCGTATGTTACCAAAAATAGAAGAAGAAGAAGATAGAATTAGGGTTTTCTTGGATGTGTGAGCAGTCAGAGTCAAGTATGAGTAATTATGTACCTTACGGGCACGAAGAATATAGGGTTTTCTTGAATTAGGGTTTTCTTGATACGAAGTTTACGGTAGCTCTTAATGTGTTAGTATTTTTTCTCTTCTCTTGTTTTTTGCTTACTAAAGGGAAAAATAACTGCATTGACTTTTCTTTCTTCCATTCATTATTAATTCCCAAAACCATTCAAATAAAAATATTTAATTATCTTAAATTTTATTGTTTTATTGTTTATTTTTTTGCAATTTGAATTACACATTTACCTGGCGGGAGGCTCCTCGGATGTGTATTGCGGATACCCGGAAATAGATTCCTCAACATGCATCACGTCTTGAGAGGATTCTGTAACTCAAATTAACAGAGCACTTGCGATTAAAAAAAAATTCAAAGGTGCACAAACATGCTCGTGCACACAGACACTATATATACCCAAACCCGCCCGACCCGACCCGTTTTACTTTTTTTTTTCCCAGCCCCCTTTCCCCCCTCCATTTTTTCCCCTTCTTTTCTTTCTCCACTGCCTTTCCCCGATATGGGTTGAAACACGTTCACAAATAGGCAAAACCCCGTGGGGTCTTTCGGCTATATAAGCCAATTGGTTTTTTTTTTCTTTATTTAATTTTTTTGTATTTGTACATTCCGCTTCAATTTTTTCTAAACCCGTTTTCATCTTTTCTTCCCTATCAAATACTCCGTATAACTCAAAATCAACTCGAGTCCCTTGCCCACACCATTTTTCCCTTGTTTCCCTTTCAAATACATTCCAACTGTTGCATGATGGAATTTCGTGCGCTATTCTCTGTTTTTTTTTTCCCCAATCCTCACAACACATTGGCAACATCGCATGGAATAGCCACCTAATCATCCACGTCAACCCAAACGCAACAGTATATAGGCTAGTTTTGGATTAAAAAGAGAAGTACTCTAGGATTACTATGTGCAGTATTTAAGAATCAAGGAGAGTTAAATCAATTATTCAATTCTCACCACCAACTGGTAGCTCTGGCGCTGTGATTGGTCGATAGAGCAGCTGTGAGAGCTCGTGAGAGAAATCATAGTCCATTGGTTCGGGGTGAGACCGTTCTGGGAGATCCTGTGCCCTCATGTTTTGATCCATCGATCACTGGCAGTTGAAAAGTAAGTACCTGTTGAGAGAGAGAGAGAGAGAGAGAGAGTAATTCTGCTGATCGAGAAAGAGAGAACAGCTTTCATGGATCACACAAAAGACTTGACACATGATCAGCGTATTGAATATAGGGAAATAAAACTCACAACTAGTCTCAAGAGGATGCGAACTCTGAATAAGATCTTCTAACTAGTCTCAAGAGGATGCGAACTCTGAATAAGATCGAAGAAGAAGGTGGCAACGTTCTCTTGTAAACAGTATCTCGTCGAATGTACGTAGGACTATGACTATGACAAGCTGTTAATTAATTAGGAAAGTCCACTTTCACCCCCTGGGGTTATCGTCATGTGCGGATACACCCCCTGTGGTTTAAAAGTGTGCACATAACCCCCTGTGGTTTTCAAATTGTGCGGATAGACCCCCTGCCGTCATGTTTTCCATCCATATTAACGGAGGTGTATCTCACACACCTCTAGAATGTAATCTGAGTCGTTCATAATGTATTAAATAAAGAATAGAGTATATCTGTAAAAAATCATCTTAATCAGCCATCAGTAATCCAGTGATCTAATTTTTAGTAAATTCAAATTTGAAATTTTAATTTCATAACAAAATCGATTTGACCATAAGTTTTTCATTTTTTGATTGACTTGAATTTTGACATAGACGTAGTACTCGTCAAAATTTACAATATCAACGGTTTGGATTCAATTTTTGGTATACGGGATGGTGTGGTTAGATTTAAAAAAGAAGAAGAATCAAGGGATGTGATGGGGGTATAACGGTCTTTTAACGTTGTTTCCGTTAATATGGATGAAAAACATGACGGCAGGGGGTTTATCCGCACAATTTGAAAACCACAGGGGGTTATGTGCACACTTTCAAACCACAGGGGTGTATCCGCACATGGCGATAACCACAGGGGGTGAAAGTGGACTTTCCTCTTAATTATATATAGACTTAATTAGCTCTTAATAAGCTGGTACTATACTCTGTTCTTAGGACGCCGACGAGACAGGGACCTTCTGGGATTTGACTTATGGGATTGAAATGGGATTGACCTTATGGGAAGTGTTGGTTCTTTTTAATTTGGTTTGGTTTAGTAGTTTCTGCTAGGGTTAGTCACCTCACATGATGAAAGAAACTTGACAACGTTGGATTTGATACCCTTCTCTCTAAAATTGTTTACTGTGTTTGAGATAACGACACGTGATATCTCAGATTCTTTCACCACCACATAATTATGCAGAGTCACTCCACTGGCGTAGAATATGTTTCACTTTATCGACATCGTACTTAGAGCATCCACAATGGAATAACCAAACCATAAGGGTTGTGTTTGGTTGCCATTTTTCTTTTGTTTTAGTTTAGTTTTTCAATTATTACCCTATATATTTTTCCAATCATTACCCTATGTCTCCAATTATTAAAATTTCATTTCTCTCTCTATCTCTCTCTAATCATTACCCCTCTCTTCAATCATTACCATATTTCTCTCTCTACCCACTAGCTACCAAAACTAAACTAAACTATCGACTAACGGGGCGGTTCCGGGAACCTTTAAAAAAACCCTTAAAGAAACATTCTATCTCAGCCCTCCATTTCAAGGGCTGAGATTAATTAAATCCCTCATTCCTCTCCTAAAACTAAATACACGCTGCCCCTTTCTCCCATCTCACGTCTGGCGATCCAACCCCCCTGGCCTGTTTCCCCACCCTCCACCGACCGACGAGCCCCCAGCCGATGACAAACCACGGCGCACATGGCGACGACTCTCTCTCTCTCTCTCTCCGCGTCTCTCTTTTTCTCTCTCGGGCTCAGTTTGTCCCACCAAGAAGGCTTGCTACAGTGCTAGGTTTGATAAAGTCTGGAAGAAACAGATTTGACCACTAAATTAGGGCTCGAGCTCGATTTCTAGGTATCTCTCTCCCTCCCCCTCTCTATTCGAATTTGTTTTTTTTTTTTTTGTAGTTAGGATTTGACATTGGGTCTCTCTGTCTCTCTCTGGTTCGATTTCCCCAAAATTAGGGTTAGGGAGACACGGATCTCCACATTCCAAGCGTTCAGTCAAAACACAAACACGGTTTTAGGAAAATTACATAACAGATGGAACTCAATTTTCTGTCCCAATGCATTTGTTTACTTGAATAAGAAATGCAAGAAAATGTGAAATTTTACTTTCGCTTCTTCAATTTAGACTGGAAAGAAGTCCTTTTACTTCCATAGTTGGGGCTTCAATGACCTGCAAGAACCTTGTTTAGTTTTCAAGTTTCTAGTCTTAACTACCTTGGCTTTGAAACCCATGTCCTAGGATTCTATTTATGTTGTTTTGAATACTTGCTTGATGAACAAGAGGAAAAACAATACCTTAGAATGATGGTTCGTTTCTTAAAAAATGATGCAGTTGTAGCACTGATGGAATTTGTGTAATTCTGAAAACATTTTCCTTTCTTTTGTAGTGTTTTGAAGTGCAATATGAAGAACACTGTAAATGTTCCAGAATTATCTCGATAAAATGTTACTATCTTAGTCAGATGCATTTTGTGGCTTGAGTTTGATGCATTGAATTGTTTAGTAAATTTGGAAAGGAATTAGAGTTACTTGCCATCAGAAAAAAGTTCTGGGCGGAAAGATCTAGCATGGAATTAGAAAAGATGCAAGTTGGAAAGTTTCCTCCCCTGTTTTCCAATAGAAAGTGGAATTTATTGGAGTGCATGTATTTGAGTTCATGACTACATGGTTTGCTCTCTTCACTGTAATTATTTTCATTTATTTGAGCATCAGTTCGTGTCTCTCTCTATGTTTATGGTCAGGTGATGAAGATTACCGTAGTTATTGGTTTGCATACCCCATAGCATCTGTTAAAAAAAAAAAAAAAGGGGTCATTTTGTCACTTAGTTTATTTGGGAAAGCTGTATTGCATCAACTCATTACAAGTGTGTTTTGGTGGATTGACGTGACGTTGTGCGTATTGTTCTTTGGCTTCTACAGTTCAATGTGATGGTTTGTAGCACACCAAATGCAACAATGAGAATCCAATGGCTTGTGTGCCTTTTCTTTTGGAGCTGATGAAGAAAAAAGTCTCATGCCTTTGGGAAAAGATGTGGCAGTTGGAGGGAAGAGGGAAAGGATGCAGCGTGCTTGGGAGAAACAGTTTGCGAATTATGCTGGTTGCTTGGTTAACTTCCAAGAATCAGTTTCTTACACTTTTATGACCGAGAATCGGAAACCATGAAAGCTGTGCAACTGTGGGGTGGTGGCTCCTTACAACCCCTCAGGGGTGGTTCCTCTCTGCTCCGCTGAGTACCTGCACAAAGGCGTGAGGCGGTTGGCCGCCTCTCGCCCCTCCGACGAGCAAGTAAGTAAACAGGAGAGAGAGAGAGTACTGGAATAGCGTAGGGTTGCGTACCTCCTTTAGGGTTTATCCTCTCCTATTTATAGCCAACGAACTTGCTCCCCAAGCCAAGGGGCACTGTGACGTCACCCACATGCAAGTGACATCACGGTAACCGCCTTCTTTCCACAAGGTTCTACCATCTTCCGGAAATGCGAAGGCGAAGCTCCACGTGGTCTCAATCCGGGTCACACTGACCCGTAAAAACCGACCCGAAATCATACGACCGACCCGAACGAATGGGTCGGGTCATGGTGATACCTGTGCTGCTAAACCGATGGGAATACCTTCGGTCCGGCCCAACTCTCTTCGGCCTTCGGGCCGACCTTGGGCCAGGCCCAATTCTTCTCCTGTAAGTAGGCTCGAAAAGGGGACTCGTGCACTAGCCTCGTCTGGGCCCTAGCCTGGCCCATAGTCAATATTCGGCCCACCACAATAGCCCCTCAACTTCTCGTGCGTTCTCCATCGGCACGAAGAGTTGAAACATTCAGTGGAACCGAATCCTCCTTCTCAAACCGAGCCGACTGAAATCCTTTAGACCGGCCCATGCTCTCACTTGAATAAACCGAGCATGCCTCTTTTCTCTCTTGAGTTTTTTAGCGATTTATTACGAATGTGGCGTACGAGGGACGCTCCGACTGACGCTTCGACTGACACCCCAATGATGCTATGCCACGTGTCAATGCCCTATTAGCCCCGGACGACGCCGCCTCTTCGATTCCCGCGCTCACGTATTTCAAAAAGCCCCTCCCCCTACCCCCATAGCCTTTCTTATAAATAGGTAGGTAAGAGGAGAGAGAGAGGCCATTTGCAAAAGACCTTTCAGAGCTTCGAGATCACATCCGAGCCCCTCTGATCAGTCGATCCTTCTTTCATCGTTCCTGCTCCTGCATCCAAGACCCTCTGGATCATTATGTAAGTATCTCGCATCCCTTAACCTGGCTTTTAATACTGATCTTAACGATGTTCAGAGGTCCTGGAACCCGCCCCCTGGGTTTCTTGTCAAAAGAACGGGTCCCATCATATCCCTTTCAAGATATTTTGGGCCGAGCGTTCTTCCTAACAACGAGGCTTCAACCATTAGACCGACCATCCCAACAAACCAATCTTTAAACAACCTGATAGGGTTAAAAACGCCTAGATGTGACACCGAACGTCCCTGACCCAAAGACCGAGCATTCTTCCGAGGTTGTAGCTAACCCTACTCTCGTTGTTGCCCCTCTAGGTCTTTCTCCAAGGCCGACGACTACGAGTCTGCTACAACCGATGACGAAGACATGATCCGGGACTACGATCCCTCAGAGCAAATAGATGATGAAGACGATGATTTCGACGCTGAACTTTTGGACTCGGCGCTGGGGAATATGGTGGTGGACGTGGACAGCCACGTCCACCTAGATGCTGGAGGAAGCGGCCCTGAAGAAAGCCGAGGGGACGATACTGAGACCGAAGACAACGTTGATCATGGACCCGAAGCTGGAAATGAAAATGAGAGTACCGAGGAACTTCCTCCGGGGCGTCGCCCAGTGAGAGCACGCCGAACAAACTACCGCACCCATTTTCAGTCCGAGGCTGCTTTAGCCGATTTTAGGGAGACATACCGCATTCCAAACGATGTTACTCTCCGGCTGATTCCCCTCGGGGAGGATATAAAACCGACCCCTTCCGAGATAGTTGTTCCTCTGGCAGGAATCTGCATTGGGGGGATCTCCTTCCCTTTTCCTCGATTCGTTCGGGGCATCCTTAGTGTCCTGAATATTACGACCACCCAGCTTTCCGTTAATGCTTACCGAATCATTTTCGGAGTAGCCGAGTTGATTCGAAGATACCGTCTTGAATTCCGACTGGAGGATTTCTTCGGTGTTTACTTCGTCGGGCAAAACGCCCAGTCTCGGAAGTGCTACTTTTCCTGCCGAAAGAAGAAACAGCCCCTGATCCTCGAACTTCCTGACAAGGATGATACGAAGGATTTCGTGATCGTGGGAGGGAACTGGGAGTTCGGTCCAGGCGAAACGGACCGGACACCAGTACCCCGAACCGAATGCGAGGCCTGTAGTAGGTTTCTCGAGTCACTTTCCTTTTTCTTTTTAACAATGTTGAATTTGTCTTGACGACCCTTCTTTTTCTTATTGCAGACGTGGCGGTTGTGGATCGTTTGAAGAACCGTGCCGACCAGCAGAGAGAAGACAAACTGCTCTCCTGCCCGATACGGAACGCGCCGAAGCTGCTTGGATATATTCCGACGTATAACACAACACTAGCTGCCAGGAAGAGGAGCCGGACCGAACGAGCGAGAAAGATAAGTGAGGCCGGAACTTCTCTGCAAGGGCCGGACGCTCAACACCCTCTACGCGGACTCGTGCGCCAGCCGATTGACCGAGTCACCCCGGACCCTTTTTCCGAAGGCAGCACAGACATGCCCAGAACTCCCTTCATTCCTGTGGACCTTGAGGACTCAACAACCCTGGGGATTACATCCAAAACCGTGGTGCCGGCCAACAAGGAGACAGAGACGGTCCCTACTCGAAAACGTCCACGTCCGGAGGGCGAGGGGGGAGGATCGGGGGACGGATCACGTACCTCGAACGCTCCTGAAAAACCAACCGGAGGATCCCAACCTCCGGAGCAAGATACGGCTGACAACCCAATCTGGAATCCGGTCATGTCATTCACCGGTTTCCAGGTTCGGTGTGGTCACAGCGTGCGTGACGACCCGAAAGTTGCGTACGCCTTGCTGGGGGGGACCCTCCTGCCCCGGGACGCCCAGGAACTGCCGAAGGATCTTGAGGCATCCATTGCTTCGGCGTGCCAACTCCACATCCAGGTGACGATTTCCTCTTAAAGATACTACCTTGCAATTTTTGAGTTTTGCGATTTGTCGCTTCTAACTTTTGAACATGTTTTGAGCAGACCTCTCAGAATCTGGCCGTGGTTCGGGACCATCTAACAGATCGTAACAAGCAAGTGAACAAGCTGATAAAGACATGTGAGGAGCACCGAACCAACGCTGATAAGCTCAAGACAGAGGTGGCGAAGTTTAAGAAGGAGGCCGCACTTGCCAACACCGCGACGCTAGCTCTTAAACAGAAGCTGGGGGAGATGAAAGCCGAACAGCAAAAACTGCTTGATGCTGCCGACGAGAAGGGCTTCAATGAAGGGACGGCCGAGGCGACCAAACATTATCAACAGCAAGTCAGCGGGCTACAAGACAAGGCCTGTGGGGTTGGGTTTATCCTCGGTCTAAAAGCGGCCGGGATTCCTGAAACTTCAGATCTGTACAAGGCGATGCCCAAGTACCCAAAGAAGAGGTCGGCTCCTGATGCTGCAACCCCGGAGGATCCAGCTGCGGCTGATGATGCTGAGAAGACCGACCCTATTGCTGAAGCTTCAATCCAGAAGACCTAGGATTTTTTACTTGTTTTTGTTTTTGAACTTCTGAATGACTGGTACCGAACGTTTTGGGAAATACCAGCTCATGTTGTAATCGGTTTTAACTTTGGAGGGGCCGGTGCCAGACTTTCGGTATACACCGAGCCCTTGTTTTGCACTTTTTTATGCTCGAATTGACTTGATTTTTGCGCGACTATCTTGTTGTCATTTACGTACCGAGCACTTAACCAGCCCCCACTTCGTGTCAGGGCTCCATGGCCGGCTCGAAGTAAACATGAGTCGGTACGACGAGAAATGCCTTGATTCAGTATTAGATTCAAACAGTCAGACCGAATTAATTAATCAGACAGGCCGAAGCCACTAATGGTCGGCAATTCCACCAAAAAACCTTGTAATTAATTTCTTCAAATTAATTAATCAGACAGGCCGAAGCCACGAATGGTCGGCAATTCCACCAAAAAATACAGGCCGAAGCCACTAATGGTCGGCAATTCCACCAAAAAACCTTGTAATTAATTTCTTCAAATTAATTAATCAGACAGGCCGAAGCCACGAATGGTCGGCAATTCCACCAAAAAATACAGGCCGAAGCCACGAATGGTCGGCAATTCCACCAAAAATATACAGGCCGAAGCCACGAATGGTCGGCAATTCCACCAAAAAACCTTGTAATTAATTTCTTCAAATTAATTAATCAGACAGGCCGAAGCCACTAATGGTCGGCAATTCCACCAAAAAATACAGGCCGAAGCCACTAATGGTCGGCAATTCCACCAAAAATATACAGGCCGAAGCCACGAATGGTCGGCAATTCCACCAAAAAACCTTGTAATTAATTTCTTCAAATTAATTAATCAGACAGGCCGAAGCCACTAATGGTCGGCAATTCCACCAAAAAATACAGGCCGAAGCCACTAATGGTCGGCAATTCCACCAAAAATATACAGGCCGAAGCCACGGGGTTAAGATGGCTGAAAGAAACTGTTGTCAAACCAAAGAATTTATTTTATACCGCTCGGCCAAAAGTGCCATAGCTCGGGATGGAACAAAGCAGTGTCGGGCAAAAGTCCCAAACACGAAAAATACAAGTTTGGCCAAAAGTGCCAGAACCGGACAAAATACTAAAGGGGGGCCGAAAGTACCACCACCTAATAAACAACTGTCTGGGTGGCCAAAAGTGCCGATCCCTGAAATACCGGATAACTCAAATTGTTACATATATGCCTTTCGGAGATTGTTCGCATTCCACGCCCGAGGCACAATAGCACCGGATTTGTCGATCAATCGGTAAGAGTTCGTTCCAGCAATCTTGGTGACTTGATACGGGCCTTCCCAGTTGGGGTAAAGCTTCTTCTTCTTCCCACCACAGACCATGCGCATGACCCAGTCGCCGACCCGAAATGACCGAGGACGGACCGTTCTGTTATAGCCCCGCTCCAATTCCTGCTGATACTTTGCGATTTTAATTCGGGCGAGATCCCGTCGGCCCTCGGTTAGGTCGAGCTCCTTGGTGGCTGCTTCGTTGTTAGTTGTCACATCAAAATCTTTGGTTCGCAAAGTGGGAAGTCCGACTTCAGTGGGGATGACCGCTTCCATGCCGAAGGCCATGGCGTACGGCGTCTGTCCAGTTGCTCGGCGAGGGGTTGTCCTATATGCCCAGAGGACATGGTATAGCTCTTCAGCCCATTTGCCTTTCTTCGCCCGAAGACGACGCTTGATACCGTTGGTCACGGTTTTATTAGAAGACTCGGCCTGCCCATTGCTCTTTGGGTAATGGGGGGTTGCCTTCAGAAGCAAAATACCATGCTCCTCGCAGAAGGCCGAAAATACAGAACCGATGAACTGGGAGCCGTTATCCACGATGATTGCGTGAGGAGTGCCGAAGCGAGATACGATGTTACGCCAACCGAAACGTTTAACGTCCGAATCCTCGATTGTTACGAGAGGCTCGGCCTCAACCCATTTTGTGAAGTAATCGGTGGCGGTGATCAGGAACTTGAAACCACCCGGGGCAGTTGTCAAAGGGCCTACGATATCCATCCCCCACTGGGCAAAAGGCCACGGGCTCTTTAATGGCTGCAATGGAGCGGCGGGTTTGTGAATCTTCGGTGCGAACTGTTGGCAATTCATGCAATGCTTGGCGTACAGAACGGAGTCGGCTTCCATAGTCGGCCACCAGTATCCCTGACTGAGTGCCCGGTGGGCAAGGGAACGACCCCCGGAATGCATGCCACAGCTCCCTTCATGTAGTTCGCACAATAAGTCCTTTGTTTGGTCGGGATGCACAACTTTTAGGTACGGTCCCCCGAAAGACCGTCGGTAAAGTTCTCCTTCGGCTGATATCCAGAAACGAGCCGATTTATGGATGATGCGGTGTGCCTCCCGACGATCGGTGGGAAGGATATTGTCTCGAAGGTATTGGACGGTTTCGTCCATCCAACTCGGGCCGTAAAACGTGACGTTGACTTGGGCCACAGGGCACGGCTCGATGGACGGAAAATTGAGCTCTTCGATAGACACGGTCCGTGGGCCTCCCTCAGCGCAAGCAGAAGCAAGAGAAGCTAGAGAGTCGGCATGAGCGTTCTTCTCTCGGCCAATCTGGACGAGCCTTGTACTCTGAAAGCCCTGAAGAAGTTGTGTAGCCGAAGCTACGTACTTGGTCATTCGTTCGTCTCTTGTCTCGTACTCGCCAGTGACCTGGAGGACGACGAGCTGAGAGTCGCTGTAGATTATTAGGTCCTGTATGCCGAGCCCTCCCGCTATCTTCAGACCGGCAATCAACGCCTCATATTCGGCTTCGTTGTTAGAAGCCCGAAAAGTCAGTGTGATAGCATGCTCGTGAACTGTTCCACTGGGGGAGATTAGAACGACACCGGCTCCTGAGCCTCGGTTGTTGGAAGCTCCGTCGACGAATAGTTGCCAAGTATTACCGATGACGAGTCGCCACGGCTCTGGTGTCGAAGGATTTTCATTCTTGGAATGGCTTGGGCCAGCCCCGGTCCTATCGAGGGTCGGGGAGAACTCCGCGATGAAGTCAGCCAGTGCCTGTCCTTTGATAGCCGTTCGGGGTCGAAACTCGATATGAAAGTTAGCCAACTCGACGGCCCATTTTGATATACGGTTCGAAAGGTCGGCTTTCCGGAGTAGAGTCTTGATTGGGTGCTCGGTCAGAACGGTAATGACATGGCTTTGAAAATACTGGACCAGCTTTCGGGAAGCGATAACCAAAGCTAAGACAAGCTTTTCAAGTGGAAGATATCTTGTTTCGGCGTCTGTTAAGATTCGGCTGGTGTAGTAGATCGGCTGCTGCTCCGGACCGTCTTGGCGAACTAGGACCGAGCTTATAGAGTTAGCCGAAACCGCGAGGTAAAGAAACAAATCTTCTCCGTCGATTGGGGTTGTAAGCAGTGGAGGAGACTGCAAGTAAGACTTCAGATCTTCGAAAGCTATGCTGCATTCTTCGGTCCAAATAAAGTTACGTCGGCAACCCTTCAAGGCGTTGAAAAACGGTCGGCATTTATCAGATGACCGACTGACGAAACGATTAAGGGCCGCAACCATGCCGGTGAGCTTCTGGACTTCCTTGATCCGGGAGGGGGGGACGAGGCCTTGGATCGCCGAGATCTGTACGGGGTCGGCCTCTATTCCTCTCCGAGTCACTAGGTGACCAAGGAATTTACCGGACTCAACCCCGAACGCACACTTCTCGGCGTTCAAACGGAGCTTATGTTTAATCAAGATGCGGAATATTTCCCGAAGGTCATCGAGGTGGTCGGCCGACTCTCGGCTTTTGACCACTAAATCGTCGATGTAGGCCTCCAGATTAATCCCGAGTTGTGCTTCGAACATTTTGAAGATGGCCCGCTGAAACGTTGGGCCGGCATTTTTTAAGCCGAAAGGCATTACCGTGTAACAGAAAATACCCTTTGGTGTAATAAATGCGGTCTTCTCCTGATCCGGGCCGAACATTGCGATCTGATGATACCCCCTATAAGCGTCCATAAAACTTAACCGAGCATGACCAGAGACGGCATCCACTAACTGATCGATCTTCGGGAGTGGGAAGCAATCTTTCGGGCAGGCGTCGTTGAGGTTTGTATAATCCACACATACCCGCCACTTCCCATTCTTCTTTTTCACTACCACCGTGTTTGCCAGCCAGGTTGGATACTGCACTTCTTTGATTGCTCCGGCTTCCAGGAGTCGGTCTACTTCCTCAACGACGGCATCGGCGTGAGACACTGCTGACCGGCGAGCGCGCTGCACAAACGGCTTGGCGTTCGGATCCACGTTCAAATGGTGACTGATAAATTCCGGGTCGACCCCGGGCATTTCTTGTGGAGTCCAAGCGAATACCTCGATGTTCTCACGAAGGAGGGCCAATATTTCGGCTCGCTCTTGTTCAGGCAGTCCCGACCCGACGAGGAAATACCGATCCGAACCCTCAGAAATTGGAACTGAGAGGAGGTCTTCGACCGCCTTGTCAGCTACGGGTTTTCCCTCTTCAAGATCGGGCTGCTCAATGAGCTGGACCTCTGAAGGCTTTATCTTCCCCCTGATAGCCGAGACATAGCAGGCCTTAGCAGCAAGCTGGTCCCCGAGTATATCCTCTTGCCCGAACCGACCAATGAAGCGAACGACCAAATGATAGGTTGACGCGACGGCCCCCATTTTGTGCAACCAATTACGCCCGACAATTGCATTATACGGGCTTGGGACTTTGACCACGACGAATTCCGCATCGACCGTTCGAGTCCCAGCCGTGACGGGAAGAGTGATGCAACCAAGGGGCCACACCGGCGCTCCGCTGAAACCGATGAGCGGAACTGAACATGGCTTGAGATCAGCTTCGGTAAGACCCATGTCTTTGAAGAGAGAGTAGTAGATGACTTCGGCAGAACTTCCTTGGTCAACAAGGATTCGCCGGACCGTACAGTCGTTTACTTGCAAACTGACCACGAGCGCATCATTGTGTGGTAGAGTGAGACGGTCAAGATCGCTGTCATCGAAGGTTATCTGTTGGGACGGGCTTCGACGGAGTTTCTTCGGGGCCGGAGCTATCGACATGACATGCAAAGCTTCGGTTGCCGAACGAAGTTCGGCTTTCAGACGGTTCTCGGCTTCAGAGTCCACCATTCCATGGATGACATTAATAATACGGAGCGCCTGTTTGCTGCTCTGCCCGGTTTCCCCTGACCCTCCGGGCCCTGGTGTCTTTGGCTCTCCAGCTCTTTCTTTCGTCTTCTCGTGGTCTATGTATTGTGCCAAGTGCCCCTTTCGGACTAGATCCTGTAGGTATTCTTTAAACTGCGGGCACCACGTGGTCAGGTGGCCGCGCCTGGCGTGATACGCACACCGAAACTTGTTATTTGTAACCTTCGGGCAGGGTATACTGTCGGGAGGGACGGTGTAAAACGGTTCGTGCTCGATCTTTCTAAGGAGTTCATGCAGAGGGTCTTTGAATATGACAGGACCGGCTTCGAATTCTTCGGGTTTTGGACCCCGAGCATAATCCTTCTGTTCGCCCCAACGATCTCTCACCTTGCCCTTCTGGATATTATGCACGCCCTTGCCACCCCTACCGGGCTCGGTTTTACCCGACCCTCCTGTGGTTTTCCAACGGGCTGCAATATCTTCGGTCATTTGACAATGCTGGTCGATGCGGGCCATCAAGTCTTCCATATCTTTCGGCGGATGGAGATAGAAGTCCTGGTACGCTTCTCGGGAGGATTCATCGAGCCCATTCTTGAAAGAGCTTACGGCTACCTTCTGATACTGCACGCATCCTTCTATCTCGTTGAACATATCCCAATACCGATTTGCGTACTGCCGGAGGGTTTCATCTCCGGTTTTCTTGAGGCTTAGCAACGAGTCGATATCCTTTTCAATTTTTTGCGTTGTGACGAACCGTTGCAAGAATAGGGCCGACAGGGATTTATAGTCGGGAACCGACCTGACCGGGAGCTTGTTGAACCAAAGCAGGCCGAGGGTCCCGAGGCTCGACGGGAACATTTTGCACATCAGAGGATCGTCAGCATGGTGGAGCGACATCATTTGTTGAAAATGGATAAGGTGGGCAACAGCGTCGCCAGTTTTCGGGTCGTACTGGTTGAACTTTGGTGCCGTGAACCCTTTTGGAGGACGAGCGTTTTTGATGGAGCTGGTGAATGGAGATGACACGAGCTGCTCCAAAACCAGTTCGGTCCGCGTCTGCGGGGGCTTCGGGGTGTTTACCGCCGGAAGATCAGTAGCCCGAACAGGGCGTTTATCATAAACCTCTTCCCGGTGGTGCCTTCTCCTGTGCTCCGGCGAGATTGACCATTCATAATGGTGGTAATGGTTCCGCTCCCGATCCCTCCGTTCTCGGTTCCTCCTCCGAGCCCGATCTTGTTTCTCTGCGTGCCGACGATCCCTCTGTCGGTCTATGGCAGTCTCATGGCTTACCGTGTGTGCCAGGCTGAAGAAGGAGCCGGAGCTTTCTTCCGGGACCTCGTTCCTGAAATCTTCTTTAGGCCGGCCGAGGCGATCCCTCACATCGCCTCGAACCTGAGACCGGTCCGGCGATAAACTCGGCATTCGCTCGTCATACGGCGCTAACCTCCTTCCGAGTCTTTCCTTCACGTGGATCCCCTTTCCCGTCGTCGGCCTTGGTGATACCGAGCGGTAACGCTCTCGGCCAGGAGATAGTGATCGAAGACGGACGGCGGTGGCGACCATTTGGACGTCTTTACGAAGGGCGTTGATCACCCGATCCTTCTTTTCCATTCGGTGATTCAGCTGACGTAAATACTCCCGGACCTGAGGATCGCTCCTCAAAACAGCCGGGATTTCGTCAGAGAGCGTAGCGCCCGAGCTATAATCACGCTCGAGCGGACGCTTAGATCCGCCAGGCTTGGAGTGGGCTGGGCCAGCAAAGCCGGTAGCACCTTCACCTGCTGCGGTCTGGGGTTGACGTTCATCGAGAATTTCAACCATTTTGTATTTAAGTTAACCGAACGTTATTCCAAGAAACACCGAAGATGTTTTTAAGAAGCCAACGTTTTGGGGAAGCTTGTCCCCGGCAACGGCGCCAATTGTGGGGTGGTGGCTCCTTACAACCCCTCAGGGGTGGTTCCTCTCTGCTCCGCTGAGTACCTGCACAAAGGCGTGAGGCGGTTGGCCGCCTCTCGCCCCTCCGACGAGCAAGTAAGTAAACAGGAGAGAGAGAGAGTACTGGAATAGCGTAGGGTTGCGTACCTCCTTTAGGGTTTATCCTCTCCTATTTATAGCCAACGAACTTGCTCCCCAAGCCAAGGGGCACTGTGACGTCACCCACATGCAAGTGACATCACGGTAACCGCCTTCTTTCCACAAGGTTCTACCATCTTCCGGAAATGCGAAGGCGAAGCTCCACGTGGTCTCAATCCGGGTCACACTGACCCGTAAAAACCGACCCGAAATCATACGACCGACCCGAACGAATGGGTCGGGTCATGGTGATACCTGTGCTGCTAAACCGATGGGAATACCTTCGGTCCGGCCCAACTCTCTTCGGCCTTCGGGCCGACCTTGGGCCAGGCCCAATTCTTCTCCTGTAAGTAGGCTCGAAAAGGGGACTCGTGCACTAGCCTCGTCTGGGCCCTAGCCTGGCCCATAGTCAATATTCGGCCCACCACAGCAACCATGAAACTTCTACGTCGGTGCAATAGAAGCTGATGTTGAGCCTTTCAATGTTTTTGTTCTCAATTGTTGTTCTATGTATCGATGTTATAGCCATGTAATGGAAGTTTATTTGTCATTTCCTAAGCCATGTGGACTGTAGTAATGTAATGCCTACCATGAGTAATGAATGGGAAAAACAGATTCCCCTTTTGAATTCCTTTTGAATTCCTGTTACTTATCCAATGGTAGTGTTTGTGAATCTAGATTTTTGCTGATGTGGTT
Organism: Rhododendron henanense subsp. lingbaoense; assembly: GCA_020567845.1. Classification (NCBI taxonomy): domain Eukaryota; kingdom Viridiplantae; phylum Streptophyta; class Magnoliopsida; order Ericales; family Ericaceae; genus Rhododendron; species Rhododendron henanense. The sequence goes on from CM036312.1 coordinate 11,284,193, forward strand.
GTTGTTGGTATTTTGCTGTATTGACTGAGACGCGAGACGTCGGGCTAGGTCTAAAAACAGGGGAGATTCTGCCAATTTTTTTTCAGAATAACTAAACACTTGATGTACATAATAACTACATTACATTACGAAATAAAGCCAACATGCCAAAATAAACAAACCCATTATATTCAATTCCAAACTAATCCAATCTTTCTTACATTCAATTCCAAAGCATAATAACTACATTACATTACGAAACAAAGCCAGCATGCCAAAATACTCCAAGACGTCGGGCTAGGTCTAACTCTTTTCTTTGATATCACCTTCTCCTCTTCGTCTACCGCATCCACATTTAACGGTTGAACACCCTCCTGCTGCTTTTTTGCAGCATAATTTCCTTCTTTTGTGCAAACAAATCGCACCCTAGTGACTTCATCCAACCTATTTCGTCATTTGTCTGAACCTCGAGTACGAATCCAAAACCCATTTTCTTGACCATAACGTTCATAGTAATTTTGTGCTTTTTCAATTGTCTCAAAATACATTCCAATTGTCGGTGTTTTAAACCCTTCCACATTGTCATCTGGAGTCTCCGTATCCCTGACTTCGACATCATCTAAAGCCTCTAACTCCATTGTTCACCCTTCAATTGCCTGCAAAGAGGAAAGTAGTATCCATTACAAAAATACACATACATATCATACCCGAACACGCAGACACAGAATAGAGCATCGCTGGTAATGAAAAAGTGGAGATAACCTCAAATTCTAGGGTTTCTTTTCTCTCTCTAGAGCTTTTCGTGCGTAGAATAGAATGGCTCCGAACGGGAAATTAATACCGAATCTGGACCAACAGAGCACCAAGCTCCTCAATTTGATCGTCCTTCAGCACATTGATCCCTTCATTGAAGAAATCCTCATCACTGCTACGAGCCAAGGCATGATCTTGTGATTACTGGTTGGGGTACCAGTTAAGATGGGGTTCATTACTGGAATGCCCATAATTCTTGGAGAGGGTGGGTTCGCGTGAATAATGTGAACGGGAATGCCTATGAGCCACCACTGGTGGCCCCCGAGGGCTGTTATGTCCGTGCATGCATTCCGATCGTTTATTAGGTGTCACTCTGCTACAAGAACTTGATTTGTCTTATGCCTCAATGATGGAAGCTTATATTTTCTTCCTATGTTAGATTGCCAGCTAGCTTATATATTAGTAGTTTGTTCCTAGTTCTTCTCAAACTTCACTAACTCAGTGTTCTACTTTTTCTAACTCTTCACCTACTTCTTTATATTTACATGTTTGATAGATGGCTTCTATTTTTAGGTGCCTGCTATGCGTATGCGGCAACCACTGTGGTCGAGTATATTCATCAGATAAGAAAGAAGGAATTTGTTGAGGTGTCGGTCAAAGAAATTCTAGATGCGGGTCTGTGGGTGTGGGCTCTGGCGATGATGGGGAAGGAGGAAAACCATTCCTAGTATTAGACTGGATTGCAGACAATAGCATTTTGCGTGAGCCAATGGATGATGATGATGATCAGGGTTTTTTTTTTCAGGTTTATGAAGTGAAAAAAATTGTTTAATTGAGCAAACAAACTAATTATATTTAAACATATAGGAACTGAAAAGTGGATTTCTTTAGCAGGTTGGCAACATTGTCACAATTGACAATGTTGAGTGATTTGGATTGAAGTCTGATCTTCAACTCCAAAAAAATCATTTTGGAATGTTGTCCGGTAGTGGTTCAGTTTTCTGCCACTGACTATTTCTTCGAGAACAAAGGGGAAATCTACTACACTACGGAGAAGAGCCCGCTAGATCACGATCTTGTTTTCACGGGATGGGGTACAAGTGCAGATGGGATCCATTATTGGAATGCCCAAAACTCTTGGGTTTAGAGTTTGGGGACGCTGGTTTTGCGCGGATAATGCGAATGAGAAGCCTTTGGTGGGGCCCAAGCGCTCCCCTATCCGTGCTTGTGTTCCAGTGATAAATAGTCACTCTCGAACTTGATTTATCTTTCCTTTCTCACGTCTAATATTAGGTGTCACTCTCAAACTTGATTTGTCTTTGCTTTCTCACGTCTAATTAGTTGTTGGATATTAGAAGGACATAATATTTACCTCTCCTGTTGTTAATTAAAGTGTGGCTCCACTCTGTGAAATTTCACTACTCCTAAACTTCACTAACTCCTCATTTATTGTTATTATTAGTGAAACTTGTGAAATATAAATCCCACAAAGATGACCAAACCCAAAAAAGGAGCAAAATGATTTTCCGTGGAGCCAGAAATACAAAATACCACTCATATTCAACCTGTCAATTATATACCAACAGTACTTTTTTTTTTTTTTTTTGGCTGTTAGCCAGTGGCGGCCCTACGTGTATGAGAGAGTGGTCACTTGACAACAGCAACAAATTTTTTTGGCTTATAAGTTATAATACACTAGGGTTTGCCCGTGCCTAAAGGCACGGCGCAACGTGAGATCTAATTAGTGGCAATTGTGCAATTAATATTGTTTGAGAGGGAGAGCCGTAGGATTTATGGAGCAAATCAATGGTTAGGATTTATAGAGAGATAAGATTCAAAAACCCTTCTCCCTTATTATGTAGATGTCAAATTTTAGGTTAGTCCTTTTTTAACACCCATTACAAATATGATTGAACACCCAGGTCCGGAATATGAATGAACATATCCACGCAAAAAAATGTCCACAAATCAATCCACTCTAAATAAGCCAATAAAGCCCATTACAACCCAAAATAGCCCATAAAAAAAGAAGTAAAGAGACGAAATGGAAAAAGGGAGTAATCGACTGCCTATGGTATAAATGTCCATATCCAGTGCCGATGGTATAAATGTACTAATATACAATCTGTCGGGCCCAGAATTTACCCTCGGCCAGGTCTCGCCCGTTTCCCTCCCCGTTGGGGGAAGGAGCGAGTAGGGGCTGGATAAGTGATTCGTTTCCCTCCATGTGATTTAGGGAAACGACCTTTTTTTTAGAAGGGGGAACGGGGGACCGTGCCTTGGTCAAAAGGTTGTCTACATATTTCCAGAGCGGGATAATTTAGGTCCTCGTAGTTCTGGGTCTGAGAATGGGACAGCCCTGCTTGAAATTAAAAGTCTTATCCTAAGTCCAAAAAAAGTTTATTTTGGTTGAAAATTGGTCTACGGTGTGAAGTTAAAAAAGGTCAACTCAGGCCCGAAAACAGTCGACCAGGGCCGGGAGGGGTAAAAAGGTAATTTGACAATAAAAAACCCCAACTCCATGGGGTTAAAACATTGATTTGGAGAAGTTTTGGTAAAAAAAAGTCAGCTGAGACCCAGTAAAAGTTGATTGGGACCAGAGGGGTAAAACGGTAATTTGGTGTCGAGAATGGCTTTACAGGGTTAAAACATTGTTTGAATGAAAATTTGAGAAAAAAATCAACCACGGCCCGGAGGGGTAAATCGGTGATCGAGGGATAAAAATACCCTAGTTGGGTTTAAAAAATGATTTGGTGAAAATTTGGAAAAAAAAAGAGTCGACCTAGGGCTCGAAAAAAGTTGACCGTGGCCCGAAAGGGTAAAAAGGTAATTTGGGCGATGGATTTATTGTCGCTAAATTTTATTTTTTACTCTCTCCGTCCCAAAACGATTGACAATTTTTGAAACTCGTGTCGTGTTTCATCGCTTATATCTTTTAATCTATAATGTTTTTCATGGGTTTGAAAACTTTGTATAATAGAACTAATCAAGAACTATCAAACAAGATCCATATTATATATTTTTTGAGATATATATATATATATTGAAAGATAAAAAAAATTGAAATTGACACGGATACCAAAACTTGACATATAATTTGGGACGAGGGGAGTATGATTTTCTGGAAAAAGTCAACCCGAGGCTCGGAAAGGTCAACCGGGGCTTGGGGAGGGTAGAAAGATAATTTGAGCAACAAGGCTGCTCAAGCAACGAGGCCGCCCTTGTTGGATTTTATTATCAATTTTGCGTTTTCCCGGAAAAAGTCCACTTGGGGTACGAAAAAAGTCGACTAGGGCTCGGGAAGGGTAAAAATGCGATAATAACGACTCAGTTTAAGGTGAGAAGTGTTTTACAATCTTTTTAAAGATAGTATTTAAATATAACCCTACAAGAGGTAAAAAGGTAATGTAGACATCCCAATCCGGGCCTCCGGGTAAAAAGGTAAGATAGTATTTGCATGCGCAAGATATGAATAGAGGTTGCTATTGGCTCTGTTCTACCTGAAAGTTTTGATGTGATTTTGGCCAATCGGTAATGTAATTACAGTCTTGAAGCTCCTCGGGTCTTAACCGAAATGGGGAATGGATCCAGATCCTTCATTGGTGCACTCATCTTCATGTTTCTGGTTGTGTTTTCTTTTGTGGCTCTTCGACGTTGAATGCATTTCTACAAAAGGCCCAATGCTATATCGGGGCCAGGATCCTCGGTGCCCGGAAATTTCTGTGCTTTTGTGTCAAGGGGTTCTTCGGTTGTTTGATTTAAAAAATATAAAATATAAAAAAATCACACGATCCAACGGCCGAAAAGCCCCTCGGCACAGAAACACAAAGGTGTTCGGGACAGAGGAGATCGGACCCCAACTATATCCGGCTTCCTTTGGCTGCCGCCAAACAGGCCGTTACCGTATTTGATTTGTTCCATCACAATTATGGTTTTTTTTTTTTTTTTTTTATGTTGGGGTTTTGGGCCTTAATTTGGGTGTGCATATATAGCAATGGTACCAATTATGTCATTTGGTTTGTACGTTGGGGTATTTGTCGTATATGTAATGAAAATTAGTGAATTTGTAATTGTGTCTCAAGCTATCCTTTTTGTTGGGTCAAAATTAATGTTACGTACCGTTGTTTCGCTTTGATGAGAGAGAGAGAGAGAGAGAGAGGAATTAATAAGTTTTTGATCGACAGGAATTAATAAGTTGGAGACATTTTGAAGTGAATTGGCAAGACTCAAATCTTGAGGAAGATTACGAAAATAGTTTAACTATTCAATCTGAAAGAAAATTACGAAATTAATAAGTTTGCCCTAACTTATTTATTATGGCTAATTTCTTTGTTTTTTAAATTTTTTTAATAGATGTTTAAGTTTTCTTAGAGTATCTTTTTGTCTCGATCGATGATGATGAGAATTTAAAAATTATAATAATATCGTCTCGGCGATGGAAATTAATTAAAAGAGTAAAATAATATGAATCAAATTCAAAAAAGTTCACAAAAAGACAAACACGTTATTTTGAATATTTTTGTCTTTAGTAAAATTATATAAGCTTTTGGTCATTATTTTTATGTTTTAGGATAAATAAATAATCAAAAAAATCAAGTCCGAACTAACAAAAATAAGTCAAAATAAATAATTTAGGCAAAACCCTGCTCTAAGTTTTTTTAATCGGCAAACCCCCCTCAAGGTGATTATGATTCTCAACCTCCTCCATGGTAATCGTAGACTTTGGCCTGTACTTCTCACGAGGAATAGAAAACGGTAACATCAATAAATATTTAAGCCCTAAAAATGATTTTTTTTTGGTATAGATTTATGGAGCAATCAAAATGTTTTAATAGGACGCGCATCAAATACCATCTAGCAAAACCACAACCATAGAAACGAGCTTGGCAAATCAGTAGGGGAAACAAAACATTGTTGAGCAATTTTAAACAGTTACTTTCATTGGTGTTTGGACTAATTAAGGTCCAAAACAAGAACTAGTATGTTCCACTTGACTGTGTAACTAGACAAATTCTCAGTGTCCATTAATATGTTGGTCAGAAAGACTTATATATTGATTCTATAAATTCATGAAAGCGTGGCCTAACGATCCTTTAGACTGTAACATTAGAATGTTTTTATTTTTTTTTTCCGAAGAGGAGTGATTTTCACACTCAGCATTTTTGGATATCCACACTCCCCTTTTGTTTTTTAGTGTTAAAAGCGTATGAATTTCCCTTTTCGAACTAGAAAACAGTTTTTGGATCTATGTAATTGAATTCTTCTTCTTCTTTTTCCCTAAGATTATGGCAATTTGAAAAAGATTAGGGAAATGGACGCGAGATTGAAATCATCAAATGCAAGGTTTTTAGTTGCAAGACTTTCAAATTTAGAACTTGGTCTGCCATAAAAGTCCAACCCTAGAATCTTTTTGTGTAAGTCTCCCAAAATTAACTAATTTAACATGTCCAAATACCATTATTATTATTTTCTCATCACTCCAAATACCATTATTAACACCCAAACGAGTGAAGCTGAAATTCCAAAAAACAAAATAAAACATTGTTTGGAACTTGAAGAAAGTGGGAGAAAGGAAGAGAAAATTAAAATTATTTCTCTCCCATTGTTTGGTTTGGAGAGAAAGAGGAGAGAAAACACTCCCTCTGTTCCAAATTGAGAATCCATTATTTCATTTTGGGTTGTTCTAAGATGATGGTCCTTTTCCAAAAATGGAAAGAAAAATTTGGTGATTTTCCAAAAATGTCATTTCACCAGTGAATATAAGTGTTATAAAATAGGTAGAATATAAGAGGTAATGGTGAAAATAATAAGTATTGTAGATGTAATCATTGTATGTTTCCTTTAATAGTTGGAATCCCCAAAATAGACTATCAATTTGGAACTAGAGTAGAAAAATCTAGAAGTGTGAATAGTAGAATTTTCCTCTCATTTTTCTTCCATTTTCCTTTCTCTAACTTTCCTTAACTTCCAAACAAAGCCTAAATGCTAGAAACTATAAATACGCAATGGTTCAATACGTATTTTCCTCTCTCTCTCCCCGATATAAACAGAGGAAGCCCATCCACACGATATAGCTCGTTAACCAGGAGCCCCTTTTCCCACTTAAACACGAGAGACACTCCTGAGATAACCTCAAATTCTAGGGTTTCTTTTCTCTCTCTAGAGCTTTTCGTGCGTAGAATAGAATGGCTCAAAACGGGAAATTGATACCGAATCTGGACCAACAGAGCACCAAACTCCTCAATTTGATCGTCCTTCAGCGCATTGATCCCTTCGTTGAAGAAATCCTCATCACTGCTACGAGCCAAGGCATGATCTTGTGATTACTGGTTGGGGTACCAGTTAAGATGGGGTCCATTACTGGAATGCCCATAATATATTCTTGGGGTATCCAGTTTGGAGAGGGTGGGTTCGCAGGAATAATGCGAACGGGAACGCCTATGAGCCGCCACTGGTGGGCCCCCGAGGGCTGTTATGTCTTGTGCATGCGTTCTGGTCGTTTATTAGGTGTCACTCGCTACAAGAACTTGATTTGTCTAATGCCTAAATGATGGAAGCTTATATTTTCTGCCTATGTTAGATTGCTAGCTAGCCTATATATTAGGAGTTTGTACCTAGTTTTCTCAAACTTCACTAATTCAGTGTTCTACTTTTCTAACTCTTCACCTACTTCTTTATATTAATTTACATGTTTGATAGATGGCTTGTATTTTCAGGTGTCTGCTATGCATATGCGGCAACCACCGCAGTCGAGTATATTCATCAAATAAGAAAGAAGGAATTTGTTGAGGTGTCGGTCAAAGAAATTCTAGATGCGGGTGTGGGCTCTGGCGATGATGGGGAAAGAGGAAAACCATTCCTAGTATTGGACTGGATTGCAGACAACAATATCTTGCGTGAGCCAATGGATGATGATGATCAAGTATACGAAGTGAAAAAATTTGTTTAATAGACCAACTAATTATATTTAAACAGATAGGAACTGAAAAGTGGATCTCTTTGGCAGGTTGGCAACATTGTCACAATTGACAATGTTGAGTGCTTTGGATTGAAGTCAAATCTTCAACTCCAAAAAATCATTTTGGAATGTTGCCCGTTAGTGGTTCAATTTTCTGCCATTGACTATTTCTCCGAGAACAAAAGGGAAATCTACTACACTACGGAGAAGAGCCTGCTAGATCACGATCTTGTTTTCACGGGATGGGGTACAAGTGCAGATGGGATCCATTATTGAAATGCCAAAACTCTTGGGGTTTAGAGTTTGGGGATTCTGGTTTTGCGCGGATAATGCGGATGGGCAGCCTTTGGTGGGGGCCTGAGCGCTCCCCTGTCTGTGCATGTGTTCCAGTGATATATTAGGTGTCACTCTCGAGCTTGATTTGTCTTTCCTTTCTCACGTCTAATATTAGGTGTCACTCTCGAACTTGATTTGTCTTTGCTTTCTCACATCTAATTAATTAGTTGTTGGATATTGGAAGGACAGTGTATTTACCTCACCTGTCTTTGCTTTCTCGAACTTGATTTGTCTTTGCTTTCTCACATCTAATTAGTTGTTGGATACTGGAACACATGCACGGATAGGGGAGAGCTCGAGCCCCACCAAAGGCTGCCCATCCGCATTATCCGCGCAAAACCAGCATCCCTAAACTCTAAACCCAAGAGTTTTGGGCATTCCAATAATGGATCCCATCTGCACTTGTACCCCTTGAAAACAAGATCGTGATCTAGCGGGCTCTTCTCCATAGTGTAGTAGATTTCCCCTTTGTTCTCGGAGAAATAGTCCGTGGCAAAAAACTGAACCACCACCGGACAACATTCCAAAATGATTTTTTTTGGAGTTGATGATCTGACTTCAATCCAAAGCACTCAACATTGTCAATTGTGACAATGTTGCCAACCTGCCAAAGAAATCCACTTTTCAGTTCTTATCTGTTTAAATATAATTAGTTGGTTTGCTCTATTAAACAAATTTTTTCACTTTCGTATACCTAATCATCATCATCCATTGGCTCACGCAAAATGTCGTTGTCTACAATCCAGTCCAATACTAGGAAACGATTTTCCTCCTTCCCCATCATCGCCAGAGCCCACACCCGCATCTAGAATTTCTTTGACCGACACCTCAACAAATTCCTTCTTTCTTATCTGATGAATATACTCGACCGCGGTAGTTGCCGCATACGCATAGCAGGCACCTGAAAATACAAGCCATCTATCAAACATGTAGATATAAAGAAGTAGGTGAAGAGTTAGGAAAAATAGAATATTGAGTTAGTGAAGTTTAAGAAGAACTAGGAACAAACCCCTGATATATAAGCTAGCTAGCAATCTAACATAGGCAGAAAATATAAGCCTCCATCATTGAGGCATTAGACAAATCAAGTTCTTGTAGCAAAGTGACACCTAATAAACAATCGGAACACATGCACGGACATAACAGCCCTCGGGGGCCACCAGTGGCGGCTCATAGGCATTCCCGTGCGTATTATTCGCCCGAACCCACCCTCTCCAAACTGGATACCCCAAGAATTATGGGCAGTCCAGTAATGGACCCCATCTTAACTGGTACCCCAACCAGTAATCACAAGATTATGCCTTGGCTTGCAGTAGTGATGAGGATTTCTTCAACGAAGGGATCAGGGATCAATGCGCTGAAGGACGATCAAATTGAGGAGCTTGGTGCTCTGCTGTAATTTCTTGTACTAAGGACGATCAAATACTCTGTCCTTCCAATATACAACAACTAATTAGACGTGAGAAAGCAAAGACAAATCAAGTTCGAGAGTGACACCTAATATTAGACGTGAGAAAGGAAAGATAAATCAACTAAGGTGGTGGTCCGGTTTACTCCCTTAAAAAATAATTATTTATTTACAATTTTCAAGCTTAAAAATAATAGATTTACTGAAATCAAAGAAAATATACGATATGAATCTTGTTTAATAGATCTCAATGAGATCTATCAAACCCTGCAAAAAAAATTAAAAAATTACTTTCGTAAACCCATTATTTTTAAGTTCAAAAATAAATTCTTATTTTAGAACGTTCCACGGGGCCTAAATCTATAACAGGAACAAGGTTTCAACAATGAGGAAACTCAAGTATAGTAAAATATAGAAATAGTCAATTGAACCTGGCCATGCGCAAACCATGAATTGAATGGCAATTATAATGCAAATGACAAGGCATCAATTATGATTCTCAACCTCCTCCATGGTAATCGTAGATTTTGGCCTCTACTTCTTACGAGAAGAATAGAAAATGGTAACATCAATAAATATTTAAGCCCTAAAAAAGATTTTTCTGTATAGATTTATAGAGCAATCAAAACGTTTTAACAGGACACGCATCAAATGGAGTCCCTTTCTACTATCCAACGAAACCACAACCATGGAAACGAGTTTGGCAAATCGGGAAAGAAAACATTGTTGAGCTTAATCAGTTACTTCCATTGGTGTTTGGACTAAGGTCCAGAACAAGAACTAGTGTGTTCCACTTGATTGTGCAACTAGACAAATTCGCAGTGTCCATTAATATGTTGGTCAGAAGACTTACATATCGATTCTATAAATTTATGAAAGTGTGGCGATCCTTTAGACCGTAACATTAGAATAATTCTTTTCTTTTTTTTTAAGGGGAGTGATTTTCACACTAACATTTTTTTATATCCACACTCCCCTTTTGTTTTTCAGTGTAAAAAACGTATGTATTTTTCAAAAAAAAAAAGAGAGAGAGTGAAAATCATTTCCCTTTTTGAACTAGAAAACAGTTTTTGGATTGCTGTAATTGAATTCTTTTGTTTTTTCCCCTAAGATTATGGCAATTTGAAAAAGATTAGGGAAACGGACGCGAGATTGAAATCATCAAATGCAGGGTTTAGTTGCAAGACTTTCAAATTTAGAATAAAAGTCCAACCCTAGAATCTTTTTGTGTAATTCTCCTAAAATTAACTAATTAATTTGACATGTCCAAATACTATTATTATTATTTTCTTATCATTCTAAATACGATTATTAACACCCAAATCAGGAAGAGTGCGTTCCACTAACTAAAATAAGTACTTAATACTAGTAAATAATTAGTTTTTGAATTAAAGGTAATGTATTGTGAGAAATTGACATGTCTTGTAAAATAAAAAATAAGTATTTAAATAATAAGAACCTTAGCGAAACGGAACAGGAATTCCAACAAAAAAATTCAAAAAAACAAATAAATGCTGGAAACTATAAAGGCGCAATCGTTCAATGCAAAAATAATCAATCTCTCTCTCTCTCTCTCTCCGATATAAACAGAGGATTAGGAAGCCCATCCACGCGACAGCTCGTGAACCAGGAGCCTCTTTTCCAACTTAAACACCTGAGATAACCTCAAATTCTAGGGTTTCTTTTCTCTCTCTAGAGCTTTTCGTGCGTAGAATAGAATGGCTCAGAACGGGAAATTGATGCCGAATCTGGACCAGCAGAGCACCAAGCTCCTCAATTTGACCGTCCTTCAGCGCATCGATCCCTTCGTTGAAGAAATCCTCATCACTGCTGCTCACGTCACCTTCTACGAGTTCAACATCGACCTCAGCCAATGGGTATGCTATGCATATTTACGTGTATCTGTATGTTTACTTATATATGTGTATATATAAAGATCGCTGATGTTTGTTTTTTGTTCATTCGATTGTAGAGTCGCAAGGATGTGGAAGGATCTCTATTCGTTGTTAAGAGGTGAGATTTAAGGGGGTTTTTTTCGAAAGGTTTAATTTTTAGTCTTTATGTAGCATAGTGTTTAACATCCATTGTGGAATTTTGTTCTGAAAAGTTTGTTGATCACTTCAGGAATGCTCAACCCCGTTTCCAGTTTATTGTTATGAACCGGCGGAATACGGGTTAGTAGATTTGTTTTATATTGTTGTTATTATACTGTTGATGCTCAATTTTGTAGGTGAATAGATGCAAGTTTGATTCTCTCTCAGTAGCTTATTCAACTTATATGTTATTTTACATCAGCATGGACTTTAGCTCGATGTTACAAGTTATTAAGTTTCCTAAAACAGTATGGGGGACTGAAATATGGTGACCTGAGACAAATAACTCAACCCGTTGCCCTGAATTATTATAGATATAGTGGGCTAGGAGGAAGCCAGCACCGGAGAATAGGACGTAAAAGCTGCTAAAATTGATCTTTTGATGGACATTACATGACAGAACTTATAGCAAGTTTATTATTGATTAACTAGGAGAACGTAGATTTCATTAGTTGTAGTATGCTTGTTCTTTTTTCTTTTTCTTTTTTGATTGGGGGTGTTAACGTTTTTTTTTTCCTTCAGTATTATGTTTCTCTCAAGCAATATTATGAATTTCGGTTCTTGAGTTTGTGACCATTACAAAGGTCGTGTGAATGAACTGTTAAACATTTATGAGCAGAGAATTTGGTGGAGAATCTCTTGGAAGATTTTGAATATGAAGTCCAAGGCCCATATTTGTTATATCGGAATGCTGCCCAAGAAGTAAATGGTATATGGTTTTATAATCGACGGGAATGCGAGGACATTGCTAATCTTTTTAGCAGGTATTGTCGTTTCCTTGAAGTGCACGTATATGGAATGTTACTTTTAAATACCTTGTACTCATGGTATTTATTCCTAGTACGTTTTGAGTGCGCGTGGTTTATTTATTCTTGAGCTGCATTTTTTTTTATTGGCGAGCTTTGTATGCTCAGACGTGGGGTCAGGGGTCCTAGACATAAATTCGTCAATCTCACTCATACTTATGCACACAAAAGTTCTGAGAGTGAAAATTCTTTGGGCCTAAATTTTGTCGTGTTGGTTGGTTGACTAGAGGGGGGAGCGTGGTGGTAAAAGTTCTTGAATAGCCTAAAGTCGGTTGCTTATGTTACTACCCTGCTTCCATCTCTAGAAGGCAAGAGAAAGTTCAAAGAACCTTCATATCTACGAGAATCTTCAGGTCCCAATAGCCCCCAATCCCATGCTTGGTTGATCTTTGTGATTCATTCAGTTGGTCATCTATGTTCTGTGGAGTGCTTAGTCGTTTTCCAAAAATCTAGTTTTCTTTCACTGTACCTAAGAACTATTTTTTGGTCCTTACAGCATTTCTACATCTTATAATTTATAGGAGAGCCATATTTCGTCTAGTCTAGTGGAGGTTTCTTGTTCAGCAAAGGAGGTTTCTGTTACGCATTCCTTTGTCCCTTGAGTACTCACCTACAAGTTAAGACTTAAATGTCTTTGGAGGCATTTGAGTTGAGCGACTATCAAATAATATCTTTATTTTGGTAATTGACCATTATATTGGAAACCAAAAGAAAGAATCCTCGAGAGGTACAAAGAATCCAACGCATGAACCTATACCAGAACTGATTAAACTAAAGCCTATCAAAGAGAAACAACTAGAGAGAAATGTGCCAATTCTGGCCGAGCTGAGAGGATAAAGTGGTAGGCTTCATATTCCTCCTTTGGGAATCTTTTATCCTGACTTCAAAGCTGACCTTCCCAATACAGCTGAAGGAGACTTGTGAATTCCTCTAAAAATTCTTCCATTCCTCTCTTGCCATACAAAATAAACTGCAGCAGTTAAAGCAAGCCTTCTTAGAAGATTAGGGAAACCCTTCCCTTTGAAATTAGAGCAGAACTAGGCAATCTTACTCTTTGTGCTTGTGCATGTGCAGGATACTGAATGCATACTCCAAGGTGCCTCCAAAGTCGAAGATACCATCAGCGAAAAGGTAATGATCTCCACTGTTGCTCTGCGATTCTTCTCCTTTTGAGGTGCTCATTCTTTGACTTTGTTTTTTGTTAGTCCCTCATTGGAATTCACCCAATTCCACTGAATTCGTCGGCCTAGTTCATTAGATTGTCTGGGACCAGGTCTCACTGTTTGAAAGCTACTCTTTTTCTCGTAAAATTATGCCTTAACTCTGTGCTGTCATCTGCTTGAATTTCAGTGTCTTCTATGACGTACTTTGCTCTGTGGCTGTAGCCATGACAATCTTACCTTCATTTTGACATGTGGCAAAATTTTAATATGCAATTGCTGTTTACCCTTTATTTATTTCCATTAATCCCTTGCTGCAGTGAGTTTGAAGAACTGGAAGCAGTCCCCACTATGGCGGTAATGGATGGTCCTCTAGAGCCATCTTCGTCAACTACATCCAATGTCACAGATGTTCCTGACGACCCTTCGTTTGTGAACTTCTTCAGTGTACGCAGTTGCTCTCTTCTTAGTTACATAACTAAGACCCATCAATTCTCCTTTTTCTTAAAATGGTGAATACTAGTTATAGGCATTGTTTTGGTCATGCATAACTTATAAGAGCACAATTTCTCAATAAAAATGTATTCTTCTCACTTTGGGCCCCTTCAAATGAAGATCATTTACGTCCTTATCTGTGTATGAGTGTATCTTACACTGTCTGGATCTTCCAATTATGTGTTTGCAGGCAGCTATGACTATAACAACTGCTTCAAATGCCACCATGACTGCACAACCCTACCAGAATTCTGCAGCAACCCTCCCCTCACATCTACCCAGTGTTCCTCCGTCTGTACCAACCATCCAAATGGCAGCAGCTCCTAAGTCAACAACCATTTCTTTAATGCCACTCCTTGATGGCCCTGAAATCAGCAACAATAACAATCAGGCCACAAATCTCGTAAAGCCATCTTCGTTTTTCAGTTCTCCTCCTTCCTCTTCTGCATTGGTGATGCCATCAGTCCCTTCATCTATGCCTGCTTCTGCTCCTCCACTTAACCCTTCAGGGAGTCTACAACGCCCCTACGGTGCTCCTTTGCTTGCTGCTCCTCCACTTAACCCTTCTGGGAGTCTACAACGCCCCTACGGTGCTCCTTTGCTTCAACCATTTCCTCCACCCACTCCCCCACTGTCCCTCACTCCAACTTCTGTCCCCGTCCCACACTATGGTCCTGTTATTAGCAGAGACAAAGTCCGCGATGCCCTTCTGGTGCTTGTTCAGGTATGTCTCTTCTGACCTTCATAATTACTTTTGGCGGCGCAATTGTTTATAAGTATTTCTTCTTGCATCAAGGCAGGACAGAGTTTTTCCGGCACAATTTGTTATAGTATTCCTTTCTGCAATTAGGCATGACAGAGAGGCAAATTGTTTGTTAGAAGTTGATTTCTCGTCTATGGACTGGGAGATAAGTACACTTATTGGACGTTATGATCATATATGGTCAGTAAATGCTTTTCTGACAATAAAAGAAAAATGCTTCTGCTGGTATGCTTTGTGTTTTCTCAGAACAACCATTGGCTAAGAATGGGATGTTGCCATATTGTACAACACGGAGATTTAGAGATGGCTTCCTAAGTAACTAGTGAGAAGCTGATCTCCACTCTAAGTTAATATAACTCAGACATGTTGAAGCACGCATCTAACAACAGTCCACAGTTTTCTTGGAAAAAAAAAAATCATTTCTACGGATTATGACGGTTCAGTTGGAAATCAAACATTATGCACTAGGTCTTCCTTCTTATCCTAGGATTTTAGGTGGAAAAAGAATTAAGACATGATGGACAGGACACAACATGCAAGTAAAAGGGCATTTTGGAGTTGGATGTCTTGGGGATCAGTACTTTGTTATCTATTGATCCTATAACGCGAATCTCTGTCGTTTGGGGCATTGATTGTCGTACTAGAATGGTTAGAGCTCATGAAGCTTTTCTTGATAGCTAGAATAAAGAAACAAACAGAAGAATCAGATTATTTGAATGTCTCGACTCAATCTTATTACCAGTCCACAGTTTTCTTTAATGCGCATTGTATTGTTCTGATTGATCATCAGGTAAGGAATGCGGTAGTTTGGTGTAGATCGCTAAGCGTAAACATGTATTCATGCTGGTAATCAATCCTCACTTTTCGTATTTCTCCAATCTAATTAGCTGTCTTTTATGCGGTAGGACAATCAATTCATTGACATGGTCTACCGGGCACTGCTGAATGCTCATCACTCCTGAAGACTTTGCAGAATCTATTTATTTGTTTGATTTTCTTCCGGAGAAGGGGAAAGTGGTTTTGTATTGTGTAGTTTTTGAACAAGCTTTCTTAGTAGCTATTAGTTTGTATATGGTTTCACTCACTATCATTGGCTTGGATGATGGGGAAATACCCATTTCTCATATATATAGTTTTGTTGGAATTAATTTGTGGAGCTGGAAAATGCAATTGCTTTAGCTCTGCCTGTCTACTCGTCAGTTGTTTTGTAGCTCCTCATTCTGCTGCATTCAGGTTACATCTAATACTGAAGATGTAGGCCATCTTGTTTTGATTTCATCGACATTAAAATTTGTAATTTTCATCTACTCAGTTAAGGACTCAGTTAAGGCTTTGTTTGTTTGAAATTCCCAGAACCAACCCCCTCTTTCTCAACACGGTTTCCAAAAATCTTTCACTCCACTTGTTACTTTCATCTCTCTGTCTCTCTACACTCGTTATCTCAAAAATCTCGCTCAAAACATTCACCAAACAACCGTAGTTCCTTACAATTAACAGGAAAAGTAAACTTTCTGCAATTTGACAAGGCATACTTCTTCCTCCAAGATGGATAAACATTTGAAATGGATAAACAGTTTTCCCAACCCCCTCTTTCACTCCACTTGTTACTTTCATCTCTCTGCGCTCGACATTTATAAAGTACCACGAAGCTAAATTTCATGCATCTGAAGCACATACCAAAATGGATAAACATTTGAAACCTCAACGTCCAGTTATTTCAGACTACCTGAACTTTCTGCATTGGTTTGCCGGTATTCTAACATTAGGTCAACATATGTAATCTCAACTGGTGTTACTGCATACAAAGATGCATAAGTAAATGCTCATACACAACAAAGATTACAATGCCAGCCAAAAAAAGGAGGGCCCAAAATTACAACGCTAATGAAAGAAATATCTCAACAAAATTTTCCCGGGCAGCTTAATTGTTCTCTTTCCAGGAATGCAATAGAATATCTTCCTAAGGTGAAACACCAAAATAAAAACTCGTGAGAATAAATTAACCTGCAGAAGGTAAGAGGGCATGAGGAACTCAGCCAAATACAATCCCAGTATAAGCTACATGGGATATCACTATCGGAACAAGAAAAGGCCTAAATATCCAGTACGGCAACCATCAAGTGCTTTTTACTTTACGCGAGTGAGGGCGGCGGAATAGACTGATAAGATCATCAAGACCCTGTTGAGCAACATGAGCATGTTTATTTTATGTGCACAGAATTGGTGGCCAATTCATCAAAAATTAGTGATTGAACCAGGCAATTTGAAAAATAAAGAAACAACTAATAATGTGCTAGCAAGGTCAGAAGTCATACCCTGGTTGTGATAACAAGAAAACTGAAGAGGATTATCAAGTACGATCCCAACACTAGTAGCAAAAGCAGGTCAAATGTAACACTGGCAACCTGCAACACACATACAAACAATCAACTCCTTTTACCATGGACTGTTGTCTACTACTTTCTTCCAGTTTTATAGCAATATTTCCAAGGGTGGCTCTAACGCCACAACATTCTTTAGGGCCACGACATCTTCAGCTGGGGGACATTTTTACCATCTATGCAGGTGTTCTTCACTTTCTCTGCCCCTATTTACATTTTCTCTCTCTTCCTTCACACACTCCACTTTCTCTCCATCGTTCTCTCTCCACCTTGTTGACATAAACTACTTTTTTCTCTTTCTAATCCTTTCCACTTCCACTTCTCTCTCGTCTAATTACCATTTGGTGGAGACTTCTAGAAAAGCCTAGGATCAGGTCTAATTACCATTTCATTTGGTGGAGACTCCTAGAAAAGCCAAGGATCGGGTCTGTTCTTAGGGCCTGGTTTAACTTTCATGCCTATATCCGCGTTGCTGATATTAGTCACAATCGTGATGGTGCTATACTCCATTAAAATCCAAGACCTGATCAATCAATCTTCTTTTATTTGAATCTGGATGTCACTCACATGAAAATGAGGACCTTGCAAAGAGGAAAAGAAAATTAAGATAGAAATGAGTTGTGGTGATGGTGGATTTAGTGAAAATTTATCATGGGAAGAGGTTTGTCTGTCCCAAAATTGAAAAGAGAAATGAGGTTTGCATCTGTCTGTGAGTGCGGATGAATAGATTGTGGTTGAAGAGAAATGGATTGTTGGATGGGTACTGGGTAGCTATGTCCGTCTGCATGACATCTCTGCATCCCGCGAAGTCTTGTCTCACTATCACGCCTTTCCCTCTTTTCGCCAGGACTCCATTATCAAT
Source organism: Rhododendron henanense subsp. lingbaoense (assembly GCA_020567845.1). Lineage (NCBI taxonomy): Eukaryota > Viridiplantae > Streptophyta > Magnoliopsida > Ericales > Ericaceae > Rhododendron > Rhododendron henanense. The sequence continues at coordinate 11,302,187 of CM036312.1, forward strand.
CAGTAGCAAGTTGACTTCATCCCCGGCTGCACCAACCGTGTACAGTGCACACGAGTTGCTGCCCACTCTGAAACAAGACCTCAAGGTGCCAGCTGCATCGTAACACAAGTCCTCCCACCAGGCCACAATTCATTTGACGGTCTGAACTCTTGACACCATACCCTAATCATAGATTCTCCGGTCTAAATGGGACGATGATGACATATTGGAGAGAGAGAGAGATAGATGCTCTCATTGAGGAGGAAATGGGTTGCTCAGTAGTAGCCGAAACAATAGCGAGAGAAAACAGAGAACCGGAAAGCAAATTTGGGGGAGCATGACATGAGTGTAGCATTGTCAGATTGCATAAATTGTCGTGGCAGGATAAAATTGACTCGTGGCATTATCATTAACCTATTTCCAATGATACCCTACGCAGCTAACTATGACACTTCGGTTTTCATTTTTCTGAATGGATGGGTTAATGCCCCATCAGAAGAGAGTAAGTTGAATTGTAAATGGGCGGCATTCCCTTAATGCCTTGTTGGTAGTATAATCTTTTACTTATCAAAAAAAAAAAAGAAGAGAGTAAGTTGTGGAGGGGTTTGGGGGTTACATAAATAGGAGAACATCTGGATGATTTGGGTAAAATAAACAGAAAAAGTGACTGTTGTCTAGCTCAAGATTTTAAGTTCACAGAATTAAAAATCCAAGAAAGCCAGTTTTGACTTGGATCAGCAAGTTTTGCCTCAGAAAACTGGAAGAGATTAATCTTCCACAACAAAATAAGATGTGCTAAACCAGCCAACATTCTTCAATCGACTATACTCAACTATGACAGAACTGTAGACATTATGTCCGTACATCTAGAGAAAAAAGAAGACACTGGAGAAAACAGCAACAGATAAAAGAGGGCACCTGATAGATGTTAAGCCTGCCTCTTGTTGAATCGTAAAACGTGAACATCCCATCAAGCATCTCATTCTGTAAACTCACCTCAACTGTATGTTCGGCTAATTCCTGCCAACAGATTGATCAAACCGTGTCAAAATAATACTACTTTATTCATTTTAACCTTTCAACTTTTTTGTCTTTTGTCATATAAGTTTTCACCTGTGTAGATACCACTATTACACAATCATAAAATAATGTTTTAAGGGTCTCTTGGGGCTCACTAATAATTTCATCCTGCAAATTGTTATGTGAGCTAACAAAGTATGTCGTTCATGGAAAATTTTGAATAGTCTCTTGGATGCTCTAATAAGCATGAACATGTTATGTCAGTTGCCAGTGTAAAGCAACATTCTCGGATACTCTTAAAACCTTGCCCGACACTTATTCAACTTCTTTTTATCAAACCATCAATTTCACAAGGAAATATTATTTGACAAATATCAGCAAACATTGAATTTTAAGCATGTCACAGGCACATCATGTCCTGCCACTTTCAAATTTGCTTTGTAGGTGTGTTTGTGTAGTGCTATGTGTCGGCTACTAGGATAAAAACTAATTGATCAAGAAAAAAATTGCATAGACTGCTCCTCTTGGCACTTGGTGAGGTAAGGAATACAGAGTGCTCCCCTGGGCCCTTTTTTGGATTTCCGGATGAAAGAATTGACACCATTTAAGTTATTTTGAAAGTTTTCATCACATAAGTTGAATGTACCAGGGCTGCACCTTCCAAAACCAATCCCATGGTTGTCTTGGAAAACAAGTGAAAAAACCAACATAAAAGTACCAAGAAATACCCAAAGGAGGACATGACTGTTTGCCAGGCCTTAATAAACAGTAACAGTTTTCCCAAATATCCAACGGATCCATCAAATCCATGAGAAAAGACTGTATAAAAATACTATAACCTTTTCAGTGCGATGATAGTTGTGCCATGCAGAAATACAAGATATAAGCAGCATACAAATCACTAGTAACAACTAGCACAAATGATCATTCCACTGAATAAACAAGATACAGGAAATATACAAACACCAGTACCTTTTTCAATGCCGTGATTATTGGGTCATTCTTTGACAAAAATGGTGCCACTCGAGGAGTTCGTGACAAAAGATCCAACCAGGATGTTATGTAAGAAGGATTGACAGCATAACTACTGTCGTCAGCAAATATCTTGAAGTTCTTTCCTTGGTGGCCATAGATGTGCCTCTACACATAAGAAAGTGACAGGCACATAAGAAAGTGATACTAACATAAGAGAGTAGCATTTGCAAAATACTAATGGGGATATCTGGCAACAAGTTTTCAGATGCCCGCAATTTCATGCTTGTCAAACATCAAAGTTCTGCTTACTATTTACATTTGTGTATGTGGTGCAGCAAATATAGGCACAGAAGTATTCGTGACAATTTCTTTGTAAATGAAAAAGAAAATGGGTGTGATATCAGGAATAATGACATTTCAGAAGGGGTCGAACAGCACAACTTCATCAAATGTTAGCCTTGTCATGTCCTACCAAGGCTATTACTACTTTCAATGCTAATAAGTATCATAGATTCTTACCCGACAACTAAAAAAGCAAATTCGAATTTTTCTAAAACTAAAAAAGAAGACACATATTAATAATGGATTCAAACTTCCAGATGACATGGAGAAAAAAAACAGCAGCCAAAGAAAGTGTCAAGATCACAATCCTAAAGAGATCCATATGGACAAGCATGTGCATAATTCTTTCGGTCTTGTGAAGTGTGAACGGAAAAAAAATAAATAAATAAAAAGAAGCAGCAAAAAGTCATGAGAATTTCTGCCTCAACAAGATGTCAGAGTAGAACCCTTACCGCTAGACTCTCTGCAACCAACTTGACAGTTCTAGTAATCGCAGCTTCATTCACAAAATGTCTGTAAAAAATAAAAAAAGCAAAGTTCATAAAAACTAGAGAACTGGCAAAAAAGAAGCTCGAGGAGAAGGTAGTGTCGTTCCAAATAATTAACCTGTTATCGAACAGACCACCAGTGCTTTCTAGCAATTCAGGTGCAACAGACAGTTCAGAAAGGGTAGCTGCAGTAACTCTCAGCCTTGAGAACTGTTCGTGCTCCCAGGCTACCTACAGCAGGTTAACATATTTAGCATCTCAGCTAAAGAGCTGAATTTCAATGCACAAAATCATGATTATGGGCTTATAACTACAGAAAAGGTGGCATTTTATATTCATAACTACAAAAATAGGCCATGGTTGATAAATTTATAGAAAGAACGTGCGTCGTCTTCCTATATTAATAGTACAAACAATGGAGGAAAACGCCAACCAACCAATAGCAATCTCTTGGTTATCTCCCATGCCAAACAGACCGAATATCAGACAAACTTTTTTTTTTTCCTCTTGAGATAAAATTACAGAGAACATGAACTCCAGTTAATGCACCAAGCATTTAGATAGTAGAGGTTTAATAGTTTATGTTTTGCACAAGTTCCTCCAGAATCCATACCAAAAAAAAAAAAATTCAAACGAAGAATGCCACTAGACATGATAGGCCAAGAAGGGTGCAACGGCCAAAAGTAGGATAAGACCAAATGACCAATTTATCTGCAACGTTTATGCCTAATTTTTAATTGTTTTAGTGTTAGAATGACGCAAATTTATGTCAATGTGATGATTTACACACTCTATACTTCCAGGCATATCTCCTTACTCGAGGGTTGGAAATATTTATTTTCTTGTGCTTCAGACCAACTTTAAGCCCCAATTCTTCTGCTACGTTTGAGAAACCCTACACAAAATTCCATCTGTTACAACAGAAAACACTGCATTGCAACTTCATAAAATTGAGTAATGCCGCTATTTCTATGTGAAAACAAAATGTGATTACTTCAAATATCTGTTTTATGTAGGCATTTTCCGGAGGCTTAGACACATGAATCCACAAGTCCTTATCCAATGAGCCGACACTATTCAAGCAGATGGCATAATCAATACTCTCACGTAAACGTTGATCGAAACTTCGAAGCCACTGCACAAGGCAAAGTAATCAACTGAGTGGATGGGACCAAAAATCAAAAAAAATACGGAAATAAAGGTGAAAATTCTAGTTCAACGAAGAAGCAAGCACCTTATGAGTTCCATTATAGTTGTAAGGCCCACCAGATGTAAGACCAAAAAGCAAATTGTATCTTCCTCTTGTCTTAGGATTTGAGTATAAAAGGGAAAATAACCTAGCAATTTCAAGAAGCACCACAACACCACTTCCATTGCTATCGCTTCCCACTGATAAAGCCTGAAAACATTTGAAATTAAAAGAAAAACTCAGATATCTCCACACAAAAAACAAAAATTAGTTTGATATTGAAATAATCGACTTGGATACCGGTGCCGCCCCAAAGGTGTCATATGATGCCACTATGGCAATGGTTGGTAGTTGAGTGGAATCTCCATCTGTTTTCGACCCTGGCAACCATCCCTATCAGCACAACAGGAAAAATTAAACATACAAATAAATTTCAAGCCACAATTAGCATCATCAATTCTTCCAAAGCAGCATGAGTATCAGTATCCATGCCACCAATCCCCTAATGTACCTGACGGCAGCTAACGCGAAGATATGCATTCTATGAGCTAAAATTGAGGATTCCCCAATTAAAATAGAAAAAATGAGCTAAAAACAACAGTAATGTGTGCCCAACAGCAAAAATTCAACAATTCCTCAACCTGCATATTTTTGGTGAAAGTTTATCAATGAGAAACCAACTCAAATACTCTGGTCAACTTAACGGGAGACTTGCTGCAAAGAGGCAGTATAACTTAAATTCTAAAGAACATGATGATAAATGACTAAATCGCACAACTGTTCACAAAGAACAAAGAAGACAACATGTATATTAAATGCTACCTGAACTTTGAGGTGAACAAAGATAAACTTCTTCACTAAAATTCTAATCACTTTGTGTATGTGTGTGGGTGGTGGTTGTGGTGGGGGTGGAATGAGAAGAGCGCACCTGAATATTTGTGATTGTCGGAGATGCAAGTTTCCTTGGTTCCGGTGCTGAAACAACAAGCTTGTATCTGCATCATTTTAAGAGCAAAGAAATGTCAGAGTGCAACCATCAATAACGATGACCCACGACCCTAACATCTCCACAGGGGAAAACAGACACACAAATCCACAACAAAAAAGTATGATGAGTAGGAAGACATCTACATACATGCTTTTTGGGGGTAAGTAGGCAAGTATATCAATATAAAAGATAAACGAGTACAGCCATACAAGGATCATTCCAAAGGCGACTACAACGAAGGACGGAGACCATCTTAATCAAGGATAGATACGAGGCATCCTCACCACCAAATATCTATGTAATGATAATTGCACATAAAAAAGGGTAATAATTTGAATACACATCAATAATAGATTTTTTTTTTTTTGATAAGTAAATAAATATATTAATAAGAAGGCTTTAAGGGAAAGCCACCCAATTACACAAAAAAATGCCACAAGACAAAAAGGCCCTATACACTCCCATGAGAATGGAAAAGCTCAACCCAATCCAAAAATTGGTCAAGAGAAGGAGAACATTCTCTTGTCCCAACTATACAAACTATTCACTAAAAAACTCTTGATCCTAGACAAAGGCATTTCAACCCCATCGAAGCATCTCAAATTCCTTTCTCACCAAATAACCCACATCAAACAAAGCGGAATCAAAGCCCAAGTTTGCTTCCTTCTCTTTTCCCATTCTAACACCCCTCCAAGCAATTAAGAGTTCCATTACATTTTTCGACATGGCCCACATCACACCAAACCACATGAACACTAATGACCAAAGCTCCCCCGGAACCGGGCAATGAAGGAGAAGATGATCCACCATCTCCGCATCTCTTTTGCACATACAACACCAATTAACAATGATTGCCCGTCTTCGAATCAAATTATCAATGGTAAGAATCTTGCCTTGTGCCGCACACCACACAAAAAAACTCACCTTTACCGGCACCTTCGTCTTCCAAATAGCTCGCCAAGGGAGGGAGGGGTTACCACCTCCACTAAGTGAAAATAGTAAGACTTCACCTGAAAAGCACCATTTTTGGAAAGATTCCATCGCATCTCATCCTCCCCTTCTCCTAAATTACGCGTACCGTACACTCTTGCAAGCAAACTCAACAATGCCTCCTCCTCCCACTTATTTACTTCTCTACGCAAACGAAGATCCCACACTGAAGCCCCATCATGAAAATGGAGATAATCAAAGACGGTCACATCTCTGTCAGAAGCCAAAAGATATATATCCGGGAAAGCCTCCCGCAATCACTCTTCTCCACACCAAACATGTTCCCAAAACTTTACCCTTCTCCCATCCCCAACCACCAAATGAGTATTCTTCGCAAAGGCCTCCCACCCCTTCATAATACCCCTCCAAAGTGACACCCCAGGTGGCAGTCTCACGAATAATAGATTAATAGCCATACGACAAAGCAATAATCCTGCTAAGAACATAAAAAAGAAACCCTTATTTTTTTTTTATAGAAAATCAGCAGCTGTTAGTGAAAAACATCACCACAAGCTAACCCACTGATAACCAATCTCTACTAAGGTTTCATAGTTTCCATAAAATTCATCAAAATTTCAAGTCAGCCAAACTAGTTAAACTTCTTTGAAAACTCTCAATAGAAGTGGTTCAAATAGGGAAGATTCCAAAAAAAAATCAGCAAAACTAAGATCCAGAATTTGAAAAGAACAGGCCTCAACATCTATTACTAGTTTGAATGTAAATTCAGCTTATTGAAGTCAGTTGGAATACATGGGTACAGTTATAGTGTTTTTCGTTTTCGGGGGGGGGGGGGGGGGGGGGGGGGGGACATTCAGGAATATTCAACCAGACTTTAAAAAGCTTAAAGCTTCATAATTTTAAGTTTGGCTGCAAGCAGAAAAATGGGATCAGGGATCCAGTTGGCAGTCGTAATCGACTGAAACCCGTGAGTTATGTACTTAGAAGTCACAAGACTCACAACACTAGGAAACAAATTACTATAAATTCCACACAAATCATTCCCTACAGTGGCACCATATACATAGCTTACCTAGTTCCTCAAGTTTCTTCTCACTTCTATACTTCATAAACTTGATAACTCCAGCAATACTTTTACTCTGCCTCATTGCCCAAACGAGATAGACAGGCTATCAAATTAGGAAATGAACCGGACACTCAAACACCTTAGGACAAATTCCCTATTGTTGATACTTAAGTTCAACTAAAAGTTACTTGTCAAAAAGGAACACCAAGATGGGGCATTTTGGAGACTAGGTAGAGTGGTAGTATGGTACTTTCTGGGGCAGATTCAGATACTTTTATCTCCAACAATGAGTGACATGTACTACTAGTTTAATGAAGATATGTGCATCCAAAACTCTCATCCATCCCGAAAAATGTGAAAAGGGGAATCAAATAAAGAGAAGGCACACAGACATATAAAATGGAACTTGAGATTTGATCCCTTGGAAAAAGAATAAACTAGGCAAGGAGGCAAGACGAACCTCCAATTCACAGGAGACATGTCCTACAAATGGAAAACTGGCCAAAATGGAAAAGATTTGAACGAAAGGCTATGATTCCAAAAGGACAGAGACCTTCACCTTTACGAATTTTCTCTCAACGGAAGAGCCTTAGGCCAATGTGAGACTACGGGACTCTGGCAACAAAAGTACAAGTGCCCCGTTTTTAATTGAATGATCATATCAGGAATATGTCATGTTCCCTTGATAAAGTTCGTGTTACCCCACTTTGATGAAACAAGCCAAGATAAGTTGTAATGGAATCACTGAGATATTGCCAAGCTGGAAATTTAAGTTCCATAAAACCAGTACATGGACATACATCTTCCATGCGTGGTTGATGATAATGCTCAATCTCTGTCAAACACCATATAGCTTCATATAATATGAAACATAGGAGAACTAAATATTCGGTATCAAAATAATCATCATACTGCATCAAGCTAGCAGATCCTTGTTTTAGATTACTCTAACATGCTGATAATACTAACCCTCCAGTGGTTGCAGTGGCAGGCTGACCAGTAACATCATTCCTCTTGACATCAGCTAACACAGCGTTGATATTGTCATCCTCGAAAGCGAAATACACAGGATACTGTGACCAAAGATAGCATCATCAAGATGGTTTCCAATACAATCTCTAGAAATATAGAAAGTTCACAAAATAATTTGCCACATTTCCAAAAGAAAAATTTATAATTTTCGGCATGAAAAATATTGACTAATGAGTAGAACAACAAATTGGTACATGAGAGAAAGCTGAATGTGTCCTAGACAAGCAACGGATTCCAAGAATGCTAGAGCTATGTAACAAATGTCTCCAGAAGGCATCTGGAAGCCCGGAACAAACACAAGAATTTGACGTTGACATTCCGAATTGTTTTCCAAATATGCTTTTCAGATCAAAATGAGGTATCAACCACATACTACTCATTCATTCACAATTATGCAATCCAAGAGTGACAAATTAGATATTCAAGTCAGTGGAAAGAATTTGCGCTAGAGGGTGTTTCTTACTCTTCAACACCACAAAGACAATCTGTACCCTTGGAACTTGAAGACTTGTCGTCTCCCTTGTGGAATATTAGGAAACACAAACTCAAGATTTGACATGCTTCAATCAAATAAAAAATTAATAGAAATTATTTGGAGAAAAAACGAAGAAGAGAAAAGCAAGTAAACTAAAACAAAAACACCAGCAAAGAGAAACTACTGAAGTTCTATGAAAACGAATTTATGCAGTCAGCTAGGACGCCAAGGAGAAAAGTTTTTAGAAAGTAATGATATCATGGTTTTTTCATAGACATCACTTTTACTCGGTCAAGAGACAGGAAGGAAGGAAAGTAAGGAATTGTAAAGCAGTTACTGCTAGTGTTAAAGAGTGACAAATTCGGAATTACCAATCATAACAAATTAATAAACCAATACGAACCAGTAACAGCAGTGGTACAGCATGGGATCTGAAATGGATGGGTTGTTAGGTGGATTACTGGATTGGTTCTTACTATTGACTCAATGAAAACAAAAATGGACAAACAGAAAATAAAGGGGAAAAAAACAAGTAAAGTCCAGATGCAAAAACAGAGAACTAGACAACGGGAAAGGCATAACCAAAAGAGTTCAGAGTAAAAAGACTAATCTTTACTCACAGGAATGTTGGCATATAAAAGAAACCGCTCCAGTTCCACTAATACGTTCTTCATCAGCTCTTTACCAGGATCTTCATCACCTCCATACTTAACGTCCTTGTTTTCAGGACTAAACATCCGAGGGAGTAAAAATATTAAGCCCCCTAATGGCTGTTTCTGTTCAATATACTCTGAAATACCATTGCCACATGCATCAAAATCCTGATCAGGTGCTAAAGAATAACAATAAAACTTAAGGTAGACAGAAAATGGGATGTAGTGAAGGAGGATTAGAAGACAATAGGCGCACCCACGTGGGCCAAGTGTAATGAACACCGAAGAGTGAAAGAAGAACATAAAATGGCTGTATCATGTGCTCACATCTCTGGAAAATGTCATCAGCTAAGAAAGTTTCATGCCATGAACTCTTTTTCTCTGGCTCACATAGGAAGAAGGAGAAGGAAAACATTGTATATCCTTAGATGAATCGAGGATTCGAGTTATTCTACTCCCTCCATTCCAAAATGAGTTACCTTTTTGGGAAAGCGTGTCATTTTCAATTGCTTATATCTTTCAATATGAATGTTAAAAAATATGCAATATGGATCTTGTTTGATAGATTTTAATTAGTTCTATTAAACAAAGTTTTCAAAATCACATAAAACTTCATAAATCGAAAGATATAAGCATTTAAAATGACACAGAGTCCCAAAAAGGTCACTCATTTTGGAACGGAGGGAGTAATCAAGTACAGCAATGAAAGAAAGCATATTAAGTTTGCAAAACACTATCTAAAACTAATATCAATATTTTACCTTTCAAAGTAACAGTGTGCCATAATTTACCACACATACTCAACATCAAAGATCTATGCCAAAACTCTCTTCCTGGTGTGGGTCTTGAGGGCATCTCCTGCCCTTACCCTTTTTATTTACTCAAAATCTGAGTAAAAACCCTCTTAAAATCCACTCCACTCCTCCACTCCAAACCTATACGGCTATACCAAATTGAGGTTTACTCAATCAAGGGAGACCCAAATTTTCATTCAAATTTCACAAGGCTAGTTTTTTCCTTCCAATATATATTTTTTTTTTTTGTCAATCGATAGGAGAGATCATTTACATCATGCATGAATATCAAGTGCGATAGTACACGAGATAACCAAGCCCAATAACTCAACCAATACAAGAAAATAAGCCCATCATAGGAAGAAAGAAAGAAAGAGCCCCTTTAAAGGAAGAACACCCACACGTTGGTAGGGAGATTCGAACTCCTAACCTCCTAGTGAGATGCAAGAGTCCAGGCCATTAATGAAGGTTTTACCCAAATTTGTGCTTAGATTTAGGTTTGCCCATTGGAGTCATTCATACCATATAAAACTTTGCTTTGTTTGGAACCTAAGGAAAAGAAAGGAAAATAAATTTTCCTCTCCATTGTTTGGTTTGGAGAGAGAAAAAGAAGAAAATAACAACTTCAAGTTTTGGGAATAGTAAACTTTTCCTCCTATTTTCCACACATTGTCCTCCGCTTTTCTTTTCTTTTCTCCCATTTTCCCTAACTTCCAAACATAGCATTACTCAAATTTGAGTAAAATAAGAAAAAGACTAATGTAAGCTCAATGGCACAGTACCCGTTGCCATTTCAATGCTCGCCTATTCCACGTCATCTTTCTCAATTGCAGTTTTGGTGTCATATGCCGGTTGTGCCTAGCTGACAGGCAGGTATGGGGCAAAAGTAGAGGTACAGGACAGGGAATCAAGGTATAGGTGCAGGTGAAAGTCAGATATGAACGAATGGGCTTTTAAGTATGAAAGGCGAAGGTCTAGAGTAAACTCACGTGGCAAGCTCCTTCCTCATAAGGTTACTACACCCAATGTTCTAAAAGTCGCTAGGCGCTAGTCAGGCGGTTGATCACCTTCGAGCGATTAATCAAATTAATCGGCGATTAACCGGTGCATATTAATTAGTAATCAGCGATTAATTGTTAGTCGGACCTAATCGGATAAGCCCCACCAGCAATTAATTGCTGATTAATCGCCGATTAATTCCTTGTTTTAGAACACTGACTACACCAGCTTCCTATTAAAAGAGATTCGTTCTACAAAGGTATCAGAAGATATTGAGCGTAAATGTCGTTCCCACCCCATTCAAGGAAGACTTCTCAATTCTTGCGCACCTACACACGGACATATGCCCCTTGTAACTACAGAAAATCTACCCTTGTAACTACAGAAAATCTACCACGTATTCTTCAGTCAGGCATCTCATCCGGTCATCCCTTACTCAAACTAAATTCCATAAAACTAACTTCATATATCAGATTGAGTTATAGTCAAAATGGAAGTATACCTCGAATGAAAGTGATGTTGAGTTCAGTGACGGGAATCATGACGACAGTGCGGGAGAGATCGGCGCCGGGAGTGAAGAGAGAGGAGCCGGCGTGATGGTTGAGGGAGGCGAGGCGAGATCCGAAGGGGACGCCGGCGATGTCGTACTGGATGAGGCGGTAGACGTCGACGACGGCGACGGCGTCGCAGAGCTCGACGCAGGTCACCAGTATGAACAACAGGGCCATCGCCGAGTACACCGACTCGTTCGTCGGAATCGCCATCGAAGCGAGAGAGTGAGAGAGAGAGAGTGATCTCTAGGGTTTCCGCTGGTAGTTGATTTGATCTTGAGTATTATTATATGATGATTATGGAATTATAAGATTGAGTTTATGTGATGCCGTTTGTTAGACGGAGTTTCTACGGCGTTTTGGATTTCCATCCTTTTTCCTCGCTCCCCTAAACCAATACGTACTATTAATAGAATTCTTCGTAACTAAAGTATTACTTCAATATAACTAGCGTTGTGTCCGTTCGATCCACTGGATAAAAAAATCAATTCGGCCCCGTATATCGAATGGAATCAATGCTAGTTGCTTAAAAAGATTGTTTACTATTTTTTTTTCAGTCTCGTGTATGATGCACGATAGCAATAGTTCACTATTTTTTTTCAGTCTGGTGTACGATGAACAATAGCATTGGTCTCATTTTATGCACTAAAAGAATGCCGTATATGAAAAATGAATTTAAAATATCTCGTGACAATGTCTCAGAAGAGTCAGAACACAGATTTCCTCCATATTCAACCCCTCCCCCCCACCCCGTCTCTCCCTCCCCCACCCATGTTTCTCTCTCTCAATTTTTTTTCTTTGAAAAAACTCACCCCTCCCTCCACCTCTCTCTCTCTCTCACAAATTTTAAAAAAAAAAAAAACTAAAAATTATAGGAATTTAGGATTAAAGGTTGAGACGCTTTTGGTTTCAACTACATTTTTATAAGATATTGATAGATAGATAGATAGATTTGATGAAACGGTAATTATATAGACGAATAAGCAAGGTTACAAACGCTCATTTTTTCTACTCCTATAGTATTAGCCATTAGGAAAAGTAGAAACATGTGGATAACTTCATATCTTCGCACACATATTTAGTATGAACATATTCGGACACAGACTATCGAGTGGGCTCCGCAGACTAATGGGGGGCTCAAGTGACTCGTATGATCCCAAAAATCTCTCCTAAATCTGTATACGAAAAAATCAAGCAAGTGGAATGGCTTAAGTGCACACCAGCTTAATCTTGCCAGTTAAACACCAGGAGCTTTAAAACACACCTGGTTGGCCGGTCGAAACCAAATTTTTTTCTCCAAACTTTCAAACCATACTTTGCAAAAAAATTATTTCACGATTGCACCAAAGAATTTTCTAGCTGATAAGAAATCAAGCACATCTTCTTTGTCGCAAGGACGAGGTTCAACTCTACAACATAGCAAATGCGAGGCTATTGTTATTCACTGTACATCAGAGTATCTTATAGCAGGCTGACGGGATTGGAGAGACTTGGATCTTGTTTAATGCCGAGAAACAGGGGCACGGTCTGGACTATGGCGTGAAATCTGAGTTCTTTCGCCTTTTGCCACCCAAGACTTGAATTCTTATTTCAGTTCAGCATTCTATTCTGCTCCTGCAAAAAGAACAAACCTCTAGTGAAGTAGACGATATCAGGACATTATGAAAACCCAAGCCTAAAATCAATTAGATTAGTCGTATTTGAGTTATTTAGATTGGTATCGGTCGGCAGTTTTTAGCAATTAGCTTCTGGCTGTTTGAGTTGGTTTGGAATAAAAGTAATTGCAAATCAAAACTCCTTGTCCGGTTAAAGGGGTTTTTCCAAGACAGTACGAAAAGCTTAATTCATGGTCTCTCCACTGACAGCTCAAGTATGCTCAATCAGAGAAAAAGAAAGTTGAATGTATGACCTAAAAGACGAGTACTCTTCTGGGGGAACATCCACTTCCCCATTTTGAGGTCAAAAAACCGAATGAATCAAATTTGAGTAATTCTAAAATCGACCCTTCAGTCACTTGATTCTTCCCCATTGTCCGGGAAAATCAGTCGCAGGTCTTCATTGTCTCTATAAACCTGAACCAAAGCAGCAGCTTTGTAGGCAAACATCCCAACCATTGCTGGCACAAGCTGCAAAGAACAAAAACAGAAACACATACGTGACAAGAAGGAAAAAGTTAGTTTCTATTCGTAACGATTTTGCATGATATTTTCAAAATAGTTTTGAGAAAATGGGCTACCAGATAACCAGAATATGACAATTATCTTCTTGATGTGCTTTTAAAAATTGATTCACTTAAATGGAAGACCGTGTTGATCTCCAGTCTGTTGGACGGACGTTGGAGAGAACAGACAAGTTTCGAAAACCATCGGCCAAATAAGTTTTCAATGCTTTTTTGGAAAATGAATCCAGAAAACAGATTCTGAAAACCACTATGTTCCAAGCTCCCTACCACCTCTAAGAATTTGTACTTTCAAGACAGAATATAGCACCACCTGGAAATCAAATAAATCACTGGCAAAGTGTTGAGAAAGGCCCCAACATCCATATATTGCAGCTGGGATTACAAGCCTTGGAGATGAAAGAGCAATACCAGAACCTTGGACCAATCTTTCAAACGTATCCTCCAGGTCTTGGCTCCTTATACCAATTCTGATTTTGAGAAAATGGAGGCCACTTTTCAGAACGAGAAAATATTAAATTCATAGATTCAAAATTGAAACACACAAATTAGAGAAAATATTTGGAAGTACTTCTTCAACTTCTTTTGCCTGAAAATCTGTGGAACTCTTTCCTTGGAGAGGTTGTCCGCATGTTTGTACAAGAGCTGAACATACAAGCAACTACATTGGGAACAAAAAAAAAATGCCACAAAAGCAGTTTCAGCATCAACCAAAGGAGGTTTCAAAGAGAAAAAGTCAAGTCCCTACCCCTAACCCATGACCATTACTAAGGCCTCAGTTAATGATAACGCATCCAGGTGATGCATGTTTCACCAAGCGAAGAACTAACAATTTTGTGACTTCGATAAATGAGGAATGGAAATCATAAACTAACCTGAAAAGAACTCCTGCCGCATAACTCAAAGCAGCCTATGCAGTTCATAAGCTATGTCAGTCACCAAGTACATGAGCAAGTTACTTCCAGAAACATCTCTAACTCAAGTGGGGAAAAAAAGAAGTGACATTTTCACACTACCTTACTTCACAAAAAAAAAAAAAAAAAGCCAGATGCGTTGGGTTTAACAGAAGAGAGCGAAAAAGAAAAGTACCTTAAGGTTTTGTGATTATTCTAAATTCACAATATTCAGTCGGATAATGAATTGTGCGTAGTGTAAAACAAAGACATCCTGATAAAGGCTGCCACTGGTATTTTTGTTGTTTGAGTTGTTTCTATGTTCTCTTTTCTTTCTGATTTCCCTGGCAATAAGCTTTCTCTTTGGACATGAAACAGTACATAGAGTTGAATCTTTTCCTTGTTTTTTTACGGAGTGACAAAAGCAAAAAGAAAAAGATACAAAAGGCCTGAAAGAAAATTTACGGCCCTAGGTGTTCCATATATAACTGATCAAAAGGGCTATAATAGTTTCTATGATATACCTGTACAGAGAAAACTACCAAACAGTATCCACTGCATACAGTTCCAATGCCTGCTGTTAGAAGCATCATTTCCCTCTTGAGCTGCAAGTGGAAGAATATAATGATACAATTGAAAGTCTGATAGACATAAATGGTTTATTGCAGTTTCCCTCTTAAGTTTTGTCATACTGTAAAATCAAAAGTTGCACCTTCATCAAAGTATACTTTTTTTTTTTTTGAGAAAAGTTCATGATAGTATACTAGGTAATCCTTTTTCTAATACCTTCCAAATTGTTTTGATTTTGGCATTAATGGCCAGTATCGGATGCTTAGTATTTCGACAACAAAATTAACGTACTTATGCATTTGAATTCATTTCATACAAGCTAATACTTTAGTAAAAAAAAATATCCACAAACTATCATACTAATACTTTCTTGGGTTTTGTTATATTGTAGTAGCCATACAATACATTATCTGTAGTCTGGATCCCAATCCATGCTTCCTCGCTCCTATCTATATCCCTTTTTCCCTATTTTATCAATTTTTTTTATGTAGTTGGATACATGAGTAGCACAATTGAAGTTAATCCACCCACAACGAACATTCAGCAACACAAGTCAAAATGATATTCTGCCACTACAAGCGCCTAAGTTACATGTCCATTCAAAATAATAGTAACAATCAACTATTAAGAGGAATCAAAACCGATGAAAGCAAATGAGTCACCAGTCTAACAAGGAGGTATCATACAGCTTCATATCTAAGAAGGTTCAGCATTTTCGTTCTTTCTCTGTCATTTTGCAATTCCTGTCATTAGACGAATGAATAATTAAAACTCATGCAAAGTATCATCTCCTAAAGATTTCTTTTTCTCGTCATTTATAAAGAGAAGCAAATGAGTGGATAGAGTAGCAGAAAATTAGGATCAAACTTGATGAAAGGAAAAAGAACGGAGATGGCCACGCAAGGCATACCATAGCAGTCATTTTCTTATTAACGGGTGCGGAGTTGTCACCTGCAATCCACTCAAGGGTCCTTGTCAGTTTCAGAAACCCACCCTCATTTTCATCTTCCAAGACCTATCAAAGATAATAATTATCCACTAAATTGACAATTTTAATAGAATAAAAGGTTACTAGTATCTTCTCCACAAAAATTAAAACCAAAACCACTGAAAACATTAACTGATTTTATACCATCAAACCAGCATGATTGCTCAACCAGTTCAACAAGAAAGAGAGAGCCAACATCTATTTGTTGCACTAGTGACCTTAACATGACTGGGACAGAAAGAAATATGCACCTAGTTATGTAGTAATTCCTAACTCTTTTTTGGGTAGTCACAGACTCACAAGCATCTTCTATTCATTTGTTGGTCTCATAATGCCTGTTTCTGAACCCAAAATTTGCAGCTGGTGATGCCAACAATCAGATTCCAATTCGCATCATTCAAAACAAAAGTGCTCTTTGCAAGAAAAGAACTACAGAATATACCTGAATACGAAGTTCCTTTGACCTTTCAAACGTAACCCTGATCATTTTCTTATACCAAAAGTATATACAAACTACTTTTTGTCGCAATAGACACAAGTAGGTACAACCATACAAGGTCCAATCGGTGGCCTATGTCCACTCACAAGCCATTACGGTATACATTTTCTCCTTGATTGTTGCTTAATTTGTTTGCAACAATGACACCCATCTATGCTTTGGATACAGTACATTACATCCGACATTTCTACGGCTGATTAAGGGCTAGAGATGTGGATTCAGGAAGACCAAGAATTTGACATTCCTAGACAATATAATAAACTCGTTCCAATACATTTCTGAATAAGTAAAACTAAAGAATTTCGTTAGTTTGTGTTTAGAGTCTTTAGACGGTACCCTTCAATTATTCTCTGAAGTTCACCAAAATACTTCGATTTAGGATAAAGGGTTTTAGTTCCTAAATACTAGGAGCCATTACATTCTACCATCAATGAAACCCACATAATTAGGGGTTTGGAATCCAACTCTTTTGAAAAAAAATTCGGATCTGCATGTTCAACATCTCAAAGAATAGAAATCGCTTTTGCCCTTTGTGCCTTCTGAAGAGATGAAAATAATTAATCCAACAAAAAGAAGAAAACATAGATGGTTTTGGGGAGGCTAACTCATAAGTTAACTTCTGAGGATTTGAACTGTTACAGTTCTAATAAAGTCAAAAACTGATAGGCAAAAAGAAAAATACACATATATATATATATATATATATTAGTAAATAAAGACCATGATGCATATTAAGTTCAAATCTTGATACCTCTTGTGGTTGTTGAGTAACATCAGCCTCTGCATCATCAAGTCTTATAGCATTCCTCAACCAAAGTATGTCAGAAACTTTCGATATGATGTCTCCATCCAACTCTCTCTCCTTCAAAAATGTTTGAAGAATATCCTCTTCTGCAAGTTCACTCACTGGGCAACGTAAAAGAAAAAGAACGATAGACTATCAGCCAACAATTTCTGAAGCTTCAGTTTCATCTGCGTAGACAGATTATGTTTGAATTCTCTAATACATTGGCGATGGATAAAATGTTAAGGACTCCCGCATCATAGAAGAGTGATACATACAGGGGATATAAAAAAACAATGGCATTTTCAACAAAGGTTCAAATGGAACTTTTACACAAGTACATGAATAGTACCTTGATGGCTTACATTGGCACATCGCCTAAGTGGGAGTGGTTGAATAAAATGCAAGGCCAACTAAAACATTGGGATGCATGACAGAGGAAAGGATGAGAGTGAATTTTCCCTGTAAGTACTAGTGCCAGCTCAAAACTGTTCCAAAAGCACACCTTTACTCGCATTTGATTCCTAAATTTTAATCCAAGTAGCATGCTCAAGCCAATCTTAATTTTAGTCTTCACTATCAAAATGGGTTCCATAAACACCTCAGTGAAGTTAAATGAATTCTATTACTTCGCATATATTACATCTCTGGCTTGGACCAGACAACTTAATCTCCTTTACAACAAATCTTTCTGGCATTCCTTCAAAAATGCTTTCAGCAAATCCGTCCTTACCATTTCCTAATAAGTATTAACTCAATCCATTTCGTTAATTAACTCCCAAATTCAAACTCATATCATTCAATACCTTCCCAATTCCAAACAAATGCCACTGTGCTTTTTCCTCCAATTTTCGACCCATTACAATATATCCTGAAATTCTTCAAAACCCTCTAAAATATGACAGTTAATTAACCAAATTTTAATGAGCAATGCCATGGTGACCACCATTTTTTTATACCATGTGACTGTGTCATCACTGCATAGGCAGAGTACTTGACAACTGATTTACAATGGGGGCATCTAAGGGTTTCCCATCATACTTCTATTGGGAATGGGAACCAAACGAAGAAACTCACCTGGAGGAGGGCTTCTCAAGGCCGAGGCCACCGCTGTAGGAATTCTGGGATAAGGGAGTTGAGCACGACGACATACTGGGGAGGTTTTTGTGGGGAAAAGCAGGCAGTGATTGGGAGAGAATTGGAAACTGCTACAAGTAGCGAGCCACCATCGGATTGCTCTGGGTGAAGAACCCATTTCCAAAAATCTTTCAACTTTTTTCTCCTCCTTCAATCCTCTCTCTCTCACCCTCTCTCTCTCTCTCCTCACTCTGTGATTCGCGAAGAGTGGTGTGAAGTAGGCGGATAAATAATGAAATATCTCTGGTTTCCCTGGTTGATTTTCGAATTGGATCAGGTTTCCCATCTGTTCATTTCAGCTAGTATTAATCGTTCAAAATAAATAAAAAAACCCTCACGTAAAGAAACATTCTTCTCACAAAGAGCCTTTCCACAAATTCTAACCATTAAATTTTTTTTTAGACGGTTGAGATTATCCGGACGGCTCTCTGCAGTCCAAACGTAAGTCACATTATGCGCTAGCGCGAGCGTAAAATCGTATTTCAAACAACTAAAATTCGCGAGTGCGAGGATTGAGAACACTAAAGCAGGTCCTCTTAAAAGATGATGCGACTAAGGTCCAAATACAAACAGCAGCCATTTCCATACGAATTATACTCCTAGCTTCATCTCGATTTAACAATCTTTTTTGGAAGTTTGAGTCATTTTTCAATTAACTATATATTATAATTTATTATGCTTTATGTGATTTTGAAAACATTATTTTACATAATTAATCGATATCTATCAAACAATATCTATATTGAATAAATCATTCCTGATTTAAAGATATACTAACTAGTTTAGGGAAAATTACAACCAAAAAAAAAAAAAAAACATAGTTTCATTCCCAAAATATTGAAACCCTAGAGTTTCCAATTGTTCAAAATAAACCCTGGAGTATTAAACTCGTTTAAATGAAAATTCAGAGTTGAGTGTCAATATGACTTAAACATAGTTGAATTTATGACCCGAATAGGTCCCAGTTCAACCCGTTAAATCTCCCTATACTGCGTTGCTTGGGACTTACGCATCAGAGTTGAGTAATTACGAATATACTATGTTTACATAATTATGATTTAGAATACTGCATACGTGATTTTGTGTTTAAAAGAATCAAACCTCGCATTTATTAATTAAAATTGGACGGCTTGCAAGGAAGCGTCACTTTTAACTGAAAAGGAATTCTGATTGTTGATAATCGGAACATTGAATTGCTTAAAGAGAAGCAATTAAAGTTAAGGGATGAAATTCCTTTAAAGACAAAGGAAATCGAGGTTATCGGTATCGAAACATCTGAACGTTGAGTTTGGCCATTATGAGAAATATTGCCGGGTATTCTAGGGTCTTGATATCATTACCTAAATCTTGGGCTAGCTACCCAATTATTGCCAGTGTTCCGTTCATGAAAGATGTTGAAAAGAGATATGTCTGTTCTCCCCTCGTTCTATTGCAAAGTGGAAAGATAATTAATGCATAAAATGACTTTGCATGCTAAATTGTGGAAACTTAGTATATCGTAATTCTCACTAAAATGTTTTGTGTTTATAAAACATTTCAGGACGTACGTGGATAAATAATTGACTAGTCTCTCTAGTCTTTCCTGCTAATGACGTTGCTGTTTCAATTTCGGTATTGTAATATGTTGAAGAAGTTTGTAAAACCTTGTAAAATAGTTTGTATTTGGTGCGGCCTATAGTAGTGCCCACAAGTTGTAAAATAAAGCCTGCGGGCGTGTTTGTTGTACTATCACTTATGGTAGCTCTGAATGTATGTAATGAAGTTTTAAAATTTACCGCTTCTG
Organism: Rhododendron henanense subsp. lingbaoense; assembly: GCA_020567845.1. NCBI lineage: Eukaryota > Viridiplantae > Streptophyta > Magnoliopsida > Ericales > Ericaceae > Rhododendron > Rhododendron henanense. The sequence goes on from CM036312.1 coordinate 11,322,519, forward strand.
CATTTTTAAGTTAATAAACTCATTATTTTTAGAAAGAAATTTATAGATGCAGTACAAGATGGCCTTTGGTGATTCCTTTTCACTGGCCAGTCATGTATTCCTACCCTACGAGTTTGGATCGTGACAGAGTTGGTATCAGAGCAAACGTTGTAAAATCTTTCTAAAAAGACTTCAGAGCTGTAGAACTATATTCACAATAGATTCACACTACGGACAAAATTTGTTTACGTGCTTACGTGGCTTCCTTAGTGAACGTTTGCATGAATCTCTGCTAATTAATATACTAATAAGAGGTTATCTTACAGACTTAGATGGATACGATTGAACATACGGATGCCTACAGAGGTTACCGCGTCTGTCTCTTTCCAGGACAACCTAGAGCCGAACCGTTACAATTTGATGTATACCACCGCGTCACCACAGACGAGGCCCACATAATGTTGAATCGGGCTATTTTAGAGGAATTTCAGCGAAACCCCTCCCTTCAGGTGGATGATTTAAGGGTTGTGGTTAAATATAATATACAGACCAAATTGAACATTACCCAGAGAGCCATGGATTTGGAGGGTGACTTCTTTTCCTATAGTAGGGCCATCTATGACGTATTTGATAAAAGAGATTTTGGTGGGATGAGGACCGCGTCATACCCTGTAAGTGTACCTAATGTAGTACCTGCAGTTGTCCCTGCGATGGACATAATATATGCGGAGGATAATGAAAACGAATCACAGATGAATCACTACAAGAAAATCGGGATCTAACAACGGTCAAAAGCGTTACTAAAAAACACAAAAAGCGTTGCTAAAAGCAGTACCAACGGTTCACCAACCGTTGCGAGATATCCGTTGGTGTAGAGGTATAGCAACGGTTTTGACGAGCGTTGGTACAGATTTTTTTTTTTAAATCTGGGGTTAAATATGACATGGCAGCCACGTGGCGTTGACGTGGCCTCCACTTGTCACCACGTGGCGTGGCGCCCACGTGGCGTGGCGAAATAACCTTGCTCCTCCCGAGATTCGAACCGCCGACCTCGCGTGTGCGCGCGCATGCGCGAACCAACTGTGCTAGCCCATAAATTGTGTAAAAACTTAAACCTTTTAATATTTATACTATACTAACCGGATTTTTTAAATCCTTTTTTTTTTAAATCCGATTTATACTAACGGTTATTGAAAACAGTTGCTATAGTCCAGTGAATGAGTACTAATGTGGGGTAAGTTGATAGTGGGGTAAGTTGATAGTTTGTGTGCATGAACAAATAATTTCCATCTAGCTTCAATGAATAATCCATTAGCATATTGGATAGTCCATCTCTTGCATTTTGAAAACATTATAAATTTTCTTGGTCATATTGATCACAAAATGCTTTGACTTGTTCAGACAGCTTCTGGAAATGGCCAAGAGCAGAGTTAGGAGTTGGAGATTAACGGACATACAAATGTTTGTTATATAAAGTGCTTTATTAATGGAGCCTTATTATTTTTTACATCTATATACATATTTTTATTACAAAAGTTTTTAAAACTTGTTAACAATACCAGACATGAGCCAAACCCAAAATGAGTCCTTACAAAAAATAGGTAGCTATGCATTATAAGGTTCTAGACAATCTGCTTCATCACATGCGAAAACAAAATTCATTCATAATCAAAGAGGACATGAAATCAGTATTCTCTGTGATGTAGAAAAATGGATGAAGAAAGAACCATTTCGAAGGAGATGGTACAAAATATAATCCTCTCAAGGATAATTCAATAGATAGAAAACTGATCTGGTTAATGGACAGCAGGTAACTTAAATGCAGCTGCAAATGTGCCTAAAAGAACGATTAGAATGAGCATTCCAATTGAAATTGGACATTATGGCATTCTAATTGAGATTTTTTGCAAAGCTAGGACAGCGATTTCTCACTCCATCTAAAATAATGCTCTAAAGACATCTATTGCTAATGTAATCACAAAGGCATATAATCTTCAATAACCTAGTACAGAAGCAGTGCAATTAAATACAAGAAGCTATAGTACCATTCCCATTCACAAACCAAAAAGTATTCTTTGAACATTTTGTTGCCACTTCTACACATACAAACATGACTCTCTCAAAAAAGTGTGAGACAGTCAAATATTTTTTATTTTTTTGGTAAAGATGTGAGCCAGTCAGAGGAAGAACATACAAAATAAAGGCACATAAGCTGACAATGCATTATTTCACAAAAAGACCAGACTGAGTCTTTCTAATCTAAAGTTCCAATTATAACAAAATACATATGACCACATAGACCCTGATAAATCCTACATGGTCGGTCCTAATTTTACTCTCCAAAAACTAAAGACAAGCCAGCAATCCAAAATAGGTGGTGTTGTCATCAGTGCCACCAATAGGTACGCTCGAAATCATTCACGCCGAAGACCATGGTGTGCAAATAGAGATTGATACCAAGACCGACCACCATGTCACCTCTCCAGGTTGTGTTCTTGAACAAATAATTTCCAGCCATAGCCAACAAAATGCCCAACATATTATCGCAGAATCCAAACCCTTCTCCTTGAGACCAGTTTGAAGTATTCATATCCACGGACTTGGCAGAATGATTGGAATCACATTAGCATTTCCTGCAAATACAAAAATAAGCAAAGTATTTTTTGCGTTTTGAAGTATTCAAATCCAAACCCTTCCTTTAAGACCAGTTCAAAGTATTCATATCCACATACAGTCTCATAAATCCTATATTGGGTAGGCATTTCTCGCAGACATGGGTGGTAGTCTGCATAAAAATGAGTGAGAAGGAATTTTATTTACTCATGCTCATGAATAACAAAAAGTGGTATCGTAATGTGTAAAGTGTTTTTTACAAGATTTCTTAATTACCAATTAGTTTACGGATAGTACAAGGGATAGTTACAACATTTGCAGAATGATAGAAAGGTTGAATGAACCTCGGCCTTGCAACAACAATAGAATTCAACTAAGCCTAAAACTCTGCACATTTTTCCCACTCAAACTGCTCACTAAGGTCAAATCGCATGGAGTATTTCTTTATGAAAGGGACGTCAACAACATATGCTAAGTTATGCGTCCTTCGTGATAATAATTCCCCAACCTTTATAAGTATATCACTCAAAGTCTTCAAGTAGTAGTCTGCTTCAAATCAGTTCCAATCCTAGCGCGACACGCACATAATGTTTCTACGAAGTATTGGCAGGTAGATGCCAGATGATCTTCAAAGCTCCACACTAATTAAGTAGTTTCTCCTAATGAAATACAGTGGCAAATACCACAGGATTCTACAAGCATATGGATTCTCAAATATGGATTATACAAGCATTTTTTCTTTATCTGTGTATTACTTCTCCCTTCTTCCTCTTTTATCACTCTAATTTTCGCTATCATGCACAAAACTCTACAACCTGTAATTACATGATCCAACAAAATGTATCAACATTATAAAACCAAACACCATAAGTAGTCCAATTTTGGAACTAACTAATATGCCTCTCGATCCTTCTTACAAACACAACATAATCATAGATTGAATACATGCATCATTTAAAGCGGCAATACTAAACCAAAATTAGAATTACATTACAATACCACAAATCACAGAAGCTGAAAACCAAAGCAGATTTACCTCTGCAAAATTAAACTGCAAAGCAAGCAGACCAAAACACGTGATTTCTATCTTGGAGCCCTAATGAACACAGGAATGAAGCAATAAGTAATGGAACGTCCCCTTTGAAAAACACAATAGCCGTTACAACAGTCGATCTATACTTCCGGCTTGTTGACCAAGCAACGGAAAACAGGGCTGAAATCGAGATATGACGGCCCAATACAGATGGAACTACACTTGAAGTTATACAAATTAAGTAATTCGAGAAGAAATTACCTCTAAGAAAACCACGCACCGAAAGAACATAGCAAATTGATTCGACGCAATGAATGAGTACTTTCACGTCTCTTTGGAGTAAGCAAATCGATTCCATATAAAGGACACATGATCGAAGATGGATCCATTAGATAGGCCTACAAAGTTACTCCAAGAACACCAACCACCTTCCTCTGCATTTTCAAATTTTCAAATGTCAACAAAAAGGGAAAAGAATGAGTACTCCCAAGTGGCTCTTACCCAAATTTCTCCTTCCGCATGTAATATTTATAGGGCTAATAAAAACAGGTAGTGTTTCTAAAAGAAATTAAAGAAACTGCTGTAAAATGCTCTAAAATTCATACGAAGGATCCAAATTGGAGCTCTTTATTCTAGCTTAAATAGCAACACAAATAGATATATGTACATATGGGAAATGGGGACATCACGAATATGTATCTAATTTCATCGAATAGAATTAAATAAAAACCCAAACAAAGGGAAAAAAAGATACACCCAAACCCCACTAAACAACATAATCAGAGCAAAATGAACATAAAAGTGAAAATAGGAAGCCCAAAGAAGAATGTACCAGCTTGTTTTGTTTTATAATGTTCAAAATTGAGTGAATTTCTTCTTGGTATTTCCCTTTTTTCATGCGTCAACAACTGATGAAAAAACCCAAAAATTTACCAATTAGTTTTAGAGTTATTCAAATTTCCCTCTGTAACATTTATATGTACACACCATACCAAGTCGACATCTCAAGAGCATGCCTCAACCAATCTCACTATGGGCTCGTTTGACTCTCCATCTTTGTCCCTTCTTTCTCGCCACCTCCACCACCGCCAAACTCAGTACCCGCTCCTCCAAGCAAGACGATCGATTGACGGGATCATCTACGTCGTTCAGAACTTCACATACACACACACATAAAGAGAGGAACTCCAATTTGGGGCGTAACATTTCTCGAGTAATTGGAACCCTAACATTTCTCGATTTCTGTTTAACAAACAAATACAACATCAAAATTGCTCAAATCATGAACCAAAACTCTAACCTGCTTGACATATGCTAATTTTGCCATGCACGCATAAATTTGCACCTTCATATCCTGAAAAAAACAAAACGCGAAAAGAGAAAGAGGGAGAGACAGAACTATTTGAGATGAGATTGAACGACGGAAAGGATTAACCAGCACTGAAGTGAAAGAAAGAGAGAGAGAGTGTCCATTACCCAGTCAGCCTTCTTCATCTCTATTCTTCCCTTGTATTTTGGAGGGGAAGGGAGGAGTACGGAACCACACCCAACCCTCAGCGTTCTTCTTCTCCGGCCACCACCACCACCACCACCGATCACCAGTGGTAAGTGCTCAAATATTTTCCTAAAGTATTCATTACAGTGTCAGATTCCGTGATATACTTCCATACTTAAATTAAACCACATTGGTATATCCTTTTGTTCAGTTCTCCTTACTGCGCTACAGTTTTGACTTTCTAAGGTTGAGTATGGACTACGGAGAATATAGGGATTGTTGCTTACTATGGTTGATTGAGCACTCTTTTCCTAATAACATACAGAAGAAAGTAGTTTCAGGATTCGAATGGGGTCTAATATTTAGGGGTTTTGAATTGTTACTAAATGTTTCAATTTACAAACATGGCAAGATTCTCGAAAATATGTTTTTTCATCTTCCTTTTCCAATAAGGGGTGGTTGATACCAAAAACCATATATGTGGAGTTGTACGGTTTACTATTGAAAGATACTTATTTGTCTTGTCTACATTATTCATTGGCAAAAAACATCAGCATCGGAAAAATTGAAGTGCATATTCTGATGAAACCTTGCATAGAATGTCTTATTCTGCATACTTGAGTAACTATACTACCCAAGTACAGCTCGTAAAGGGTAGTGAACTGATGTTTTGTTGAGGTGAACCAGTTGGCAGAGTCTTATTGATGAGGGCAAAGATTCTATTATACAAGAAAAGCCCAACGCATGGTCTGAAATTTCAATGATTTCATGCTATGCATACTTGAGTCAGTCATGAAACATTGTAGATAAGAGAAGACTGTGAAATCCTATAGACCCATGCCTACTGTAGATTAATCTATTTCAAACTACTTCTGCATGGTAGAGATCAAAACTTATAAGGATTCTTGTTTGCAACATCATCTTTTTAACGCTTTACAAAATCTATACTCAACCCTCAACAGGTTTATATTTGCAGGGTATTATTGTTTTTGCGTCAGTAATGGCAACTCTTGGTTTACAAATATTGCTAGCTTGGCAACTCATTGCAAAGGTATGTGAGATGATCTCTGTTTTCATTTGTGGGAGTTTAATCCTTTTTTTTCCCTTCTTTTATGGGAGTTTTCTTTTCTTTTTTTTCTTTTGTGGCAGTTGAATCTTTTTTTTTTATCTTCTTGCTGTTTAGTTAATAAGGTTGCATTATGGCTCACCAAACTTTGTTGAGTAAAGACCAAGATAGGAGATAAAATGTATCAGCATAGACACTTCTCAAAGACAATAGCAATCAGAAATTCAAAAGGTCGATGGTCAAGAGTTCAATTACCTCAGTTCACTTTGGAAGTTGAATACATTAATAGGTCACATTAAGCAGAAACACCACCATAAACCATCAAATGATTACAGTCTTACAGAAAGTCAGCAGTACAATCTGAAGTTGACACCAATTTTAAGCAAGTATTGAAGAAAAAATATAAAAGAAACTAAAATAGATTTTCGAAAGACAAAAAGGGTTCTTTCAAATTCCAGTGAAAACATAATGAACCACTTCAATTTTCAGTGTCACATCAAAACCCCTAACAAGTTGTTCATATGGAGTCAGTAAGGTATTGCGTTAGATACATTTGCAGCTATAGTCAGCAAAACTATAAATAATAAATGGGACAGCACATGAACCCAAACAGTGAACCATGAAAGAAAATATAGAGCTTTTTTTTTTTTGATCCGCAAAAAAAAATATAGAGTTCAAAATGCAACAAATAACACGATGTGATGACGGGTTCTCCTTAAAATCTATGTGAAACACAATAGATTCTTTACATCTCATCGAGGTCCTTTTATGAGACTTGAGAGAGATATAGTGAAAAGAAATTAATAGAAGCTTGATTCTTGTTTATAACTACATGTCGGCTCCATTGACTCTGCATCAAGATTCGACTCATAGATTAGGCAACACTTGGAATCGATCAAGAACCAATAAAAGCCAATCCCATATTTGTAAAGTTAGGTTATGCTACCTTGACATGTACGAGACAAGTTTGGTGAGTAGTACGTACTGGATAGTGCAATTTCGGACTCAAATCGGGCAGCCATTCATGCTCGTGAAGAAAATTAGAAAAATGCATAAACAAAATCCCTAATTTCATATCAATACAGAACCCTAATTTTTTTTGGGCTAAACAAGTTATGGTGAGAAAACTGAAAATCTACCTCATACACCCACACACACACACACACACAGGGAGAGAGAGATACCTTGATGTGCGTCGATTCCGGTGGCCGTCGATTGGGCAGGATTTGGAGGTTTCGGTGGCGTCCTCGTATTTGCAATTGGAGCCGAAGACGACCCAGCCGCTGAGCTTCTCCCTAACTTTCCTCTCCAAATCTTCTCCTCTTGCAGCTGATCGGCCACCATCTGGTCTGAAACGCCTGACTGGAAATGGGAAATGGAAAGAAGATGTGAACAACAACAAATAAAAAAGAAGCAGAGACCGGATCAAAAAAAAGAAGAAGAAGAGACAACGAATCAAAAAGAAGAAGAACAACAACAACAGATCACCCCCGCCGCCCGTCACAGAGATGGTAGTGGCCGTATGGAAGAAAACCCAAAATGGGAAGAGAAGAAGACGAATTGGAAGAGCAATCAAAAAAAAAAAATTGGGAGAGCATTATAAAAACAAAAATGCTACTAACACAACATTTCACACAACATCTAAAACGACGTCGTTTTGATAAATGAAAAAAAAAAAAAACCCAGGCGATCTGAAATTCTGAATCCTTCCCCTTTTCCCTTTCCCCTTCCCGTTCCCTCCATTTTTTATTTTTGACGCTACAAACATTCAGAGGGGCTCCCACGACCACCACTCACGACCACGGTACTCTTCCCACAACCACCGGCAACCCCACAACCACCGGCGACCACCACAACCCAACCCCAGAGCTCCCCCACCTCCGGCAACCACCACCACAGCCGATTTCTGAGAACTCCAACGTTGTTACACCCACCTCGAAGGTCTCGGTCTCTCTCTCTCTCTCTCTCTCTCTCTCTCTCAATTAGTACCCTAAACTTAGTTGCTGAGTTCCTGGAAAAAAAACCCTAAACAATGAATGTTATATTGTTGTTTAGTTCAGAATGTTGGTTTGTCTCTGCTTTTAGTTTACTTAATTTTATCTGTAAAAATTATCTGGCACAATATGGTAGAACACCTACACATTTTTACAAAATATATACTCCACTCTCCCTGTAGTAAAAGTTCTTAGAAATCGGTGGTATGTAATGTTAGAAAAAAAAATCTGTTAGAAAAAAAAAATCAGTCTACTTGATATAATCTGTTAGGAAAAAAAAATGTAGATGTTTCATCTTTACCCTTTTTTATTTACACAAATTTATGCTTAGGGTTAGGTTTGCCCCGTATGTTTTTACTCAATTTTGATTTAAAGTACGAGTAAAGGATGAATGTATTCTAAGGCATGTGTTATGGGGTCTCTTCATATTTGTGAAGTACCCATGTCCAGACATGGGCACTTGACATGAGTAATGGTATGGGATTTATGGTTTCACATGGTTACTTATTTTTGCACCATCAGATATGCTTAAGCAGCTTAAGTAAGTGAGTGCAGTCTATGGTTATGCATGAAATCCCTTAAACATGCATGTTCAAATTGATTTGCAATTGCGAATAATGTTATATTGTAAACAAAATTTCGGCATAGTCTTCTTGTATCTTATATTGTTGTTCACTTTATTCATTGCATTATAAGTTGATTATATCTCTATATAATTGTCTCATTTTTTTAACCAATAGATGATGTCGCCGGATTCTGTTCCATCGGCAATGCCTCCAAACAACGAGTGTGTAAAAGAAGAAGAGGTATGGAGTGGAGACCGTGAAGACGAACAAGAAGTATGGAGTAGTCCTTCAAACAAAAAGTGTGGTGAAATAGATACTAGCGGAGCTGGGAAGGAGGCAACAGAAAATTGTGAAGATGGAGTTAAAGAACCGAAAGAGGGAATGAGCTTTGACACATTGGAGGAAGCTTATTCATACTACAAAAGATATGCTAAAGAAAAAGGGTTTGCTGTGGCAAAAAGAACATCGAGAAAGGGAAAAGATGGAAAGTTGAATAATGTAACAATAGCATGCAGTCGTGCTGGAAAGGCAAGGGTGACATCAAGCAACCCGGCCAAACCACGGCCACAATCAAAAATTGATTGTCATGCTCATGTTACCGTTGTGTTGCAGCCGAATGGAAAGTGGAGGTTAAATCGGATTGCTTTAGTTCACAATCATGACCAGAGTCCGGGAAAGGCAAAGTATTTGAGGAGCAATAGGGTACTCGATGAACAAGTGAAAAGAAGACTTGAATTGAATGATAAAGCTGGGATCAATCTGAACCAGACTTATACGTCACTTCAGATTGAGGCTGGGGGACCTAGTAAGCTTCCATATATCCAAAAAGATTGCCGAAATCATGTGGATAAAGTGCGTCGTTCACTACTTGTGGAAGGAGATGCTCAGGCGATGCACAATTATTTCATGAAGATGAAAACCGACAATTCTGACTTCTTTTTTGCAATGGATTTGGATGATGAGGGTCGACTAAGGAATGTATTTTGGGCGGATGCAAGGAGTAGGGCAGCTTGTAAGGAATTCGGTGATGTTGTGACCTTTGACACAACTTACTTGGTAAACAGACATGACATGCCTTTTGTAGGCGTGAATCATCATGGTCAATCTGTTTTATTGGGATGCGGGCTCATCTCTCACGAAGACACGAAGTCATTTTCGTGGTTATTTCAGACTTGGAAGACATGCATGTGGGGTTGTGCTCCGAAAGCAATTATTACTGACCAATGTATGGCCATGAAGAATGCTATAGAAGATGTATTCCCTAACACCCGACATCGGTGGTGCATATGGCATATTATGAAAAAGATCCCGGAAAAGTTGAATGGGTGCAACGAGTATGAGAATATTAGTTGGTGTATGCGTAGGGCAATTTATGCTTCATTGAGCATAAAACAATTTGAGGATGCTTGGGATGCGTTCATCAAGAAGTACGAGCTTCAAAGTAACACATGGTTAGAGGGGTTGTATTCGGAGAGGAAACGGTGGGTGCCTGCTTATTTGAACGATGTGTTTTGGGCGGGGATGTCATCCACACAAAGAAGCGAGAATATAAATGCGTATTTTGATGGTTACGTTCATTCAAAGACGACCCTGAAACAATTGTAGGACAATATAAAAATGCATTGGGGAATAAGGTGGAAAGTGAAAATCAAGCAGATGTGAAAAGTTGGAACACTTTCATCCCGTTAATGACTGAAGATGAGTTGGAGAAGCAATTTCAAAGTGTTTATACGCATGCAAAGGTTAAGCAGTTTCAGAAACAATTTTTCGATAAAATTCACTGTTTTTGTGATAAGCCGGCAAAAGTTGATGGTATCGTGTCCGAACATGAGATAAATGAGTGGATTACATATGGCGAAGGAGAAGAGAAAAAAAGGATTCAAGTGGCATTTACTGTTGATTTCAATGCTGAAACCAATGAAACACATTGTAATTGTCGATTGTTCGAGTCTAAAGAAATGGTGTGTAAACATCAACTATTTGTGTGGCATCAAAAGGGAATTGAAAGAGTACCTGACAAGTATGTGTTGAGAAGGTGGTGTAAAAATGTGAAAAGGGTCCACACAAAAGTTCGAATTTGTTACGATAAGTCGTCAACGTCAATTGAAGCACGTCGGCATGACAACATGTGCAATATCTTTAATGAAGTTGCTGATTTAGCGGAAGAATCTCAAGAGAAGTATGATATGGTGATGAAACGAGTACACGAGCTAAAACGAGAGTTGATGGAAGCTTCGGTTGTTTGTGAAAGTAATGTGGTTTCACTTGGTGATGACACTGGTACTCGTAAAAGTTCTTTTTCACTTGGAAATGGAGTTATAACTCCTAAATAGAGCACGAACATACTTGACCCGGAAGGTCTTCGACGAAAAGGGAGACCGCCGTGCAAAAGAAAGATCGGTGCTGTGGAAAAAGCTGTTACGAAGAAAAGACAAACATCTAAGAAGCCATTGTCCAACGAAAAATCCAAGGTATAAGTTTTTTACGATTTGTTGCTTACTAGTTAATATGGACATATAGATTTGTTCGATGAATGTGTAATAGTTATATTATTTGCTAATTTCAGGAGGTTGAGGAGATTGCGGTTAGCCACCATATCGGGACACAAGAGAGTATTGTAAATGTAAATGTAAGAAATTTTATTTTTAATTGCATAAATTCATGTGTCATGTAATTGTTATTCAAAATTCTTTTTTTTTAATGGGCAGGGCCACCCAAGCTACATGGAACACTCAATGTGGCCAAACATGATGCCACATCCTATGCGACCAAATATAGCACAAGGCGGAAGCATCTTCCCATTTTCCCCAACTTTATGCCCCACCGGAACAAGCTTGAACCAATTTATGCCTTCTTTTCCAAGTTCACAAAGCTTATTAAATGGTCAAGTTTGGATGGGTCAATCAACTATTGCGGGTAGTCAAGGTTGGGGAGGAGGACAATTAGGTATTTTGGAAGCTCAAGGTCAATATTGGGGAGGACCACAACCAAGTATGCTAGAAAGTCAATGGCAAGGATGTGGAGGACAACAAAGTTATACACAAATGATGAATGCACCGGATAATGTTGAAGAGCAGTTCACTTGCTTATATTGTTTTATATCGTGTCCTGTGTCCCCTTTTGTGTCCTTAAAAGCTGTCTATATCGTGTCCTGTGTCCTGTGTCCCCTTTTGTGTCCTTGATTGCTTGTTGGTCTTGTAATGACCTTTCACAAGATAGATGGTTTGGAGAATTTTGTTTCGTGTTGACTTATTTATGCTGTGTTCTCTTCCCTTTTCAAAAAGCATTTTTTGAAAAATTCCCCCTAAATTCCCCATACTTCCAACATTTCTCTCCACTTATTACCCCTACTATTTTTTAAAAAACTTTTCAAATACCAAACCAAACAAAGCATTAATGAGACGCATTGTACTTTTGTTCATAAAATTGCACCACTTCTTTACTTTCTTTATGCTTCTGTAATGACCTGATTACTTGTTGAATTCATAGTTCCATTAGATAACATTTTGAAAGTTTTTTTTTTGTATAGAGAATGATTTGGTTAGTTCAAGGTGTTATCAATAGGTTAGAATAAAAGCAAAATAGTACTAAGTTTTGAGGTGAATTCAATCATCAATATCAATACAAGAATTATGCTAGTGTATTTGGTTCTGAAAAAATTTCGGCATAGTCTCCCCTGTTTTTTGGTTCTAGCCTGTATCCCTTTTGTGTCCTGTATCCCCTTTTGTGTCGTGTCCTATATGCGAAAAAACTGAAATGTGATTTGTTCGACCTTTCTTTTATCATTTGTAATTTGTTATGTAACTGTCAACACAAATATGTGCTTCACTTTGCATTACTTTCTATAGTCAAACTTGATTTTACTGAGTTTGCTTGAGTGTTCCATACTGATGGGGTAATGGATATATGGACATGATTTGAGTCCAGAGTTTGGTCTTAATACATTTCAGAGCTCTCAATATAAGAACTTGTCAACTGTTATATTAGGCAATCAGAAGTTCCAAGCCACCAGAGATTGGGAGCAAAGGGGCCAAACAACAAATTAGTATTTGAAAGTTTCTTTTGTTCATAAAATTGCACTTCTTTACTTTCTTTATGCTTCTGTAATGACCTGATAGACACGAAGTCATTAATAGTTCCATCAGATAAGAATTTGAAAGTTTCTTTTTATGGAGGATGATTTGGCCAGTTCAAGGTGTTATCGATAGCTTAGAATAAAATCAAAATAGTACTAAGGTTTGAGGTGAATTCAGTCACCAATATCAATACTAGAATCATGCTAATGTATTTGGTTCTGGCAAAATTTCGGCATAGTCTCCCCTGTTTTTTGGTCCTAGCCCGACGTCTGACGTCTCAGTCTGTACAACAATAACAACAATACAAACAACATGAGGTTTTGCACAAGCCCATCCCGGGCATTTCTCATTCTAAATCACAAGTCACAAGCTCAGCTTACTCACAATAACAAGAAGTAAATGAACCAAGCAATGGCAATGGCATATATATTGGAACATTATAAAGTCATACAATATCAAGTAAATGAACCAAGCAATGACAATATAAGTTGCTTTAGTTACATTATAAAGTCATACAAGAGGTGACCATTTTTCCCATTTGATTCACCCTTTACAATCTGCCAACACATGGCAATAATAATGAAAACTAACATAAGCACAATCACTTTCATCCACCATTCTGTAGCTTGAGAATGGGTTAGTAGCTTGATCAGCTCTTCATTCTTTACGATCAGTTTAATGTTGGTGATGAACATCTCTTGGACCTTTGTTTGATACAAAGGATTCCTTGCTGGACATCAATCCCTCCACGCCAGGCATTTCTCATTCTCCATCTCACCATTTGTTGCCTCCCATTTCTTCAACTTATGCAGGAGATCTCTAACTTGTTCATTAAAAATCTGAACCATCTGTCCAGAAACATCATATCAGAAGGTGTTCTTTCTTTGCTCTGCCAGAAGAAACCAATCGCTCAATGCTTTGTAATTTACGCCTTCAATTTGCTCCGCAAGATCTTTAGGTCTAGTCTGAAAACATACAAAAGAAGATAAGCAATTGATTGGGTATCTAACATGACCTTCACTGAAATGCAAGAGGAATGAATAAAGTTCAAAAATGCTAGAAATAATAAGCAAAAGGCAACAAATTCGTAAAATGGTATTTCTGAAATGATAGCATCAATTAAAATGCACAAGTTGTTGGATACAGACTATGCACATATGCCTAACTGTCTTAAACTCCATTGTCAGAATGTATATGTGAACATAAAAGTAGGATCTGTCATCATACACAAGGTGCTCGTGGAAGAATAGAGGCAGATAATACATTGTTTGTTGTGTAATACAAGAGAAGAGGTTGACAAGTAAGTGACTCTCCTCTGTGATCTTTCTGTGAAGTTCTAATCGGGGTGAATTAATCTACAACCAATTTTGTTCCAATCAAAAGCAAATAAATGGTACGAGGATTCATAAAGTAACTGCTATGAGGATTCAAAAAACTCTTATTTTGTGAGTATTAGAACTCAGAAGTCATATTCAACAGAAATCTGCAGTTTGTTTGCCTTTACAATAGGTTGGATTGGAAACTAGATTAGCCCGTTTCAATAGACTCTTGTACAGTCAGATACTAGATAATTGACGATGAGTGCATCCATCTTGCTTTTGGAATGTGATATCAACAATGATATTTGTGCCCTCAAACCTAGTGATCCAAATTACCCGAAGTTATGCACCAAAAACTAGACCATTTATAGCCATTACATTCTTGAGTTTTCTGGAAAGATGAAACTTTGTAAAGAAGCAGATCATAATGTTGGTGGAATCATACTCAACCATGTTATTTCTCTGCTCAAGCTGCAGGCAGTAATTTGAGTTTGCAGCAAGTCAGTTCTCTATGGTATTTTGGTTTGTTTTCATTTTTTCCCTGAATTTCTGACCTGGCTCTGATGAGTGAATAAATTTACTACTAAATCAAGGGAAAACAGCCAATGAACGATGGGAAATGGAATTTCTCATTTTTAGCATCTAGTGAAATACAGTCAATGCTACTGTTCACAATACAAACCCTAGAAGCCAAATCTTGGCCTCCAAAATTTACTTGGTACAAATCTCCTTCCCAGCAATTGAGCAATCAGTTAAGGATACCAATTGAAACAAAGGAGAGAGAGAGAGAGAGAGAGAGAGACCTTCGTGGTGGGGGTAACAACGTCGGACTGCCCACAAGCCGGTGGTTGTGGCGGTCGCCGGCGGTGGGGAGTGCTGGGTTTGGATTCTCGTGGTGGAGGTGGGAAGCGTGGTCGCCGGTGGAGGTGGGAAGCGTCGTCGCCGGAGGTGGTGGTGGGAGCCCGTCTGTCTCTTCTCTGAATTTTTTGAGCGTGAAAAGAGGGAAGGAGAAGGGGAAAGGGGAAGGGTTCAGTCCGAGACCTGGTTTTTTTTTATTTATCAAAACGACGTCGTTTTAAATGTTGTGTGGAAAAATGTTGTGCTAGTAGCATTTTTGTTATAAAAAAGGAAAAAACTGAATTGCAAGGGACAGACTTCCTGGATTCCAGGCTTTATTCCCGCGTGTACAGTAATTGGGGGAGGCAATTTTACCGGAAAGCCCTCGAGCCCAACACCACTACGTGACAAAATAGTGTAGAAAATTCGGGACGCAGACGGAAAACATCGAAAGTCCGAAAACCCGTTTAAGTAATTCGAAAATAACCCAAATAGTGTCTATGGTCCACCACTTTTGAGCGCGAAATGACGGAAATGCCCAAAACCCCAAAGAAGTAAATTCAATCGGCTAGTTTCCGAAACGAGGGGCATAATCGTCCGGAGATGGCCAAAAAGTGTAAGCCACTTCTAGGAACTCCATTCCTTTATAGGCGCCTGTGGCTGTGGATATGGATGGGGCCATTTAAAACGGAGAACACATGTCTGACTAAATTAATTAATTTACTAATTATAAAAAAAACTGAGAACACATGTTTTTATAATTTACTACTCCGTACATTATAAAAACTGTTTTTTTTTACTTTTTCTCTTACACTTAAAAACACATGTTTTGGGTGGCCCGGTGGTTGACTAAATTACATTTTCTTTTCTTCTCTCTGTCTTCTCCGGCGAAACAGCCCCGTCCTGCTCTCGACTTCTATCTCACCACCTCTCTCTCTCTTCTCCACCATTTCTATTCCCAATTTTCTAGGGCTCGTTCTCCCTCTGGCTCACAGTAGGCTGACGGCGGCGGCAATTCACGGTGGCAACGAGCACTAGCAGTGGCGGTGAGTGTTTGTTGAGGTAAGGGTTCCGAAATTTCAAATTGTGTAGGGATTTGGTTTTGAATTTCCAGATTTTTCAGAAAAATTGGGTTTAGGGTTGTGAATTTGGAGCTGGGGGAGGGCGGATGAAGAGGGGCAATTTGGTCAAAAAAACAAGTGTATTCGCAAAAAAGGGGAAGAGTGAAAATAGGGTTGCCAAAGCCAGCTAAACTTGTCCCATCACCCCTAAACCGGGTGTATTGTGGAATACACCCAACCAAAACAGCATCCAATAATGCATCTGAGTACATCTGTTGATCCAAATGCCTTTTTTTTTTTGAATTGTGAGAGGCACTCATTAAATAGTAAATATCATGAGTGGAGTATTTAGAGGTGTCAAACGTGCCTATCGTGCCGTGCCGTGCCATTTTTTTCCGTGCCAACCGTGCTTCGTGTCGTGCCGTACCGTGCCCGTTTACTTCATCGTGCCATAGCGTGCCGTACCATACCGTGCCCGTGCCCGTGCCGTGGTGGGCCATTTTGCTTTGTCGGGCCGTGTCGGGCCGTGCCTTTTTTAAATCGTGTCATGTCGTGCCGTGCCCGATTAATTAATCGTGTCGCGTCGTGCCGTGCCTTTTTTTGTCGGGTCGGGTCGTGCCGTGCCTTTTTTGTCAGGTTGTGTCGTGCCGTGCTTTTTCTTGTCGGGTCGTGCCGTGCCGTGCCCTTTTTTGTCGGTTCATGTCGTGCCGTGCCGGCCCTTAATCGTGTGTCGTGCCGTGCCATCTTTGTGCCATCGATTTTCGTATACACATCACCAAGACACCAACTGGCAACCGATTTTCGTCAATTCCGTTACCTTTCAACTGCGAAGACGAAGAGAAGGATGTATAGATAATTACTGCATAGAACTATAGAAGTATAGAACTAAGGAATTTCTGCTGTTTCTAGTTATCAGCAACTGGGTACGTTTACATTAGTTTGTGTTTCGTTTCGATTTGGCTGTGTTTAAATCCGTGATCCAAATAGAGCCAAGAGATCTGAACACCCATATCGTGCCGCTGTTTTCTTGATCTACCACCTTGCGATGAACAAAGATTAATGTCCATTTTTCGGGGTCTCAAAGGGGCGTGAAAACACCTAAGAACTCTTGAATAGAAATGGAAAAGAATCACAAGACTCCAGCTCTTTCGGAAATGATAAGATCTTTGGCGCGAGAAGAGGGGGCATATCTTCAGGACCCATTCTGTTTAATCATGTCAAGTATTGTTAACTAAAGTTGAAGTGGATGAAAAGCAAACTGATGAAGTGGGATTCACAAGACTCCCAGCCAAGTTTGTAACAATCTATATATTAAAAGACTTGAAAAATAGCCAGTGAAATAAAGAGCAATGGCTAAAACCCAGAAAGGGGAAAAGAATAATATCAATTATTTGTTGCTGAAGAAGATTTGATTTTTCCAAATCAAGCTACTTGAGTAGGAGTTCGTGTTTCAAGTTGTTTGTTACATAAACAAATCAAGCCTCAACATGTATTAAAGCTCATTAAGCTTTTAGTCAAGTTTGAACAAGCTACTGCTCGGCTCGTTCAATTTATGATGTCCCAAAAAATTCAAGGTACTCAAGACCGGCTTAGTTGAAGCTCGTTTGAGATGCTCGCATGATAAACAAATAAATGTTTAAACTTGTTTCTGAAGCTCGTTGAGTATTCAAACCAAACTTCACAAGTCACTGCTGGACTTGTCCCTACCAAAAGGCTAAAATAACTTTGAGTACCAAACCTACCTCAAGAAGAGCAGAAAAGATATTCACAAAAGGTATTGAAGCTCAAAACGGCACAAAAATTGATCTTTCATCCAATTTCTCAAACTTATTCACCTTAAACATTAGTTCTACGAAAGGACACTTCAACATACGGCCTGTGGCTTATTACACATATCTTACAATCAGTCTGCTCTCAGTTCCAGCCTTTATCATAAACAAGAACACGTATGAAGTTGGATTCTATTGAGGAGAATGGGGCTCATCTTTATTGGCAGAGATAACTGGACACGGCAGTAAAGATAACCGGACACGGCAGCAAGCTACTAATGAGGCTGCTGCTGATTGGTGGACACGGCAGTAGAGATAACTGGACACGGCAGAGGCATAACAGAACAGCACACCTGGGGCAGCCAACTGCTGCCATTCCAGCTCAGTCCAGCAGTGATAGCAGCAAGCAGTGATAGCAAGCAGCAACAAAGCCGTAGCAGCCAACACTGCTACAGAATACAGAACAGCAGTAGCAGCACCCATTACATCAGTGCAGCAGCATCACAAGGAGCAAGAAGCAGCCATAACAGAACCAGGTTACTGAAGCTCCCAACACCAGACATAGCAGGGATAGCAGACCTATAACATCATCAAAAGCCAAAACCATGAACAGCAGCTAGCTGGTACCACTAGCAGCCATAGCAGACATCAGACAATCAATCCTAACAGCCATTAAAACTACTAAAACAGTAACAGAAGCTACTAAAACAGGTATACAGAGGACGTCCCCCTCTGCAAAGGGAGATCCCACCGACAGCCCCAGATGGTTAGGCATAATCTAGAAACCCAAAAACTACCAAACAGAAGCCAAAACAGCTGGACAGTAGCAGTAAACAAGAAAAAAAGAAGATATGAATGATAAAGCTGGTGTACCTGCAAAATTTAAAGAGCTATAGTTTTTGAGGACCATCTCTCCATGAATGGTGACAAAGTCTTTCCGGATGTCCATCATCTCTTCACTGAATTCAGTCCCTGATGTGAATACTCCATCCTTGCTCTTTACTTTCACCTGCTCAATTCTTTCCTTCAACTCCTGTCACAATTGCATCAAAAATTAAATAAAGAGCCATAATAAAATAGGTGCATACCTACTGTTACTCTATACGAAAGAGGAAACACTACCCAATCATGGTTGGTACCTTCTAAGCCAGCCAAATAAAACCCGAATTTAGAGCCAACATGTTGTGGCTGTTGGGATCTACCCAAGTTTGAAATTCATCTCTTTAGATAACTACATAACTCAAGTACAACTACATAAGCTAAGTGAAAAGCTCCTTTCTTTTCCATATTTGTTAAAAGACTACTACTTTAGACTTGTTACCTCTTCATCACCTTCACGTGAAAAATGCAACAGCCATTGGTTCCGGGAACATGAGAGAACATCTTGAGAAAATTAATGGGATCTCCAGCATCACAGAAAGCAGATTTTCCACATTCAGTAGAAAAGCAGCTCCATCAAAAAACAGCAGCTCCATCAAAAAACAGCAGGCAACAGCAAGGTAAACAGAAAGCAGGCAACAAAAAGCAGATTTTTCACATTCAGTAGAAAAGCTTGGTGCTCATTCTCGACTAGATCAAAAGCTATTTGACATGTGAGCAGAGCATCATCCTTATTTTCAGATATTATCAAAAAAACTGGCTTATAAAAAAACTGTTCTTGCATTGCAATCAAATAAACAACAGCTAACAAAAAACAAATTAACAGACTGGAGGGGCTAGGCCGCCGCCTCAACTCAGCAAACAGAATATGCGAGGGGTTATGCCACCACCTCGGCTAAGCAATGCAATCAAATAAAACTAACTATACTAACAAAAAAACAAACTCAATATTTAGCCTGGCTTCGTTACACCTCAGGTTTGGCATAAAACCAGGTTAGAGGTATCCACCAAGCTAAATACGAGCTACTAACACAAACTACTAGAGATTGGGTAGTCAATGACTCACAGTTCACCTTCCGAGAGCGAGAGAGAGAATGGATTCTGGAATGAAAGCCAAATGAACAAAATTTGGTTTGGTCCTTAGCGTCTACAATGTCCTACAAAACAAGAACCACCAGCAGCAGCAGCAGAAAACAGGTATATGAAAGCCAAATGAACAAAATTTTGTCATCATTGCCACAAAACAGCCTTCTAAATTGCAGAAAACAGCATGCAAACCCAAAAAACAGCATGCAAACTCAGAAAACAGCATCAAAACTGCAGAAAAAAAACTTCTAAACCAAATAGAGGCATGGCATAAGGGTACTCATAGGTAAGACTGGATTAGGCTCAGAAAATTGAAGTGTACTCATGGCTGCATCTAATGATACCCCGCCAAGGTATCTACCTTAAATAATAATTGAATTGATTCATCATTGCCTATAAATAAAAAGAACTCATACATTCATGCCCTTGTACCTATTTTCTGAGTTTAACATGCTATTTTCTGGGTTTAGTCTATCCAATGGCAGCCAAACCTTGTGACACTTGGGCTTTGGCTAGACTGCACACACACACACTTTGGAGAGAATGCATATATCAACAACTCAAATCCACTAAATCTAACCCTCAAAAGGAGTCTGTGATAGATGAAAACAGTGGATTACCATCATAGTAGGCAGTAGCAGATGCTAGAACAGTGGTTTGGTCCTTGGCGTCTACAATGTCCTACAAAACAAGAACCAAGAACCAGCAGCAGCAAGAGCAGCAGAAAACAGGTATATGAAAGCCAAATGAACAAGGAAAATGAATAAGAAAATTGAGTTCTGCTCAGATATTAGTTCCTTTTATCATCATAGCAGAAAATTGAAATGGGTGCAACGTCAAGTTGCCATTATGGCCTTCATAAGTTGCAACACCACTTCATAGTTCATAACAATACGACTACGGCTCAGACATTAGTGTTTTTTTTATCATCATAGCCGGAAACTGAAATGGATGCGGCAACGTTAAGTTGCCATTAAGGCCTTCATAAGTTGCAACACAATCACACTTCGCTTTGCCAAAAACTGGGGTTGTGTCTGTGGCTAATTCATTTCAGACTAAAAGGAGACACACACACACACACACACACCCCACACTTCCACACACACCACAAGGCATGCAGCAAAACTTAGGCTCAGATATTAGTTAAGAAAATACATCATAGCCAAAAACTGAAGTGGGGGCAACATCATGTTGCCATTTAAGGCCTTCATAAGTTGCCACAACATCCACTTCAGCCCACTTACTGAAATGAATAAGCCACAAACACAAATACTGAAATGAATAAGCCACAGACACAACCCCAGCAGAATAAATGAATAATAGATTCAAACCAAATGCCAGCAGGTCCCCCTAATCACTGTCTATATCAGAATCTGCAAAATAGCCTCTGAATTCATCTTTAGCTGAGCGTTTTTTAATTCCAAGGCGTGCATCCTCCCAATCTTTCAAGCATATGAGACAATCCAAAATGTCTGGAGCTAGTCTGCTCCTCCTCTCATCCAACACTCTACTACCTGCACTAAAAGCAGATTCGGATGCCACTGTAGACACAGGAGGGGTTAGTAGATCACGTGCCATGATTGAAAGAACGGGATATTTATCTTCACTTTTTTTCCACCAAGCTAAGACATCCAAATCACGCCTTTCATTCTCGTTAACAGATTCTAGGTCCAAATATTTATCAAGTTCAATGCGTGAAGTTACCGTGCTACTTCCTATTCCTAAATTTGAATTAACGAAATCCCAAAATTCATCATTGGTACTTGTAGAAGATGTTAAAGGAGCAGCATTAGAATGAAACTTAGAGTCATATTTAGCATACATGGTAGCCAATAAATCATACACATTAGCAAACGAAGGTAAAGTAGTAATCCCTAAATTCTTACCAATCTCTCTTAAGAGCAAGTTAACACCTTGTAACTTCATCCTAGGGTCCATTACTGCAGCTAACATAAATATTGGTGGCATTTCCTCATAATATTTTCTGAATTTTCCTTCCATATCTATACAAGCATGTGCAAAATTTGGATGTTCCCTATGTTTACGAAAATTGACACTGATATTGAAAAGATGATGAAGCACAATACAAGAAGTAGGATAACGAACACCCGAACAACCTAAGGTAGCAACATAAAACACTTTCAAAAATTTCATGAACTCAAAACCAATTTCCCAGTCATCTTGAGTTAAAGGATTACCATGATACGGTCGATACCTCTGATTAACATAAGCAGATATTGCATCACTATATTTCCTACAAGACTTTAACATAATGTATGTTGAATTCCAACGATTTTGAACATCAGAGTTCATACTTTTGGGTTTAAGATTGTATAATGATGTGCACAATTTATCAAATTCTTGTTGCCTAGATGGGGAATTAGCAATAAAAAGAACAGCATTTCTAATTTTTAAAATCTGTGGAGCTATATGTGTCAAACCATCTTGCACAACTAAGTTAATGACATGGCATACACATCGCAAATGCAATAATTCACCAAAATAAGGAGTCGTCAAATTTCTTGTAAACATTGGAAGTGTAGCAGTATTAGCGGTATGGTTGTCAAAAGTAATGCTATAAATTTTATCAACAACTTCAAAATCCCTAAAAACACCCATAATACTTTCAAAAATATGTTCGGCATCATGAGGAAACTCCACTAAACGGAAAGCGATAATTTTTTTTTGCAAAGTCCATTTAGAGTCTATATAATGAGCAGTCACACAAATATAACCACGATTATTTATACCAGACCACATATCAGAAGTAAAAGCAATTGCACCAATAGTTGCAAGTTCACTAATCAAATCTTTTTTAACTTCACCGTGAGCTTTCTTCGTATCACTACGGGTTGAATTTCTAGAAACTTTAGCAAAAGAAGGATTCAGATAATTTTGGACAAAATATTCAAATCTAATATCATCACCAAAAGTAAATGGTTGTTCTGCTGCAGCTACATAAAGGGCCAGTCCATGTCTCATTTTTTCTTTTGAATAAACAAAATTACTATTAGATGCACCAGCAATTTTATCAGCATGTTTAGTTTTTATATGTCTACCATGTGGCCCTACACCATTATAACTTTTGCATACATAATGACTGTCACAGTAATTGCATGCAGCCCTACGGCCTATGTCAATACCACTTTTATCCTTGAAGTTATCAACTATAGAGAAATGATTCCATACCCATGAGTAGCGTCGTGACCTTTTTGAACCACTAAGGCTTGAATTTCCAGCTGTAGGAGTAGCACTAGAACCTAAAGGTCCTGTTCCACTTCCACCACCAACAATGTTTGAAGCAGCCTCCTCACCTACAGAACCCATACCCTGTGGTGCAATAGGGTTTTGTGGTAGTTCATGAGAAGAACCTGAGTGGGCGTCACAATCCTCCCCATTTCCAGGAGCCATCTACAAAAAAGCACCATAACAGGGGTTATTAAAGGGGAAACACGAAAGCCCTAATTTTGTAACCCTAAATGCAATATTCAAGTAAATAGCTTCACAGATCCTACTTAGTGGGCTAGTGGCTGTGGGTACAATATAACAGCAGACTGACAAAATCATATGCAACAGCAGCAACACTAGACTGACTAATCACATGGGAAGTGATTAATCACACTAGACTGATTACAACACTAGATTGATTAATCACTGCAAAATCAGTTTTGACAAATTTGTCAAAAATATACTAATAGAAGAAATTAGTAACAAAATCATCAGATCTGGCCTGACTGGTCAAAACCCTAATGTAAGAAATTAGTAACCACAGACCTAATTTCGTAACCCTAATTTCAAGAACCCTAATTTCAGAAATTAGTAACAAAAGCCCTAATTTCGTAACCCTGATTTCATAAATCAGTAACAATTAACAAGAGCCCTAATTAGTAAATTTCAAACACCAGGTCAAATCAAAGCCCTAATTTCACAAACCCTAATTACAGTACATAAGTGGAGACTGGAGAGGGAAGTGAGATAGGTACCTGTGCTCAGAGGGATACGGTGACTGATGTGAGTGAGTCGGTGAGTTGAGGACCTGAGGTGATGAGAGAGTCGGAGAGACAGACGTTGAGAGACTGATGGTCACCGTCTCACCCCACACCGTCTCGCCGAGTCACCGTTTGAGAATCGAGATTTGTGTCACCGGAAAGTCGAAAACAGAGAGAGAGAGAGAGAGAGGTGAGCTGCGTGAATCCGTGATCTTTGAGCAGCGAGACAGAGGGAGAGAGAGAGAGTCTGAGACAGAGAGTGAGAGAGGTGAATCAGTGAATGACTCGGTGTCTCGGTGAATGTATGAATCCGAAGAAATAAGGCGTGCTGGTGGAATCCGAACGTTGAGAGGAGTCAGAGTTGAGAGTACAGAGAGACGTTGAGAGAGTCAGAGAGACAGAGAGAGTTCGAGAGAGATCCAGATCGGAGATGAGAATGAAGACTGAATGAGATGTCTGCTAGGGCAGCATCTCATTCCTTTTATATGATCTTTGTGATCATGTGCATACGAGACACCATAATCCATATGCACCAGCTTATCGAAAATTCTCGTAGAGTCCTATAATGCATCACTCGAGGGCCACCCGAGCTGTTTGTTGAAAATCTGAACCGTCTACCTTTTATGTGGGAGTGATTATATCATTCATGCAAAAAATAAAGTAATTTGGTTGTCGTTATATACTTGATCTCACATAACAAATAAATTTCTATTAATGAATCTACGTCCCGGTGAAAGGGCTTCCAAAACCCGATAGACCCAAAAATTTGCGAGAGTGATTCAAACATCAAGAACAACAAAATGAACGGTATGGATCGTCATAGTTGTGTTGCGATCGTGTGGCTAACGTACATTAGACTATAGTAGAATACTTTTGTTTAGAACCAAGTAAGTGCAGTATATAGATTTGAAAGGTAGCTATAGACTCATTTTTCCAAATGTTCGATCTAAACCGTTACGATTTAACGTATTATCAATTATATCATTTTGGCCCAAAGTAGAGATAATCGGATGTCGGTAACCACATGATCAGATCACATTCTATGCTTTTAAAGGCATTAAAGTCATATAATGGACCACTCTAGGGCCGTTTGAGTTATTTTTTGAAAATCGGAACCGTCTACCTTTTACGTGGGAGGGATTATATCATTCAAGTCAACAATCAAGCAAATTATTTATCATTACATACTTGATCGGACTGATTCGAACGTAAAAAAAACCATTCAAACAATGATTCCGTGTCCCGATGAAAGAGTTTTCAAAATCCTATAGACCAAAAAATTAATGAGAATGATTAAAACACCAAGAAAAACAAGATGAACGATATCGATCATCGTGATTGTGTCTTCAACTTCCTAGAGCAAAAAACTTCACATAGAGTCAATTTCCCACCTTATTTTCCCATCTGTTTAAGTTGGGTCCAAAGACTCCAAACGGACCAAACCCAATGGGATGAGAATTGAAGTCTTGTCCCCGTTTTACGGTTTTAGTTGTAGTTGTCCCATTTTAGTTGTAGTTGTGTACTTTTTTTAACCTTTTTTTTCCCCCAAAAACTCTCTATTAATAAATCTACGTCCCGATGAAATGGCTTCTAAAACCCGATAGACCCGAAAATTTGCAAGAGTGATTAAAACACCAAGAACAACAAAATGAACGATATGGATCGTCATACTTGTGTCGCAATCGTGTGGCTAGCATACAAGAAGCCCATTTTTATGGAATAGAATTATATAATATATATATTACTTGTTCTAATTATAAACACAAAAAGATTGTTGGCCTTAGTGGTTTGAGATGTGTGTCAAGTCTCCAAGGACTTGGGTTCAAGCCCCATAGTCCTTAGAGATTATTTTTGTTTAAACCAATTATTTTTTTAAAATTAGTGTTTTTTCTTATTTATTTTCTTTGTCTCTTTTTTAAAAAAAATCTTTATTAGATAAAACACTACTAGTCTACTACCAACTGAAATTGCCCCACAAAGATGAAAAAAAAGGGTCTTGCTGGGATTGTTTTGCACTCATATTTTTAGACCTTATCAATGTTAAATCAAGTTTGCTTTATCTTTTGATATGTGTACATACAAATTAATGGAAAGATATTGTGGTAAATTCACGAGATAAACAAAAAAGAGTGCAAATATATAAAAAAAGAAGAAGAAAATAACCATTCCCCTTATTTTTATTCATATATCAGATTATCAGGCAATTTATTTTTAACTATTTCCGTCACGATTTACAACACCTCTCATTTACTCTCCCAATTATTTTTATGTTTGAATTTTGATTCAAAATTTCTTAATCATATAAAAAAATTTAAAATCTTATTTTACTTAAATAAAAGGAAAAGATTAATAAATTATTGGATTATCAAAAAATACACAGAAATAAAAGTAAACTATAATCTGAGACCGTGTCGTGCCGTGCCGTGCCAGACTATTGGATTATCGTGCCCGTGCCCGTCTAAGACCGTGTCGTGCCGTGCCGTGCCAGACTAACTTTCGTGCCGTGCCCGTGTCGTTCCCCCTCACTTCCGTGCCCGTGCCGTGCCGCGTCCCCGTGCCGTGCCGTGCCTGGCTAGAACCGTGTCGTGCCGTGTCGTGACTCGTGCCCCATCCCACTTCCGTGTCGTGCCCGTGCCGTGCCCGTCTAAGACCGTGTCGTGCCGTGCCGTGCCAGGCCAACTTCCGTGCCGTGCCCGTGTCGTTCCCGCTCACTTCCGTGCCCGTGTCGTGCCGCGTGCCCACTAAGACCGTGCCGTTCCCGTGCCGTGCCAGGATTATTCCATGCCCGTGCCGTGCCGTGCCGCCTTCAAACGTGCCGTGCCCGTGCCGTGCCCGTGCCGACCCGACCCATTTTACACCTCTAGGAGTATTACATTACACGTCAACTATACTATACTAGGTTGTGTGATGGTTTCTTCTTCATTAGAATCAGTCAATTTCTTTGACATGTTTATATAACTGCGTGCGTGTATAACATCCTACCACATAGTAGCAATGGAGAAAGAAATGGGTGGGGACGATACTCCAACCACCCCCGCCCACGGCGATGCCACGACGATCTCCGTCGTCCACCCGGACATCCTCCAGACCCACATCCTCACCCGACTGGACGGCCCAACACTCGCCTCCGCCGCCTGCGCCTCGTCCCAACTCCACGCCCTCTCCACCCAAGAAACCCTCTGGCAACAAATCTGCCACCGCACCTGGCCCTCCACCGCCGACCCACGCGTCCGCCGCCTCATATCTTCCTTCCCCTCCGGCTACCGCTCCTTCTACTCCGACTCATTCCAATATCTCGACGGCCACCGCCGGTCAAGACCCAGTCGCCGTCCGCCGCCAGCCTACATAATCTCCGCCGTCGACATACGCTACCAAAACCAACTAATACTTTCCAAGGTCCACGTGGCGGAAACCGAGTCGGACCCATCGCTGCCGTTCCGGGTCGATTTGCTCGGCCCGAAGGAGGCCGCGCCAATGCCGGTGAATTTGGACATCAGGGAGGACAAGTGCCTCTCTAATCTCGAAGAGAACTTGACTCTCAGCTGGATCCTGATCGACCCCACCCGAACCCGGGCGGCGGACGTGTCGAGCCGGCGGCCCGTCTTGGTCAGGCGGAACTGGTTGGCCAACGACGTGGAGCTCCGCTACGCGACGGTTCTCTCCGGCGGGGAGCTGGTGCAGTGTTTGGTGGCGGTCACGTGCGGGGGAGGGGGGACTGGGTTGGCGGTGGGTGAGGTGAGGTTAGACGTGGAGGATATGGAAGGGAAGAAGTTGGGGTGGAAGAGTTTGGGGGCGGCCGTGGAGGGTGGGAGGAAGAGGAGAGGGGGGAAGGGGGAGGAGAGAGAGAGGTACGAGGGGTGGTGGAGGGAGGAGAGAGAGAGGAGACAGAGGAAGCGGAGGAGAGAGAGCAGGCGGGTTACGGTGTTGTTTGTCACCCCTGTTGTCATTCTATTGTCTGTTTTGGTGTCTGTTTTGGTGTTTGTTGGGATTAAATTCTTGCAGTTATTGGTTTCACCGTTCAATGGGTAAAGTACTCGATCGAAGCTTCTCCTTCAGCGAATCAGTTCAAGTCTTTATAGCTGGTTGGTGAGATGAAACTTATTCCGGCTCCGGGAGCGTGATGGGACTTTAGCTTCGACGACGAATAAAGTGCGGTATTGGAATTCTCCTGTATATGATTATAGTAAAACAATTCTTTGTATCTTCGATGGTAATGTTTGCATCTTTGTATGTCTATAAATTGAAGAAATGCTCATCTTAAATGAAAGAAATTAACGAGAATGTGATTTCACATTCCCATGATGTGGTCCTATCTTTTAAACGAAAAATTGGCAAAAAAAAAAAAACCGTAATTTTAAGTTTTGATGACATATATTATAAGTAGCTAATTAGGATTCACATTCTCAAACAAAGTGAGAATCTAATCCCGTTCCGCTGTGTGGTAATCACAAATTCATAAATTCAATATTAGGAAATAGAAAATATTGATCTCATTAAATTTTCTAAATAAGTAGTAGTATTATATGTCGATAAAATCGGTCGACTAATCCAACCATTTGAATGAAAAATGCATTCAATTTCAAGGTACTTTTTTGTTTGGTGATCATCCGATAATCATTAATTCCTACCCAAGATGCAGGCAATCAAGCATTGTGTAATTATGAAATTAGGTGGTGATGATTCACGTCATAATTCCTACCCAAGATGCAGGCAACGAAAATATCATGTGGGGTACTGTGTGTATATAGCATTCCTGTAGAATGTTTTTCGATGAAATAAGGATCTAAAAATCTTTAAAAGGATCAACACATATAATTTCTTTCTTAGGACGAACAACTTATTTCGTAACTACTATGTTTTTTTCCTCTATCAAATCTATAGGTTTTCACAGTTCTTTCTTACTTTCCACTAGGGCTGCTCAAAAAATCCGGTGAACCGTGAAACCGGTCCGGACCGAACCGATCCGTACCTTTTGGATTTTGTCCGTGGATTAATGGTCCGGACACGGATTGAAAAATTAGAAAACCGTGACTCGCGGTTCGGTCCACGGATTTTCATTACAAAACCATGGATTAACCGAACCGAACCGTGAGATATTTATTTTATATAAATAATATATATAAATATATATGTGTATTTATATAATAAATTGTTAGTAATGTTAACACTTTTTTCTACCAATTTTAGTATTTTATCTTAATAATGGGATATAATGTAGATGTACATAAAATATAAGGAGTAAATTATAGTGTTTTCATATAAATAACGGGTAACCCTAGTTGAGTTTCACTAGTTCGTTTCTTTTTCATTTTTTTAATGTTATGTACTATAATGATACAATTCTACTAGTGTTTAGATTCTTTTGAATTTGATTTTTAAAATAGGTTTTTGGTAGTTTATGTAACAAGTATTTTCTGGTGGTGTTAAACTTAATTTTGAATGTAACATTCTTCCCTTTTAGTGTGGGATATATGCCTAAGCTTTATTTTTGTTAAAATCCGTGGACAAAACCGTAACCGATCCGCGAGTCACGGATCGGATTTTATTTTGTAAAAACCGAACCGTAGGACTTTTGGTCCGGACACGGATTTCATTTTATAAAAACCGTGACTAGCGGTTCGGTCCTCGGATTCCTAGAAATCCGAACCGAACCGGACCGCGAGCAGCCCTACTTTCCACCCCTAATATTTTTTTATTTTTTATTTTTTTTTGTCATTTTGCATGTAAATTGATAAAATTATCCTTTCATATGCACGACTTTTCACACATAAATAGTTATTACTTTAGATTTCATGGAAGAGGACGAAAAGTACTGAACGTGGTTATGCAAAGGGCAGGTAATTGTGAAAATCAATTACGAACCAAAAAAATCACAATTGGTCACAGAAAAACACAAATCCTTAAAAAGTATTTTTCTTCGATAGTTCAGAATATCCGGACCAGTTTACGTGCATCTCAACTAATTTCCTTTCCGATCCAGTCAAAAGCAGGCCTTTCACACCGTGACTAAAGAAATTCACAAGAAATTAGTACGTACTTTTTTCCAACCTAACTTCATAACTTCAAGAATCGATCCCAAATTAATTGTGCAGGTAGGAAACCCGCCAACCAACAGAAGTGTCTAAACCCTTAAAAGTTTGTCGGAATCCAGCACATTCATAACAACAAGTACCACAGGCCACAAACTCAAAGCCACATATCATCTGTACAAGGCCAGGACACAGCTTATAGACAAGAGTCGTGATACACCCACCGAAGGGTTTTCCACCGCACCGCCCACCGCACGTTTTCTGGGCCCACTCCGGCCACCGGACGGCCGATCCGAACCGTCAAAAAATTCTATAAAAAAAACCCGAGTGGGCCCACGCGCGAATAAACGGCATCCGACGTGTATAGGTGCTCGAACCAATCTTATATTTTTTAACGGCTCGGATCATCTTATTTTTGAAAGTTCGGATCGAGCACCTACACACGTCGGATGCCGTTGATTCTCGCGTAGGCCCACTCGGTTTTTTTTAATAGAATTTTTGGACGGTTCGGATCGGCAGTCCGGTGGCCGGAGTGGGCCTGGCGGGCGTGCGGTGGAACACCTTCGGTGGGTGTATCATTTCCCTATAGACAATTACAGTTGGTCACACAGCGGGATCCGGGGTGCTGTAGTGCACCCCGTGTAGTGCACGTGTAGAGTGGCACATAGCCGTCAATCTCATCAATTAATGGTTCACATTAAAAATCAATTATGACCGGTAATAAATGATTTTTACTGATCATAATTAAAAATCATATCTCAACCATTCATTGTCAAAATCGATGGCCCGTGTGCGCCCTATAGGGTGCCTTACAAGACCTTGCACTATAAAATTTCCCAATCCGTGCGGAGTTCGAATCGAATGTGTGGTTCCATCCGGGTCCCATCCGGATCCTACTTGCATGATCCAAGATTTCCGTGTATGATGATCTCTTATGTGATGTGACATAAAATGAAACTAATGATGGGTTCATTTGACTATTCAAACAATTTATTTTATAAATCTCGATGTGACTAAGGCCCATGTAATAATTTCGATTTATCGAATATAGACACCCATTTAAACGAATCATATTTATCACATGAGAAATAAGTCTGACTGACTACCTATTTCTCTCTTGACAAATATGGTTAGACGAAGCTTTTTGATCGATCTCCAATAAACTCAATTTTTGGCATGAACTTTTTTGCTTCACGCGAAGGATCACATAAGAACGGGTTTTTCGAATCGCATAATTAAGTAGATGTTTCGAATTTGTAAAATGTCTTGGTCAAATTCGGATTGCTTCTTCATTAATTGGATTGAATTTGGTAACACCTCCTACTCGGAGTGGATTGGGTCGTTATTGACATTCATACATAATCAAATCATAATTAAGGACTCTCTAAATATTGAAATCTAAAACAAGAATTGGTTAATTTCTACGTTATTTTTGGGTGACGAAATTCGATCTGGTGAATCTGTTTGAAGGCGCCAACATAATTTTTAATTCTAGGCATCAGAATATTACGGAGTAATTTATTTAAGCAGAACGAGTATTAACTAGAATTAGTCAACTTGATTAGGGGAGTGATTTTCTATTATGGCGGTAGTTATCCTTTCCCACGGCCTTCTTTGTGTTTCCTCTCTTTCGTCGTAGGCCGGTTGCATCATCTTGGTGGGTCTGTTGGGGTCCTTCCTGCCGCAGTGCCACCGGTCGCTACTTCTGGGAGTGGCCGGATCTGCTTAACGGCGAGGCTGGTTGGGTGGTGGTGCTGGTCCGGGCGGTGATGTCTCCGGTGTTTTGTACGGCGGCAGTTAGGAAGTGTAGTTAGGGTTTGTGGGTTTTGCCGGGCGGGTCCTTTCTGGGCCTGTTTGTTTTTGTTTGGGCTGATATGTATATTTCGGTTTCGAGCTGTGCTTGCTTGTTTATTTTTAGGGCTCCCGTGTTAGACCTCAGGTGGTTGGGCTTCGGCTCATTTGGTGTTTTTCTAACTTTTGGTTGGAATCCCCTTTTCCCTCTCCCCATTTTTAATAAAATTTTTGCCGATCAAAAAAAAAAATAATGAGGTGAAAGACATCTTGCTGTTTTTTATCTCAAAAGAAGAAGAAAGAGAGTCTAGGAACGTAACTTTTGGATACAACTGTGTTCGAAGCCGTTCGATATATGTGTACTCATGTGATCCAAGAAAGAATGGACTTACACGACCTTTTTGTTTCCCAAATGGCAGCTTTTTTTTTTATGGTTGCAGTGTAATTATCCCTACATGAGATCAAGATTTGGGGAGCCTATTGTGCACTTGTGCACAGCATGCGTGTTATGCACAATTCGGGCAGTCAGATCGTACATTCGACGGCTCGGTTCTCATCTTGGCAATGAATGACTCTCGGTCAATCATTGCCGAGATTCATGAGATTAGTCGCATCAAAGAAAGCGCGACCACCGTCTTTGTGCTTTTCTTTGGGTCTTGACTTCTCTAATCGATTAGCAACTCCATAACGATTATTAAACCAAAACACCCCTCGTGTAAAGTTAGGAACCAAATTGATGGTGTACCGAAGTCTGCTATAGTTACGTACTCATCTCAAGCAACCTCAGCTTTGAGAATTCCTCCCAAGTTAAAAGTAGCACAGCCCGGACCCGGGATCCTGTAGGGCGGAGTGTCCTACAGGGGTTGCAGTGCAGCGCACAGTCGTCGATTTCATCAATCAACGGTCCATATTAAAAATCAACTATGACCGGTAATAAATGATTCTTACCGGTCATAATTAAGAATGAGGAAAGTCCACTTTCACCCCATGTGGTTATCGCCATGTGCGGATACACCCCATGTGGTTTAAAAGTGTGCACATAACCCCCTGTGGTTTTCAAATTGTGCGGATACACCCTCTGCCGTCATATTTTCCATCTATATTAACGGAGGTGTATCTCACACACCTCTAGAATGTAATCTGAGTCGTTCATAATGTATTAAATAAAGAATAGAGTATCTCTGTAAAAAATCATCTTAATCAGCTATCAGTAACCCAGTGATCTAATTTTTAGTAAATTCAAATTTGAAATTTTAATTTCATAACAAAATCGATTTGACCATAAGCTTTTCATTTTTTGATTGACTTGAATTTTGGCATAGACGTAGTACTCGTCAAAATTTACAATATCAACGGTTTGGATTCAATTTTTGGTAAACGGGATGGTGTGGTTAGATTTAAAAAAGAAAAAGAATCAAGGGATGTGATGGGGGTATAACGGTCTTTTAACGTTGTTTCCGTTAATATGGATGGAAAATATGACGGCAGGGGGTGTATCCGCACAATTTGAAAACCACAGGGGGTTATGTGCACACTTTTAAACCACAGGGGGTGTATCCGCACATGGCGATAACCACAGGGGGTGAAAGTGGACTTTCCTCATTAAAAATCATATCTCAAATATTCATTGTCAAGATCGATGGCCCGTATAAACCCTACAATGTGCCTTACAGTGCCTTAAACTATAGGATTTCTCAATCCGCACAGCCCACAGATTGATCCGTGTATTTAAATTGGTGGCCGGGCCTTAACGGTCAGTATAAAGGTCATAAACGACAGGCCTATCCACAACTACAATTCATAAGCGACACAAATCCACTTGATCAACTTGCTATTGGGGGGGGTATTAAGATTGCTCCCCCTTCTCTCTCTAAGCCGCTCCCCCTTCTCTCTCTAAACTTACCAGAAGTTAGGGTTTTTCCCGTTGGGGGGAGGGGCTGCCGCCCCCCTCCTCCCCCTCCTTCCTCCCCCTTTTTCCCCTAATCCCCTCCTCCCTCCCGTCCTCGCTACTGTTCTCATCTCTCCGTTCTCAGTTCATCCGTTGTTGTTCTCGACGATTGGACTCCGGCCATGGCGCTGTGGGTTTCTCCGTTCGATTCTCGCGGTGGTGACTCAGTCCTGGTAGCTGGTGGTCGGTGGTGGGGTTCAAATAAGGTGAGGTGCTTTGGAGTTAGGGTTTTTCTTTTCTTTTTTGACGTTTTTTCGTCTCTTCCACCGGCTGGTTTTCCCAGTCCGGTTGTGTACCGATTTGGGTCTCCCCCGGATCTGGTGAGGTTGTGGTGGTGGGCAAATAATCTGTTCTCGTTCTTGTTTTGGTATGGGTTGTGGATGGGCTACAACGGATAGTCTTCTTGACGGTTACCGGTCGCCGTGACCACGCTCAGTCGACCGGACTTAGTTTGGTTTGCTTCGGTTGCGTGGTTGGAGCTCGCCGTGGCAGCGGGGGCTTGCTGCGGAGTTTCTCTGTTCGGCCGGCGTGCTAAAAGGGCAGCAGTCCATGGAACCGAACGGCTGCCTATTTGGTTGTTCTCCTGTCGAGGGCCAGCCTTGCGCTGGCGGAGATGGCTGCAGGTCAGGGGCGAAGGAGGGTCTGGTCTCCGGCGTCGTGCTTCTCCTTTCAGTCGGCGAGTGCTGAGATAGATTCAATTTCGTTTGCGATCTGTTGGTTGTCTGATTACATCTGTTTTCCATGTGTAAGGGTTTGTACTGGGATTTCGTTTCGATTTCCTTTCTGCCTAGTCCCGGACGGGATTCTCATGTCGGCACTTAGTGCTGATTTGCTTTTGCGGGGTGTCCATTAATCTCGGAGTAGGTAGTTTTGGTGCTTTCCTGTATTTCGCGATGTAATCTTCGCCTTCGGGCTTATGAAATGATATTGACATTTTCAAAAAAAAAAAAAACTTGCTATTGGGGGGCTGTTTACCTATTTTTTCCTTCGATCGAAATCGACGGAGATTTCAGGAAACAAAGCCAACAACAAAAAGAAAAGGCGAATGCGGCTTGTCTCCATAAACGAATTTGAGGTTCCTTGCCGTATTTCAGGACTTCACCGGAAGAGAAATGGCAAATGAATCAAATGCTATTTTTGTTGGTGATGAATCGACTCGTAAAAGAAGACCGTCACCCGCCAATCCTCAAGAACGGAATTGACCCATCGATTGGGCGGAATGGATTGATGGTTTGGTGAAATGGGGTGGAACGGAAGAAAAATAACAAATGGACTTTGTTATTTTTCCAATGAATCGATCTATCGACACGAGCGACACATCGAATATTCTAAGTTATTCTTAGAATATGGATCCTAATTCTAATTATAACCCAGAAGTGGGTTGAGAAGACAAAAATTAACAAAGTTAAAGACTTTGATTTCGTTGAAGGGGTTTACAATGAAGCCAAAAGAGGCTATTTATAGAAAAAATGTGCAGGAAATAACTTCCTAACTTCTCACTACTCTTCATCATCTTCCAAGTGTCCAAATAACTTCCCACAAACTCCAAAGTGTGTAGGAGCATGCCACTTGTCCAAATAACTTCTCTTCAATTTCAAAGTGTGTAGGACGATGACAAGTGTCCTACATGCATATACAAACAAATAAAAGAAATAAAAACTAGTTATATTATTAATACGAAATAATAAAATAGGAAGTATTTTCATAATCGCCACCTTCCGGTCGATAATCGACAGGCGGTAAATATATGGTACAAACAAGGGCCCTTGCTTTTGAGCTAGTTGCACAAAGGTTTGTCCCCAACTAACGCACGGGCGAGTGCGGGTGTGAGAACGTGAAGCTGTCGCTCCATCCCCGGAGGGCAGGGAACCCGTACGTCGCTATCTTGGCTGTGTTACCGGAGGCTCTGGAAAAGTTGGAATCGAAGAGCACTCATCTTGGAGCGCAAAAGGATAATCTTTTAAAAATCTCTCAACCAACTCAAATTCATGAGTTCGAGGATTGAGAGTCTGAGCGAGGATCATTTCGAAGGTTGTTCCCAAACCCCTCACATGTCTATAAACATTTCATCGTGCACAGCAGCTGCAAATAGTTTGGTTTGACAGTTTTGCATCAAAACTC
The DNA here is from genome assembly GCA_020567845.1 of Rhododendron henanense subsp. lingbaoense. Taxonomy (NCBI): domain Eukaryota; kingdom Viridiplantae; phylum Streptophyta; class Magnoliopsida; order Ericales; family Ericaceae; genus Rhododendron; species Rhododendron henanense. The sequence continues at coordinate 11,358,170 of CM036312.1, forward strand.
CAACAACCTGACCTTAGTCAAAATAACAGGCTAATCTCAAGAAAGAAAGAATTAAAAAAGGTATTGCTTGGTGAACAGGACCTAGGAAAATATACTTAGGCACTGTAGCTTTAGCAACTTTAGAGCATCCGCAATGGAGTTTGGTATATTTGTGTGTTAAAATGTGTATTAAGATAAAAATGAGTCTCACAAGTGTGTGTTAGATATTGTTAACATAGGAGTGTGTTAGAACATCCACAATGAGTTTAGTAAATTTGTGTGTTAAAATATATATGTGTTAGGATTAAAAATAGGTCCCACAAGTGTATATTAGGAGTAATAGACATTTATATTTTATGGTTGGAGTTTGAATTATAGAGGTGGGACCCACTTATTGTTCGCTGCGGCATAGTTGTCAAACTTGGCACACATGCTATCACACTACAAGATTTAACACATTCTAGTACACAAACTAATGCAAGCATTGTGGCACAAAAAATACATTTTCGTTTGCTAAATCTTAACACACAATTAAATACACTAGTTAGTACACCTGTGGATACCTGCTAGTCTTTTACCAATGCTCTTGGAGATCGAGCCCCTTTTGTAAATTTAGCTAAAATGTCTTTTTTCCCTAATCTCTTGCTCTTGCTCTTTATACTCTGCATGCTAGGCTCAGGTGTCACTTTATAAATTTTGGGGCGCACGTTGAGGTGATGACTGATGAGGAAGGTGTTTGCATCTCTTGGTTTTAATGCTTAATTACTAAGTTGTGGGGTCATTTGGAATCTCACTTTTAAGGTTGAGTCTTAACTTGGATTAAACTGACAAAAATTGAAGAACCACTATACTTGGTGAGTCGTTTCTTTTTATTTATTTTTAGTTGATTGTGATAGTAATTAGTAATTACTAATTAGTGAGGTGGGACATGGATAAGATGCTTGGAAGTAGGGGCAAGCAATGATGCTTAATTGCATCACTTTGAGTATGAATACAATACATTTAGGCTCCGTTTGTTTTGATATAAAATATTTTATAATGTAAAATGTTTTCCATGTAAATTGTTTTTTCAGAAAACAAACTTTAAACTTTTATTTTCCAGTGTTTGGTTGGCACTTAAAAATATTTTCAGAAATCAACAAAATAGGGGGGCTTAAACGATGGAGAGATCTGAGATTATTGGAATTGAACGTGGGTCAGAACTGACGATCAAGAAAACTGAGCAGTGAGAATTACAGTAGAAGCCAGAGGGTTCATTTCGGAAAATAACTTACGGAAGATTTAAGGGTAAGTCATTTTCATCCAATTGATGAAAAATATTTTACATGTAAAATGTTTTCCTCATTTTTTACACAACAAACACTGAAAAATAGGTAAAACATTTTACCAAAAAATATTAATATTACGTCCAAACAAACGGAGTCTTAACTACCAGAGTAGTAAGCAGCGTAGGAAGGACGCTTGAGAGCTTCTAGAGAGAAGCTCTCCTTTTTCTTTCTTTTTCTTCTCAACCGCTCCACTTTCCGATTTTCCCCTCCCCCCAGTCGGCTTCCCCCATCTCTTTCCTCCCACGTTCTTCTCTCCTCCTTCTACGCTTCCACCTCCATGGATGTGATATGATTGAGACTCTCTCTCCTTAGGGAGGGTAGATCTCCTATTCTCCCCATCATTTTTGGACTCAGGTGCCAGATCTATGGAACTGGATCTGGGTTATGAGCGGTTCGGCGGCGTCTGCGGCGGGTTCAGCCTTTCAGTCTGCAGCGGCACGAGCTCAAGTTGGTGCGGCGGGTCATCTCAAGAGTTGCTCTTCCCATACCTTGCCTCTCCCCTTGGTCTCTCAACCCACCTTCATGAGTGTGATTGATGGGTCCGGCTCCGGCGTTTGGTTCCATGTAGCTTTTTGTTTTTGTTGTTGTTTCTTGTATTTTCCGGACCGATAGTGTCCTTTGTTTGTAGTTGTACTGTTTTTCGTTTTAATATAATTGGGATCATCTTGCTCGTAAAAAAAAAAAAAAAAAACTACTGGAGTAGTGGAGTTTGATAGTGTAAGCTGGATTTTTATTTTGAGAGATATACTTATTGAATTAATTACTACAAACCCCGTAGCTTCTCGCAAGGACATTGTTTGGGAGTGTATTGTGTGTGGGCGAGCACTTGGTTGGATCAGGTTGTTACAGCTCACGTGCATCGAACGGTCTAAATGTAATTGTGTGCGGAGTTGTGTTTCAGAGTAGTGTTCCTATCAATATTGCTCAAAAACAAAAGACCCCATGTGTTTACACCAGGAGAATAACTAGCGGAGCAAAAACCCCATGAGTTTGGAGAATATCTTGAAAAAAAGTTTTAGTATTGATATATAGTGATTATATTTATTATATACTATATATGTACTCCAATTTTTTCGAAGTTTCTCAATGGTGTCACGACGAATCAAATAAAAAAGCAAGGTTGGCAATATACTCGATTTTATTTTCAAGTGTCAAGTTTTTCATAAAAACACTATAAATGCATTTTATGCAAAACTGTTCGGATCAAGCCCTTCCCGGTCATTTTTTTGGGCGATTTCTCGCGGGTACCCTTAAAATCACGTTCTGAACACATTGAGCGGCTCGGATCGTCGCAATTCGATCGGGAAAGGGGAGTCCCTTACGGTAAGGCCGTAAGGGATCCCTCATAGGATCCTGACTGTGTGTGTATATATATAATTGCTAAAAGATAAAAAAAAAGGGAGTGCTACTAAAAAAAAAGTGTGAAAATCATTTCCCTTTTATAATCCTTAATATATAGACAAGTGATAAACTACGGAACGAACCGGTTGCACACGTGGGAGAATAACATGCGGAGCAAAGACCCCAAGAATTTTGAGGATATATTGATAAAAGGTTTTAGGATATCCTAATGGCATAATCAAAATTTGTCACCCCATCTTTTGGTTATTCATTTTAAGGGTTGCTAAAATTTATAATAATGTGAAGTCCTACATTAATGGTCATTTCTAGTCCATAAAAAAAAAAAAAATAAAAACCCTCATTTTTAGTAGAGAAAGATAGAGAGAGTTGAGAATAAATGTAAGTTGATGGGTCCATTAAATTTGTTTTATCAAAAGAGGAAAGATTGCTAGTTTTACTTTTCCAAATACCAAAATTTGGTCATTGGTTAAGGAGTTGCTAATTTTAATTATACCATTGTGAGCCATAATTTAAATAAACATTGCTAACTTTACAAATTTTCTACTTTTCGTTATGCTATTGGGGACATTTTAGCACTGATATATATGTATATCCTCCATAAATAAGTTATAAACGACTTATGACTCTTGCTGTTGAATTTATCAAGGCAGGAAAAAAATTGGATAGGTCTATTTATTTTTATAAGAAGCTTCTCCTACAATTTTTTTTTGTTTGTTGATAATACAGAGCATCTCGAGCCAATCTGTGCACACTTTTGGTTTCATGTGTTAATTTACAAATTATTTTCTTGCGAAAATCTCCCTGCTTCTCCCCTCTAGATCTCTAGTGAGAGGTCCACCACTGCTGGAGCCAAGATGGCATTCAATCAATTTAACTCAATACAAAAGCCACTCTATCCACAAAACTCCAGCTGGCGTGACGCTATTGGTCGACACTCCATCCATGCTGATTTCTCTCTCTTAACACAATTGTCATCACATATCACCAGATTCAAATCTGAAGAGCTAAAACCACCTTCACACATTCAACCCCCTACTAAAATTCCCAGCCCCCCCAAACAACTAAACTTGAAAAAAGAAAAATGGCTGCAATCAAGGGATTGGGCACTTCTTTCCTACCTTTGGCTTCTCCTACCTCTTCAGGTACTGCTACATTTTTTTTCAGAGTAGAGTTCCATATTTGATTCACTTGCAATGAATTAAGGAAATACTATACTATACTATACTACTACTTCAAATGAAATTCTCCTATCGCTTGACTTAAAAAAATATGCGGTTGTGAAGCGCGGTTCTGTGGTATTGTTTTCGTTTTTACTCGTTCTTTGTTTTTCGTTTTTTAAACAAAAACGAAAAACAACAAAATGTTTTGGAACATTTTATTTCTCACTGGGTTACATAATAAAAGAACATGTATGTTTTTGACAGGTTTTCTAAAGCCGGCACCGGTGATGGTCAAAAAGCCTCTGAGGGTGGCAAACGGGAGGGGAGGGAGGATTACGTGGTAACCAGTACATACTAAAGATCTTGGATAATTAAACTTGATCATGAATTATGTTGGTGATGATTAATTTTTTTTGTATTTGTTGGTGATTGGTTATGGGAAGCTCGTTTCAGAGAGATTGGCTGAGGAGAGATCTGAATGTGATCGGGTTCGGGTTGATCGGGTGGCTGGCGCCGTCGAGCATTCCCGCGATCAACGGCAACAGCTTGACAGGGTTGTTCTTCGAGAGCATTGGAACTGAGCTCTCTCACTTCCCCACTCCCCCCGCTCTCACTTCTCAGTTTTGGTGAGTCTTCCATGTTTCTACACAACATTCTTTAATCCCTCAGAGGGAGGGACTTAGGCTCGGTAATTACCTAGGACTCCAAGGGCTTGGCCTGACAGGCCTGACTAGTTCTTTTCCTAGATTGGATGAATAGACGAGGGGCAATTTTGGGGTTATAGAGAAATTGGGAAGCAATGAGTTCACTAGGATTACTAGGAATCTTGTTATTCTTGATATACTGACGCTTTGTTATGGCTTTAATTGGGATTTCGCAAGTAGGCAGTGAGATTGGTCTCTCAGAATTAGTCAAGGTGCGTTATGGCTTGAATTGGGATCCCTGCAAGTAGACAGTAAGATTGATCTCCCCGAATTAGTCAAAGTGCGCGCGTAAGCTGGCCTGGACACCAGACTTATAAAAAAAAAAGAAGAAGAAGAAGGAAGTGAAAAGTAACATCTATCTTAGGCCTCATTTAGTGGTGCTCTTGATCAAAATGCATGTTATTATGTTAAACTTCTCAAGGTGTATCATAGTAGATGATTGTACACACCCAGAGACATAGTTTTATTTATTAAAGTGTTTTTATGGATGAAAATGGATGCACAGGTTGTGGTTGATATGCTGGCACCTGGGGCTGTTCTTGTGCCTTACCTTCGGGCAAATTGGGTTCAAGGGGAGGGCAGATGAACACTTTTGAGATGGCAGATGGCCTTTCTTTATCTGTAATCTATGTACCATATAATCACTTCTTATTTAGTTTCTCAGCACTGTGGTCTTCTCGCAATTCCTGTTCAAGAGAAAAATTGTAATCTGTATCCCTTTCTTCTTGTGCAATATCTGAACCTTATTTGTGCTATTGTGCCTGTAATGCTAACCTTAAAACGTACAACCGGAGTGCAATTCCAAAAGTTTTCTCATTCGTTTTTTTTAGATTTCAAGAACATACTTTGTCGTGCGACCTATAAATGTTGGGCAGTAATAGTAGGTTTACTACTTCAGGTAAAGCAAAATTCGTCACATGAATCAGGTCAAGCAAAATTCTAGGATCATTGAAACAAGGAAAACATTCGATACAGGTAATAAACACAATACTTATGCACGTCCACAACAGTAAGAAAGGTTTGTATCTCATGCCATCTGCAACCGTGAACACGGGCAAATGACCATACAACGATTATTAGGAGTCCATGCAAATACAACCGTGCAGTAGGATCATAGGAGATGCTCGATAAAACTATTTTGATGGCAAATTCCTCTGTCCAGTAACGAGGATTGTATCATAAGCTCGTTCTTGCGTCACCCACACACAAGTTCGTTATCTGTGCCTTGTTAGTTTTCAGCAGAGAATTCGAGAACGATCTTTCAGAACCTTTGATGCTCCCAGAAGTTGATGTAAAAGTAACTGGGCAAGTTGGTTCGTCCATCACAGTTAGATTGAACAACTCAGACCTTGAATAATGCCCAACCACATCAAAATCAAACTTTGCACGTGCTATTTCGTGGAGATCTGTGCAGTTTAATCATCATAAAGGAAGAGGTAAGTTCTCAAGACCACTGACAAACAAAATTTTATGGAGGCAGTATAAACAAACCAGAGTAGAAAGCCAATAGGACCTCAATCAAACCAAAACCCACACATACCTATCAACGAAAACAAAAGCATCGTGACCACCTAGAAGTAATTTTACATCCAAAATTTGTAGTCTAGACTCTAGAACAGATTGTTTAGGAACTTCAAGAATTGCGGGACTTTTTACTGCAGTCACTCCGTGCTGCAGAGTTTTGATCTTGGTTACTGCGGTGTCATAAGCTGAGGATGATCTTGCTCAATGTAAGGGAGTATTTGGAATGAGATTGGAAGAAAGTAATTCCCAATAGCCACTTAGTTTTCTTTACTTTTTAGCAGCAACTAAGGTTTTTCTTGCGGATCAAAAAACTAAGGTTTTTCTTTTCTGATTCCAAACTTTTGCATACTCCCAAGTCCCAAGCCTCTGATCCCCATTTGTTGGTCCCTTTTGGCACTTTTTATTATTCCAAAAAGATCAACCCCAGTTCAATGGGCAAAAGTTGATGAGTTTACTCTGTTACCCTTCCTTTTTGAAATTAATTACTACCAACAAAAAAGGTAATGATGTTCCTAAAAGACTTGAAGAGTAAAGAGAGAGAAGGAAAATATGACAAGTACAGTGATATGTTTCCTTAATAAGTTAGAATCTCAAAACGGGACCGACAAATGGGAACAGAGGGAGTATATGTCTTTGTTCAATGGCAGACTTCATTGCAAGAAAATGCACATGGCCACATGAAACAATTCGAAGTCCACTTCCGACAACGATTTGAAGTATTTCTACATCTCATTCCCCAACGTCCTATCATGAACTAGTATATTTTCTTTATTCTCTAAAGGCGGGTTTCTGAGAATAGGCAAGTGGCAACCAGTGCATATTACATCTAAGATTTAGTGAACACAAGCTGGATTTTTGGTGGTTTGGGGAAGAACCTGAAATTTCAGAGAAAAGCACAAACAATCCCAATTTAAGTGGCACTCTGAGCCATAATTGAGAGAGAGAGAGAGAGAGAGAGAGAGAGAGAGAGCGCAACTTTCTAGGGTATGCTCCCCACGCCTAAGTGACGATAGGTTGTTAAGTTTGTTATTTCTTGTCCAATGTATGAAGCAAATTTATTTTTCCATATTTTTCCATAGTTAAATTTGCTCCATTTTATGCATCACCAACGACCAGATAAACGATAAAATACAGATGCTTGATGCAGTTTTGTGGGAGAAACCATACCTAGATCGGCTGAGATGAGTGCCTCCCCTTCATAGTTGGGGCCCGCCAGAACAGTGCCCGAAGGTGAAATAATAACACTGCCACCGGCACAAACAACTGAATCTGGAGTGAGATTTTCTTCCGTACCTTGAAACACATACTCTGGAGGAGGTGGGTAGTCTTTCCTCTGGCAGAATTGGTTGGCTGATAAAACAAAACAACCACCCTCAAGAGCAATGTGGGTCATAGATGCTTGCCATACATCCCTTGCATCAGCTGTAGGGGCACAATATATTTCAATGCCTACAAAGGTGAAATTTCATTAGTAGGTCAAGGTTTAAAGAGATCTTTTACGCCAAAAGAACTGACCAACTGTAGGAAGGAAGATGCTTATATCCATAGATGCCTACAAGTACGAACAGATACTTAATGTCACTGATTACCAATCATAGCTTAACTACAATCAAGCAACATTCAGCTTATCAAAATCAAGACATCCCCGGCATCCAAATAGAGATGTTTCACATAGCTTCTAAGAAAAAGACGTTTCCTGATGTTTAAATTTGCATGCGGCACAAACAAACCTTTTGCATACATTGCTGTCCTCAGAAGAGGCATTCTATTCTCCCAACATATAGCTGCACCTATTTTCCCAACGGGAGTATCAAAAACAGGAACTGTTGATCCATCTCCAAACCCCCAGATTATACGCTCCAAGGCCGTTGGCATGACTTTCCGATGCTTTCCGAGGAAGCAACCTTGAGAATCAAAGAACAATACTGTGCAATAGAGCGTATATCCATCTCTCTCAATCACACCCATAACTAGATATACCTTATATTTTCCAGCCATAGCAGCCAATCGATCAACTTCAGGACCTGCATAGGTCTACAAATATCAAATACTATCCTGCAAAATCATATGTAGCTTGCAAGCCGATCAAACTAATTGAGCCAGACACTGTTCAACCCCAACCTCAAACCAACATTCATAGAAGGAGTCAGAATTTCATTTCAAGAAACAGCAACTAATTCCTTAAAAGAGAATTTGTTTCAATAACACAATGCAAAGAGTTGAAAAAGCTCATAGTCATTTTGTATACAACATTCATCTTCAACAGCACCAAAACAAGGGGGGACTTACCAGGCACATTGATAGCTGCAGCATGATATTTCCGAAACTCCTCTTTACCCTTGGGGGTGCGGTTGCCAATGGTGGCTCCAAAATATGAGCCACGAGGATAACCACCCACAAAGGCTTCTGGAAATACAACTAGTTGTGAACCATAAGAGGCCGCCTCTGCCAGCAATCTCTCAGCCTTATCTGAAATACGTTCAGCATTAGACCCCCAAATATCCAATATCCAAAAGAGAATCAGTTGTCAAGTAGCTTATTTGGCATGGATAACATCTGGATACTCGATCCCCACCATTTCTTTCGAGCTTATAAACTTCAACATGACAAACTGTTCAGAAATAACATTCATTGCAATATTGATCTGGTTTGCTAAGAGAAGTTTTATGTAGTACCAGACGATGTTGTCACCGGGAAAAAACAACAAAACAGTTTTCTATGTTAGAACAAGTAGTGGATTCTCGGGAAAAAAGACGTGTTTATCTCCTGAACAAAAGCAGTTTACGTTAGTGCTCGAAGGGCTACCTTGTCTCTAGACCAAATGCTTTGTCTTACTATTTTAGATTGTCTCTGCAGGAATTTTCCAAAACATTGATCATTATTATGAGAATTGTACGACGATCGATTTCTTCGAATCTGTTAGCTAGTTGTTTTTTTTAGATATTATTGCATTAGACGCTTTAGCAATTTGTAAAAGAGGTTGTATGATAGAACTGATCATACAGTGATGAATTCGTCTTCAGGTGAAAGACACCAGTCTCCTCTTTTTTACTGGATGGAAACAGAGAACTGGTTTGTTGTGGGTCTACGTTTTAGGGTAGTAGGTAGCCAAAAAGTGGGGTGAATGGGCCAAAATCAGGTTGCAGTAAATGGGCTTTCATATCAAGTGGTATTTTAAGTAAATAAATCACTAAACTATATGGGTCAAGGATTGTGGAGTGTGAAGGAATTAATGCTAACTTTTTGAGTTACACAGAGATCTGGACCCTTCTCGAGGATGGTGGCGCTGGAGGAGATGGAGCACGTCGGCATTTGGTGGAGAGATTATTCAGTGCCCCTGGACCAGGTATCCATTTTGCTAAAGTTCTAATTTTGTAAAGTACTTATTTCATATTTTACGAGACAAGTCATTTTTTCACCATACATTACCTACATGGGTAATTATTTATAGTCCGGGAGCACTGCCACGTGTTGTTCCACACCATTTCAGAATCACATATTCATGTGGGGTTCATATATTTAGTCGTGGACTCCACAAGAATGTGTAGTCGTGGTGCTCTGGACACCATGTAGTCGTGGAGTGTCCGGAGCACCACGTGACAGTGCTGAATAATTTCACGACCTACACACTTTTTGTCTGGGAACTTGCGCCAATGTGTGGGGTTGTGGTGGAAAAGAGTCTTGGGGCATCACGCGGCGGGCACGGGATATTTCTTCCAAAGAAGAGAGGATCCGGCAATAGTCGCCGGAGAAGCTTCGAGATCTGGTTTTCGAATGAGGATTTTCTATTGCAATCTCTTGTCTATACATTCATTCATATGCAGAGAGATGAATACATGCATAGAAATGTGTGAAATGCTGAATATCAATTTCTAACATGACTGAAGAAGTGCAGGAAAAAATTAAGGAAATGAGAGTAAAATGAAATTGAAAGAACCTAAGGTGGCAGGGGTGTCGTAGAAGACGGTGGAGGCCTGGACCACGGTGGCTCGGACGGTTGGCGCAGATGAGTCGGCCCCCATGTCCACCTCCGCTATCAGTGATCCGTCGCTTGCCAGTGCGGGAACCAGAGCCATACTCCTCTCTCTCTCTCTCTCTCTCTCTCTCTCTCTCTCTCTCTCTCTTCTCTGATCAGCTGGTAGCGTAGAAAAACGATAACGAGTTCGAGGCCAATTTTGCTTCGTTCTCGGGTGGCCCCGGCCCTAGGTGTTACGAGAAGCCACGGAACTGCTGGCTGCTAGTACGTAGTACTATTTTCGATTTGTACACAGTTTATTTAGAAAATTAAAAAAAACTCTTTTTTACTCAAATATCTAAACAAACTTACGCATATCTCGATTAATTATGTTAGACTAATTTTACTGCTCGTTTGTAAGATCTCAATTAAAACTAAAGCAAAATTCCACATAAACATATACTTATGGGTAAATTTCAATGACACCCTTGTGCTTTCTTTTTTATTATTAGATTTTGCTACCTTCTCGCCGCTCAAATGACTAAAATGTGTTTTTCCATTGGAAGTGGTGCATATTGAGGTAGAGTAGATCGATAATTCTGTAGTCTTTTGTAATTTTAATGTTTCACCAACAACCAACAAACAATTATTCGATCAAACACTTGTTACAATGATAGAATCAACCAAAAGTGTCTTATGTTGACTTTTATCATTTTCAATGATAAAATAAATGCGGATAAAAAAAATGATAAGATAAATAATAAAAATCTCTTAATTCTCAATTTTTACCCAAAATAATAAATTTATTCTTTATGATAAAAACCGATTCTTTTGAGTAATAAAAAAATAATTGGCAATTAATATAATTACCCATTTCGATCATGTTTACCCCTTCAATGAGGAAAAAAAATAGAAGTCATTTTTATTCAAAATAAGTGAGAGTTGATAGCTTTTATTGAGTACTTTTTATTATCAGAAAAGGTGATTTTTGAGATAAAAGTCACTTTCAACTCATTTCATCACATGTTTGGACAGATAGCTATCGTAAGGTGTCGGTGAAACGCACATAGAAGTTACTTTTTTTTGCTAAAAATGTGGTTATTTCCCTAAATATTTGGGTAAAAGTAAATTTTTTTTTACTTTTCCGATTTCTCTCGTCGAGACGAATCAATAATCCACAAAAATTTGATGTAAAACTAACAAATGCGAACAAAATTCAAATAAAGACAAAACCAATTTATATTTTCTTAAAAGAAGTGTGTTTTTAGCCTAAAAGTGGGGTGAATGGGCCAAAATCATGTTGGGACAAATGGAACTTTTAGAGATCAAATGGTCTTTTAAGTAGTAAGTAAATTGAACTATATGGGTCATTGTAGAGTGTAAAGGTGTTAATACTAGTAAGCCTTTTAGGCCTTTTTTGCGGATCAAAAAAGAAAAACTTTGTGGAGTTACAAGATCTGGAGCCTGGTTCCCTTCTCGAGAGGAACCAAAGTTTTCCCGTAACCCGCCAATGCATAAGAGGTGCAGGGAGGCTCATTGTGTTCAACCAAATCTTGTTAATCGTGATATGAATCGTTCGATTTTGTTAATCGTGATACGAATCGTTCGGTTCGTAGAGATTGCCGTACACTACATGTTAACCAAAAAATAAGTCAATTGGACATTAATACCTTTGTGATCGAGATGGATTTGTGCTACAGTACATCTTTAAAATCATGCACTAGCTATAATTTTTTTTATAAAATCATTGATTAATCTAGTTTTTTTTTTTTTTTTTTTTTGCTGAATGATTTATTCAGCCTACCCTACAAATTGAACATGCCATTACATCACGATGAAAATATTTCAATTGTGCATACCGAGGCGCCCTACACCACCGCAGTACAACATTGCGCTATGGATCGGACCCCTTGTCCTTGTCCAGGATGGTGGCGCTGAAGGAGATGGAGCACGGAGGAACCAGCAATAGTGGCCGGAGAAGCAAGGGTGGAACTATACTCATAGTGGGTTGGGTTGTAGCTCAGGTCAACTTTGGAAAAAACAAAATTTTACATGTAAAATTTCGCCCATATAATTTTAGCCCAACTCATTCCACCACCAACCCATTTTGGCCAAGGACGCGCAGATTACATTCCTGGTTCCGCCCCTGCAGAGAAGCTTCGAGATCTACTTTTGGAATGAGAATTTTCAATTGCAATCTCTTGTACATACATTCATATGATTCATATGCAGGGACAGGGGCGGACCCACCATAGGGCACGTGGGGTCACGTGCCCCCACACCCTTAAAAAAAAATAAAAATTTGTCGATTTTGTATATATATATATCATATATGTCCGAATGCTTACAAGTAAACAACTGGTGGCGCAGTGGTAAGGTGTTCCCTCTTGGAACAAGTGGCGCGGGTTCAATTCTCCCTATGTGCTTTAACTTTGTTTTTTTGTTTTTCCCCCCCCAAAATCAACTGTGTTTTTTTATTTTTTTCCTCCAAAATCCTAACCAAGGTTTCTCCCACTCCCCCACCATCTCTGATCATTTGTGTAGTACAAAATATGAATCCGCGCATTGCATTTATATACTTTTGCTCCCCAAAACTTGTACTTGTAGAGTTAATAATAGGAAAATAGATGATGAACATGTGATAATGTTGTTTTAACGCATATAATCGAGGTGCGCAAGTTTGCCCATGTAGTTGGTTATTAAAATACACATATACTTTAAATTTGTTAATTTATAATGAATACTAAAATTATTTTGGAGTAAATGTGTTTAACTGTAATTCGTATATTATGGTTACAAAAAAAATTGGTGCCCCCACTATGTCAATTTTTTGGGTCCGCCACTGTGCAGGGATGATGACAAATGGAGTATAAAGAGGAGGAGAAGGCAGAGAATGGAATAAAAACGTATAGGTGGTGAAATGAAATGAATACATACATATATATATGCATAGAAATGTGAAAAAGGAATTGAAAGAACCTAGGGTGGCAGGGGTTTCGTAGAAGACGGTGGAGGCCTGGACCACGGTGGCTCGAACAGTTGGCGCAGATGAGTCGGCGCCCATGTCCACCTCCGCTATCAGTGGTCCGTTGCTTGGAACCAGAGCCATCTCTCTCTCTCTCTCTCTGATCAGCTGGTAGCTGAGGAAATGATAACAAGTGTGAGGCCAAATTTGGTTGTATAAAACTACACCTAAATACTGAACTCCGGGTTGTGTGGGACTAATTTTGGGTTGTCATCGGAACTGATTAATTTGGTTCTTTAAAAAGTTTACCAAAGCAAATCATACTCTAAACTGAATCTTGTGTCTCAATCAATTGGAGTCAGCCACATAAATTCTAATTTTTTCCAGTTGAGGTATGTTTTTTTTTGAAAGATATTGAGCTATGTTCAGGGCTACTTATTCACTTAGATTCAATAAGCCCAAATCTTTTTTCGTATCATGGCATTCAAATTCATTTTAGGTTTTTCTCTACCTTTAGCCCTATTATCCACTTGTCTCTTAAAAGAAAGGGAAAATTTTAAAATACCCCCCAACCTTTACACCAAAATTCAATTTGACTCCCAATCTTTTAAAAACTTCAATTTTACTCCTAATGTTATCTTCCGTTAATCAAAATACCCCTTCTGTCTGAATGACTAACGGATTTTGTTAAAAACTCCGTTAAATATCGTCCCGATCGAATTTTGATGATCTGAGCCACTCAATGTGTTCAAAACGTGATTTTAAAGGGGAGGGGAGGTGCGGATCGATCCGGATTTTGTTCAAGTCCGGACGTCTAGATTTTGCTTCGGTCTGCATCTCCCATTTTTCGATCGAATTTCAATGATCCGAGCCGCTCAATGTGATTAGAAAGTGATTTTAAGGGTACCCGCGATAAATCAACAAAAAAAATGACCGGGAAGGGCTTCATCTGAACAGTTTTTTATTGAATAGTTCAATAAAAAAAACTGTTCAGATGAAGCCCTTCCCGGTCTTTTTTTTTTTGCTGATTTCTCGCGATTACCTTTAAAATCACGTTCTAGTCACATTGAGCGGCTCGGATCATCGAAATTCGATCGGGACGATATTTAACGGAGCTTTTAACGAAATCCGTTAGTCATTTGGACGGAAGGAGGCATTTTGATTAACAGAAGATAACGTTGGGAATGAAATTGAAGTTTTTAAAAGGTTGGGAGTCTAATTGAATTTTGGTGTAAAGGTTGGGGGTATTTTGAAATTCTCCCTAAAATAAATGAATGGTTCATATTCACTTTGACGTTTGGGTCCTACACATCGAAATGAATCTCAATCTTTAATTTCACTTTCTCGAACATTTTCGGGGAACGTTTTCAGGATTGTAACATTTTCATTTTTGATTACCTGTACACAGATCCTGCACAGATTTTGTGTGGAGTCCAGTACGGGTCTCACACAAACAATCCGAGTTATTCATTAAATGTAAAATATTTTTTCAAGTGCCCCCGCGAAAAATTAGTTCAATCTGATATCTATAGGTACTTGATCCAATCATTTAACATTTCATTATCCTAAAAATCGAATGAAAAGTTTGATAATTGGATCTAGCATCTATAGGTATCGAATTGAGCTGTTTTTTCGCGGGGGCCTTTAGAAAAATGCTTTACATTTAATGAATGGTTCAAATTGTTTGTGTGGGACCAGTAGTGAGCCCTACACAAAAATCTGTGCAAAATCTGTTACCTATTTATTTGTGTGTATAGCACCGTTGTACGTGGATTTCTTCCATTTGTTTACGGCACGGTTGTTTATATATAAAAAAAAGGGTGGTGCTAGGACAAAGAAAATGGGCAAAAAAAAGACCCTTAAAGTGTACATGAATGGCTCAGATTGCACAGTGAATCTGAGCCATTCATGTACACTTTAAGGGTCTTTTTTTTTCCCATTTTATTTGCACTTAGCATTTCTGTAAAAAAAAATTTGAAAATTTGAAAGTCAAAGATCAAGTATTTAATTGAAACTTTGAAAGTCAAAAAGATCGTATTTTTTTTCCGGTCAAACGGAAATTAAAAAAGATCAAGTATTTAAATGTAAGTTTCCATCCTTGTAGGATTTGGGAAATCTTATAGAGTAAGACCCTGCAGGGCACCCTAGCTCCATCGACCGGTGTGACGAGTCACCACCGACCAGTGCGACGAGTCACCACCGACCGGCGCGCAATCAAGAGCAGCATCACCTCCCTTGACACCTCCGATTGCTACGGTCTACACACCAACGAAGTACTCCTCGGTAAGGTGCTCTCTTTGTGTGTGTGCGCGCGCGCACGCACGCGGGTGTGTACCTTCCATCTACTGATCTACTGGGTGGCAGCTCTTATCTATCCGACTGCCTCATCTACCACCATGTATTCAAGTAAGCCAAAATCTCCCCAAACCGAAAAGATCAAATCCACCCACGCATTATTGTCGAGTTCAATTGATCCAAGGTAAATTACTAAACCGGGTTAGCTTTATTGGAATTCCAGCTTTGGGTTTTTATCTTGGATTTGAATTTTGTTTCAAATTTGGTTTTCATCAGCGTATGGCGCGCTCTCTCTCTCTTTCTCTCCCCATCTCTTCTTAATCTTGAGAGAGAGAGAGAGTAACGTTTTCAAATCTTGATTGACGTATTGAAGATCTACATCTCTCTCAAACACACATGCAAGGATAAACACGATCACTATCACCACATATATACCACCCCCCTCCAACATTGAAGTTTGAAAACCAGTGCTCGTGCGCCGTTCAGAAATCTCACCGACTGACCACATCAATGATCACTATAATATCATCGACGACTATTAATTAAACTGAAGCTAACCAATAAGTAGTATAATAAGAGTGAGAAAGATTGGTCAATAGTCACAGCACAAATCATGAATTTGAAGGTGAGTTTAATTTATGCGCACGGATTGGCTTGAATTTTTCATCCTATGATGACTCATATGCTGCTTTTTAAAAGAGATTAAGAGATACAGTACGTTTACTAATTCCACACAAGATTCCCCGTTCAAGATTTGGATAGAAAATTTGATTAGGATTCTTTGTGGTTAACCTAACCTTGTCTATCTACTGGAGTAGTATATACTATATTTTTAACGAATTTCACAATGGCCAAAACCATGATACAGTAATATACTAAGAAAGCCACAATCAATTGATAAAACCCATGGTATTGCGTTTGTCGCTGATGTAACTTGTTAGAAATTCAAATTTATGGCGAAATTAAGTCTCCAGAGAATAATCAAAGTGTGCATACGCCGGCCTGCCACCTAAAGTTATCAAAAAGAGAGAGCTAGATAAAATTACGACGTACCAAACAATGCATCTTTTCTATCACTCACCAACTCTTGGCCGCATCATATCCAACATTCTTCAAGAGGGAATGATCATTTTGTGTTGGGCTGCAGCGTTGTTTTTCAAGTGTCTACTCCCAGCAATTACAATTGCAACAGCATCAGAATCGATTTGGAACCGTATCCGACTAAGCTAAGGATAACACCCTCGCGGATAGCAAAAGCTTAAGCAATAATTTAGCTTTGAATGCCTTGAAAAAAAATTCACCTCGTAATCCCCATGGTCTCGGGTTAGCATGCCAATTCCAACCTCAGCTGCATGATCGTCGACTGTTGCATCAACGTTTATCTTGATGGTGCCCTGAGAAGGAGTATACATTATTTTCCTAAACATACATCTCCAAGAAAACGGAATTAAAAAAACGTAGTAATGTAAAAAGGGGTATAGTGGTATACCATGTCTCTACCACCATCCTTCACTCCCTTTACAGTGTTGGCAGCTTGAGCCCTCCTTTTACTTTACTAATAACAAAGCCATGGAAAGTTGCCAGTGCTTTGGAGCAACACCAGTAAAAATATACTCCCTCCGTCCCTTTTTAAATGTCCTGCTTCGTAACTCCAACTTATTAAAAAGACATCATCATTATACCTTTCACATCAACTTTTTCCTTCACTTTCCCTACTTACCCATCATCATTACACTTTTACTCACTAACTTTTCAAAATGGAATCTACTTTTAGGGACAAAATAGACAATTCACCAATTTTTACCCACTAACTTTACAAAATGGACACTTATTAAGGGACAGCCCAAAATGGAATACTGGACTGTAATAAAGGGATGGAGGGAGTACCATCATTCCTGGCCATGCAACAAGAATACATGGCGATCCAGCTGCCTTCAAAACTCCATCATGGATATCACATTAACATGTGTGGTCAGGACCTCTACCAAATTTCCTATGCCAATATAACAATGAAAGAGAAAATTTAAACACGATTGAACGAATAAAAAATATGATTTTTTTTTAATCACATCATTCCAAGCCAGGACGTGGACTTTCCTTTGCTCTAGACTAAAGTCACTAAATCCTGAAGAAAATTACCATTTAAGTTCATCGATGACTTTAGTTTACAGATTTAAGGAGGAAATTACATTATCTGCTTTGATTAAGGTGGCAAGACTGCATGTAACAGGAATTTGCTTTTCCAACTGAACAATTTCCTTCGTATTTAGTCAATAACAAACTGGGTGCTGGTAGCCTGGTACATTTTTTCTTAAGTACTACTTGGAAGTCAAGCTTCCTTCCCTAATGTCAGAAAAAGCACTCCCAATTCACGGAATTGATTTTGTTGTCCTGAGACAGCACAATATTAATGTAAGACCTCCAGTTGACCCTACATTTGGAGTTACAGCTTTCCCGAAAAGGAGCGGACATCAGTCAAAGACAGATTGGAATTAAAAGGGTCCATCGCTTCTGATGGCATAAAGATGCAGGGCCTGACGAATGCTAGGAGACAGGTAGAACCATAGAAGGTATCATGATCCATCCATTGAATGAGATTAACAGAGATGAAGAAGTGATACAGGACATCCCTCGTTATGTATAACAAAGATCAGAAGTTAAACAAAATGTAAGTACCTTGTTATGAAGCCCCAACATCTTTCACTTGGTATGCCAACAAAAAGTCGCTTCGATCACACATTTGATTCAATCAGGATGAGAGCATTAATCGGGGATAGAGTTGTGTTGTCAGTTCCGGGCTCTCCATTGAACACATGCGCTGTGCCATATTAAATTGCACGACAATTAAAGCTTGACCAATGTGTCCAAATCAGAATTACAAAGATACAAGTGAAAATGCAGCATAATGCTTTAGCTGGAGGATACAAGACACCACATATTAATACTACTCAAAAGATGCCCTATACGGCTATACCTAATGCTTTAGCTTTGCAGAGCATAATATCTAGCTTGGATATATACAAATGAAACAAATTTTCATTGAAATTAGATACCACTATATATAGTTGAGGCAGAATCAATGGTCAGTTGTTTGAAACTACCTTATCCCCAAAGAAACATGCTCTTCATGATCCATCTTCATCCATATCAGTTTGACAAATTTCTTATTATTGAACTAGTGCTTTGCCGACGCGCTACGCGCGCCGGTGTGACATTATAAATTTGTGGAACGCGATTGCGATAGCGAGTAGGTTGTTTTTAATATATTAATAATAATGATGTGATTAAATCAATGATTTATATGTATAAGATGTAGCAGTCAGGAGTAGTAGTCAGGGGCGATCTTAGACAAGTCAACTAAACTAAACATGATGCGCGTTATTGGTATTATAGATCTTAGGTATTCATTTTGATGTATGTATTTATAAATTCTGAAAATATGTAGTTATTCTTGGGAGAAACATATGCTTGTCTATCAAAAATATAATTTGGCATACATTGAGTGATAGGAAAGTTGCTGCATTACTGATCCCATGATTAATTAAACAGAAGCATGAACAAGATTGTTCCGCTAAATAGGTTTATTTAATAGGTCATTCGTCCAAACCATTGTAGACACATCAACATAGAATATAAGTTTTAAAATTCATAGTTACATTAACAGTGTTTATCGGTTTTATCTGAAAAGGAGGAGTAAATTTTCTCAAGTCCATTTGAACATGTAACTTCAACTAACCAATCTGATTCATTTAGTGTAGATTAGGATTGTACCTGATTGATTGAAGTTTGGTGTGTCCAAACATATGCAAATTGTTGGGGATAATCATCTGCACGAAGAATTGAAGGTAGCTATGTTGTCTTCATTTGAGCTGATGCATAAACTATAAAACGATGTGTCATTTAGTTTAAATTTATATGGTATAATTATTTAAAATAAACTATTGGGAAGCAAAGTTATGTTAACCAAACTGGAGGATTCATATCATTGAGATCAGAATTAACAGGAGAAGTAGCAGCCTGAAGTCGTTTTAAGTTTAGGTCCAATACCTTTAAAAAATCCATGCCCGTGCGCAGCCAAAGAGAACTCTATATCCTTCTGTAAGTGATTTTCGTCATAAAATTCGTTACAACCTTGTTTCATTTTATTGTTGATAATTAACGTGAACTGGCCAAACTCTAGCTCCAGCTTTCAGAAGAATCGATTTCTTTGGATTCTGAACTTTGAAAATGTTTTCTTGATTAGCAGGCATAAACCATATGGAGATGAAACAGATCCCAGAGCATAATCACTATTTTTCCTATCTAAGAACATGTATATTATTATATATATTATAAGAAAAATAATTTTGACACTTCAAAATTTGTCGTTTTTAGGAGAGATTAGATTTGATTATGATATTTTGCAGAAGAAATCGGATTCGATTCTAACTTGTTGGGGAGAGGAAGAGAGAGCAGGTGCATGGATGACTTTACCAAAGCACCCCCACACCAAAACTCAACAGTAAACCGAAGCAAAGAAAAAAGGACATGAAAGGAAAACATGAAAAGTCTGAAAACCCATTAAAATAAAAATAAATAAACCACAATCTGGGCACCCCAATCTGCAAGGGCCACTACTCAGAGCAGGCTAAACAACCAAAACAACCCTGTACAAAGCGATCCAACTTCACAGACACATAAGGGCAATCTTGACAGTACACAAAGTTCATCGCTTACATGTACGGAAGAGTTCAATCCTCCTTTAGTGAGCCCGAGTGGATTTCTTAAGCAAAAAAATATATTCTTAGATATAATCTTATTCAAAACAAGAATATGCAACATGTACACATTTTAAAAAATAATGCACCCCCCTGCGGGGAAAAAAATGTTAAAAAGCAAATCCATTGAAAAAACAAAGTTAAGGAAATTCGGCATGCAACAAAAGAAAAAGTCATAGCACAACACTCTGAACATACTTCAGGGCTTGCTTCCGGCATAAACATGCATAAACCATAATCATGGCCTAAGACTGCTACACCGTCAGGCTGTTGACAGCCCATAATGTACGAATAATCAGCATCCTGTCGATATGTGTAAGGCACAACATCGGTCATCATCTTCACAGGGGCAGCAACAATTATTGCCAAACTCTTATGTAGAAGAAGCTCCAATATTCTCTTCCTTTTCGAGATATATTCTTCAATAGTTATGCCAGGTGTTATTTCCCCTTCCTTAATCCACTGAGTTTGTCCTGCCTATGAAATGCTCAAATAGGGAGAAAGAGTAGTGCCCAAAGACATCCGCCCACGTAACCTTTTGAGCCATCCGAAGACTGCATAAGCATAGTGTTGAGTTTAGCATAGTGTTGAGTTTGAACGTACATACCAATGAGATTTAATACTGAGAGTTAATAGAGAATGAATAAATTCTTAAATTTTTAACGGAACTTTTGGTTGGCTATTCAGCACATGCTTACATATGAATTGTTAGCTACAGAATCTCTGAGCCCATATTTCAAAGATTTGAAAAAGCTACAAAAAGGAAGGCACAGGGAAATATAACTCACCTTCGGTTCTTAACTCTTAGGGAATTCACTATGGTTTTTCAGTAAGAGTGTGAAACGACAAAGAGACACTAACAAATCAAATGCAGCACATAAACCATGCTGGATGGCATGATTACAACAATAAATGCAGCACATATAAGATCACTTTCAGTGCATTAAAGGAGCACAAACATGAAAGTAGCAACAACAACCACCTTCCTTAAACAGGTTGCTCAGTTTCGTCCAACAACTGAGTGCTCAGGAAATGCCCCGAGATGAAATCTAAGCAGTAGAAGATTCTGTTAGCTTCTGAACATGCAAAATTTAAAGCTTCCAAAGGATTCCATACATTTAAGAATAGGCATGTCTCATTCGAAATCATGTTTCTCTGCACAATGATATTGTTTCAAAGGCTTTTCAGGTAAATCACTCTAATATATGAAGCCAACCGTGTAATTATTGTTGTTCTCAGTTAAAGCAATTGGCTACTCTTTGCCTGTGATTTTGTTGCTAATATTGAATTACAAGTATTGGGTACGTGATGATTTGATTGGAAAGAAGTTGGACAAAAACACTTTTGGACGAGAAACCTCAACGTTAAATTAGAAACACAATTGTGCTGAATCAAAAGGTAAGACTGAAAAAGTATGCTAACACAAATTTATAACTTGACACCATATGACAAGGCTACATCTAGAAACTCTTCCATCACAGGCATTGCACATGGATTCATAAGGTTCAAAGACTAAGGTAACAAAAATTGCAATAATATGAGGTAATTAAATACAAATCCACCCAATAGAATGATACTGGTAAAAGTCCTTGAAGTCATTGCGTCAAGTGAAGAGTGTATTTAAGTTCCTAGGTGTCTTTTAAGTTCTCAAGAGTCTTTCTAGTTTGTAGAAAGTCAAGTTATATATCTATTTGTTCCAAGTTATCTATTTCAAGAGTCAAACACATATTTCAATTAGTCTATGGTCAAGCCTTTTTTAATTTTTGTCTTGAAAATGTAAGTGCATTTTCCTACTTTTGGAGGATTGTTCCAAGTAGTCTATAAATTCTGTTGCTACGAATGAATGAGGAGTTTTTGAGTGTTCAATTAAAATAGCCTTTGGCTTGTCAGTAGTACGTTACTTCTTGTTCCCCATTTCTGTATCTCTTGGGTGGATTTTTTAGAGTGGTGAGTGGTCCTTACACCCTGTATTCCCCCTAATCCTTAAGTGGTGAAATCGGTATCCTTTCGGTTTTATCATTTACAAAATCCAGTGTCATAGAACTTTATAGCTTCTTTTTTTTTTTTTTTCCCTGTTTCAGTTTAAGTCACTTTCCTAATTTTTCAAACGGAACAAAAAAAAAATTATCTAAGAGAGGGGCTACCTGTTCCATTTCCTCCCTCAAATCAAAGGATCCTTACTCTTCTTAAGAAGCTCATCTTCTCACTCTTTCTCCCTAAAAACCAGGGAATTGATAGCTAAGTTCTTTGAAACATCTTTGCTAACCATCAATCGTAACATACTTTATGTACCCAGTGTCACCTAACACTTGCAACAAGAAAGAAGTTTTAAAAATCCAATCTTATTTATCTACAACATTGGTTGAGCAATATTCCAAATCCTAGTGTGTGAGTGAAAGGAAGCACACGAAACTAACAACATTATAAATAAGGTTTAAGGGGAAAACATGCAATTTTAGATAGAACGAAACAAAAGTAAAAACAAAATGAAGGAAACATGCCAAGGAAAATAACACTGATACAAAAGTGACATTCAACAAATCTCATGGATAAAATAATTGATAAAAAAAGATATCATTTTTTAGAAGTGCCAACGGAGAGCAGATCACAATCTTGTTCATTATATATTCCAATCATTTGAGCACTAACTCCATATGCAATAAAGCTTTCCTACTTTGAGCTACAAGGAGAAGATCATTCAAGTTCTTATACCTATGGATGACACGCAGAATATTTAACAGCTGTCTTTCATATTCATGGATCCGCTAGACCTGTATGTCAAAGAAGCTATTTGGGTCAATGCTTACACCTGTCACTTGTTGTATGTACTGAGCCAATCGCTCCTTGTTAGCCATCGTAGCTGATTTTCATTCAGCTTGCAAGTATGCATCATCAGCAAACTGTTGGAGTAGAGAGGCGGATAAACAAATATAGTTCACACAAAACAGTCAATTAATGGATGTGACATTGATAAGCTCTAAAAGTCTTCTCAGGCACGTACTTGTCAAAGATCAGTACGTAGGTCAAGGTTAGTCACCCATTGATCAGCTTCAACCATTTGGTGATGGTATTGCTGAGCTCAGGACTGCAAAATCGGAGCCATCTACAAGAAGTAATGCGATTGGTTTTATTCTGGAATTTGGTAGGCCATACAGAGACCATGTGCAAATAACTCGGCCTTTAAAATGTCACTGTGTAGTTGGGCAACACCATTGACCTGCATATGTAACAAGAAGTGACTTTCTCATATCTAAATGGAACGATTAAAAGCTGAAGAACAAAGACTTAACATGAGAGCAGAACAAAGGGCATGGGTCTAAATAGAAGGTAAAGGAACCAAGATATGACTGATCTGAATAACAGCAGTTCAAGAAGATAACATGAATTCGTCTGTACTTATTTTGGAATTGAAACTACAACAGAGGTACACTATTCTTCTTGCACAAGCAAGAAGTACACTATGAGGCAACCACTTGCAAGAACTAAAATTACCAAAACATCCCCGCCACAAACAAAGACCAAGCCAATGGGGAAGAAAACTCTCTTTGGAGTTACTTGGGTATATCATAGCCTTTTGGTCCGTTTCTTGTGTTTATTGTCCTGAAAGAAAGCTGCTTTTACTTGCCTACGATGGTAATCTCTCTCACTCTCTCTCTCTCTCTCTCTCTCTCTCTCAATTGAATTGTTGGTTGAGTCTTAATTTATTAGTCTCTTAATTCAGCCAAACTTGGGATATGTTTCATGTGAAACTTGGTGGATTTTCGTCAATTGTTATATATGGTGAAACTTGCGGCGTTAATCGGAAAAAACCCTCAGTAAATGAAGAATTAAGTCCTGTATTGAGTTGAGATAGCTTGAGTAGCAGACATCATGGTCCATATTCAGTATGTCCAGGGCCTAGGCATTCAATTTCGATAAACTGTATTTGGGTTCTGAATTTGTGAAAGATTTTTGGAAGGAAGAGAAAGGGAAGAGAGACACAACTTGGATTTGTAGAGGGAAATCTACCTTATTTTCTTTTGCTCTCATATAATTCCTGCACAAATCTAACATCTAAACACAGCTAACCCAGACTGAATCTATATCCCACGTGATCTCACACTCAAGTTCAATACAGGGCATAAGGGGAAAACTACCATCACAATTAGTTAGACTTCCATGCCATTCCATTTGCCACATTTTCCAAAAAAATAGAGAAACAAAGTTTGATTGTAATTTAAATAAACATTTGGTGGGCAACACAAATATAGAGTCCTCCAAAGTTTGATTGAGTTTTAGAGTCAGGTGAATACTCACAGATAATCATTTTTTCCCCGACAGAATACTCACCTCCTCAGCTCCTCTTCTTCTGCCTCCAACACAACCAATCAACTATTGTTACCTGTATTTTTTTGGATGAAAAATCATGACAATGTCTCCATACGTTTTGTAGAATTTCATTATGTATAGGTGCATTTCGTTGGTGCTGGTAAAATGCCGGAATTTTGGATTCCACTGTTCTACTATGGTTATGTTTCAATCTCCTAAGAAACATAAAATTTTCAACGGAAATTTGTTCCTTGTTCTGTAGTACCACTTTATTCTCTTGCTAAAGTATAATCATTGTCACATAGACGAATGCCACATATAAAACACATAATAATGATTTTCGCTTGCCTTCTCATGCAGGGCTTGCAAGATATGATAAATGACCAGACGACCCTAAGGATTAAAAGAATGGGGGAGGTTGCAGAAGTCCTCTGGTGGAGACTGGGTTGAGATGTCTGCCAAACTATGCTCTTCTTGGGAAAAAGAAATGAGGAATCCACACTAGCACCCTTTCAAGAAAATTACAGTTGAAGGGAGACTACAGGTTTGTCTGCCTCGAACTTTCTAGATGGCATTACCAATTACGATTGAGTTTAAAATGTTGAAAAGTATGGGAAACCTGTTTGGTGACCTGAAAAGTTTCCAAATTGGGGAAGCAAAAACTCAATTATCAACATGAATCCTATACTAAACGCCAAAAATATCTAGCATGTCAAGAAATTGATTAAGGGTTAGTTTAAACTCCCTCGACTCCCAACTAAACAAATTAGAAAGGAAAAGACTTTTAAATTTCAGCTAAACATGCCCATGTTTCACTTACTACCAAATTTCCAATACACCCATGAGGGTAAAATGCCGCCGTTTGTGCTTTTTGGTTACCAAATTCCTTGTGTTTGTTTGTCGAGGTTTGGAGTGTGGATTACGATCTCTAAAAAATGCAGGAGATCATTGATGAAGATGATGATAAGTTACAAGCCTTCTCATTCTGATTGTGGTGATGAGGTCTACAAGGCTGTAGCCAACGCGTTGTTGGAAATCAAAAACTACAATTCCAGCGGGATGTATGCAGTTCCTGAAATATGGAATCCAAAGCAAGGAAGAAAAGCAAGTCTGAAAGAGATCATCAATTACGTAATCAATCAATGGAAGTCTAATAAGCGTAAGAGGTAATCCGGCTAACAATTGATTGGGCGCCCACAACCATAAGTATTTTCTTCCAGACTGCGAAGTCTATAAATCACAAATAACAAAGAAACACCTATGAAAAATCTCCATAATGAAAACTACAGACCACTATTGCTAGACTTCCAGTAATAAGCATTACAAAAGTACAAAGCACATGAAGGAGAAAAGAAAGTTCGTCATATACATGATTGTGACCTGTTTTCTCCTTGGATCCACGATAACACAATTGACACAGTCTTGGAGCCGGTCGTCGCAATGAGCGGGTGGATGTGGACAGCAAGTTTTACGAAGCAGTTCTCCGTCGCCGCCGATGCTTGTGACGGCGGCCAACATGTTCCTCACCCTTGTGAGGACCCTTGAGCAAAAACCTAGAACCCAACTGGAAATCACCATCCCTCCACAACTCACTTCTCACAAACCGATCACACCAACAAATCTTCCTCAACGTTGCCAAAGCAAGCCCAATTGCCATACCAGCGACGTCGTCCGTAAGCACATCGGGGGTATTCGTAACCCTAATCCTTCTCTCCTCACACTTGCTCAAATCGATCTTATACAAGCCCGCGCTGTAACTCGCCACAATTTCCAGATTTGGCTATCGATCAACTCGGAGTCGGCCCCACACGCCACGTTGCCGACCATCGCTCGAACTGAATGAAGATTATGTCCCAGAAACTCCGACGAGGAGGAAGAATCCCATGGTCTGAGGAGTTTGAATCGGTTTTGGAGTTGCTGTTCGAGGAGTTTGAATCGGTTTTGGAGATTTATGTCTCTCTCAGTAATCAATCCTCTGTCGACTGAGAGAGTATTGTCGATACAGAGGTTTTTTTTTTTTTTTTAATCCTCTGTCGAGATAGAGGTTTTTTTATTTTATTTTATTTTTTTATTATTATTTTTTATCCTCTGTCGAGTTTGAGAGTATTGTCAAGATAGAGGTTTTTTTTTTTCCTTTTATCCTCTGTCGAGATAGAGAGTGTTGGGTCATTTTTGGTCAGTAGGAATTCAACGATCAACATTGTTAGTATTTTACTTGAAGGAATGGGTTAAATAATTTGAGATGTGGTAGTAAATAATTCTTTGGCCTGTTCCGGGCCCAAAAAAATTATCGGAATCATCCATTTTGTCGAGCTCGTCGAGAATTTCAACCTTGCAAAAAATCATGTTGGTCGGATACCGATCAATACCAGATCCTAAGATAATACAATTATCTTAAAACAAATGGGTGCTATCCATGTGCACAGTGGGTTTTTTTCAAGATAAATGTTACGTTAAAATATTTCCTAATATGTACTATTCTGATTTGTTACAATTGAAGCATTTTCTTTTTTAATTTGTATTATACCAGTTTGGGAGTTGGAAATTAGGAACCTAGTCTCCGAAATCTTCAGTCAATTTACGTTTCCTTTTTTTAAGCCAATTGAAGCAATTTGAATTACAGTATAATATGGCACATGATTTTGGCACTCCAATTTTTTGATGATGACACTCAAAAACTTGTCTAAAAATTATACATAGTAAAGTACACTAAAAGACAAATTTTGGAGTGCCATAATAAAGAATTGGAATGCCTAAATCATTTTTCTTATAATGGTGTATATAATAATATACCTGTTAGGAAGTTACAGTACAATTTACAAACCAAATTTCCTAAAATTTCATTATTCTGAAATTTGAATGAAAAATTAGATAATTGGATCGAGTATATTTAAGTATTGGGTTGAGATGATTTTCCACAGGAGTCCTTGAAAAAATATTTTATATTTAATGAACGGATTGGATTGTTTATGTGGGATCCAAAGTGGACCCCACACAATGATTCGATCTATATGGAAAAGCCTATGTAGGTAGCACTGTTGATTGACAACATAACCCAACTTTTTTGCATTTTACCCTCCCTCGACAGCATAACTCAACTTTTTTGCATTTTACCCTCCTTAATGCTAGATCAACTAATAGAACTTCTACTAAAGATTTTTAGGGCTTCTTTTTCTTTTGTCTTTATTATAAAATGCATTTGTTAGTTTCGTGTCTCACTTTTTGAGTTTTCCGATTCGTTTCGTCAAGGTGAATTGGTAAAGAAAAAAAATACTTTTACCCAAACATTTTGGGAAATATCCATTATTTAGCAAAAAAAAATGTCAACCTTTTTTTTTTTGTGGCTAAAAATGATTATTTTCCAAAATATTTGGTAAAAGTAAAAAATCCGATTTGTCTCGTCAAGACGAATCAATAGTTCACAAAAGTTTGGCACAAAATTAACAAAAGTGATTTTTTTTTAAGAAGGACCAAAAATGCTTAGTGGAATGGGGTCTAACAACCCTACTACGCATAACTTGTACCGACACTGTACAGATTGTCATGTGAGGGTCCATTTCTGGATCCCAGACAAATGATCCAAGCGTTAATTAATTCTTAAACTTGGAAATGGGGTTGACGTGGATTGTTGATCTATCAAGGAAAGGAAAATGAAAATAAGTTGGCTTATGCTTAGGGGTGAGAAAAAAACCGTCAAACCGCAAATCCAGTCCAAACCAATCCAAACCGAAAGATTTAGTTTGGTTTTTAAGTAGTATGGTTTGGTCATGATTTGAAAAAATTAGAAACCGCATTTTATGGTTTGGAGAGCACAGCACACACTTGAATGCAACAACATATCCAATGCAACACATACTCCACCAGAGCAATTAATATCCAAATATATGTCTCCATCATCTTGATAGGGAAGTAGAACTCCAATGTAATTTATGCTTAATCAAAATCGACGGGAAAATTTGATTTCGTCAATCCCGTCAAACAAATTCTACCACCGGCTTTAATCTCTAAACATAAAAATACAGTACACATGCACGGTATAACTTAAGTAACTAACACAATCATACATCGAATCTCAAATTAAATTCAACTAATGCGCGACCAAATCATCATTCTGAAACCATATCAGAGAAGCCACTTTTATACAACATCACACACCTAAACGCCAACATAAAACTGTTTTGGCCGATAAAAAAAAACATAAAACTGTTTTGACACATAATACTGGTTTCCAATCGTAACAACATTCGTTACATGATTTCCTCCATTTGGCCTAAAACAGAGAATTAGTTGGCTATAGGAGCCACATCTTGCAACCCACAGACCATATTTGCAGGGACAGCTACGTCAATCATCCTCAGATAAGCCAGGTCCAAATCTGTA
The DNA here is from genome assembly GCA_020567845.1 of Rhododendron henanense subsp. lingbaoense. Classification (NCBI taxonomy): domain Eukaryota; kingdom Viridiplantae; phylum Streptophyta; class Magnoliopsida; order Ericales; family Ericaceae; genus Rhododendron; species Rhododendron henanense. The sequence continues at coordinate 11,386,887 of CM036312.1, forward strand.
GAATTAGGAATTATGTCAGGAACGTTACGGGATTTTTTTGGTCTTGCCACGATAAATCAATGTGTAAACTGGCTATTTGGATCTTGTAGCAGAAAATACTTACCCCTCATGATGTTCCTGAATGTTTCCTGCAGAAGGTGGGACAAAATAAAAAAGTATTCACCATCATGGAGAATAAATCAGCAGCAGAAAACGAAATGTTGAAAGGGGAAATGGAATGCAACATTAATGGGTTTTTGGGTTCAAATGAATTGCATCAACCTCTAGCGTAAGATGGCTAAGTAGCAATCTCCTTTTTTTATCTTTCTTCTAAACGCATTTGAACTACACTTGATGTCATGGATAACCAAGTTCATACTACAAGTCCGATTTTATTCCTCTTTTGCTATTCAACTAACAGAAAACGGTTTGAAGAAAGGGAATCACTTCATCTTTTGCCAACCGAGGATTATACAGAATTTCCTCTTCTACAGTTGTAACTTGAAATTATGGGGGTTTGTATCAGCAGTTATTTTCGGAATATGCATTTGACCAAGGCATGAGAGCATTGAGCATATATCCTTAGTTCTTACAGTGAAACCTTTGTAGTCATGAGCAGGATACAACAATGTGTCCTGGGGCAGTGTAAAGATCTGGTTCATAATATAACATAGAATGAGCAACAAGGGAGATAAAAGGGAAAGAGTAAAAAACGTGGAGTACATAATATATCGGCGCTATAATTCTAACTTCTTTTTTTCGCTGCTTAATTAAATTAGGCTGATTTTAATGTCCTTGCCTGTGAATGAACTGATTCATACAGCTGCTCCGAACTTCCACCCTGCAGATAAAGTAAAAGATATAAAAAAAATTAGCTTATTGAATTCTTTCCAGCAAAAAAGAGACTGCAGATGAACCCCAACCCGAAGCACAAGGCCAGCACATTGAAGAGAATTAAGCGTGGTAGCCACAAATGTCAATATTAGGTCTTGCATAGGTGAAGAACACACTAAAAAAGCCCCATCCCATAAGCAACCAACACCCCCAATATACCCACGTTTATGTTTGAATTTGACAATGTACGGAGTAGAAGTTTAGTTTTGAAAGTTGAAACAGAAGAAGTAATAACTAAGTTAAGCAGGCACCCTAAAGCTATTCAATTATTTCGAGAGTTCATGCCAAGTTCAAGGGTCTAAAAGCAAGAAAGAAGATGTTAAAATACAAAACCCAGTTACATTGTGATGGTTTGACAATTGGCGTACCAACATTCACCTACTGCCAGTGGCGTAGCCATAATCTGGCATCAGTGAAGCACAATCCAACCCATGCAACTTGGTTTTGAAAAAAAAAAAAGTATATATCTCCTTTCTAAGAATCTGCCAATACACCTAATTTGAGTTTTTTGAACTATTTCTTCAAGATCACTGCTAAAAAATTTGTTCAACTATCAGATTATCATATAGTAGCAATTAAATTTTTAGTTCTAAAGAAGTAATCTTCCACATAAATATCTAGAGAGGAGTTGTTGATAGATTTAAGAAGAGAACTGAAAGAAGGGAAAACGTGAAAAGGAGCCTGACTTGACTCGAACTCTGTGATGAGATAGTAACTATAATTCTGTAAAGAAGTAATCTTCCACATAAATATCTAGAGAGGAGTTGTTGATAGATTTAAGAAGAGAACTGAAAGAAGGGAAAACGTGAAAAGGAGCCTGACTTGACTCGAACTCTGTGATGAGATAGTAACTATAATTCTGTAAAAATGTGGTAGTTTGCGGGCTAAAGTTTAGTGCATGGAGGTTTGCCGGGAGTAATTATTTAGTGATCTTGAAGCACCGTCGCATGGTGCCGCAACACTCTTCTCCATTACATATTTAGGTGAGATTCAAAACATTAAGTCTTGTGCTTTACATGAATACGTAATGGAGAAGGATGTTGGCACAGCATGTGACAGAAGTACTCAATAATTTTTTCGTGCTTTGAGGTATGAGGTTTCTACCTTAGATATTATGTTATAGTTTTCTACCTAAGATTATCAATTACAAGTGCAAAAAACATTAAAAAAAACAACAAAACAAAACCAAGTGGGGTCCCGTACCCACTGGTCTCCAACTCCCTCTGCCATTGGCTACTGGAGTGGGTGGGTTAGAAAAAAATTAGGATGCCTAGCCTAAAATTTTCATGACTATAGTCTACATCACTACATGCTTCATAAGGGGAGGATCTGTAAACCTGTTTAACTATTCCCACCACACAAAAAGAAACTACACCTGAAAATCTGTCCTCCCACATCCGCGTATTAATAGTGCATCACCCGTGAAAGCCATCCTTGGTCGGGCCTGATCGGGCCCATCTCCTGTAACATAGGTTACACATCCTAAGGTATGACCTGGAGTAGCACGAACCTGCAAGCAAGTTCATAGCTTATTATTTCAGAAGATTGATAAAGGGAAAACCAAGATAGGAAAAAAGACTGATGTTATGGCTACATGATATTCACATACGTACATGTATATTAACCAAAACATAATGCAACTTATCTTATCGGGTAAGTAGATCTTGTTTCTTGATTCGTCTCAATCAAGGGCCATAATGCAAGCTACATTGCAAGATAACATATGTTCCTTTACTTTACCGACTCTATATGAAAAAAAGAGTTATTCTTCGCCTGGCCTCCTCGACCCCAAGCATTATCTCAATGGGGATAGTTTCACTATTTATAATCACAGCACTAACCGGTCTCTGTTGTTCATGCCCAAATCACCATAATAGATTTTCTCTCATTTCATCATCAATAGATGCTACCTGTATCGTCTCAGGAATTTGTTCATTCCTGCGTTATCTGTCCTAGTTTTTATCGCATTCACCTTAACATCCTCATCTCAATTACCTTCCAATTTGCTATATATATGCAAGCATATATAGCATATAGCACAAAGCTTGGTTGGTCTTATATCTGACTTGTGAAATTTTCATTTTGATCTCATAGGTAAGTGTTGATGACGCAAGCCACACCCAGCATCCCTCCACCAAGTCTAGGTACCAAAATACTAAACTCCTGTTAAATTCACAAATTATTCTTCACATGAAAAACGTTTATCAATTCAAGCTCTTAGCTCCCTTCATAGCTCCGAAGTACTTCCTTTCAGTGTAGCAACTAATAACATCCCTAGAAGTTTAATTCCACGGTATTAGGTTTCCATTTCACTGGAAGTAAAATGCACTATTCTCTTGAGCAACTTCAAGACCTTGCTTTCCTTACATCATCAGCATGGGAATTGGTGACTAATAAGAGAAGTTGTATGTTCTCTCATACCACAAGGAGAATGGTATTTACAGTTTACACCATTTAGATTGATTTTTTTATAAGTACAACATTTACCTTGACAATGTTGAGACATTTCTTGGTTTTTCAAGTAAACTGGACCAAAAGAGGCATAAATGAATGAATTGCTAATTTACATGTGTCGCACTCTACGCTTCAGCAAGAACCAATATGGAAGAAGCATGTGTCTGCCTACCTCTAGAAAGAGATCACCAAAACGAATTGTATCACCAGCTTCAACGAACCGATCTGCTTTTGCATTGCTTGCTTTGGAGATGATAGATTTCACACCAGGAGATTTAGTCTGCAAGACATCAGCGCAAACAAATAACATTAAGTAATAGATGCCAACAGAGTCTTTGACCTGTTTAATGAAGTAAGCATTCGACAAAAAAAGCAAAAAAAAAAAAAAAAAAATTATCACCCCAAGCATATCATTGTAGCAGCAAAGACATTATAAAATCACCGTATCGGAATTGAAATTGGAATCGAACTACCTTAATCAGGCCAGTTCCAGTGACATGATCGGCATGGACATGGGTGTTTATTGTAATTCCTACACCGACACGACATGACACCGACACGTAAATTTTCAGAAAATGGGGGACACGACACGTTTGGGGACACGTCTATATATATGCATATGTATATGTGTATATATATCAAGAATACAAAAAATTCAAATAAGATAAAAGTTAATAATATTATATCCAGATAGCCTTGTTTTCACCTTTGCAGTACATTGTTTTCCAAGTCATTACATCTATTATCTATACCTTGCAACAAAAAGTGTCCCAAAAGTGTCTGTCAAAAGTGTCTGGAAAGTGTCCCCGAAGTGTCTCAAAAGTGTCCGAAAGTGTCTGGAAGGTGTCGGACTCCAAATATTGCCCAAAATAACAAGACACTTCTGGAGAAGTGTCCAACACGTGTCGGCCGAGTGTCCGGTGAGTGTCGGTGTCCGACACGTGTCCGACACCGGTACCCCTAGTGGAGTGTCGGTGCTACATAGCAAGAAATGAAGTGCAGAGCAATCTCAAAACACCAAAGATAGTAGACAAATAGAGCAAGGGACCAACAGGAAAAAAATAGGCACTAAAGTGACAACAGAATCCTATTTCTAGGAGTAATACAAGCACAGAAAGAGTCCTTTCAAGTTGTAAAAAAGGTTTGAATTTTTTAACGAACAAAATACATCTTTTTAAAGGCCTAGGTTTGCAGGCCGGACATTTATTTAGGGATGGAGGGAGAATAAAATTGTGTCCGGAACCCAAATCCTTATGCATATAACGACACCAAATCCTTATCCACGTTGTCCATTCTGCTTGCAGAGAAGATTGATATTTCAATCTAGTAGTTGAATAAGCATCATCCACAGAAAACAAAAAATGCTAAAAAGCTTAGAGAGCAATTTTTGCATAAATTCTCTGTACAGTGGCATATTATCACAACTTTAATTATAGAAACATCTACCAGTATTTTTATTGATGCAATGCAAACCGTAGCCATACAGCTCATTTACTTCATTACTAAGTAGTTAACATAACCTTCCCCATTACCAATGTCATTGCTTTTACGCCAAGTGATCTATGCAATAACTTAACAACTTGCTCATGGAGATTGGAGAATGCCACGAGTGGAAGGATTACTGGGAATGTCAAGCTTGAAAAGGAATAGCCCTTGATGTGCAGGAAGAAGTGTCGGCAAGCTTACTAACATAACAATGAGGAATAGCTTGCCATCCAATGGCTAGTGCAACAGCTTTATATAAACTATATACACAAATACCCCTTAGAATTCCAATCCAGAACTAATTACATAAGATATCATAAAGAGCATTTAGGATGCGAATGCGATAATTCTGAAAAACGTTAATGGAACATCTCAGGTCCATTTAAAATCAAACACCGATAAGAGATAAGAAGAAAAGTCGGTTCTTCTATCACCATCACCGCTCAACTGTCCCTCTGATTCAAATTGGTCCCAGGTTGTATCATTAAGGCAGCAATTAGAACATACTTCAAAGCAGTTTGAAAGGAAATCAACTTTATCTAACATGAACAGTTGCGGTAGAAAGAATTAGAACCAAGAATGAGGTCAAAATTCAGGAATATTATGACCTATGAGAGACATTTTCTTTGCATTACCTGTCACGACAATAGCTCCAGCTGCATGGTCCCATATTTTTTCACGGTATCCTTTGTGAGGGAAACGTAGGTATATTGCTCCATCTCCTCTGGACAGAGCGCCATACTTTGCCTGGCTATCTATTCTCACAGGTGGCGCTTTGACACCCAGTTTCTGTTTAAGACTAAATATTAAACCTTGCTAAAAGAAACACACAAACACACACACACATACATACAGAGAGACAGAGATAGCAGTACATTTGCTATAGAGCTAGATAAGTGTTCAGTTTTAGGGTAATCGTAATAGGGAGAAAACCCATTAGGGTTGATTTCATTCAACGTAAAATATATATACAAGATGTATAATAATTGCACTACGGTCCTAGATACTTAAACTAATTACATGATAAGACACATATTTATATTAGATACAAATAGACCCATAATCTAACACTCCCCCTCAAGTTGGTGCAAAGATATCAATCAAGCCCAACTTGAATACAATAGTATGAAAACTCTTGCTACCCAGCCCCTTTGTGAATATATCAGCCAACTGATCTCCAGATCTCACAAACGGCATACATATCAAACCCTCGTTCAACTTTTCCTTGATGAAGTGTCGATCAATCTCTATGTGCTTCGTTCTATCATGTTGAACGGGATTATGAGCAATGTTGATGGCAGCTTTGTTGTCGCAATAGAGTTTCATAGGAACACTATTAGTAAACCCCAAATCACGTAACAAAGTTTGGAGCCACAAGAGCTCGCAAACACCATGAGCCATAGCTCTATACTCAGCTTCTGCACTAGACCTGGCGACTACCGATTGCTTCTTACTTCGCCAGGTAATCAGATTACCCCCAAGAAAAGTGCAATAACCAGAAGTAGAGCGTCTATCATCCACAGAACCAGCCCAGTCAGCATCAGTGAATGCCTCCAATCGCAAATGGCCATGATTAGAGAACAAAATTCCTTTTCCTGGAGCTGATTTCAGATACCTCAGAATACGATAAACCGCATCTAGATGTGAAGTACGAGGATCATGCATAAACTGACTAACAACACCGACTGCATAAGTAACATCTGGTCGGGTGTGGGCCAAGTATATTAGTCGACCCACAAGTCGCTGATACCTCTCCTTATCAGTATGCTCCCCCACATCTCCACTAAGATGATGATTCGCCTCAATAGGGGAATCTGCAGGTCTACAGCCCAACATACCTGTTTCTTCCAAAAGATCAAGTATATACTTGCGTTGGGAAATAAAAATACCTCTATCAGACCTCGCTACTTCCATTCCAAGGAAATATCTCAATGATCCCAAGTCCTTAATCTCGAACTCTTGAGCTAAACGAGACTTAAGATTATGAATCTCACTCACATCATTGCCTGTCATTATTATGTCATCAACATAAACAATAAGGACAGCAATCTTACCATTACTTTGTCGGGTGAACATCGTATGATCTGCATGGCTCTGCTTGTAACCAAAACTCAACATAGCCTTAGAAAACCTGCCAAACCAGGCTCTAGGGGACTGTTTCAGCCCATAAAGTGCCTTCTTCAATCTACACACTTTTCCCTTACTTGCAGGAGAAGAGAAACCTGGTGGAATATCCATATAAACTTCCTCCTTTAAATCACCATGGAGGAATGCATTTTTCACATCAAACTGTTGAAGAGGCCAATTCAAGTGGGCAGCACACGAGAGGAGAGCTCGGACCGAATTCATCTTCGCTACCGGAGCAAATGTCTCCTCATAGTCAATACCATAAGTTTGAGTAAAACCTCTGGCAACAAGCCTTGCCTTGTATCTCTCAACTGTACCATCAGCCTTTTGCTTAATAGTGAACACCCACTTGCAGCCCACTGGCTTCTTCCCTTCTGGAAGTGACACTAGATCCCAGGTGCCATTCTTTTTCAAAGCTGTCATCTCTTCCACCATAGCTCCTTTCCACTTAGGTATCCTGAATGCATCCTGCCAATTCTGTGGAATAGATATAGAGGAAAGAGAAGAGACAAAGGCATAGTACGAAGGAGACAAACGGTCATAAGAGACAAACTGTGAGATAGGATGTTGAGTACAAGATCTAACACCTTTTCGAATAGCAATAGGAAGATTGTCAGGATCCATAGGAGGATGTTCAATAAGAGGAGAATCATTACCAGAAGAGTCAGCTGAGGAATCCGGAACTAGAGTGGGTGATTGTGATTGACAAAGTGGTAACGCACATGAAGACTTTCTATGTCTAGCATACCTCTGTAAGTTAGCTCCCTGCAGTCGTGCAGGTAGTTGTTCCTCAATGTCACCACCAATATCATGTGTTTCCCTTTCCCTTTCAACAGATACCGGTTCCTCTCCCGTGTTTTCCTTCTCCCCCTCACTATGATCATAGAACAATTGCTCCCCCTCACTATGATTATAAAAGGTAAGCATCTCTTCCTCTTGCTGATGCTCCCCCTGAAGAGATGGTTTGGAGGGAGAATAAAAAAACTCTGTTTCCCAAAAAGTAACATCCATAGAAACAAACATCTTCCTAGAATAAGGGTCATAACACTTATAACCTTTCTGGGTAGGAGAGTACCCAACAAAAATACACTTATGAGCTTTATGGCCGAACTTGCCCCCAGAAGGTTTGGGGGCATGAACAAAACATACACAACCAAACACCCTAGGTGGAAGAGTCGTAACTCGACAACTGCTTGGCAGACACTCAATGGGTGTTTTAAAATTGAGGACACTGGATGGCATACGGTTGATAAGATATGTGGCAGTTAAAACAGCTTCTCCCCATAAGTATTTGGGAACATTCATAGTGAACAAAAGGGATCGAGCTACCTCAGCAAGATGACGATTTTTGCGTTCAGCGACTCCATTTTGTTGTGGAGTGTCAACGCAAGTCGTCTGAAAAATAATACCATTATCAGCTAGATATGTCCGAAAAATCTTATCAATATACTCAGTCCCATTATCACTCCGAAGAATTTTAATATGTGTATCAAACTGAGTGCACACCATCTTATGAAAAGATTTGAAACAGGAAAATACTTCATTCTTTGACTTGAGTAAGTACACCCATGTGGCACGAGAATAACAATCAATAAAGGTAACAAACCAACGATAGCCCTTTAAAGAAGTAATGGGAGAAGGACCCCAAACATCAGAATGAATAACCATAAATGGAGAATCACTTCGTCTATTAATAGGGGCATAAAAAGAGCGTTTATGTTTCCCAAACTCACAAGCTTCACAAAAAAACTGATCCCTAGGACAATGTTTAACTAAAGTAGGAAAAAGTTTCTCTAATATCCCAAAAGAGGGATGACCCAATCTACGGTGCCACCGATGTAACAAAGAAAGAGTGGAACTTATATCTGCATGTAGAGCTTTTCCACATGATAAAGATGGCAAAGATGGACGAGGTGCATGCTCCAGATAATAGATACCACCATGTGCTTTACCACTGCCAATCACCTTCCCCGTTTCCAGTTCCTGAAAGACACAGTGAGTAGGAAAAAATGTCACAGAACAGTTTGCAGAATGGGTAAAACTACTAACTGAAAGAAGGTTAGTGGCAAAGTTTGGAATATGGAGAACTGAAGAGAGTGAGATAGAGGGAGAATAGCGAACGGAACCTTTCCCTGAAATAGCAGAGAATGACCCATCGGCAATTCGGACCTTATCCTTACCAGAACAAGTAGAATAGGAATCAAAAACAGAGGAACAACCTGTCATATGATCTGAAGCACCAGAATCAATAATCCAAGGGATTTCGGAGGAGGCAGTAAATGCACTAGCTGGAATACCTGAATGAGCAAAATAGGATGCAGTAGGAGCTGCTGTGGAAGTAGGAGCTATAGTAGAGGAAGAATCAGCCCGAGCCATAAGACGCCTGAGAGCTTGCATCTCCGCTTGAGAGAAACCACCAATAGAATCAGAAGGTGACTGAACTCCTGTACTGTACCCAGAATCGGACAAGGTAGCAAACTCTGAAACATGTGCCTGGGCCTGAGAACGCCCAGGACCACGACCTCGACCTCCACGCCCACTGCCTCGCCCACGAGAAGGACGACCATGTAACTTCCAACAAAAATCCTTGGTATGTCCAGTGTTGTGGCAATGATCACACTGGAGTGACATGCGGTCTATAATCCCACTGCTAGTACCAGGCTGAGATTTTCCACTGCCAGACCCAAACTGTCCTTGTGGAATAGCAACCAAGGCAGAACGATCAGAAGTAGGAGCTTGCAACATAGCACCCCTCCTGCTCTCCTCCTGTTGAACAATGGCATAGGCCTCTCCCAAAGATGGAAACGGGACACGACCCAACACTTGCACTCTAATTGGATCATACTCCACATCAAGACCAGCAAGAAAGTCATACACACGCTCTTTCTCTATTCTTTTTAACCAAGCACCAGCATCAACGGAGCAGACTGCCTGAAACCCCTGATAATAATCAAATTCTTGCCAGGCCCCACTAAGCTCAGCAAAGTAAACAGCAACAGATCGATTGTGTTGATCCATAGTACGAAGTCTCTTTCGCAACTCAAAACATTGAGCATCATTTCCCTGTTGAGAATAAGTCTGTTTGGCAATAGTCCAAATCTGATATGGAGTGTCAAGAAGCAAGAAAGGACTACGAATATCAGCCTTCATAGAATTAAACAACCAGGTCATGGCTAAAGATCGATGAGACTTAAACTTCTTGAGTTCAACATCAGTAGTAGGCTCAGTAACAGGGCCTTCAATGAACTCAGACATTCCTTTAGCTTCAATAGCTAATGTAAAAGTACGAGACCAAAGTAAATAATTTGTGCCATCCAATTTGATGGGACAAATATCCAGCGGAGAGTTATCCAGAGTCCCTACACGACTCAACTCATCCTTGCCACTAGCGGAAGCCTGTTTTTTCTCTTCTGACATCTTGAAAGCAGAACAATAATGCCAAATAAACAATAAACAATGTTCCCAGTAGCTTTAGAACTCCAAAAACAATAAGTAAAGGTTCCAATAGCCCTAGAACCTAAAAAAAACCACCGAATACCTTCAGATCTGACTGAAATAGTGCTGAAATTTCGTGAGAGAAGGAAAAAACAGATCTGATCGGCGAGAAGAAATGACGGCGAGCAAATCGTGATCGACGGCGATGGTAAACCCTAACTGATCGAAGCACTGTTCACGCGAGTACTGTTCACGCAACTGTTCACGCGAGTACTGTTCATGCGGTACTGTTCACGACGAGCACTGTTCACACCGAGCACTGTTCGCGCAATACTGTTCACGCGGTGCTGATCGATGAGAAGAATGTAGTAGGTCGCCAAGTTCTATCGCTCTGATACCATGTTCAGTTTTAGGGTAATCGTAATAGGGAGAAAACCCATTAGGGTTGATTTCATTCAACGTAAAATATATATACAAGATGTATAATAATTGCACTACGGTCCTAGATACTTAAACTAATTACATGATAAGACACATATTTATATTAGATACAAATAGACCCATAATCTAACAATAAGTCATGCACAGAATGTGCAGCTTCAAATGATTCAAAGAATGATGCTTCTTCAGGATTCTCAGTAGAACTTGCATGTACCTGGAAGAGCAATACACAATATTGTATATAACCCTTATAATCTGAGGTCAATTAGGAAGAAAATGTATGGGATCATTGACCTTTATGGGTGGGGAGCCATCAAGAGACTGCACTTAAGCTCCAGCCCCAACTTGAGAAAAAAAAAAGACAACCAACTTTGTCATGAGAAGAAGGATCATCATGGCTACCAATGGGCAGTAAAGGAAGATTTGGACAAGCCAGGACACCCAACGCAACTTTGCCCTCATCTAGCAATGCTAATGCTACTGCATATTGGTCTCCTCTCAGAAACCTGAAACAGTTCAGGAGAACAGTTTCCACTCATCAACACGAGATAGGGCGCTAACAGCATCTTTCCATTCCTTTTCTAGTCCTCCATACAGAAGCCAGAGTTCTCCTCCATGTTTTTCCCAAAGCTCCCCCCTTCTCTCAACTATATCTCTCACAAGGCAATCATCAGGACCCAAATCAAAGTACACTGGAACCAAATTCTTCTTGCCTGAGAAGAAGAGAAACTCCTATATAGTATATGGATTCCGGAAGGATTTCCTGGTTAAAATTACAACTCCAAAAGTACAAGCATCCATTGCCCGCTCAATGATTTTGTGTTTCCGAGAGTTCCTACACCTAGCTCTATCTGTTACAAAACAGCTGACCCCTTGAACTTCCAATTCCGCACGTAGCCAGTTAGTAAATCTTAGTAATAGAGGCTTCCGGCCATGAAAGCCTATATACACATCACAGCTCTTTAGTCTGTTCGAGGAAAATGAAGTAGATGTCGGAGAGTAAGAAGTCCCATGGTATTGCCCTAACTTTTTTTGCTGCTCTCTGCACCTGAAATAATCACTGCTACTGCCTATACCATAACAAGAAGGAGTGCTGTTATAATTTCCAGTAGGGGAAGCAGCACGGTTTAACTTCTGGAAGTCACTCGAAATGGATGTGGCTGGGATAGGTGAAACGTCTGACGATGGAAATCTGCCATTTGTTAAAGGTTTTGGATTTGGAATTTCTAAACCAGAAACCAACAGATCGCCACCATTACTGGAAATATTGGACGGAAGGTCGGACTGCGGCGGTATCTGACAAATTGAGGTTCTTGGAGAGAAGAAGGGAGACTGATTTGCTGAAAAGAATGCTGAAGATGAAGATGACATATTCCTTAGAATCATGCCACGCAATGATCCAAATCTGGAGCTTTCTTCCTAGAGATTCATATTTATTAAAATGTCACTGGTTTAAGGCATGATATCCGAAGCATTAAACGCATGAATAACCGCTCTGAAACCAAAAGATTGTATTTGTAATCAGTCACTCAAGTACCAAGAATGGGACAAATAGAATTCATATCGGAAACTGACTGCCCCTCCTTCACAATTTTCTATTGAAGTTTAAAAAACAACATCAACCTTTTAGTAAAGAAATTCTTTTAGGTATGGGTAATAGATTAATCTAACATTCAGAGGAAGAAGAAAGAAGGAAAAGCTTTACATGCTCACTTCTAGGAAAGAAATTGAGGTCTTTAAATGCTACTGTTGTCACTTAATACAACATACAGCTTCTCCCTGAAGATAACAGATTCTCGCTGAAGATGACAGATTCCATAAAGTCATATTCCACGTGGCGATTCAAATCTAGAGTCATGCCATGGTCACTGGTATTGGATCCTCTAAGGCATGATATCCCATGCATACAACACGTGAATAGCCTCACTGAAACAGGTGAAGAGTATAATCAGTCACCAAGTACCCAAAATTGGACTACAAAATCTAACTATCCGAGATTGAATGCTTCAATCACAATAGTTCTGAAAGTCAAGAAATCAACATCAACTTTCTAGTTAAGACAACAATTGGAAAGCTTTACATGCTACAAGCAGTAAGATAAAAAATTGTGTGTAGTGCAATTCCATTTTCTTTTGCATGTTATAGCTATCACTTAATACCACATTCAAGCTTTCTAACTTGATGAACAAGATTAATGGTGAAATGGAATGAAAGAGAGGAATCTGACCCCGTTTCCTGAATTCCAAATGCAGAATGCTAAGCACTAACAAAAAAAACCAAGTATCCTATTTCAATGAGACCTTGATGAGTCAATTCACCGACACGTCTTGCTTTTACTGCTATATCGGGAGTTACTCTATCCATTGTGTGACGTAAAACAAAAAGTGGACCTTTTTTGTCTTTCGTTGAATGTCTTTTCGTGGTTCACTTTTGGCATGTTTCACAATATGGTTAGTCAAAGAATTAACTGGTCGATTACCATAAATTGGATCAGATTTTGCAGTTTTTCCTCTGGCAGCCACCGGAGGCAACATGAGCATGAAAGAGGTTCAAGAATCATTTTTCCTCCTACAAAAATGGGCATAGAAAACTGGAGATTCATAGGACCGTGCTTCTATGATCATTGTAAACAAATCCAAACACACCACACCAATACATGCAAAAGCAAAAATTCAAATTCTGTAATCAAATACAAATATTATATTATCTACAGCCAGTGGAGGTTGAACTCAGGGCTGTATAGATCTTGAATAAGCACTTTAAAAAAAAAAAAGGGAGCTATACAAAAATCTAGAGAAAGACTTCACAAATTAATTATAACAAGCTATAAGGCTTAAATTAATTCAGATCTGAAGACTAACTTGATCCAGCATCATGAAGATATGCATCCGTTTCTATCTTATCCTTTCAAATCAAGCAAACCCAGATTCTCAAATCAAATGATGTCCAAGAAAATCATTGACTGAAAGCAACCCAAATCAATTAAAAAAAAACCACAGTTCAAGATCAGATTTTGCAGTTTTTCCTCCTTTAGTAACCCTAATCCTTCTCTCCTCACACTTGCTCAAATCAATCTTAGAGCATCTCCATCAGTCACACCAAATTTTTAGCCATTTAAGCAAGAAAAAGTGCAATTTCTCTCAATTAGCTAGTCATTCAATACATGTGTACCCAGTAGCCAAGCAAAACCATTAGCCATTTGTACCAAATCAATCCTCTCTCCTCTCTCTCTCTCTCCCACCCCCCCTCTCTGAAACTTGCAACAGCAGCAACACAACACCACGGCTATTTCCAATTACAAACCCAGAACGAACCTATGTTTCAGTTGACAATCTCAAACCCACAGATACAAAATCAATCCTCAAAAAAGTTACAAATCAAACCCACAAATCAATTCCAGTGAAAAAAACATAAATTGAAACCCACAAATTCAAATCCAGCCGACATATACACATATATACGCCTATATATATACACACAGCATTAAAAAATTCCAAGAACCTACCGGAAAACTCGCCGGAGAGTGGAAGCAAAGCCAGAGAGGAGTCGGAATCCGATCCACGAGCAACGGCAGTCAACGACGGATGACGGCAGGCAAGGCACTGTAGCGTAAGTTTTGATTCCGGAATTCGCCGTCGTCGATTTACCAGATCCACGTCTGCGTCGATCGAGAGAGAGAGAGGGGCAAGCGAGGGTCTAAAACCTCACCATAGCTGTAACTCGCCACAATTTCCAGATTCGGCTGTCGATCAACTCGTAGTCGGCCCCACACGCCGTGTTGCCGACCACTGCTCGAACTGAATGAAGATTATGTCTCAAAAACTCTGACGAGGAGGAAGAATCCCATGGTCTGAGGAGTTTGAATCGATTTTGGAGTTGCTCTGTGATTTTGTAGGGTTTGGAGATTTCCGTCTCTCTCAAGTGACGAAGACTGACGTCTCTCTCTGCAGAAAACGCGTGAACCTGTCAGGTGCAGAAGATGAAAATACGAACTTACCCCTGAACAAAACTGGAAATGCCAGATGCTAAAAGACAAAATAGAATTGCTTTTTTGGGGACACAACCGGAATATTAAGAAAGTCAGAAAACCCATATTAGTAATTTGGAAAATGGACAAACAGTAGCTCGGACCCACCACAAAACACGCAAAATGACGAAAACGCCCCTATATGAACCAGATATTTGCCAAGAAATCCACTGAGGAACAAAGGGCAACTCACAAACACACCAGGGCAGTCTTGGCAGACAAAACTTCGTCGCTTAGACGTACGGAAGGATTCAATCCTCCTTTAGTGGTCCTCAGTGGATGTGTTCATTCTAGTGGAAGAGGCATACTGAATCCAGAGGGGAATTTGTAGCTAAAACAATTGGTGTAGGTTTAAATCCTCGTTCCAAGGAATGTTTCTGTAGTCGATCATGTCACTAGCAGTACAAACCCTGAAATTAGAGCAATACCCTGTACGAACTTGTGATAACCAAGATTGTCAGCACAAGCACATATACCTGATGAGTTGGTAGATAGCAATAGCAATTATATGATTATAATATACCTAGGAATAGCTTAGAAGAAAAGAAACAGTTGCACATGCATCAGGAATTTGCTCTGGCCATTGACAGGGGAGTGAGGTTGCTACACACTGCAGTGGTGTGAACCTGCAAAAGTGGGGAAATCCAATTAGTGAGGTAAAAGAAATTTGAAGCATCATACACCGGAAATCCAAGTAGAAAACACAAATAGAAACGATCTGTATCCAATGAGGTAAGAATTATCTCACTCACTCTTGGCGAGAGATGAGAGTTCAACTTATGAATCACTTCACCAATTT
Organism: Rhododendron henanense subsp. lingbaoense; assembly: GCA_020567845.1. Lineage (NCBI taxonomy): Eukaryota > Viridiplantae > Streptophyta > Magnoliopsida > Ericales > Ericaceae > Rhododendron > Rhododendron henanense. The sequence continues at coordinate 11,402,528 of CM036312.1, forward strand.
TTGTTTCCCCTTAAAACTTGGGACTAACAATGTCAACGGTCAACCTTATCTATGGACCTAGTGCTAGTATAGGGCTGAGTGCTATTCAATATAAAGCATCTCAGGCTTTGCATAAATCCGTCAGCAAACCACCACCTAGTAGACACAACGGTTGTGTCTTCAATCCCCCAAGCTAAAATTCCAGTCATTTTATCTTTCACAACTCTGGAAGGGCACGGCCAAAAATCTGCTATGGAGAACAAATTGACGCCCAGGAGCCTAAGAAAGCAATCTCTTCAGATGTCACGACCATAATGTAATTCGGAATAGGATGACGTTAATCCTTTTTAGGGCCATTAGAAGGCTATGTTAGAAATGTAGGATTTCGTCATATTTAACATCACAGTAAACTTAAGTAGTAAAGGCAAAGAGAGAGAAACTGAAGAGTGGAAGATTCAAGGGAATATATGCTTGATCATTGATTTCGGCCTTTCTGAAGGAAATTAAAGAAACATATCATTATGACTTCACCTTTAATCCACATAAGAACATACACAATCATTTATATACGCACATGGAGAAGAGTTCACATATACACGTGGTTTGGTATAAATATAACATATAAATTTACCTTCACATATCCATGTCTATCCTTGGCATGAACTTCCTGATCAGCTTTTGAAGGGAAGGATCTTCCCCCTCAGTTGAGATTAGATCTATAATGGATGAAAAATTAGATGCACTGGGTGAAAAACCCCTTTCCACCATTTCCTCAAGGAATGCCACGGCCTTGTGACCCTTTTGTTGCCCAAAAAATCCTCTGATAATAGTGTTGTAAGTGATACCATCAGGCAAGCAACCATTCTGTTTCATTTCAACAAACAAATCACAAGCTTCATCTAGCAATCCTTCCTCGCACAGACCTCGTATCATCATATTATATGTCGTCCGATCAGGATGTAGCCCCTTGGAAGAAAGTTTAGTGAAAAGCTCCCTTGCGTTGTCAATTTGTTTGTCCTTGCAAGATGCATCAATGAGGACACTGTACGAAACGATGTCAAGATCTAAACTGCTGCTTTCAATCATGTGAAACATAGAAAATGCTTCACCAATATGCCCGTTTTTGCAAAGGCCGTCCAACACGATATTATAAGAGTGAGTACCTTGAAGTAGGCCTGCATTTTGCATCTCATGGAAAAGTTTTTTAGCAGCTGCACATCTACCAATCCGAAACAGACCCTGTAATATAGTGTTGCAAGTTATAACATCAGGTTTCAAACCCCTCCGAGGCATATCTCGAAAGAGATGCATGGCCTCATCTAATTCCAATTTGTTGCAATATCCCTTGATCAAAATGTTATAGCTGAAAACGTCCGGACGAAGGCCCCTATTAACCATGGTTTTTAACATTCTCATTGCTTCATCCATCCGACCTTGCAAACAATATCCATCCATTATTGTATTGTACGTGTATACATTAGGATCCACACCTCTTTTTATCATGACTCCAATAACCTCCTTTGCTTCTTTTCCCCTCCCTTCCTTAGTAAGTGCATCCACCAACACACTAAACGTACGAACATTTGGAGAAACACCACTATCCAACATCTCTCTTAACATTCCTGTAGCCTCCTTCCACTTGCCGTTATTGCACAGGCCATATATCAAAGACGTATACGTGACGACATCTGGACGAATACCTTTTCCACTCATTTCCAACAAGAGGTTTACGGCATCACCCACCATCCTACCCTTGCACAGACCATCAATGATTGTGTTATACACAACAATGTTAGGTTTACAACCTCTCTCTTCCATAATCTCAACCATCCTAATAGCCATACTAGTGTTACCCGTTTTGCAAAGCCCATTAACGATTGTCCCGTACGTAACCACATTGGGTTCAATACCACTCTTTCTTGTTAATTTATCGAGTAAATCCATGGCCTCATCGATTTTATCCCGTAAAACAAGCCCGCGTATGAGATTGGTGAAGGTAGTTACACAGGGCGATTTGCCCCGTTTGAAGAGGACGCCCAGAAGAGAGAACCCGAAATCGACTCGATTCAACTGGCAGCAACAGATTATCGCAATCTTCAAGGTGAAGAAATTGGGCTGGACGCCTGAAAATTGCAACTTCACAAAGAAAGAAAGGGTAGAGCCGTAATTACCCGATTTCTTTACAGCCGCTAAGGCCGTGTTGATTTCTGAAGTGGGTGGCGGAGGCTGCGCTTGGAGAGCCCGGTTCAGAAAGTCTTGAGCTTTTCGGAGCTCGCTGGGCCCCGCGGCGGGTTGTTTTCTTTTTGCAGGAGGAGGAGAATTAGGGTTTCTAGAGTTGGAGTGAGAGTGAAAGAGGTTAGAAATAGCATTAGGGTTTTGAAGAGAGAGAGGAGTATTAGCGTTAGGGCGGTAATTGTCCGATGCCATGCAACTGATCATGGAAAAAGCACCGATTTTTGCCGTCGTCTCCATACTCTGTTTTCCTGTTCTGTGAAGGTGCGTCCTCAAGACTGTTGAGGTCGTTTGAGGTACACAGGTGTGATATCGTTGGCCATGTATTTTATGACCTGGAAAAAATGAAATGTATTTTTTTTTGTTTTGTGAAATTACACGATTATCATTTTCATATGTGAAAAGAAAAATGTATGAAAAGTAATCTTGTAATTTTACATGAACGAAGAGAAGAAATTGAGTGCACTTGAACGAAAGGGGAGTATGAAAATCAATTTCCTTTCGGAAAAGGAAAATTCCGTGTGATAAAACATTTGCGAGATAGAATTAGAGATGAAAACATTCGTAGAATGGTAGGGGTAGCAGTAGCACCACTAGAAGCTAAAATGAGATAACATAGACTAAGGTGGTTTGGTCATGTCTACCATAGACCCGTTGACACAATAGTTAGGAGGAGTGATATGCTTACATATGCTTATGGTAGGTGATAACACTAAGGGTAGAGGTCAAGCAAAATTGACCTTAGAAGCGGTAGTGCGCAAGGATCTAGGTTCACTTGATATTACGGAACACGAAATCCTCAACAGAGCTAGATGGAAAAAACAAATTCATGTAGCCAATCCCAATTTAATTGAGACTTAAGGCTCGATTTGGTTTATAAGGGAAATTCTGTGTGTAAAATGCTGGAAAATATTTCCACATCTCACACCTAATTTCTTTCCTTTTTTTTTAATCCGCCAAAACGCCCCGGGGGCAACTAATTTCTTTCCTTCATCGAGAGAAAAACACATACTGCAGAGCAGACAAAACAAAATCGGCACAAAGGTCATTGGCATTGGCATTATCGACATGTATTTAACTTGTTTTTCTTCACAAAGATGACCCCTTCGTCAAGCTCTACAATCTAAACGATCTAATCACATTTCTATCTCAAACAATTACTCATCTTTTCAAATGTATAATATTTTTTTAATGCAACATGAATCTTGTTAGATAGAGTTTATTTTTTAAAATAATAAAAACTATTACTACCAAATAAAAAATATGTATAATCGAAAAAGGACACATGCCCAAAAAATTGGGGGAAATGGAGACACGAGTATGTTTGCAATTCTCGGGGAGTGTTTCGAAACCTGCTTTTTTGGCTTTTCATTTTTAATTTTTGATTTTTTGAATTATGGTCAGAATGTATTTTGAATCTGGCAGAGTGTTTGGATGATATGTGCAGAATATTGGCATTATCGACATGTATTTAACTTGTTTTTCTTCACAAAGATGACCCCTTCGTCAAGCTCTACAATCTAAACGATCTAATCACATTTCTATCTCAAACAATTACTCATCTTTTCAAATGTATAATATTTTTTAATGCAACATGAATCTTGTTAGATAGAGTTTATTTTTTAAAATAATAAAAACTATTACTACCAAATAAAAAATATGTATAATCGAAAAAGGACACATGCCCAAAAAATTGGGGGAAATGGAGACACGAGTATGTTTGCAATTCTCGGGGAGTGTTTCGAAACCTACTTTTTTGGCTTTTCATTTTTAATTTTTGATTTTTTGAATTATGGTCAGAATGTATTTTGAATCTGGCAGAGTGTTTGGATGATATGTGCAGAATATTGGCATTATCGACATGTATTTAACTTGTTTTTCTTCACAAAGATGACCCCTTCATCAAGCTCTACAATCTAAACGATCTAATCACATTTCTATCTCAAACAATTACTCATCTTTTCAAATGTATAATATTTTTTTAATGCAACATGAATCTGGCAGAGTGTTTGAATGATATGTGCAGAATATTGGCATTATCGACATGTATTTAACTTGTTTTTCTTCACAAAGATGACCCCTTCGTCAAGCTCTACAATCTAAACGATCTAATCACATTTCTATCTCAAACAATTACTCATCTTTTCAATCTGAACCTTATTTGTGCTATTGTGCCTGTAATGCTAACCTTAAAACGTACAACCGGAGTGCAATTCCAAAAGTTTTCTCGTTCGTTTTTTTTAGATTTCAAGAACATACTTTGTCGTGCGACCTATAAATGTTGGGCGGTAATAGTAGGTTTACTACTTCAGGTAAAGCAAAATTCTAAGATCATTGAAACAAGGAAAACATTCGATACAGGTAATAAACACAATACTTATGCACGTCCACAACAGTAAGAAAGGTTTGTATCTCATGCCATCTGCAACCGTGAACACGGGCAAATGACCATACAACGATTATTAGGAGTCCATGCAAATACAACCGTGCAGTAGGATCATAGGAGATGCTCGATAAAACTATTTTGATGGTAAATTCCTCTGTCCAGTAATGAGGATTGTATCATAAGCTCGTTCTTGCGTCACCCACACACAAGTTCGTTATCTGTGCCTTGTTAGTTTTCAGCAGAGAATTCGAGAACGATCTTTCAGAACCTTTGATGCTCCCAGAAGTTGATGTAAAAGTAACTGGGCAAATTGGTTCGTCCATCACAGTTAGATTGAACAACTCAGACCTTGAACAATGCCCAACCACATCAAAATCAAACTTTGCACGTGCTATTTCGTGGAGATCTGTGCAGTTTAATCATCATAAAGGAAGAGGTAAGTTCTCAAGACCACTGACAAACAAAATTTTATGGAGGCAGTATAAACAAACCAGATTAGAAAGCCAATAGGACCTCAATCAAACCAAAACCCACACATACCTATCAATGAAAACAAAAGCATCGTGACCACCTAGAAGTAATTTTACATCCAAAATTTGTAGTCTAGACTCTAGAACAGATTGTTTAGGAACTTTAAGAATTGCGGGACTTTTTACTGCAGTCACTCCGTGCTGCAGAGTTTTGATCTTGGTTACTGCGGTGTCATAAGCTGAGGATGATCTTGCTCAATGTAAGGGAGTATTTGGAATGAGATTGGAAGAAAGTAATTCCCAATAGCCACTTTTAGTTTTCTTTACTTTTTAGCAGCAACTAAGGTTTTTCTTTTCTGATTCCAGACTTTTGCATACTCCCAAGTCCCAAGCCTCCGATCCCCATTTGTTGGTCCCTTTTGGCACTTTTTACTATTCCAAAAAGATCGACCCCAGTTCAATGGGCAAAAGTTGATGAGTTTACTCTGTTACCCTCTTTTTTGAAATTAATTACTACCAACAAAAAAGGTAATGATGTTCCTAAAAGACTTGAAGAGTAAAGAGAGAGAAGGAAAATATGACAAGTACAGTGATATGTTTCCTTAATAAGTTGGAATCTCAAAACGGGACCAGCAAATGGGAACAGAGGGAGTATATGTCTTTGTTCAATGGCAGACTTCATTGGAAGAAAATGCACATGGCCACATGAAACAATTCGAAGTCCACTTCCGACAACGATTTGAAGTATTTCTACATCTCATTCCCCAACGTCCTATCATGAACTAGTATATTTTCTTTATTCTCTAAAGGCGGGTTTCTGAGAATAGGCAACCAGTGCATATTACATCTAAGATTTAGTGAACACAAGCTGGATATTTGGTGGTTTGGGGAAGAACCTGAAATTTCAGAGAAAAGCACAAACAATCCCAATTTAAGCGGTACTCTGAGCCATAATTTTGAGAGAGAGAGAGAGAGCAACTTTCTAGGGTATGCTCCCCACACCTAAGTGACGATAGGTTGTTAAGTTTGTCATTTCTTGTCCAATGTATTAAGCAAATTTATTTTTCCGTAGTTAAATTTGCTCCATTTTATGCATCACCAACGACCAGATAAACGATAAGATACAGATGCTTGGTGCAGTTTTGTGGGAGAAACCATACCTAGATCGGCTGAGATGAGTGCCTCCCCTTCATAGTTGGGGCCCGCCAGAACAGTGCCCGAAGGTGAAATAATAACACTGCCACCGGCACAAACAACTGAATCTGGAGTGAGATTTTCTTCCGTACCTTGAAACACATACTCTGGAGGAGGTGGGTAGTCTTTCCTCCGGCAGAATTGGTTGGCTGATAAAACAAAACAACCACCCTCAATAGCAATGTGGGTCATAGATGCTTGCCATACATCCCTTGCATCAGCTGTAGGTACACAATATATTTCAATGCCTACAAAGGTGACATTTCATTAGTAGGTCAAGGTTTAAAGATATTTTTTACGCCAAAAGAACTGATCAACTGTAGGAAGGAAGATGATTATATTCATAGATGCATACAAGTACGAACAGATACTTAATGTCACTGATTACCAATCATAGCTTAACTACAATCAAGCAACATTCAGCTTATCAAATAAATCAAGACATCCCTGGCATCCAAATAGAGATGTTTCACATAGCTTCTAAAGAAAAAGACGTTTCCTGATGTTTAAATTTGCATGCGGCACAAACCTACCTTTTGCATACATTGCGGTCCTCAGAAGAGGCATCCTATTCTCCCAACATATAGCTGCACCTATTTTCCCAACGGGGGTATCAAAAACAGGAAGTGTTGATCCATCTCCAAACCCCCAGATTATACGCTCCAAGGCCGCTGGCATGACTTTCCGATGCTTTCCGAGGAAGCGACCTTGAGAATCAAAGAACAATACTGTGCAATAGAGCGTATATCCATCTCTCTCAATCACACCCATAACTAGATATACCTTATATTTTCCAGCCATAGCAGCCAATCGGTCAACTTCAGGACCTGCATAGGTCACACATTACAAACATCAAATACTATCCTGCAAAATCATATGTAGCTTGCAAGCCGATCTAACTAATTGAGCCAGACACAGTTCAACCCCAACCTCAAACCAACTTTCATAGGAGTCAGAATTTCATTTCAAGAAACAGCAACTAATTCCTTAAAGAGAATTTGTTTCAATAACACAATGCAAAGAGTTGAAAAAGCTCATAGTCATTTTGTATACAACATTCATCTTCAACAGCACCAAAACAAAGGAGGACTTACCAGGCACATCGATAGCTGCAGCATGATATTTCCGAAACTCCTCTTTACCCTTGGGGGTGCGGTTGCCAATGGTGACTCCAAAATATGAGCCACGAGGATAACCACCCACAAAGGCTTCTGGAAAAACAACTAGTTGTGAACCATAAGAGGCCGCCTCTGCCAGCAATCTCTCAGCCTTATCTGAAATACTGTCAGCATTAGACCCCCAAATATCCAATATCCAAAAGAGAATCAGTTGTCGAGTAGCTTATTTGGCATGGATAACATCTGGATACTCGATCCCCACCATTTCTTTCGAGCTTATAAACTTCAACATGACAAACTGTTCAGAAATAACATTCATTGCAATATTGATCTGGTTTGCTAAGAGAAGTTTTATGTAGTACCAGACGATGTTGTCACCGGGAAAAAACGAAAAAACAGTTTTCTATGTTAGAACAAGTAGTGGATTCTTGGGAAAAAAGACGTGTTTATCTCCTGAACAAAAGCAGTTTACGTTAGTGCTCGAAGGGCTACCTTGTCTCTAGACCAAATGCTTTGTCTTACTATTTTAGATTGTCTCAGCAAGAATTTTCCAAAACATTGATCATTATTATAAGAATTGTACGACGATCGATTTCTTCGAATCTGTTAGCTAGTTGTTTTTTTTTAGATATTATTGCATTAGACGCTTTAGCAATTTGTAAAAGAGGTTGTATGATAGAACTGATCATACAGTGATGAATTCGTCTTCAGGTGAAAGACACCAGTCTCCTCTTTTTTACTGGATGGAAACAGAGAACTGGTTTGTTGTGGGTCTAAGTTTTAGGGTAGTGGGTAGCCCAAAAGTGGGGTGAATGGGCCAAAATCAGGTTGCAGTAAATTGGCTTTCATATCAAGTGGAATTTTAAGTAAATAAATTACTAAACTATATGGGTCAAGGATTGTGGAGTGTGAAGGAGTTAATGCTAACTTTTTGAGTTACACAGAGATCTAGACCCTTCTCGAGGATGGTGGCGCTGGAGGAGATGGAGCATGTCGGCATTTGGTGGAGAGATTATTCAGTGCCCCTGGACCAGGTATCCATTTTGCTAAAGTTCTAATTTTGTAAAGTACTTATTTCATATTTTACGAGACAAGTCATTTTTTCACCATACATTACCTACATGAGTAATTATTTATAGTCTGGGAGCACCGCCACATGTTGTTCCACACCATTTCAGAATCACATATTCATGTGGGGTTCATATAATTAGTCGTGGACTCTACAAGAATGTGTAGTTGTGGTGCTCTGGACTCCATGTAGTCGTGGATTGTCCGGAGCACCACGTGACAGTGCTGAATAATTTCACGACCTACACACTTTTTGTCGGGGAACTTGCGCCAATGTGTGGGGTTGTGGTGGAAAAGAGTCTTGGGGCATCACGCGGCGGGCACGGGATATTTCTTCCAAAAAAGAGAGGATCCGGCAATAGTCGCCGGAGAAGCTTTGAGATCCGGTTTTCGAATGAGGATTTTCTATTGCAATCTCTTGTCTATACATTCATTCATATGCAGAGATGAATACATGCATAGAAATGTGAGAAATGTGTGAAATGCTGAATATCAATTTCTAACATGACTGAAGAAGTGCAGGAAATAATTAAGGAAATGAGAGTAAAATGAAATTGAAAGAACCTAAGGTGGCAGGGGTGTCGTAGAAGACGGGGGGTTAATAAGTCCTTGGGCACCCTTCCCTCAATAGCTAGCTTTTGGGGGTGAGTTCTACCCGGGGGCTTGTTACATTGGTATCAGAGCCAGGCTCCTCCTTGACGAGGCCGCCACGGGATAGTCGGAGGTGCCGAGAGGGGCGACCTGCCGCCGTGGGCGTCGGCTCTAAAGGGGTGGGGTTTGTTGTGATCCCAGTGCAAGTGCAAGGTATGGGACTTGTCCCACATCGGGAGTATGGGCTCTCGGTGGGGGGTTAATAAGTCCTTGGGCACCCTTCCCTCAATAGCTAGCTTTTGGGGTGAGTTCTGTAACAAATCCCCGGGTAGAACTCATCCCCAAAAGCTAGCTATTGAGGGAAGGGTGCCCAAGGACTTATTAACCCCCCACTGAGAGCCCATACTCCCGATGTGGGACAAGTCCCATACCTTGCACTGGGATCACAACAAACCCCACCCCTTTAGAGCTGACGCCCACGGCGGCAGGTCGCCCCTCTCGGCACCTCCGACTATCCCGTGGCGGCCTCGTCAGGGAGGAACCTGGCTTTGATACCAATGTAACAAATCCCCGGGTAGAACTCACCCCCAAAAGCTAGCTATTGAGGGAAGGGTGCCCAAGGACTTATTAACCCCCCACCGAGAGCCCATACTCCCGATGTGGGACAAGTCCCATACCTTGCACTAGGATCACAACAAATATGTAACAAGCCCCCGGGTAGAAATCACCCCCAAAAGCTAGCTATTGAGGGAAAGGTGCCCAAAGACTTATTAACCCCCCACCGAGAGCCCATACTCCCGATGTGGGACAAGTCCCATACCTTGCACTGGGATCACAACAAACCCCACCCCTTTAGAGCCGACACCCACGGCGGCAGGTCGCCCCTCTCGGCACCTCCGACTATCCCGTGGCGGCCTCGTCAGGGAGGAGCCTGGCTCTGATACCAATGTAACAAGCCCCCGGGTAGAACTCACCTCCAAAAGCTAGCTATTGAGGGAAGGGTGCCCAAGGACTTATTAACCCCCCACCGAGAGCCCATACTCCCGATGTGGGACAAGTCCCATACCTTGCACTGGGATCACAACAACGGTGGAGGCCTGGACCACGGTGGCTCGGACGGTGGGCGCAGATGAGTCGGCCCCCATGTCCACCTCCGCTATCAGTGGTCCGTCGCTTGCCAGTGCGGGAACCAGAGCCATACTCCTCTCTCTCTCTCTCTCTTCTCTGATCAGCTGGTAGCGTAGAAAAACGATAACGAGTTCGAGGCCAATTTTGCTTCGTCCTCGGGTGGCCCCGGCCCTAGGTGTTACGAGAAGCCACGGAACTGCTGGCTGCTAGTACTATTTTCGATTTGTACACAGTTTATTTAGAAAATTAAAAAAAACTCTTTTTGTACTCAAATATCTAAACAAACTTACGCATATCTCGATTAATTATGTTAGACTAATTTTACTGCTCGTTTGTAAGATTTCAATTAAAATTAAAGCAAAATTTCGCATAAACATATACTTATGGGTAAAGTTCAATGACACCCTTGTGCTTTCTTTTTTATTATTAGACTTTGCTCCCTTCTCGCCGCTCAAATGACTATAATTTGTTTTTCCATTGGAAGTGGTGCATATTGAGGTAGAGTAGATCGATAATTCTGTAGTCTTTTGTAATTTTAATGTTTCACCAACACCCAACTAACAATTGTTCGATCAAACACTTGTTACGGTGATAGAATCAACCAAAAGTGTCTTACGTTGACTTTCACCATTTTCAATGATAAAATAAATGCGGATCAAAAAAAATGATAAGATAAATAATAAAAATCTCTCAATTCTCAATTTTTACCCAAAGTAATAAATTTATTCTTTATGATAAAAACCGATTCTTTTGAGTAATAAAAAAAAAATTGGCAATTAATATATTTACCCATTTTGATCATGTTTACCCCTTCAACGAGGAAAAAAAAAATAGAAGTCATTTTTATTCAAAATAAGTGAGAGTTGATAGCTTTTATTGAGTACTTTTTATTATCAGAAAAGATGATTTTTGAGATAAAAGTCACTTTCGGCTCATTTCATCACATGTTTGGACAGACAGCTATCGTAAAGTGTCGATGAAACGCACATATAAATTACTCCCTCCGTCCCCTTTTTAAAGTCCAGTATTTCATTTTGGGCTGTCCCTTAATAAGTGTCCACTTTATAAAGTTAGTGGGTAAAAGTTGGTACATTTTTCATTTTGCCCCTAAAAGTATATTTCATTTTGAAAAGCTAGTGAGTAAAAGTGTAATGATGATATCTCCATAGAGGGTAAGTAGGAAAAGTGAAGGTAAAAGTTGATGTGAAATGTGTAATGATGATTTTTTTTAATAAGTTGGAGTTACGAAGTGAGACTCTTAAAAAGGGACGGAGGGAGTACTTTTTTTTGCTAAAAAAGTGGTTATTTCCCTAAATATTTGGGTAAAAGTAAATTTTTTTTTACTTTTCCGATTTCTCTCGTCGAGACGAATCAATAATCCACAAAAAATTGATGTAAAACTAACAAATGCGAACAAAATTCAAATAAAGACAAAACCAATTTATATTTTCTTAAAAGAAGTGTGTTTTTAGCCTAAAAGTGGGGTGAATGGGCCAAAATCATGTTGGGACAAATGGAACTTTTAGAGATCAAATGGTCTTTTAAGTAGTAAGTAAATTGAACTATATGGGTCATTGTAGAGTGTAAAGGTGTTGATAGTTGTAACTTTGTGGAGTTACAAGATCTGGAGCCTGGTTCCCTTCTCGAGAGGACCAAAAGTTTTCCCGTAACCCGCCAATGCACTAAGAGGTGCAGGGAGGCTCGTCGTGTTCAACCGAATCTTGTTAATCGTGATATGAATCGTTCGGTTTTGTTAATCGTGGTACGAATCATTCGGTTCGTAGAGATTGCCGTACACTACATGTTAACCAAAAAATAAGTCAATTAGACATTAATACCTTTGTGATCGAGATGGATTTGTGTCACAGTACATCTTTAAAATCACAGTAATGCTACGATGACAACAAAAATTTACAACATCTTTACAACATTTGCCACGTCATCAGTGGGACCCACAATTTCACCCAACACAAAAAAAATTAAAAATAAAAGGAAAACAAATGAACCCATATCAGATCTGAAAAACAAACAGAGAGTGAGGGAGAGGAGAGAGAGAGAGTGAGAGTGAGAGTGAGAGGGAGAGGGAGAGGGAGGAGGACTGGAGGAGCACCACCACCGGCGACACCCACTACCACCGGCGACTCCCACCACCACCGGCGACCTCCACCACGGGCTCCACCCAACAATTGATTAATGCATCTCCCTAGTCTCAGTCTATCCTGTCTCAAATTCCTCAGTCATCTCTTCTTCCAACCCACAAATCTAAGGACTTAAATTGTTTGCTTTTTTTATTTATTTATCTGCAAGGCCTATATTGATTGACCAAAAACAAAGAAGACAACAATACAATCAAATCGTGTCGTTCTCTGATCTAACCAATTTTCCAAACCAAACGGAGCAACATCTCGTCACCGGACTCCAAATATATCAGTAAAAATCAACATGAAAATTAGAATATGAGGGATGAAAATTAGACAACAATACATCTCGTCTCTTTCTATAGATTTAGAGAAAGAGAAACCCATGGGAAACCAAGAATAATCCGGAGGAAAAAAAATGGAATTAAACCCATGAGATGATGGAGGTGGAGCCGGTGGTGGTGGTGGTGGTGGTCTCCAGCGGTGGTGGGAGTCGCCGGTGGTGGTCCTCCTCCTCCCTCCCTCTCTCTCCCTCACTCTCCGTTCGTTTTTCAGATCTGGTATGGGTTCCTTTGTTTTCCTTTTATTTTAATTTTTTTTTTATGTTGGGTGAAATTCTGGATTTCAGTGATGATGTGGCAAATGTTGTAAATTTTTGTTGTCATCATAGCATTACTGTTAAAATCATGCACTAGCTATAATTTTTTTTATAAAATCATTGATTAATCTAGTTTTTTTTTTTTCGCTGAATGATTTATTCAGCCTACCCTACAAATTGAACATGCCATTACATCACGATGAAAATATTTCAATTGTGCATACCGAGACGTCCTACACCACCGCAGTACAACATTGCACTATGGATCGGACCCCTTGTCCTTGTCCAGGATGGTGGCGCCGAAGGAGATGGAGCACGGAGGATCCAGCAATAGTGGCCGGAGAAGCAAGGGCGGAACTATACTCATAGTGGGTTGGGTTGTAGCTCAGGTCAACTTTGGAAAAAACAAAGTTTTACATGTAAAATTTCGCCCATATAATTTTTAGCCCAACTCATTCCACCACCAACCCATTTTGGCCAAGGGCGCAGATTACATTCCTGGTTCCGCCCCTGCGGAGAAGCTTCGAGATCTGCTTTTGGAAGGAGAATTTTCAATTGCAATCTCTTGTACATACATTCATATATATGATTCATATGCAGATATGATGACAAATGGAGTATAAAGAGGAGGAGAGGGCAGAGAATGGAATAAACACGTACAGGTGGTGAAATGAATACACATATATATATATATGCATAGAAATGTGAAAAAGGAATTGAAAGAACCTAGGGTGGCAGGGGTGTCGTAGAAGACGGTGGAGGCCTGGACCACGGTGGCTCGAACAGTTGGCGCAGATGAGTCGGCGCCCATGTCCACCTCCGCTATCAGTGGTCCGTTGCTTGGAACCGTAGCCATATCTCTCTAACTCTCTCTGATCAGCTGGTAGCCGAGGAAATGATTACAAGTGTAAGGCCAAATTTGGTTGTATAACACTACACCTAAATACTGAACACCGGGTTGTGTGGGACTAATTTTGGGTTGTCACGACTCTCTCTCTCTCTCTCTGATCAGCTGGTAGCTGAGGAAATCATTTAACATTTCATTATCTTGAAAACCGAATGAAAAGTTTGATGATTGGATTGAGCATTTATAGGTATCAAATTGAACTGCTTTTTCCCAAAGGCCTTTGGAAAAATATTTTACATTTAATGAACGGCTCGGATCGTTTATGTGGAACCCGTAGTAGGCCCCACACAAAAATTTGTGCAAAATCTGTTATCTATTTATCTGTGTGTTCAGCACCGTTGTACGTGGATTTCTTCCATTTGTTTTACGCACGGTGGTTTATAAAAAAAAATTGAAACTTTGAAAGTCAAAGATCAAGTATTTAATTGAAACTGTGAAAGTAAAAAAGATTGCCTTGTTCTCTTTGCAATTCAAAAAGAATTTTTCAAAAAATTCCCCCTAGATTCCCCCTACTTCTAATATTTCTCTCTCTCTCTATCTCTCTCCACTTATTACCCCTACTATTTTTCAAAAAAAATTTCAAATTCCAATCCAAACACAGCCAAGTATTTTAAATGTAAGTTTCCATCCCTCGTATCCTATCCTATGTTACAATTAACAAAGATACTGTATATAGTATCAGCGTATGGGCGCTCTCTCTCTCTCTATCTCTCCCCGTCTCTTCGTTTCTCTCACTCCCTCTCTCTTTTTCGTTTCTCTCCCCCTCTCTTCTTTAATCTCGAGAGGGAGAGAGAGTAACGTTTTCAAATCTTGATTGACGCATTGAAAATCTAAAATAATATATACTATACTAGTGCTAGCCCGTGCCTACGGCACTACGCATTCTGGTTGGAAGGGGATGACAGTTGTGTGATTTAGGTGAAAACCATGGGCACTTAACCGGGAAGTGGGAGGATGCACTACAGCCTTTGGATCAAATGAATCTAAGCCGTTCCAACAACTTGTCCCCACACCCTTCTGTTTTATAATAGAGAATAGAGACTAGTGCATTGCCCGTGCCTAAAGGCACAGCTCGAACAATCAGCTCAGGCAAATATGCTACTGGATTAACGTGCGAATATCAACCCATTGCCCAACGATTCCAACTATGCGAAAACAATAATCCAAGAATATTCATTGACCTAGTTAACTTGAATCAGGAAATAAAGAAGAAAAACAACTTACCGATCTCCACATGTGCGCATGCGCACAAACTCAATGGAAAAAAATGATACGCAACTAAGAGAATGTGTGCCATGAAGAGATATATAAAAAAAAAAAACACAAAAACATGTTATATTCACAAAAGGCGTCATTCCAATTTTAGCACAGGTTCTACGATTAAAAACTGTACACTGATGTATCATGTCTTTTGATTTAAGGTTTCAAAACTGAACACTAAACCTGTACCTAAAGGCACTATTTCAGAAGCATTGACCCAAAATAATGTAGAATTTTCTTGCACCATCAACACTAAAATTGCTTGCTCTCAATCAAAGATAATATTAAAGAATCAAGCAAACCCAATTTTTTTTTCTGGATAAATCACAAAAAGATTTGGTCAATAGCAAGAAATTAGTTTTAGAAGCAAGAGATAGGTCCTTCAAGCATCACAAAAAGATATGGTCAATAGAAAGAAATTAGTTTTAGAAGCAAGAGATAGGTCCTTCAAGCATCACAAAAAGATATGGTCAATAGAAAGAAATTAGTTTTAGAAGCAAGAGATAGGTCCTTCAAGCTTTTACGGTCATAGGATCATAGTATTACATCTACAAAGCTAGGAACGATTAAAAAATTAAATTAGCCACTAAAAAATAATTGTAAACATTAATAAAGACAAAGAATCACACCACCACAATAATAAGAGATTTGATTGCCCCACATTCGGATAAAAGATGAATGTATTTCAAACATTGATTTTGTTTTTTTGTTTTGGAATCTAGTAACAAAAAAAACTCTACTGTGCGTGTCAATATTTTTATAAATCATAAATGCATATCATTTGGTGGGTCAATTTTAACACTTTTCTCTTCATTTGCCTCATGAGCATTCACGGGAGGCACATTCATTTCTTCATCTATTTATATAAACAAAAGAAATTCTGTATTGTTAGCAGATTGAAAAGCGCAGTTTATATTGTCAACTTTCATATTTTGCTTTTCAAAATATACTTGAGCATCCTCATGTGTCTCGACTATTTCAATTAGGGCTGTCCAAGAAAAACCGAAAACCGTGAAACCGGTCCGGACCGAACCGATCCGTGCCTTTTGGATTTTGTCCGTGGATTAATGGTCCGGACACGGATTTGAAAATTAAAAAACCGTGAGATACGGATTAGGATTGGATTTTTATTTCAAAACCGTGGATTAACCGAACCGAACCGTGAGATATTTAAAAAAAATAAATATATATATGTATATATACAAAATGTTTCTCTTAATCCAATTCAAGATTGATGGAATCTGGTTGCTGGAGCCTGGAATGATGAAACCTGGACTGGAATATGTAAGTTTGTAACAATGGCCGAAGGAAATCTGCTTCTTATCTGAAATTCCTTACTTTTAATTTATAACTTGTAGTCGATTTTCAGGAGGAACAAAGATAACAGAGCTAAAGCCTGTCAGAGCCTGAGTGATGAGCTAGAGTTGGAGCTATGGATAGTGACTGCTATCTTTCTTTTTTGATCCTCCTGCTATCTTTCTATATGCATTCCTAGTAGGGTAGCTACTACCACTGCGTAAATAAAACCTCCGTGGATTTAACAATGGCTGATGAAACTTGGACTGGATTTTGGACTGAAATTTGGAATGATATGTAATTCAGTAGTTGAAGTAATTTTGCGTTTTTTAGTGTTTAATGTTTTTGGAAGGAAATCCGTGGATAAAACCGGACCGAACCGTGACTCATGGTTCGAAATCCAAACCGAACCGTGAGACTTTTGGATTAGGATTGGATTACATTTTCTAAAAACCGTGAGATACGGATTAGGATTGGATTCATACGAATCCGATCCGATCCGGACCGTGGACACCCCTAATTTCAATCACTGGAAGCATATTAATTTCATTCTCACTATTCATCTAGTAAACGGGACACCAATTTTACACCTTTCAAGAGAAGACCATAAAAACTCAAATTTTACACCTTCCAATGCCATTCTTACCAAAATTTGTGGTTTTACTTCAATGATGACCCATGATTGCAATTTAGCACCTTTTTAATTTTGCATACCTTTCATGTTTAAGTTTCAAAAAACTTCACAAAATTATGCCTTTTGATATTTAGTAACACAACAATAGTAACAAAAGCAAAACGTATTAATTCCATGAGAAGAATTAATTCAACAAAAATAAAGGCACCTAAACACAAATGAATCATAGACGGTTGATGAAATTAGATGGTTGGATAGTGATACCCCACGAACAACACAAATAGAGCCAACTAATTAATAAGAAGTTTTGTGCTTGTTCAAGAGGACACCAAGAAAGAAAAGAAAAACTTGACTGTAAAAAAGAACTCAACTGTAAAAAAAATGATGGTTCAACTCAACTCAAAAAAATGATAGTAGTTTCAAAGCAGATTTAGGTGGTGTGGTGAGAGAGTTAGAGAAAGTAAAGAAGAAGAATGGCAGAAGTTGCTATAGAATTTAGGTGATTTCCATAATTGAATTTAGAAATAGGAAAATGGTTTATAACCTTTTTGAGCTCCAACCTGTGAAAATCACAGAAGAAGTCAGTATCAGCTGTATAAAAATTATTGCATGGGAAGAATTAATTATAGAAAGTAAAGGGTTCATTACCTTTTTTTTTTTGGGATAACCAATATTACCAAGATTGATTATTGATTTGGCCGGCCCTCTCTCCTTACCTCTTTCCTTATCGAACATGCACTAAATTTTTTAAAAGGTATGTTGCTTAATTATAAATCAATCTCGCCCTTTAGATAACCAATATTACCTTCTGAGCACAACTGAAAGTCGCCGAAGATTTGTCTCAATCACGGCATTAGATGGCAATCACAATTTTAGGTTTCCTTTCATCCTTCTTCCAAATATTCATTATTTACATTAGGAAACCTTCATTCCTTTGATCCAATGGTTATAACCTTATCACTAAGTACGATCGAACGACTGTAGATGCATTTATGTTTGTATGTGTAGATATTTTGGTGGAAAACCACCCTGTTTTATAATATAGACTAGTGCTAGCCCGTGCCTACGGCACTACGCATCCTAGTTGGAAGGAGATGGTAGTTGTGTGATTTAGGTGAAAACCATGGGCACTTAACCGGGAAGTGGGAGGATGCACTACAGCCTTTGGATCAAATGAATCTAAGCCGTTCCAACAACTTGTCCCCACACCCTTCTGTTTTATAATATAATAGAGAATAGAGACTAGTGCATTGGCCGTGCCTAAAGGCACAGCTCGAACAATCAGCTCAGGCAAATATGCTACTGGATTAACGTGCAAATATCAACCCATTGCCCAACGATTCCAACTATGCGAAAATAATAATCCAAGAATATTCATTGACCTAGTTAACTTGAATCAGGAAATAAAGAAGAAAAACAACTTACCGATCTCCACATGTGCGCATGCGCACAAACTCAATGGAAAAAAATGATACGCAACTAAGAGAATGTGTGCCATGAAGAGATATATAAAAAAAAAAAAACACAAAAACATGTTATATTCACAAAAGGCGTCATTCCAATTTTAGCACAGGTTCTACGATTAAAAACTGTACACTGATGTATCATGTCTTTTGATTTAAGGTTTCAAAACTGAACACTAAACCTGTACCTAAAGGCACTATTTCAGAAGCATTGACCCAAAATAATGTAGAATTTTCTTGCACCATCAACACTAAAATTGCTTGCTCTCAATCAAAGATAATATTCAAAGAATCAAGCAAACCCAATTTTTTTTTCTGGATAAATCACAAAAAGATTTGGTCAATAGAAAGAAATTAGTTTTAGAAGCAAGAGATAGGTCCTTCAAGCATCACAAAAAGATATGGTCAATAGAAAGAAATTAGTTTTAGAAGCAAGAGATAGATCATATCCTTCAAAGCATCACAAAAAGATATGGTCAATAGAAAGAAATTAGTTTTAGAAGCAAGAGATAGGTCCTTCAAGCTTTTATGGTCGTAGGATCATAGTATTACATCTACAAAGCTAGGAACGATTAAAAAATTAAATTAGCCACTAAAAAATAATTGTAAACATTAATAAAGACAAAGAATCACACCACCACAATAATAAGAGATTTGATTGCCCCACATTCGGATAAAAGATGAATGTATTTCAAACATTGATTTTGTTTTTTTGTTTTGGAATCTAGTAACAAAAAAAACTCTACTGTGCGTGTCAATATTTTTATAAATCATAAATGCATATCATTTGGTGGGTCAATTTTAACACTTTTCTCTTCATTTGCCTCATGAGCATTCACGGGAGGCACATTCATTTCTTCATCTATTTATATAAACAAAAGAAATTCTGTATTGTTAGCAGATTGAAAAGCGCAATTTATATTGTCAACTTTCATATTTTGCTTTTCAAAATATACTTGAGCATCCTCATGTGTCTCGACTATTTCAATCACTGGAAGCATATTAATTTCATTCTCACTATTCATCTAGTAAACGGGACACCAATTTTACACCTTTCAAGAGAAGACCATAAAAACTCAAATTTTACACCTTCCAATGCCATTCTTACCAAAATTTGTGGTTTTACTTCAATGATGACCCATGATTGCAATTTAGCACCTTTTTAATTTTGCATACCTTTCATGTTTAAGTTTCAAAAAACTTCACAAAATTATGCCTTTTGATATTTAGTAACACAACAATAGTAACAAAAGCAAAACGTATTAATTCCATGAGAAGAATTAATTCAACAAAAATAAAGGCACCTAAACACAAATGAATCATAGACGGTTGATGAAATTAGATGGTTGGATAGTGATACCCCACGAACAACACAAATAGAGCCAACTAATTAATAAGAAGTTTTGTGCTTGTTCAAGAGGACACCAAGAAAGAAAAGAAAAACTTGACTGTAAAAAAGAACTCAACTGTAAAAAAAAATGATGGTTCAACTCAACTCAAAAAAATGATAGTAGTTTCAAAGCAGATTTAGGTGGTGTGGTGAGAGAGTTAGAGAAAGTAAAGAAGAAGAATGGCAGAAGTTGCTATAGAATTTAGG
Organism: Rhododendron henanense subsp. lingbaoense; assembly: GCA_020567845.1. Classification (NCBI taxonomy): domain Eukaryota; kingdom Viridiplantae; phylum Streptophyta; class Magnoliopsida; order Ericales; family Ericaceae; genus Rhododendron; species Rhododendron henanense. The sequence continues at coordinate 11,422,587 of CM036312.1, forward strand.
TGATTTCCATAATTGAATTTAGAAATAGGAAAATGGTTTATAACCTTTTTGAGCTCCAACCTGTGAAAATCACAGAAGAAGTCAGTATCAGCTGTATAAAAATTATTGCATGGGAAGAATTAATTATAGAAAGTAAAGGGTTCATTACCTTTTTTTTTTTGGGATAACCAATATTACCGAGATTGATTATTGATTTGGCCGGCCCTCTCTCCTTACCTCTTTCCTTAACGAACATGCACTAAATTTTTTAAAATGTATGTTGCTTAATTATAAATCAATCTCGCCCTTTAGATAACCAATATTACCTTCTGAGCACAACTGAAAGTCGCCGAAGATTTGTCTCAATCACGGCATTAGATGGCAATCACAATTTTAGGTTTCCTTTCATCCTTCTTCCAAATATTCATTATTTACATTAGGAAACCTTCATTCCTTTGATCCAATGGTTATAACCTTATCACTAAGTACGATCGAACGACTGTAGATGCATTTATGTTTGTATGTGTAGATATTTTGGTGGAAAACCACCATGTTTTATAATATAGACTAGTGCTAGCCCGTACCTACGGCACTACGCATCCTAGTTGGAAGGAGATGGTAGTTGTGTGATTTAGGTGAAAACCATGGGCACTTAACCGGAAAGTGGGAGGATGCACTACAGCCTTTGAATCAAATGAATCTAAGCAGTTCCAACAACTTGTCCCCACACCCTTCTGTTTTATAATAGAGATAGTACTAAGGCTCCGTTCCGGAAATCTTCTTAAAAAATAAGTACTTATTTTGAAACATCTTATTCAAAAATAATAAGGGTCATTCTACAAAATTCAAATAGAAAGTTTACTTCACATTTTCAAACTCAAAAATAATGTAAATGAAAAAAAAAAAAAAAATTCGCACCGTATTAAAGATCTCAATAAGATCTATAGTGATAAGAAAATTATTTGCGTAAACACATGATTTTTGAGTTTGAAGTTGCCGTATACCAAAAAATAAGATTGTTGCTATGAGAATGGGCGCTGATGGAGGGAAATCGTACCGACGGCCGCGCCGGGCCGTCTCCGGCCACCGGACGGCCGATCCGAGCCGTCCAAAAATTCTATAAAAAAAAACCAAGGGGACATACATACACGGAAAAGGGGTGCTCGAATCAAGCACCCTACACACCTCGGATGCCGTTGATTCCCGCGTGGGCTCCCTTGGAATTTTTTTTTAGAATTTTTGGACGGCTTGAATCAGCCATCCGGTGGCCGGAGACGGCCCGGCGCGGCCGTCGGTACGATTTCTCTTCGCGGCCGGTCGGTACCTATACAAATTCTTCCAAAATACTCCCTCCGTCCCAAAATCTTTGTCCGGTCCGCAAAACGGAGGCTTAAAAATAATACGATTTTTGCAAGAAAAATTCAAAAGTTTTTTAACAACTTACTAGATATCAATGAGTTCTATTAATTTATGAAAAAAAATTGAATTTTTTCTTTAAAACATTGCATTATTTTTAAGACTCCGTTTTGTGGACTGGACAAAGATTTTGGGACGGAGGGAGTAAGTAGGAGCCTTCTTATTTTCCGAAACAACCCTTCTTATCCAACAACAAAATAAGTTCTTATTGTGTTTGTGGAACACAGCCTAAGAAAGCCACAATCAATTGATAAAACCCATGGAATTACGTTGGTCGCTGATGTAACTTGTTAGAAATTCAAATTTATGGCGAGATCAAGTCTCCAGAGAATAATTAGAGAATAATTAAAGTGTGCGTAAACTAGCTTGCCACCTAAAGTTATCAAAAAGAGAGAGCTAGATAAAATTACGCCGTACCAAACAATGCATCTTTTCTAGTAGTATCTCTCACCAACTCTTGGCCGCATCATCCAACATTCTTCGAGAGGGAATAAGATTGATCATTTTGTGTTGGGCTGCAGCGTTGTTTTTCAAGTGTCTACACCCAGCAATTACAATTGCAACAGCATCAGAATCGATTTGGAACCGTATCCGACTACGCTAAGGATAACACCCTCGCGGATAGCAAAAGCTAAAGCAGTAATTTAGCTTTGAATGCCTTGAACAAAAATTCACCTCAGTAACCCCCATGGTCTCGGGTTAGCATGCCAATTCCAACCTCAGCTGCATGATTGTCGACTGTTGCATCAGCACTTCTCTTGAAGGTGCCCTGAGAAGGAGTATACCATATTTTCCTAAATATACATCTCCAACAAAATGGAATTAAAAAACGTAGCGAAGTAAAAAGGGGTATACCATGCGTCTACCACCGTCCTTCGCTCCCTTACAGTGTTGGCAGCTTGAGTCCTCCTTTTACTTTACTAATAACGAAGCCATGGAAAGCTGCCAGTGCTTTGGAGCAACACAGCTGCAGCATTCCAGTAACACCAGTAAAAATATACCATCATTCCTGGCAATGCAACAAGAATACATGACGATGCAGCCGCCTTCAAAACTCCATCACGGATATCCTATTAACATGTGTGATCAGAACCAGGACCTCTACCAAATTTCCTATGCCATTATAACAATGAGAAAAAATTTAAACACGATTGAATGAGTAAAAAATCTGATCTTTTTTTATTTTTTTATTTTTTTTTATAAATCACATCATTCCAAGCCAGGACATGGACTTTCTTTGCTCTAGACTAAATCCTGAAGAAAATTACCATTTGAGTTCATCGATGAATTTAGTTTACAGATTTAAGGAGGAAATTACATTAACTGCTTTGATTAAGGTGGCAAGACTGCATGTAACAGGAATTTGCTTTTCCAACTGAACAATTTCCTTTGTATTTTGTCAATAACATACTGGGTGCTGGTAGCCTGGTACATTTTTTCTAAAGTACTACTTGGAAGTCAAGCTTCCTTCCCTAATGTAAGAAAAAGCACTTCCGATTCACGGAGTTGATTTTGTTGTCCTGAGACAGCACAATATTAATGTAAGACCTCCAGTTGACCCTACATTTGGAATTACAGCTTTCCCGAAAAGGAGCAGACATCAGTCAAAGATAGATTGGAATTAAAAGGGTCCATCGCTTCTGATGGCATAAAGATGCAGGGCCTGACGAATGCTAGGAGACAGGTAGAACCGTAGAACCGTAGAACCGTAGAAGGTATCATGATCCATCCATCGAATGAGATTAGATGAAGAAGTGATACAGGACATCCCTCGTTATGTATAACAAAGATCAGAAGTATGAAATGTAAGTACCTTGTTATGAAGCCCCAACATCTTTCACTTGGTATGCCAACAAAAAGTCACTTCATACATTTGATTCAAGCAGGATGAGAGCATTTATCGGGGATAAGTTGTGTTGTCAGGCCCGGGTTCTCCATTGAACACATGCGCTGCGCCATATTAAATTGCACGACAATTAAAGCTTGGCCGATGTGTCCGAGCCAGAATTACAAAGATACAAGTGAAAATGCAGCATAATGCTTAAGCTGGAGTATACAAGACACCACAAATTAATACTACTCAAAAGATGCCCTATATCTAGCTTGAATTACAAATATACAAATGAAACAATTTGTCATTGAAATTAGAAACCACTATAGTTGAGGCAGAATCAATGGTCAATTGTTTGAAACTACCTTATCCCCAAAGAAACATGCTCTTCATGATCCATCTTCATCCATACCAGTTTGACAAATTTCTTATTATTGAATGTGTTCATCCTAGTGGAAGAGGCATACTGAATCCAGAGGTGAATTCGCAGCTAAAACAATTGGTGCAGGTTTCCATCCTCGTTCCAAGGAATGTTTCTATAGTCGATCATGTCACTAGCAGTACAAACCCTGAAATTAGAGCAATACCCTGCACGAACTTATGATAAACAAGATTGTCAGCACAAGCACACATACCTGATGAGTTGGTAGATAGCAATGGCAATAGCAATAGCAATTATATGATTATAATATACCTAGGAATTGCTTAGAAAAAAGAAGAAGAAGAAACAGTTGCACATGCTTCAGGAATTTGCTCTGGCCATTGACAGGGGTGTGAGGTTGCTACACACTGCAGTGGTGTGAACCTGTGAAAGTGGGGATATCCAATTAGTGGGGTAAAAGAAATTGGAAGCATTATACACTGGAAATCCAAGTAGAAAACACAAATGGGAACAATCTGTATCCAATGAGGTAAGAATTATCTCACTCACTCTTGGCGAGAGACGAGAGTTCAACTTATGAATCACTTCACCAATTTTTGTTTCCCCTTAAACTTGGGACTAACAATGTCAATGGTCAACCTTATCTATGGACCTAGTGCTAGTATAGGGCTGAGTGCTATTCAATATAAAGCATCTCAGGCTTTGCTTAAATCCGTCAGCAAACCACCACCTTGTAGACACGACGGTTGTGTCTTCAATCCCCCAAGCTAAAATTCCAGTCATTTTATCTTTCACAACTCTGGAAGGGCACGGCCAAAAATCCGCTATGGAGAACAAATTGACGCCCAAGAGCCTAAGAAAGCAATCTCTTCAGATGTCACGACCATAATGTAATTTGGAATAGGATGAGGTTAATCCTTTTTAGGGCCATTAGAAGGCTATGTTAGAAATGTAGGATTTCATCATATTTAACATCACAGTAAACTAAGTAGTAAAGGCAAAGAGAGAGACACTGACAAGTGGAAGATTCAAGGGAATATATGCTTGATCATTGATTTCGGCCTTTCTGAAGGAAATTAAATAAACAAATCATTATGACTTCAACTTTAATCCACATAAGATCATACACAATCATTTATACACGTACATGGAGAAGAGTTCACATATACACGTGGTTTGGTATAAATATAACTTTACCTTCACAGATCCATGTCTATCCTTGGCATGAACTTCCTGATCAGTTTTTGAAGGGAAGGATCTTCCCCCTCAGTTGAGATTAGATCTATAATGGATGAAAAATTAGATGCACTGGGTGAAAAACCCCTTCCCACCATTTCCTCAAGGAATGCCACAGCCTTGTAACCCTTTTGTTGCCCAAAAAATCCTCTGATAATAGTGTTGTAAGTGATACCATCAGGCAAGCAACCATTCTGTTTCATTTCAACAAACAACTCACAAGCTTCATCTAGCAATCCTTCCTCGCACAGACCTCGTATCATCATATTATATGTCGTGCAATCAGGATGTAGCCCCTTGGAAGAAAGTTTAGTGAAAAGCTCCCTTGCGTTGTCAATTTGTTTATCCTTGCAAGATGCATCAATGAGGACACTGTACGAAACAATGTCAAGATCTAAACTGCTGCTTTCAATCGAGTGAAACAAAGAAAATGCTTCACCAATATGCCCATTTTTGCAAAGGCCGTCCAACACGATATTATAAGAGTGAGTACCTCCAAGTAGGCCTGCTTTTTGCATCTCATGGAAAAGCTTTTTAGCAGCTGCACATCTACCAATCCAAAACAGACCCTGTAATATAGTGTTGCAAGTTATAACATCAGGTTTCAAACCCCTCTGAGGCATATCTCGAAAGAGATGCATGGCCTCATCTAATTCCAATTTGTTGCAATATCCCTTGATCAAAATGTTATAGCTGAAAATGTCCGGACGAAGGCCCCTATTAACCATGGTTTTTAACATTCTCATTGCTTCATCCATCCGACCTTGCAAACAATATCCATCCATTATTGTATTGTACGTGTATACATTAGGATCCACACCTCTTTTTATCATGACTCCAATAACCTCCTTTGCTTCTTTTCCCCTCCCTTCCTTAGTAAGTGCATCCACTAACACACTAAACGTACGAACATTTGGAGAAACACCACTATCCAACATCTCTCTTAACATTCCTGTAGCCTCCTTCCACTTGCCGTTATTGCACAGGCCATATATCAAAGACGTATAAGTGACGACATCTGGACGAATTCCTTTTCCACTCATTTCCAACAAGAGGTTTACGGCATCACCCACCATCCTACCCTTGCACAGACCATCAATGATTGTGTTATACACAACAATGTTAGGTTTACAACCTCTCTCTTCCATAATCTCAACCATCCTAATAGCCATACTAGTGTTACCCGTTTTGCAAAGCCCATTAACGATTGTCCCGTACGTAACCACATTGGGTTCAATACCACTCTTTCTTGTTAAGTTATCGAGTAAATCCATGGCTTCATCGATTTTATCCCGTAAAACAAGCCCGCGTATGAGATTGGTGAAGGTAGTTACACAGGGCGATTTGCCCCGTTTGAAGAGGACGCCCAGAAGAGAGAACCCGAAATCGACTCGATTCAACAGGCAGCAACAGATTATCGCAATCTTCAAGGTGAAGAAATTGGGCTGGACGCCTGAAAATTGCAACTTCACAAAGAAAGAAAGGGTAGAGCCGTAATTACCCGATTTCTTTACAGCCGCTAAGGCCGTGTTGATTTCTGAAGTGGGTGGCGGAGGTTGCGCTTGGAGAGCCCGGTTCAGAAAGTCTTGAGCTTTTCGGAACTCGCTGGGCCCCGCGGCGGGTTGTTTTCTTTTTGCAGGAGGAGGAGAAGGAGAATTAGGGTTTTGTAGAGAGAGAGGAGTATTAGCGTTAGGGCGGTAATTGTCCGATGCCATGCAACTGATTATGGAGAAAGCACCGATTTTTGCCGTCGTCTCCATACTCTGTTTTCCTGTTCTGTGAAGTTGCGTCCTCAAGACTGTTGAGGCTGTTTGAGGTACACAGGTGTGATATCTGGATTTCGTTGGCTATCTATTTTATGACCTGGAAAAAAATGAAATATTCGGACAATCTCATAGTAGCATTTGTTTGGTAATTCCCTTTTCGGGAGTTGATTTTCATACTCTCTTTGTATTTAAATGTATTTTCTTGTGTTTTGTGAAATTACACGATTATCATTTTCATATGTGAAAAGAAAAATATATGAAAAGTAATCTTGTAATTTTACATGAATGAAGAGAAGAAATTGAGTGCACTTGAACGAAAGAGGAGTGTGAAAATCAATTTCCTTTCGGAAAAGGGAAATTCTGTAAAGACCCGGATTTTTGCCCTATTTTTTTTGAATAAAGAAATTATTTTTAATCAAATAGTCTATCGTAATCGATTAATAATTTAAAATTATAATTAGATTAAACTAGAACCCAGATTAATTTTTGGTGTTTAAAATTAGTTTTGCATATACATTATTAATTAGCTTGTAACCATCCCACAATTTATGGGATTTAGTTACCCATTCCTCACCTATCTCTCCCGATTCTATCTCTCTCACTTCCCTACCACATTCCATCACATTCACCCTTATCATCTCACTCTCCCACCTTTCTCCACTACTCCTCTGTATTAGTTTCTCACGTCCCTCCCATCTCTTCACAAAAACCAAACCAACTTTATTTTCGTCCATATCACGTACCTCTGCTCATGGCCTATTTCTTCCTTGTTAATGTCGTTTTTAGGCCTGAGTTTCTTCACAAATCTTGTAGAGGGCGTCGAGGGCTTCGATTTCAACCCAAGAATCACCCGAAACGATCAAGTATTGATAGAGTTATCACCGTTCAAAGTTTGGTAAAATTCTCGGATTTTTATTTCCAGACAGATTCAACGACTCTTCTAAACTTCCATTTTTCTCCTACTTAGAGTGGTTTTCAGGCTTAGACTTCTTCACAAAAGTTGTAGAGCGTTTCAAGATCTCCGCGTTAGACACAAGAATCGTCCAAAACGGCAGAGGTTTGGTCAAGTTATTCTAGTTCAAAGTTACTGCTAGAATACCGATCTTTCGTCGCCAAACGAAAACCCACCGGACTCCACCGAATCGTTTTGTCCGGATTAAAGGTAGATTAATCGCTCCCCTACTCTCTCCTAAGTATAATTAGTCCCTATATGTTGAGTTTAAGGAGTTATAATGGTGGAAATCGGAATACGGATCGAAATCGTAAAATCAAAACAATACTCTGTTTTTTTTCGGAAAACCCACTGTTGCATGCACGAAAGGTTGGGAAATCAGAAATGTCTGACTGTAATTTCACTTAGACCCCTGTGCTATTTTTAGTTTTCAGATCTAACCCTAGACAATGTTTATATTTATTTCTACCACTATTTGTTTATATTTTATACGTGTAAAGTAATTAATGCATACTATGTACTGATATGTTTTACTTGCAATAAGTCTAGGTACACTATATCCAACCACTACACCATCCACTACATGTTTTGTAGGACCCACTTCGGATCCCAAAAAAATACAGAAAAATGTTCATAAATTTTAAAATAATATATTATGGGGCCTTGTAAAAAATCAGCTCCAACAAATATCGGTAAGTATTATTTCTTGATTCGTAGAGGCGAAACTGTGCATTTGAGCAGTTTCGCCCCTACAAATCAAGAAATAATACTTACCAATATCCGTTAGAGCTGATTTTTTACAGGGCCACATAAAATATTATTCTAAAATTTATGGATATTTTTCTGTATTTTTTTGGAACCCGGGATGAGCCCCACAAAAAATGTAGTGGATAATGTAGTGGATGGATGGTAGTGTACGTAGCATCTCTCTTTTACTTGTGCCCTAATTGGGTTACCTATCTACTGCATTTATGATAGAATCATATCTTAAGTTGTTTCAATGCTATTTTTTTTAATGATTTAGGTGTTAATCTTGTGTACAAGTACTAAACCGATGAAGACACGGCCTGCACTTCTTAAATAATTGTGGTTAACAAGTAATCTATAACTCATTTATAAGTTGGAAAATACTGGTGTTAGATTAAAATATTTGTTGTAACAGTTTAAAAATAATAATAAATATAAAAGAGAAACTAGTAACTATCAGATTTTTTATGAAATAATAAGACCACCGTTTTCTCATAATAAGTGAATGTTATTAGTTGACTAGTTTACAAATGTAGAATTACCTTTACACTCAGCTTATCGACTAATTTACTTGTTCAACAAACCTTAAGGGCATCAGCCCGATCATAAAACTCTATGTGTTTTACTTACTTGCACAATATCAATTGTCATGCTTGGTTTATATTGAAATGTATCTTGTTTATTGATGACGCTGTTATGGATTTCTTATTGTTGTACTTGCTAGATTGGACTTAGATTCATGGGTGATTTCGAGTAGTGAACACATAGACGTGGATAAGTAAAGGATAAAAATGGTAAAGTTGTTTGAGGATGTTGGGTGCCGGTAAAGGACCCCGAGTACGGTAAAGTACTTAGAGTGTGTGGAGGACGGTAAAGGACTCCGGATACAGTATTTGGGATACGGTAAAGGATCCTAAATGCGGTACAGTACCCAGTGTGTGTGGAGGACGGTAAAGGACTCCGGGTACAGTATTTGGGATACGGTAAAGGATCCTAAATACGGTACAGTACCCAGTGTGTGTGTGAAGTACGGTAAAGGACTTCGGGTACAGTATTTTGGGAAACGGTAAAGGATCCCTGAATACGGTATAGTACCAATGTGTAGAGTTGGGAGACGGTAAAGGATCCTGGCAATGAGATAGTACGACCCCTAATGCTGAGTTGTCATGGTGAGCTATTCCTTTATTATGGTTGTAAGCGAATCCAGACTGAGTACATAATTTAGTAGTATTCGCTTAGAACCCTGGTGCATGACAAATAAAGGAAGAGTTATTCCATGGGACGGTCAAAGTTGGTGGATGTGGGAGGAAAGGATCTCGCGGAGAGAATCCTTAGATTTCATGTAAGTTGATGGATAGTAAAGAAAAAGATGATGTGCTATTATTCTGTACCTTCTGTATATTATCAATTGCTATATTGTTGAACTGCTAACTGTAGAGTAAGGGGTTAGTAGGGTTGAGATTATCTACTGAGTTTCAAAACTCATCATAGTGCCGTTGGCCTGGCGTTTCATGCCAGGTATTCAGGAGAGCGAAGAACAAAATCCTTCACAAGATGATCAGTAACAGATTGAAGATCTCCTAGCTGAGGAAGGGGAGTTTGTCGAGCCTTAGATGTCTTACCCTTAGAAGATCTATTAATTTGAAGTATTGTTATTTAAATTTTCAAAAGTGTTATCAAATTTGTCAAATCCTATTTTATTTTTGTTGAGTTGTAAGACAATTAAGTAGTTTTGGATTTAGTATTTGAGATTTCCGCTGCTAAACTCTGTTTAAATAAAATTTTATTTCTTAAATCAGTTTTATGGATCATTAAATCAGTTGAAAAGGATTTAATTAACGTGTCCGAAAATCGGGGCGTTACAAATTCCGTGTGGTAAGACTTTGCGAGATAGAATTGGAAATGAAAATATTCGTGGAATGGTAGAGGTAGCACCACTAGAAGTTAAGATGAGAGAACATAAACTAAGGTGGTTTGGTCATGTCTACCGTAGACCCGTTGACGCAGTAGTTAGGAGGAGTGATATACTTACATATGCTTACGGTAGGTGATAACACTAAGGGGAGAGGTCGAGCGAAATTAACCTTAGAAGCGGTAGTGCGCAAGGATCTAGGTTCACTTGATATTACGGAACACGAAGTCATCAACTGAGCTAAATGGTCAAAACAGATACATGTAGCCGATCTCAATTTGATTGGGACTTAAGGCCCGATTTGATTTATAAGGGAAATTCCATGTGTAAAATGCTGGAAAATATTTACACATCTAAAGAAGACACCTAATTTCTTTTCTTTCTTTTTTTATCCGCCAAAACGCCTTTGGGGCACCTAATTTATTTCCTTTCATCAAGAGAAAAACACACACTGCAGAGCAGACAAAACAAAATCGGCACAAAGGTCATTGGCATTGGCATTATCGACATATATTTAACTTGTTTTTCTTCACAAAGATGACCCCTTCGTGGAGCTCTACAATCTAAACGATCTAATCACATTTCCGATCTCAAACAATTACTTATCTTTCCAAATGTATAATGTTTTTTTAATGCAACATGAATCTTGTTAGATAGAGTTTATTTTTTAAGATAATAAAACTATTACTACCAATTAAAAAATATGTATAATCGAAAAAGGACACATGCCCAAAAAATTGGGGGAAATGGAGACACGAGTATGTTTGCAATTCTCGGGGGTGTTTCGGAACCTACTTTTTGGCTTTTTCATTTTTAATTTTTTGAATTATGGTCAGAATGTATTTTGAATATGGTAGAGCGTTTGGATGATATGTGCAGAATATATTTTGCAACATGATTAATGTTTGGAAGATATCTGCATAATGTATTCTGTAGGTCTTTTTGTTAACCAAAGTGAAAAAAGTAAAAAATGAGAAGTCAAAAAACTCCTCCTACCCTTTTTCTCACTTCTCTTTTCTAAACCACTATTTGGAGAAATCATTCTGGAAAATATGTTTTAGTTTAGCTTTTGCCAAGTACTCAAAATTTGAAAATGTAATAAGTAGGATGCCAAACACATCTTTAGGCTTTGTTCCGCTAAGATTCCTACTAGTATTTTTTAAATACCTTATTTTACAAGATACGTCATTCTCTTACCATTCTTACGATACAATGGATGTGGTGGGACCGGAACTCTTGGATTGCACTGTGAAAGTCGTGATTTGCGACCGCAGAGAATACCTTCCCCCTTTCGAAATCCGCGCGCACCGCGCGTCATTTTTTTCCCACGGAGAAAGTCGAGAGAGAGAACAAAACAAAGCACCGACCTCTCATACACTTCAGGAATCTTCACGTAATTCCATTCTTCAACTGAGAGATATCTGTATGTATATATGTACATGTATGTATAGAGAGAGAGAGAGAGAGAGAGGGTGCGTGATTAGTTATTGAGGAGAGAGATGGGTGAGAGGCAGAGGGCGGTGGATATATCGACGATCACGGCGCCGTCGATGTTTCCGGGGTTTCGATTCTCGCCGACGGACGAGGAATTGATATCGTATTACCTGAAGAAGAAGCTCGAAGGCTCTGACAAGTGCGTCGAGGTTATTCCCGAGGTCGAGATCTGTAAATACGAGCCTTGGGACCTACCAGGTTAGACATCCACATTTTAGTCGTATTGTTTTGTTGAAGTTTCTCTTTCCAAAATGCTTCGTTATGCCGTTGACATTGAATTTAATACGACCAGTTTATCCGAAAGCATAATCAATTTTGGCCAAGTGTTAAGGTGTTTACTCCATCGTTCTAAGGTATCAGGTTAGATTCTCCTTGTCAACAACTTTAAGAGCCATCTCATCCTACGCGTAAGCGTATGAAACAGCTGTGAGAAGGGCCGTAGGGATTAGTACGAGGTGCGTGCAAGCTGATCGGAACACCTGTATTACCAAAAAAAAATAATGTATATATTTGAATATAAAGCTTGGTGTTTTTCGGCTTGACCCCATAACCGGAAATGGACATGTCCTTCTCGGCTGTCAATAAGCAAATAAAAAGACAAAAGGAAAAAAAAAAAAAAAAAACACTCCGGTGCACATTTTATACTTTACCATACACTTTCACAAACCCTTTATACACTTTTCATTTATTTCAGTACATTTTTTAAACATTAACAACATCCCAATCGACTGTCTTTAGCATTTTCCTTGTCTTAAATCTATTAACTATAGCAGTACATATACGAAATTTCATAAATAAATACACATCGTGCGATGGGAAAACATAAAAATACATAAGGTTTTGCAATTTGTTTTGGATAAAATTGTGGCGAATAGATTGTGGGTTGTAGACATATTCTTTTCTTTTTGAAGATGTAGAGTCAACTGTCGTTTATAATTCAGAAAGAAACCAGAGAGCACGATAGCAATATCAATAGATCATTCTTTTCTTTCTCTCTTTTTTTAAAAATTTATGTCATTTGGAATATGTACCTTGTTTGGTCTAATGTATTAGGTGTCCAACTATAAATTACTTGAATTGATGTTTGTTCATACTCCATATAGGATTAATTGAGTGTTCAAATACATCCTAAAATAATACTCCGTATTACTAGTATTATTCAAAAAAAAAAAAAAATTTAGGATGTTCACTTGAACACCCAACTCAAAGGTTGCGGCCTGTGTGTTTTACATGGTGTTGTAATCTATTACGTGACCTCTTGAATGAAAATAGGGAGTACTAGGATTTTAGGTCAGTAAAATCTTTTTGTTTTCCATAGAGAGGAGTCCTAAAAGCAACAAATTTACATACTACGATAATTGGTCGAAAAAATGTCCTGTGCATCTATACATAGGTATTTCGGAGTGTACAATCTTTTTGTCAATCTCGAACAAAGATCGTGTGTCTTAACAATCTAGGCATTGAGTTATGAATGCCTATCTTTTAGGATTGGTGTCTTAGTGCCCGAGCCCCTTAGCTAGCCAGCTAGTTGGACAATGATTATTAAGTGGTGTCCCAAAGAAACAAATCTTCATATTATGATAACCAGTTGACAACAATTTTTGTGCAAGTATACATAGACACTTCTATCGTGTTGTTTTGGGCAGAAGGTTCATTAAAGTAAGCACATACATAATGATACATTTACTTGATTGTGAACTTTTGTAGCACATATCATTATATCAATCTCGACTTCTGATTTACATGCTTCATTTTGATAAACTGGTGTTGTAAGATTGATTTCGATTTTTATGGTCTGCCAGCCAAATCTGTCATTCCCTCAGAGAATGATTGGTTCTTCTTTTCTTCTCGTGGGAGAAAGTACCCCCGTGGCTCACAAAACAAGAGGGCAACGGAATCTGGGTACTGGAAAGCTACTGGGAAAGAACGCAATGTGAAGTCAGGTTCTAATACGATCGGCACAAAAAGAACTTTGGTGTTCCATACAGGTCGAGCACCAAAAGGGGAGCGGACAGAATGGATCATGCATGAGTATTGTATGAGTGGAACTTCTCAGGTGATTATGTTTTACTTCTGAATATACTGATTCTTAGCTGACTTGAATTATTTTATGAAGTGCAAGTCTTCTGGAAGCTTGTCTTGATGCTGTTAATATCCTTAAGCTGATAGTTTGCTACCAACGTGATTGGCTACTGCTGTCCGTAGGGCATCATGTTTAGTCATTTTAGTTTTCTCTTTCTTAACATTATGGCAGTGACCATTTTTTAGCTATCAAAGTTTTCGTCGACATCACCGTATGTTCTTTCTTAACATGGCTGCACTTGCTTACGAAATGGAATGACGGATGTTTAAGTTATTTTACGAAGTCTGGCCTTGTGTATTGGTAGGATTCTATGGTTGTTTGTCGACTTCGAAAGAACCCCGATTTCCGATTGAATGAGAGTCCAAGGGAAGATTCTTCAAATCAAAGGCAGTTATCAACTGAGAACAGTAGTAATGTTACACTGTCTGAAGTTGACGTTGAACAATTAGACTTATTGGAAAAAGCCAAGGCAGTTGAAAGTTGTTCAAAAGAGCGCAGCGGCAGTTATAATTCTCATTCAGTTGAGCAACAAAATGATCCGGGTTCTGAATCTGATTGGGAACTAGCAAATGAGTTCTCTCACCTTGGTTCCTCCAGCCACCAGGTTGGTTACTTTTCTCCTTGTTTTGTTCTTTTAGACGTAACTTAGAGTCTTAGACGTTGGGGAATCCAACTTTTAAAGTACTAGCTTCTTTGTAACCTATCATAACCTGTTCACCGGATTCCATGCTATGTTAAATGCGCAAAGTACCCATGTTGGGTACCCGATTCTCGGATACACTGGATAAAGGGTACGGGATTACAATATATCTAGCTGGACACTTCTGCACAAAATGCCCTAAGACACCTTGTAAACACCACTTATTCAAGAAAATAGACAGCATATGCCCAACAACATGACAATATTGGGTTGTCTATGAATCCTTAAAACGAAAATTAGACAAACCCGCCATTTTGACACATACACCCCACCTGAATTTCAACAATCTACCAGCTTTCATTTTGCCAGCTATGTGCAATTTTGAAATGCACATAGCTTTTACTAAGGGCACCATTTGCCTCAACTTTTGCTTTGATACCATAAATAGTAATGGCTCTTGAGTTATTTTGTTCTTTAAATAGCAGGGCTTTGACGACGACGATTGTTTTGCTGAGATACTAAAAGATGATATTATCGACCTTGGAAAACCTATAGTGCCTCCAACTCCTGATATCTTACCAATAGGTGCAGAGAAAACCCAGAACGAGAAGTGGCTTCAGCAGCCAACACAATCAAACCCATTACATGTCCTTCCTCTCGAAGGCAAAGCGAACCGAAGAATCAGATTGAGGCAGCAAAAACAAGAAAACTACCATGTTGAGCCGGTGGAGGTTGAAGCAAGCAACGGCTACTCTGTTGAGGAGAAAGAGTTTCTCCGTCCAAACTCGGAGCAACCGCCAAGCTGTTTGTTGGGCTTAGTTTTAAACCGAAGAGTTGACTGTCGTCGTCTGTCTGCAGTCTTCGCCGCCATACTAACCTTGTTGGTCTGTCTGTGTCTTTATTGGGGGTACCGTCGCGAGTCAAGAAGTTTAAATATGCTTGCTTATTATGAGAAGAAGCCAATGTGAATAGTAGGGTCGTCGTCTGTCTGCAGTCTTTGCCGCCATACTAACCTTGTTGGTCTGTTTGTGTCTTTGTTGGGGGTACCGTCGCGAGTCAAGAAGTTTAAATATGCTTGCTTATTATGAGAAGCAGCCAATGTGAATAGTAGGGTGGCTTGTTTCTCAGAACATTGTACATATTGAGGGTGAATAATGTAAAGTGGCACGAAGGTGTTGATATCATTCTTAGGTTTTCTACTGAAGGGATTCAAGTCAGATTTGTGGGTGTACAAACTAGTCATTGTTATGTGTGCGCGCTCGAGTGTGAATGTGGCAAATTTGGTCAAGCTATTGGATGGAAGTTGAGTTGGCGGCCAAGCTGCAAAATAGTTGTATTGGATTAGAGTCCAAGACTGATGAAATTGGACAATACAAACATTAAAGTACCAAGTAGGCAAGTATAGTAGTAATAATTTTAGCTGTACAAACTTTACGTACAAAAGAAACTGTATTTCGCCCAATCAGTTTTATTTGTTTTACTAATGCTTGGCTTGGGACTATAAAAAAAAAAAGTTTAACTTTGAGATAACTTGTTGGAAATAGTGCCAAGAGAGAGAAAGCCGGAAAGGTTTTGTAACTCAAAACCAATACAATGCCCTCGGGCTATTACTACGTGGTATTCAAGCCCCTTCTTCATTACACATTGGGGTGGGAAAAAGGGCACTCAATAATTACTCCTCTTGTTTGGCTATTTTTTAAACTTTCAAGATGTCAAGTAGAAAATAACTTCCCTTTTTAAAAAAAAAAGAAAAATCTGCTAAACAAAGCTTAGCAACACTAACACCAAGTGATTATTACTTGCTGGAGAACCGCACGACAAGGGTTTTCTCCGTCACATATTAGTTCGGGTGACACCACCAAATGAGAAGTATGCGAATCACTTTTAAGTTCGAAATTTGGCAACTTTTTGAGGCTAGGCCGCAAGAGAAAAATCTCTTATGAATCCTCTGGTTCTAGCATGGATAATTTGTTTTTGACCAAACAATGGAGAGATATAGTCGAGGTGTGCGTTAGCTGTCCCAAATATGACTAGGGATGACAATTACCTCCGCCCCGTCCACGCCTCTAACCGCCCCGCTCCGATTCGGGCGGGCATTCCCTGATCCGATAAGCAAATGGGGCGGGGATGGCATTTGTTTCCCCCGCTCCGTTTTAACCCGATCTGACTCCGATTATAGGTATTTTATATTTTTGTACGTATATGTCTAAATAAATGTCATTGTTTTCATATACAATATACCAATTAATAAAGGCTGTTGATTTTGCCACTCCATTTTTTGTTAACGCTACTCCCCTGCAAGTGTATTTTTGGCTGCAAGTGTATTTTTTTATGCAAAAATACACTTACAGGGGAGTGACGTTAACAAAAAAGGGAGTGGCAAGATCATTTCCCTTAAAAAACATTAGTTTATTATCTTTGTTTTCTTTATTTCCATTTTTAACTCTCATCAATCATCATTATCTTATTTTCTTGTCAAAATATTCTAAAAAGAACAAAATTAGTCAAATTATTACGGTGAATGGGGACCCGATTATTTTTCGACTGCGGCACCTCTCTGATTTTTCCCGCTCCGACTCCAATCTAACATAAAATGGGGCGGGTTTGGAGAACGCTAAATCCGACTTTGACCCGCCTCATTGCCATCCCTACGGATATCCCTAAATATTGAACCAAAAGAAAAAGTGTGTGATTCACACACATATGGTAGAAAAGACCATTAAAGCACCGTGTGACAGTGCTTTGGAAGGAAGTAATAATTATTCGCTATCATTTTTAATTGAAATCGTCACATGAAATAAAATGATCCTTTTTTTTTTTTAACTAAGTGAAAAAAGAGAAATGATTTTCACATCCTTTTTACAATTCACACTTTTTTTTTATATAATTTTTAACCACATAGATTTACCATGTTACTCTCAGACGTGTGAAAAAATGTATTATTAAAAGGACAATATGGTAAATTCAAGTGAATATGGACAAAATAAAAATACGTGAATTGTAGTAGTAAAAAGGGAATGTGAATTACTACTGGAAAAGAAAAAAGAAGGAAAAATTTATTATTTAGTAAACTTAAATTTATTATTTTATTTTCTATTAGTGCTTGTCCGTGCGTATGGTACTACATACCCTAATAGTACCGTAGGCACGGGTATTTTTTTAATTTTTTTATGTCAGCGCCAAAAGCCGAGCAGCGGGTAAAAAGAATTGATGGCATTTTTGTAATATATTTGTAAGAGTGTAGGTGTTTTCTTAGGAGAGTTAGAGAGCACACATCAACCCCTGGATCAAATGAATCTCAGCCCTTCTTTCAATTTGTGTTTGTGTGATCCCCACACCTTTGTGTTTTATTAAGTAGATTTCTCTGTGGGAAATTTTCTTTTATTTACCATTAGTTTTCTCCCATGTGACTTTTGTCTCTCTCCTCCGGACCTCCGCTCTGTAATATCCACCCTAGTCCATTTACGCCATTACTCTCCCTCCTAAAATTGGTCCTAATCAACTCCACAACCGTCAGCCACTTTCGAAGCCCTAAACACAGAGAGACTCCTTCCGAGTTCCGATTAGGGTTCTGTTTATCAAAGTCGCACACCGCCAAAACCCAAAGCAAAGAAGTAGTGCCTTGGACGCGTGATTGATCAGATGCTGTTCGCCTCGAGTTTGGATCTATAATTCTCTCGAATTTCGACCTCCTTTTGGGTAAATGCAGATTCTCGCCATTTTTGTTTACTTCAATTCATTTCCAGAGCTAACAAACAGAGCATGTAGGGTTTCATACTCGTATTCGTCTGTTTCAAGGCTCTGTTTGGTGAAATTGTTAATTTTCTACTTTCTGTTTACTTAAAGGATTGAATTTCGTTGCAAAAAAGAACAAAACAAGTGAACCCACTTTTTTTTGGGTTCAAAATTTGGAAAATATAAAATCTTTAGGGTTTCGGTTGTGTGTGTATTGTACTTTGTGGCGCTGTGAGGAAGTTGAGTTGTGAAGTGTGTAGGGCTGCTAACGAGCCGAATCAAGCCGAACATTAGAATGTCTAGGTTCATTCGTTAGGTTTTTAAACGAACTCGAGCCGAACTAGAACTCAATGAAAATTTGACGAGCTGAGCTGGAGCCGATCTTGCTTAGGTGTGAGTCGAACTTGAGCTTGTTCACGAGCCATAACGAACAAAACAAGTGAACCCACTTTCTTTTCTTTTTTTTGGTTCAAAATTTGGAAAATTTAAAATCTATAGGTTTTCAGTTTTGTGTGAAATGTACTTTGTGGTGCTGTGAGGAATTTGAGTGGTGAAGTGTGAAATGTGGTTAGCTTACTTTCTTTGATTTTTGTGAATTTTTTGGCCAGGTGTTGTGAGAGGAAACTGTAAAGATGTCAAGGCCGATGTTGCTTGTTTTTCTGTTGATTATACTGATAATTACCTCCCAATTTGAGTGGAAGCAACCGCTCATGAGTGATATCGAGGCGAGTCCTAGTGTTTCTCAGAAGCAACAACAAATTTCGAGTAGGGAAGAAGCTGTTAAAGAGAAGGTGATTAGATCTTCATTCTCGTATTAGTTTCACTTCGTTGACCTGAAATTGCATCGAATGCTTTTGAATCGATTTTTCGGGTTTGCCGTAGTTTGGCATGTTGAACTGTGGAAGCCCAACTTTGAAAACGAATGTGTTATCTTGTAAAGGACTAACAATCTAACGTAGGCCATGAAAACCCAAGTCATGGCATTTTGGATCATGCTAAAATATGAAGCTCATTAATGGGGCTTGAAAATCGTATAATTTGTATTATATGTTTGATCAATTTTTCAGCCATGCTACATGGACTCGAGTATGAGTATTGGGTGCATGTCCAAGTGTCTAACCATCCTAAACTGAAATTTGGAGATATTGGAAATGCACCCCAAAAGTAGGGGTGTATCATGTATGTATGGGGATAGATCCTGAATACTTATTTCCATCATCTATTGTACTGAATACTGATGTTATAGATCACTCTAAATATCCTTGAAATCAATGGGTTTAGAAGGAAATTACCCAAAAAAATGGGTTTAGAAGGATATTTCCATTTTCTGGCCATGTGGAACATTAAAAATCTTTATTATCTAGCTAATCCAAGATTCTGTTTTCAAGTATCAGAAAACAGAGGATCGAGTGGCTAAATTGGATATGGGTGTTGGAGTTGGACACGTATCACACACCCTTACATAAGCGTCCACAACATGGAGTACTTAACGTACATTTTGAACAGTCCATGTAACATAGTTGGTCAGCACTCAGCATTGTGTCACTGATTGGCTGCTGATTTCATAATGCAACCCCTTAGGCATTTTTTTCCAACCAATTTAATGTATGTTTTTGTTATGTGAGAGTGTCATGAATCAGAGATGTACTTTCTATATCGCTTGTCTTTGGAATCTGTTTTAGTATGATCCTTTGCAGGAAATATATGGTGCTAAACTGCTAATGATTCTAGTTCATGCTACTTTGATAAGGCTTCAAGGAAGCATCAAATTGGTGCAATACTACAACTTGTCATAATATACATGCTGCAATTTCCAAAGACTAGGAATTCGAAGCTTTGCAGATGTTCAGTGTCAACTCCAAAGAACAAATCTAAACTAGTACCCCGCCAATGGGATATGATTTAGTAGAATACAGAGGAAAAAATTGTTACGGGATGAGTTATGACACGCTGTGGCATTTTCAGCAGACCTCCTACGCAGTCTCTTAAGAAGCTTACGCCTCATTTACAATAATCATGTTCCTGTGTTCTGTGGGTGACCAGCCAGTGAATTGGCTTTGTAGGATATACACATAATCTCTTCAAGTGATGATCCATGTTAAGTCCTTTCGAAAGCAATAATAAGCCTTTGGTATTGTCTATAGGCCCACCACCACAACGTTACGAGCCCAAAGACACTTAGTCCTTCACTATTTAGCACCATGTTTTATAGCATTAATCCTTTTGTAATACTTGTGCCAAAGGATATCTTTCCCCCACTCTGACCCTTGCGTCTTTTATTTTTTCCATCACTTTTCATTCCCTTCCTTTTGTTTAATGGTAATAGTCCTTGGATTTGTTGTTTTGAATAGTTGAAGGACCCTTCCTTAGTTTTCCCTTGTTTTCTTTCTACAATACTCCCTCCATTTCATTTTGTATTTCCGTTTTCCACATTGTGCCTTGAACTCAGATTAATAGATAATTTGTTATCATGAATGTTTTTTCAAATTTCTTACCACAATTAAAGGAACTAATGTAGATCTTTTGATTGGTTGTATAAATTTGGAAAACTTATTCATGAGAAATATAGTATTGGTTGATCCGATCAAAGGCACAACTCTCACAAATGGACAAATATAATGGATTGGAGGGTGTAGTCCTTTACTCCTTTAGATGGTATCTTTTGGAACTAAACTTGCGACGTAAGCTTTTTGGGATAGTTCTTTTTGAATATCTGCATCTTCAAGTTATTTAATAGGGTCATCTTCTGAAAAAAAAGTAATTCAATAGGGTAGATTAAAAAATTAGCCCCTTATCACCGTTGAGGAAAAATCAGATTATTAATTGGATGGACCGTCCTTGGGTTTATGAAAATTATAGAAATCTCTGTTATTGTTGTTTGCGGTTTCAGAATAATACTAGGAGCACCATGGTCACCACACATGGGTAATGGGCTTAAACAGTCCTGTTAACCCTCCATCCTGCAGTCGCATCAGGATCATAGCTGCTACATGAAGTTATACCTCTCAGCAGCTCTAGCAGTCAGCAGTAGCCAATTTCATCACAGAGATCTCAGTTGTAGATTTGGTATCCTACATGCCATACCCTTGGAAGTGACACATCACGATTCCATGCATCACTACCCTGAAGAACATAATCAAGCAGTACTTTACTTGGAATTCTGTGTCAAAGAGTGGGTAATTGTCTAAAAGATATGGTAGACTAATTGCCTCTACTGCTTTGGGATTACACACATCAAAAAAGAGGCCAAACCAGGTAGACCATTTGTTGGCACACGTTCAGTGGGCTAATAGTTATTTTTTGAAGTTTGCTTGGGGTCAAACAGAAACTTAAAAGAAGCGAGGGAGTGAAGCTTCTTGCATAATAAATCCCCAGAGTGCAGTGAGTTTCAAGGCATGGGTGGTTGGAGTCCATCCCTAGTTATTGTGGAGCCTCAAGTCACGTAGACAATCCCTAAGCATGTACCTAGAATTTTTATTTTGAGGGATAACATGGTTTTTGAAGCTGATACAAAAGCATGCTATTGGGAAAAAAAGGGGAGTCGTTGCAAACAAGGATGTTTTTTTCGGGTGCAGGTCAAACAGTAGAGAATTTCTTTTTCTAACTAATAACACATTTCTGATGTCAATGCTGATAGAAGGTGGTAGAGATATATCTATCTATCATATTCCGCTTGGATATGTGAAATAGAACCTTTAACTTAATTTTCATCGTTGCTTTCTTTTGTGCTTTGTAAGATATATTGCATTTTGGTGGATATGCAGATCATCTTATCACAAGAAAAGAACATTCAGAGACTCACCGAGCTTGTCCGGAGTCTTCGGGAACAATTGCTTCAATGCCGGAGCAATAACAAGACAGCAAAAGGCAGCGTAAGCGCTTTGACTGAACATATTATCGAGCTTGAACGGCAACAGATTCTGGAGGACTAGAAGGGACTGCAAAAATTCCATTACCATTCTTTATGGTATGTTCCCAGTAGTATGTGACTATTGGTTTCTCTGCCTTTGTTTGTATTTGCAGCTTATACGTTCAAGTTTCAAGATTTCCTGTTAATTGTAACTACTCACGGTATCAAAAGACCAGTACTCCCTGTCAGTGGCCATGTATGTATGATTCACAGTTTCTAGTGGAAGTCCTACCAAATTGCCTCAATGCTCTCTCTCTCTCTCTTTCTCTCTCTCTCCACACACACACACACAAGTGCAGCTGCAAGGAAATACTTTTGATCCAATTACAAGCGTCAGTGAAATGGTTATGAAAATTCTCCGTCTTCTTAATAAAAAAGTTTGAAAGCATTTTTTGTTTTCTTTGCCGTTCTTAAAGGTCAGATCCGAGATTATGACCTAGCACGATGGCAATTGATATTCATTCAAGCGTTGCAACGCCAGTTATTGTAATCAGCCTATTGAAAAAATTGGAGAAACAGTTATGGCTGTTGACTGAATACACCTCTTTTATTTTTATTTTTTATTTATCCGCTACCGAATTCACCTCTTGGTAACTTTGTTTTAAGACTGTCTACTCGTCGACTCTCAAACTTTGTTGTCAACGGGGATGGACGACTCAAATGGCGCAATCTCACCGTTAACCCATGTCCTCGTCCTACTAGTGAAATGGAGTAGATTCTTGGTAGGTACACAATTTTAATGAGATTTAAAACGCATGCCTAAAAGGGATAAATTTAAAAAAAAAAAATGAATTATTTATCACCTTTTTTTTTGTACTACCAATATATGAAAAGGTATGTTATTTAAAAGAAAACGTGATATTTTTGGTAGTACGATAGATTATGATGCTTAAAGTGTGGGCTGTTATTGCTATCTGGAAGCTACTCCGAGGTCTTTTTCCTCTCATTTATGTTTATTTATTTGGAACGTCCCATAAAGCTAGTGATGATGGGAGGATTGGATTCGTGAGCTTCTCTTTCTCACAAAATTAGGAATAACTGTCCTTTCTTGTTTTTGACAGTCAAAAGTGTCCGAATCAGCTTACGCGTACTTTAACTATTATCATCCCCGGTTCGATCAAAGGCAGGCCATTTATGTTGAGATTACGGGATTTACAAGAGTTTTCTCTCTTGCAGTCTAACCCGAGAGGTTACCAAATTTCAAACTCAGGATGTCTGGATTTGCAACTCATTTATGTTGTCACTTGAGCTATCGACTCGGTATAGGAATAACTTTTCATAAATGTATACTACCCACAATTGGATATCCAACAATTTTGAGTCTGGCAAACAGAGTGACAAAATTAAAACTCGATTGGAAGCTTATTTCTTCAAAATCACCTTCCTTCCAAGTAATTATTTCGTGGTTTTAGGCACCGTTATCTAGTGTGCCAACATTCTCCAATACCACATATTTATGTGAAATCCATACATTTAAAATCAGTTTGAACTCGTATTCGTTCGTTAAAAACTCGTTCAAGATTAGTTTGTTATACAAATAAATCAAGTTTTGAACACTTTTCTGAAGCTCAATAAGTTTTCAAACAAAGCTCGAACAAGCTACTACTCGGCTCGTCCGGTTTATGATGTATAACAAATTCAAGTTGTTCGAGATCGGCTTGTGTTAGGCTCGATTAAAACAAACTTTTTCAGGGAAGAGTTTTTTTTTTAATCCGGACCGTTAAAAATAATTTTAAACGGCTGAAATTGCTCACTGCAACCTTGTAGTGACTTTGCTCATTACAGGGGTGTGACTCTTTCGACCTAAAATTAACAAGCAAAAGTGATTGCATATTTCCAACCATAAACTTTATGTGCTGAAAACAAATACGTAGGAACTGTATTGCTAAAATGTTCTGGGGCAATTAATAGTTTGTCCGGTCGTTAATTTCAAAACTCCAACACCAGTCGAACTGCACATAAACTGGACGCACGGTTACAAGAAAAACACACTTTCGAAGGAGATGTACTACATGGAGTCAAATTATGCTGTGATACCGTTCAAAAACACAAACACTTGTGAAATTCGTATTTTTTGTGAAAGTGCTAGAATTGTAAACGCTTTTTTTTTTTAACAGGAATTGTAAACGCTTCTCTAGCTACTTTTTTTTTTTTTTTTGATAAACAGACAATTTCATTGCTCATGAAAGAACAGAAAATTGCCAGCGTGAGGCTACAGACTTCCAAGCACCAGAGCCCGTCGTTGGGTACACAGACCTCAACGATCGGGTTATCCAAGGACGAATCCCCAAGGCGAGGGAAATACACTCACAATTGCACATGAAAATAAGCTCCACACAGGGATAATACGCTAAAGGTAATGAGGACGGCAGCGGTAATTTGACCAGTCTCACCATCCTCCCCATCGCGCAACTCACTGAGGGAACAGAGACACCCACAGAGGGTGGAAAAGGTTCCATGCAGGAAACAAGCCGCTCCGAAACCGGAGGGAAACCGAAAACAACAGAAAATAAAAACTCCGGTCATCAGCACGGTCTGTTAAGGTTGTTTTTTTTCCTTGGTAAATTTCACCGACACCCCCTAATGTTTTACTTTAATGAAGAATTTTCCGCTCGTACATGAGAAATAACACTAAACTCCCTATAATAAGTTTCGCGACCCACCATGTCACCATGATATCAGTACCATCAAACTTAAAGCCTGTGCCCACGCCAGAGTGCGACTGCATCAACACGGTTTCGTGGCCGAGAGCTGCTACTCATACAGATTTTTTTAAAACAAATCTTACACAGATCATGATGTGGGGCCCACTGAGAGTCTCACACAAATTATCCGATCCGTTCATTAAATGTAAAATATTTTTTCAAAGGTTTCCACAAAAAATCAGCTCAATTTAATACTTATAAAATGCTCGATTCAATCATCTAACTTTTCATTCAGATTTTAGGATAATGAAAAGTTAGATGATTAAATCGAACAATTATAGGTATTGGATTGAGCTGATTTTTTACGGAGACTCTTGAAAAAATGTTTTACGTTTAATGTACGGATTTGATCGTTTGAGTGAGACCCAAAGTGGGTCCCATATTGTGATCTGTGCATGATCTATTTTAAAAAGGTCTGTGTGCACAGACTTTCTGTAAGTCAGCCCGTGGTCGGCCTGGAAATTTATTACTTGTTCCAAGAACACCGCCAAGCAACACGTGACGGTGCTATGAGGGTTTTCTCCGCCGCACATTTCTACTGTTATCACCACCAAATATGCGTCCCACACAAATATGAGATGAAGAAGGCCATAGAGCGTCACGTGCAGCGCTCCATACAATTGTGCACCTGAATAATCACTCGGGTGGCTGCTCCATGAGTAATTATTCAGTCGTTCGGGAGCACCGTCACTTAGTGCTTCAGACTACACTATTTATGTGAAATCCATATATTTACGAATCTAAAAGTAATACTTATCGATATCTGCAGGAGCTGATTTTTTACAGGGCCCTATAAAATAATATTCAAAAATTTATGGATATTTTTCTAGATTTTTTTGGGACCCGAAATGAAACCAAACGCATTTTTCTCTGCGTGGGTCTCTGCAAATTGTCTCCGCGGATGGCAGAGCTGTTTAGATATCCACACAAACCGTACCTGCGCACATATCTCGCACCTCTGGCTCTCAAAATACTACTATGATTAAAGAAACGAAGAAACAGGTACGCAGTATCATTTCCACAATTGGGTCCAGTTGTTTTCTTGTAAAATGCCCATTAAAACAGAATTCCAAAGTTTCTTTTTTCGTGTGCGTGAAGCTAATTTCTTCTAGTAACATCTAACCCGGTAATTGGGAAAAATGAATTGGGTTTCAGTTCTTTGGTGGTGAAATGGTCAACCAATTCAAAGTCCGAATTTTTGTTCGTCTGGTCTTATTTTTACTTTCATTATTTTCTATACGCAGAGGGGAGTGGGAGGGAGGAAAGTTGGGAGAGACTGAATCAGCGAGAGTCATCAATCCCACAAATTTTCTTCTTTCTTGTGTTTTTTCCCCCCGTATATTTATCTCGCTAGAACTAGAAGTGTTGAAGTTTGGATTCGATTTAAAAAATTCAGTTACTAGCGGTTACTTCCAGAAGTCGGAGAATTTTCATATATACAGGGGATTCTCTATCGACCACACCTGCCATTTTTATCAGAAACGCGTGAAAGTGAAGCACTTTTCTCACCCATCCATCACCCATTTTCTACCTTTATTGGTTTGATTCTTTCCGAAGGTTTGAACTTTAAATCACAAGCGCTCTTTACTATCAAAATCCATCTTCTTTCAAGAGATATGCCATCTTCATAGGCATCGAAGATGGCATATCTCTGACTGTAAAACCACTTCCCACATGCTCAATTGGGCACTATTCTTTGATACCCACAACTTGATTGGATTGTTCTTGCACCCTTTTTGGTATATATATGCCAGTTTTGTTTTATCATACCTAGTGTTTGATGAAAGGTCCAAGAGAACATTTCATATAACGTAACAAACTTTCCATTTCTTTCTGCAGCACTCTGAGTTAGATGGGTGAATCAAATGAAGATATCTGTGATCAAGAACAGAGGCCTCCTAGTTCAAATTCATTGGGGTGTGTTTCTTGCACTACTTTCAATATTCTTGCTCCAATTTACAAGCGATTGGAAGATCAGGTATGCCTTGTAGTTGTTAGAATTGTACTTTTAGAAGAAGTTGCTTGGAGATTGTGGAATGACTGTTGTAACTGCAACTTAATATTCCAGCACTGCGAGAGTGAGTTCCACGAACTTTGGCTAAACCGGAATGAGAGCATACTGGATAGGCTGCTTGATTTAGGATCCTCAATTATATGTTTACAGGTATTTTGTGCAGTTTGAGGCAATAATATTTACCTCTATGTACTTTGAAGAAGTTGGTTCTCATTTTGGGCCAGTTTGATTGACCGGATTTGACATGAGATTGGATTACAATTCACTCACTGTACAACATCTTCATATGAGTTTTTGTACTCCCTCACTATTAGTGCAGCCAATCAAACATGGCTAAGAGATTGATATTATGGTTTGTTTTGCCAATTTTGATTTGTCATTGTGAGTCAGGAATTCTGGGTTCAAAATGAAGAACTTGTGAGGATGTATGAGAAGAGACTTGGAGATGCTGGCTATCAGACTTTTAAACTTCCACGTACCAATAACCGAGGAGATGGTACATTGACTATCTTTGTTTCTTCTATTTTGCTACTAGTGATACTTTCTATTGTTAGAATGTTAGTTAAGTATTGTAACACTTTTCGGTCCATATGTCTTTGTTCTTGGTTGGTTTTCCTGATTTCATTTCATTAAACATGCATATTTTGGTTTCTGTTGATTCTAGCTAAGATTCTGGGAGAGTCTTGATCTATTTGATTCTGTATGATTTGTAATTCTATTGTAACATAGATATGTCCTGTGTAAATCTTCAAGTCATTATCGTAAGGTTTGCTTTTCCTAAATCACTTTTCTTGTTTTTTCTATCCTATCTTTGCTTATCCATAGTTCCCTACTTTATTTTCCGATGGTTTTCTTATGACGGCCTCTCTTTTTTACAGTAACATTTTTGCTCAGAAGATGTAACTATTGAAAATTTGAAACTTGGAATTCTCATTCACGGATAGGTTCGGGTGTGCTTTCTTGAATGCTTGTCATTCCCGCATTATAAACCTCTGCTTTTTATGGAATCTAGTTTGATAAACAGTCGAATTATAGTGGATTAATTTGTCAGCATGTAAGCTAGTAATTAGTAACCAGTGGTATGTCTGACAATGCTTTTGTATCTTTTACAAAATCTTGTAGGTTATGAACTTTAGCCTATTGTCTAAGCTTCTAAATTATGAGAAGTATGTTGAAGAGAATTATATCCTGTATAATTGTTGATTCTAAGGACACGGAAATGGGAGATGGTACTGGAAAGAGGAAGAAGTAGGCTTCGTCTTCTTCTTCTTCTTCTTTTTTTTTGTTGGGGAGTCGTATTGCAAGCATAATACCGTTGGCGTGAGGGATAAGGTAAGATATCAAGGGCCACCAATAAAAATGGGAAGAAACTTGTAAACCGTACAGAGTTAGCTAAAGAATGTTGTCATCGGAACTAAATGTGGATGAGTTTGCCAGAGACCAGAATGCAGCAACCTTCCTCCTTCGCAATTGAGTCATGTCTTTCCATGCCACCTTTATAGCAAATACAAGAGCATGTTAAATTAGTGGTTTCGATATTCGATGCATTTGCTAAATATCCTTACAAATTGACATGGTGCTTCGAAACTTCTGAAAATACTAGAGTTGAACCAAAAACTTACAGCAAATTTTTGTGTAGAATTTCTAACTTAGTAAATGTTGCATTAGTAAAATTTTTTAGTTTATGTGTCTTCGATCGGAGGAGCCAATTTCTGTTTTAGGGAGATTGCTGGTTTTAGATTTTTAAATTTCCGAGGTTGAAACCAATATGCAAATTGCCCAATGGCATCTTTGTTTCTGGGTAACAACCATTCTGTCAGCAATTGTTCTTTATATGCTTTACCATTTGACTTGCTTGTCAAATTGTTGCATGGAAGTGAAACATTTGTAGCTAGAAGTTGGTTCACCAACTATACATCTTAAAACCCTTTTGATGGATAACTTTCTTTTCCAGTTAATTATTTTATTTGGCCTTTCTTTTGTGTCTGAAAGGCATGCCTGAAATTTCCATGTTGTTCTTCCTGTAGGAGAGTTCACTAGGGTTTTGATACTTTTGAATGATCCTTAAATTCCAGTTAGGTGAGGTCTCATTAGGCTGCAGGAGTGTTAGTTGTCATCCCATAACACAGATTTGAGATGCCACCTGTGAAACATGACAGATGAAAAGTGCAACCACATTCACATGAAGCAAACACCGAGATTTATGTGGTTTTTTTTATCTTCTGAAGACTACATTTAGGGGCACATATGAGAAGATCTCATAATGGAGAAGAGAAGATGGTAGGTTTTTCACTCAGGCTCATCCCGTGACCCCTTTCTATTTCCTCTTACTTATTTTGATAACTCAAGGTGTTCGGGCCAGATTACGTGCACCTCACTAATTCCTAGGGAGCCAATCCCACCTTACACAGCGAGAGGCCCAATTAAAGCCGGGACAAAGCACAATATAGAATGGCCCCTACATAATTGGTCCAAAAATGGAAGAGAAATAGCCAGAATAACATGGGGCCTCGGTGCTGTACGTGGACCCCACCAAAACTATAAAGCAAGACCCAGCAATCGTCTGTAAACTGAATGGGCTCTTGGTAGGTCGTGGAAAAACCTCCTTTGCCTCAGAGTTTCTGTATTTTGACACCCTCTGACATTAGGAACTCTGTTTACGTCATATAGCTTTTCAAACCAGCATTATTCACAGAGGGAAAATGTCAGTTGATACTTGATAGTACGCGCATTTGTGGCAGTCTGCTTTTCTCATGCTCTCAATTCATGAGGACCAAGTGGTTCTCATAGGATGTCTGTTTCATGTGATCGTGTATGATACTTAAACGTAGAAAACACTCTGCTTGATGATCTGACCTTATAGTTCTATTATATTAGATCTTTCCATCATCAAGTTTGAGCTAAGATTCGGAACTAATTTTCCATACAATTTGGCATCTATTGGTTCTCTTGGTGACAGGTCTGCTTACAGCAATTTTCCGGACCCAATTCCATGTTGTGAATCACCAAGAATTTCGATTTAATGATATTGGTGATCGTGTATCCCAGCTTCTACATGTTGAGTTACTTGATCATTCTTCTCCCAACCAACCCAATAAGATGGAGAAGCAAGTTCTTGTTGTCAATACTCACTTAATTTTCCCGCATGATTCAAGTTATTGCTTTGTCAGGTTGCAACAGGTGATGGTTTTCACTTGCTATGTTCTGATCCTACTATGCTATGTTAAAATTACTAAATCTATCTGCAAATTCTGAACCTTTGCGACCTTGGTTTGCTTTGCTTTCCTTTTTCTCGTTAAGGTATACAAGATTTTACAGTACATAGATCAATACTGTCAAGAAAACAAGCTCCCACCTCTTCCAGTCATTTTATGCGGGTAAGATCTAAGCCACCTTAGAACTGAGATAAAATAATAATGCTCTCCTCTCTCCTTCTCAAATGAGGAAATAATGTCTTATCTGACTCATCTGTCTTTGTAAAACTTTTTGCAGGGATTGGAATGGAAGTAAGAAGGGGAATGTATATAAGTTTCTGCAATCACAAGGTTTCGTCTCAGCCTATGATATTGCTCATCCATGCACCAATGGCAGCGAAGATTTCTCTAAGGTGGTTTGGTGTTCGTGTTGTGCTTTAATAGACATACCGTAAGAAGTATGCTGAAGATATAGATTGTTTTGCAGTGGATTAGCCATCGTAACCACAGAGGCAATATGTGTGGTGTAGATTTTATTTTGCTTCGCAATCCCAGCAAACATCGGACGCCACTAAAAGAAAGCTTGATGGAAGCAGTTCTTGGGAACATCAATGTATGCACACTAATTTTATTCACTAGTTCTACTGTTGGCACCAATTTATGTTCTTGATATGGAATTGCTCAATTTTTTTCGTAGAACCTGTCACTAAAATTGTCACCAGAGGCCATCGGCCCATTGCACCTTTTTGAAGCTGATGGCAGTCACATAAACTATTCTCAGTTCTTGCAAGCTCTAGCTCAGGTATTTCCCTGTTCATGTCTGAGAATGTTTTCAATTTTTTTTTTTTTGGATCCGAGAATGTTTTCAATTATTAGTTGTTTGTCGTGTGCTTTCGATTTATAATTGTTTTCTGTTTTGTTTAATGGTCAGTTGGGCTTAAGCGGTCACTCTGAAGATTGTATAGGTACCAAAGACATAAAAGAGTTATGGGAACAGATAGATACAGATGGGGATGGTGTGATTGATCTACCAGACTTTTCTGTATGTCCATCTCCCTTATGTTATTTCCTACTCTGTTGAGTTTTTTCTCCGTTGTTTTTCTTCAACTTATTTCTTGATGCCTTATGGTCCATTTGATTAGCAAGGGAATGAGAGAATGGGATGGAAAGAGACAAATACATCTACTTCGATCTGATGCGTTTGAATTAGGAAGAGAATGAGAGAGAGTGCAAGAAACTAAACTTTCCTGTACGACTTATGCATCTGGATTTTTTTTTCTCTGCGTAAAACACCGGAAACTTTAAACCTTCTCGTGGAATTAGTAATCAACAATTTGTATTTAAAACTTTGTCTCTTTCAATAACTTGCCCCTGTCTCATACTAATGTCTAATTAAAGTAAGTTGAATTTCTAATTTTTTTTTTCCTGTTCTTTTAATTCAATTTCTATCATTTGTATTTTCCATCGTCTTTTTCTTCCTAATCAAACAGACCATTATGGTTTCTTGACTAAATTCCTCTCTTTGGTTGGCACATTTGGAGAAGGCAAGAAACTCGTGCGGTTTCGTGCAGCAAAATGAAGACAGTGAAGTAAATACTCCAACTGCAATCCGTTTCAATGTTAGCAAAGCGATGTTGTTTCCTTCGGAGGTTGAAAGAGGCATATGGCCTGATGATTATTCCCTATCCGATCATGCCCAGTTGACTGTGGTGTTCTCCCCAGTGCAGTAACATAGTTCTTGAGTTTTTTTTTTTTTTTCCCGGACTTTCTGTTGATAAAATTTTGCTGGCCTTAGCTACGAATAGAAGTTTATGAAGCTTATGTTTTTTCTTCGCGGGGTAAATGAAGGAATTTCTGGGGTCATAGATTTGTATAGGTATGCATGAAACAAAAAGAAAATAGTTGAGGAACCGAAGATAAATTTATTTAGGTGCTTCTCTTCAATGGTGGTTGTCCTCTTTTAATGTTTTAGTAGATATGTCATGTTTTCTTATGATGTTGTTACAAATATGGTCCACCAGAGAGTACAATGGTCCTGAGATGATTCAAGGAAGATGTTGAAGTTAATACAAAAGCAATTAAAAGACGTTTTAATTGCGCTTGCAA
Organism: Rhododendron henanense subsp. lingbaoense; assembly: GCA_020567845.1. Lineage (NCBI taxonomy): Eukaryota > Viridiplantae > Streptophyta > Magnoliopsida > Ericales > Ericaceae > Rhododendron > Rhododendron henanense. The sequence continues at coordinate 11,454,689 of CM036312.1, forward strand.
TCCAGACTCTCCCTCTTTAAGGCTCTTCTCAACCTGCCGTATCACTCTTTTGAAATTTAGTACATATTTTGAAACATTTTTAAAAGACGTTTTTATGCTTGCGCCCTTCTCTCTCTCTCTCTCTCTCTCTCATAGGTAGGTTTGTGGGTTAATAAGTTATATTTAAAAAAAAAAATGTAATGATATTGCTTTATCAGCTCGAATGCAGAACCTAAAGCATCCACTACTAGATTATCTCCCTTCCTTATTCATGGTAAAAAACCAATCCTCATTATCTGAACTCATGGGGTAATGTTTTCTTGTGGTGTTGTTAAAAATATGGTCCACCAGAGATTATAATGGTCCTGAGATGATTCAAGGGAGATGTTTAATACAAAAGCAATTAAGGAATCGCCTGCGTTCTGTTGTATGCATTTTGTTTTGCCTTTACATAGACATTGGGGCCTTCCCCCCTGGAAACTGTTTTCTCCTGCTGTCGGTGGAATCCGCTTAAGTTCGCAAACTTCACTATACACACTCTCTCTCTCTCTCTCTTTTTTCGGACGAACAGATTATTTCAGTTATATTTATGTCAAAATAAAGTACAACTAAAACAATCAAACAAAATTGAACAAAAAGAGACAAAACAAAACAAAATACAAGGAAAAGCCGCATGAAACTAGATGATGGATCCAACAATCACACTCATGAAACTAGGTGGAGTGGCCAAATATCCGCAACTAACTTGAGCTTATTCCTGCTGCAGACTAAAGGACCGTCACTAAATCGCTGCAGATGCAGCCACTGTCGCCGTCGAACCGCTCGAAAATCTGTCGACAAAGGCGAATAGATTCAAGAGCCAAAACCAGATTTGGCTCCTGAGTATGAAAATAATGGGGAGAGTGAGAGATCTAACCCCTAAAGAGAGAGTCTCAATCATTTCACAACCATGAGAAGAGAAGAGGAAAGAGAGTTTGGATCTAAGGGGCCTGAGGGGAGGAAGAAAGAAGGAAGAGAAAACACAGAAAAAAAAAGAAGAGGGTAAGGGGGCAGGGGGCCAAACCCCTCACCTAGACGCTCTCTCTTTAGACTCTTTCAACCAGTCGTATCACTCTTTCGAAATTTAGTATTTTGGAACATTTTTAAAAGACGTTTTTATGCTTTTGCTTGCACTACAGTGCATGCAGATTATGTGACTGGTTAATAAATTATATTATATTAAAAAAAGTTGTAATGATACTATTTTATCAGCTCGAATGCAGAACCTTAAAGCATCCACTGTGGACATGTTTGATTGTAAGATAAGAGAGATTGGATTAAGGATTGGGTCCACATCTTTCCCCCTTTCATAGTCCGATATTTGGTTGCCCACGAGACTAGTTCCAGATTGAACAGGAGTTAACTATTTGTCCATGTAGCACACCATGCGTGATAACTACTCTACTAGAGGGAGGGGTCGTATTTCCTGGTCCACCTTCTCTCATCTCCCTTCCTTATCCATGGTAAAAAAAACCAATCCTCATCATCTTTATCTCATTCTAACCAAACACGCAATAACTAAATCCAATATTCATATGATCTTATCTATTGAGTATTATTTAGTGAACCCCACTTTGTCTTCTCTATCCCATCCTTATCCCATTTGTCCAATCCCTCCCAAAAACAAACAAATAATCAAACTTCCCCTATGGAGATATTACAATTGTGCATGTTACAGTGTCCACATAGGTAAAAAAAGAGATCACTCCACTTTGTTAAGAGTGTGTGTTAGGTAATGAACTCATTGGAAATTTTATGAGTTAGTTATAATAAACATTAGTATCTAACATAACTACCCTCCACATCAAACCTTTAATGCACTATTTAAATATAGTTAGAAGGCTGGCCTCAAATAATAAACATTAATATCTAACATAACTACCCTCCACATCAAACCTTTAATGCATTAATACTCTTTATCATTTGCTAAAGTTAACCCATCTACTGTCCAATTAATCCATGATAAAACGGACCCGGGGTGCCTGCCGTGCGGCACCCGCTCGGCACCCCTGCCGAGCGGCCAATCCGGCTGTCCATGTCGGAATCAACGGCCCAGATCGAAACATCTTTTTCCTTTTCCTTTTCTTTTTTTTTAAATCCATTCGGTACTTTTGCATCCGGGCCGTCCAAAACACTTTTGGACGGCCGAGATGCGCTCGGCACCCCTGCCAAGCACCCTTGCTTGGCAAGCACCCTTGCTTGGCAGGATCTCCCGATCCTGATAAAACGTACCCAAACAATCGCTAAATGGTTAACATCTCGTCCTGGCGCGGATGGCCTGCTTCTAATCGGACAAGAGAGAGAATTAATTGATATGCGCATAAACTGGGCCGAACAGCCGTGACCGTCAACCAAAAAAAGAGTCGACTTTGTTCACTTCCCATTTATCTTTAGTTTTAGTTTAGTTTTTCAATCATTACCCTATATCTTTCTCCAATCATTACCCTATATATCCAATTATTAATTTCATTTCTCTCTCTATCTCTCTCCAATCATTACCCATCTTTCCAATCATTACCCTATTTCTCTCTCTACCCACTACCAAAACTAAACTAAACTAAACTACCAACCAAACAAAGCCTTAACATTTTGCTCTAAGTTACCCTTTGCAGTGAATAGTGGATGCCCTTTAGGAGACCAATAGATCATCATTGTTCATGGCTGATTTCCTAAGCCAGAAATTGAAAGCTGACACCAACTAACGTTTTCAATTGTTATTACGGTTAAATGGGTCGCTCTACCCAATCCAGAACCAAACATGTGGGACACCAACTAACGTTTTCAATTCTACCTTACGGTGGTTTAATGGCCAATCCAGAACCAAACATGTCGGTTTAAAGATCAATTTTTTTGATAGGATTGTTGAACTACTTTGGTTTGAAAGCACGGGAGGTACGGATGCAATAAAAAATAAACGTGAGTGGGGCGTATTTGCACATGGCCCAAATTAACCATTGAGAGTACAAGTGAAATTTGTCCTAAATTTTTCGAGGGATCCAACTTATTTTTATATATCCAGACTCGACTCACGTACATAAGCCGAATACCACTCGTGCTAATCGCTTGCACCATTGCGCTATTGTCTCGTTGCTCTGAACCTACATAATGTCAAAAAAATGCGCGGAAAGTCTACGCCCGCCGCTCTCTCTCACCGCAGCGATCGATCGATCTCACCGGACGGCAAGATCGAGTGCGGCGAAAGAGAGCGGCGGACGTAGACATTTCCGATGCGGTGCAGTTCGATGTAACTACAAAATCCATATGTAGAAAGGAAAAAAATGAAACAATTGTGAGCTTAATTTGTAGTGGTTATTCAATTCTTGCAGTTGTTCTTTCCCTTATGGTACATGCATTTACACGTGAACTAACTATCACAGCAATGAATGAAGTCTACCTACGCTCAAGTAGTTGCAATATTTACTCCTATTAATTCCCTACCTAGCACTTTTTTTTTTTCTGGTTAGCCATATTTACTCTTAAACTAATTCTCCCTCCAACCCTGACATTTTTCTCCATATCCCATTTGGCACCAAGCTTTTTCTCTTTTCTTCGATCTCCTCAATCATTCCAATTCAATTTCCAACCTCCCCATCTGCTCTTTCTCTCCTCTAGTTTTTCCCATGTAACCTAATAACTCCTCATAAAATTTGTTACTATGATGATGGAACTAAAGAAACCTTTACCTACTCTCTTAATGGCCCATTGTGTGTGTGTGTATATATATATATATAGCCCATTGAGTCCACAAACCCAACACATCACCAAGCTCATTTCTAGCCAGAGGAATACTCCAAAAAAAGGGTTGCATGGGAATTGACAAGATGAATCACAAGCTTGATTTGAAGCTCAACTTGTCACCTCCAATGGCTTACTCACAAGTGGTGGAGGAGTCGCCGAAGGGATCGTGTGTGTCGTCGGAGCTCAGCCCGAATCGATCGCTTTGTTACCCGGGCAGCCCGGAGGCGAAACGGATGATGCTCATGGGGTGCCCCCAGTGCCTCATGTACGTGATGTTGTCGGAGGAGGATCCGAAGTGCCCCAAGTGCAAGAGCACGGTTTTGCTCGAGATTTCTTGATCATCAAGACAGTGACCATGAAGACTACCAAGTTCATCGATCAAGTTTAATTATGCTACTGATAGAATCCTTCATGCAGCTAATTTCCCCATCATCTCCCTTTAGATTTTTCCACTTTGTTTGATCATGCCGTGTTTGGTTGCCAAAGTTGTGTACTCCGATTGGGATGAATTAAGGTCTTGAATTGTCGTCATTCGAAGTTAACTTTGATCCTTTATTAATTAATTTCCATCGTTTTCCTTGCTCTGTTCTACTACCATCTAACAAGTTTTACTTCTGTTCTTTTTCCCTCTTTCTGTTACGATTGATCTCATAAAGCCGGCGTAGGTATCGTTCCCAATAATACCGTTTCATCGATGTCAGATATGTGCTTTTACTACGTGACATTATTAATCAATCATCTCCGTTTGGTGGGTAAAACTTGGTAATAACTAACCGTAATATGAAACGAACTTGCGAACTAGTACAGTTGGTTGGGTGTTTGTCGACTGATGTTATCTAAGTTGCGATTCCACTGTTGGCCATTACTGCCTCTAAAACCCATAAGAGTAAACTAAAACATGGGATGGTGGACTCGACTAGAAGCAATATTCGAGTAGCTATCAGGTATTATTGAAGTCCAGAAACTACCCCATCTAGCTAGGAAATATACATACAGCTTTAATAGCCAAATGAAGGGCGGTCCAAGTAAATTGCCCAATGTGACCCGGTAGTTGCTTCGCCACAACCTAACTGTTGAAATAGGTTGAAAATCCCGAGCGTAGGGCTAAGTCGTTGTCAGCATAAATACCGGAAAGTCCAGGATCGTACCTATAGAGATAATCTTTATAGCTAATTGTTGAAATAGGTTGAAACACGGTTGATTCGCACGGTATAGGCTATCAACCGGAAGATTTAGCCATGAAACCATTAAAATACTAGAGATGTAGTATGGAAATTAAACAAGTGAACTCTTTCATTCTTTTGGCAAACACGAACCGAGACATCGCTCCGGAACCATGTGAGCAAGCACATGATTATCGGAGATTAACATCGGCAAGTTTTGTTACATAAAAGGCGAACTCTTCTCATTTTTCATACCGAACCTCAAGTCTTTAGTTGAGAAAGGCAAGATTAACTTAAGTCACATGGTGTTATTCACCCCAATGCCAAGCCTAATCAACTACTCACACATAACTAAAAGACTAGAAATTATGCTTGGAAAGGTAAACATAATTAACCGATAAAAACAAAAATAAACTTGATTTATATCGTGATTCAACTAGTAGCTACAACATTAATACAAGAAGATTTAACAAACAACTAATACCTTGAAGTGTTGTTGAATGAAGTAATAAGAAAAGCTTGAAAGACTAACAATGGAAAAACCTAGAGCAAAAACTAGAAAACTAGGCCTAAAGTTAACTTATGGCCATATATGGCATAAAAACCTATTTATAAGCCATACAAATCAGCCCTGCAAAGGACCAAAAGGCCCCAAAAATATCCAAAAAACAATCGAAAAGTAGAAACTTTCCATATATGGAAAGTTGAACGTACCATTCAGCATAAAGTGCTGGTCGAAGGGCATTGGTACCGGTACCTTATTTTTGAGGTATCGGTACCAAACAACCTGTCTTCACTTGGAGCATCAAGGTATCGATACCTTATTTTTGAGGTATTGGTACCAACTGGGCAGATTTTTTGGGAAATTTCACGGGCTTGCTCCGGACACTCCTGAACTCGAATTTGGGTGTTCTTTGGACCGTTGGAAAGCTTGTCGAGTCTACTTTCTGACCCAAGTAGTTTGGATCAAAAGTACTTTGTACATCAAATGATATGACAATTCTACCCTCAGCTGGTCGAAAGATGAGTTGCTTTGGTAAAATCATCACTTCTCCTTCAATTCCCTTGACCCTTAGGCGATCCGATCAACCTCCAAACCATCTCTTCATGACTTTTCAGGCACCACAATGGGGTGACACGTGGCCTTGAGCACTTGGTTGCATCCGGAATATTCTTTGGCGTTCAAAACCGCCTTATTAGCACGTTTTACCTGAAAACGCTAAAAACATACCTTACATGCAATATCGCTATAAAAGCTAAATAAACGTAAGATAAAACAATATAAAACGGGACTAGTCACACCAAATATGTACAATATTAAGTGCTCATCAGTAGTCAAAGGTTCGAGTCGTAGAAACAAGCTCTATTTGTGAAAGTAAGCTGGCTCATATGAAACTGTTCGCCAGACCCTAAAATCCCGGGAGTCTCGTGCACTGAGTAACCCTTATGTATGATAACTAGCACATCTTCATCCAACATAATGTGGTAATTAATATGAATTAATTACCAAAAGCCCATTTTTTAATTTAACGCTAACAATAATTTTATACGATTAGGAAAGATTTCCCTGGCATTCAAAAGTCAAATCCGTTGCCAATCGAAGGAAGAGGGGGCTGCTATGAGCAGAACACATTAGCGTGCGACAACGTGCAATTTCACCGTCTAAAAGTGTTCTGAACGGTCTGGATTTTAAAGGAACTCTAGGGAAGAGTTTTTTTTAAAATTCAGACCATTAATTGCCAAGACGAACGATGAGATGGGATACAGCTACACGCTGTTGTGTTTGCTCACAGCAGCCCCCTTCCCCGATCTACCATGTTTTTCCTTTTCTTCTGAACTTGTCCATCGACCATTTTTGCGTCACTATATCCAGTGGTTATCTGGGTGGGTGAGCTAACTGCTATTATTATTGAAGATTTTGAATCTGAGATGATTTTCAAATTTCAAGTATAAAGGCCAGAAGGACATTTTCCAGGGATGGTTGGTTCAAAAATTTATTAAAAGCCAAAATGTACGAATTTTCTATTGGCTTCTGATGCTATGGACATATTCACTTTAAATGATCAGTACAGAGACAATAGATATTCTATCCACCTAAATTAACCAAGCCACTCGATCGAGTTCGAGCTCGTGTTCTTCCGCTAAAAGCTTGATTAAGATTGATTTGTTACATTAACACCAAGTTTGAACATTCTTTTAAAACTCATTAAAGTTTCAAACCAAGTTCGAACAAGCTACTAATCGACTCGTTCAACTTATGATGTAGTATAATAATTCGAGCCACTTGACATGGCCCATGGGCTTGTCTCTTCGGCTTGATTAAAGCTCGTTAATTTGGTTTCAAATCAAGCTCGAACAAGATACTAATTGTCTTGATTCAAGCTACTAGATCGGCTCATCTTATAAGCAAGTTAAGCTCGAATTGATAACTAACAGCCTAAATTATGGACTTGAACTGTCCTCAGATCTGTGAACAAGACTTCAGTCCATCAAATATCGGAGGCAAATTGACAGTTGTTCATTCAGCTGATCATCAATACAAGATTGATCTTATATATCGCGCGCACTTGTTGAATTCATCCATAATTTCCTCATCTCCTATATAACCAAAATTTTCTGGGTTTGGGTCTGTATTTGGCGTCAACTTGTGAGTGAATTTTGTTAGTATGTTTTACTAACGAAAATTTCGTCATCCAACTAATTTAGACCAGGGTTCGAGTCCTGTCGTGGACGTTTATGGGTCCAGGGCTATGGACAGTCTCTGAACCCATTGTGGACTAACTTACTAACCCCCTGCTAACCCCTCATTGATGTATACAATATTGGCAAAAAAAAAACTGATTTTTTTTTTTTTTTTTTAAAGTTAGCTTGAACAACAAATTCAACGTTGATGATTTTATGATTAATTTGTCCTAGTAGGAGTTGCTTATTACCTGCAAATAAGGAATTTAATTTTGGTCAAACTAGAGTGACTCGTCAAGTTAAAGCAAAAGACTCCAGCTGTTTCAACTATTAATGTGTAGCAGTGTAGGGTAGGGTAGGGTAGGACATTTGACTCTTCAATACTTTGTAAAATGAATTATTAGCCTTTCCTGGGACCCCCGGGTCCCCTTTGGACCCGGGGGCTCTACTGCGCCTCTTGGGCAGCAGCCCCTGCCCAATACCAAAAACGGCGCCGTTTTGAGGGAAAAAAAAATCGTTGCCATCCATTTGCAATCTTATGGAGCAGAAACATGATTATGATAGCTTTAGAGATAAAATTTGATTATGTCTCTTTAGAATAATATGATCAGAACAATAAGATCTTCACACCCATTCAAACGGATTAAAAATTGGAGCACTTAATTTTTTAACCGTATTTTTTAATATATAAACAGTCTCAAAAAATTAATTGCTCAAGTTTTCACTCCGTTTAAATCAGTGCAAAGATCTTGTTATTCTGATCATATTATTCTAAAGGGTCGTAATTTATTTTTATCTCTAGGGTTCTCATATTAAGTATATGCTTTTTATTTAGGACCCTGAGGAGCAGAAATGTGATTATTAGAGCCATATAAACAAAAATAAATTACGACCCTTTAGAATAATATGATCAGAATAACAAGATCTTTGCACTGATTTAAACGGAGTGAAAACTTGAGCAATTAATTTTTTGAGACTGTTTATATATTAAAAAATACGGTTAAAAAATTAAGTGCTCCAATTTTTAATCCGTTTGAATGGGTGTGAAGATCTTATCGTTTGAATGGGTGTGAAGATCTTATTGTTCTGATCATATTATTCTAAAGAGACATAATTAAATTTTATCTCTAAAGCTCTCATAATCACGTTTCTGCTCCATAGGATTGCAAATAGATGGCAATGATTTTTTTTTTTCCTTAAAACGGCGCCGTTTTTGGTACTGGGCAGGGGCTGCTGCCCAAGAGGCGCAGTAGAGCCCCCGGGTCCCCTTTCCTGACTGCTATTAAATACTGTAGTAGTATAAACCTGATTTATATATATTTATTGGCTCTTTTAATCATATATATACTTGAGATTAGGTAACCAGTTAGCTTCATTTCGAATGCTATACTTTGGGTCCCATGCACTCCCCCAGCTACTAAAATACCAAGAGACTTCGCATGACAAAACCTAATTAGCCACATGCATGAATTAGGAATGGCAACAGGGCGGGTTTTGACATAACCCAACCCTGATCCGAAAATTATGGCCCGACCCCGACCCCGCCCGGGTTATTCATGGGTATCCCAGTTCCTGCCCCGTGAAAAATAAGAAAAAAAAAATCAAAACTAAAGGCAAAAAAGAAGAAAATGGTCATATATATATATAAGGTGTTATCTTATTAATTATTATAATGATGAAATATAAAGGAAAAAATAGGTTTTTTTAGAATAATGAGAAAAATAGTGAGGTATAAATATATTTTTTTAAGTTTAATGATAAAAGTATTAGATTAAAAATATAATTTTGTATGGAAAAATATTTCGGGGCGGGGTAACATCAACCCGAACCCACCCCGCCCCGCCCCGCCCCGATACCCGAAAATTTGATGAAAATCCGGCCCATTCGGGGGCGGGGTAGAGTGAACTGTCATCCCTACATGATCCTTCAAAATACTCTCTCTCTCTCCCCCAACCTAAAAAAAAAAGTGAAGAAAATGCGAGTCTCTCTCTCTCCCAAAAAGGCATGCATGTTGATTTGGCTATGTATCCAGAAAATCCAGTACGTGTAAAACGAAAAAACCATTTTTCTAGTAATTAAACACCCTAAAAGAAGGATTCAAGACGGGTTTTCCAAGATTATAAATAAAGTCAAGCTCTAATGGTGGTCTGCTAAGCACACGAGGCCAAACTCTATTAAGTTACGCCTTCAATGATAAAAATAAAATAAAATAACAATTCAATCCCTTTCAATTAAGTAGGTTTGGAAGACTTTTCAAACCTGAGATTCCTTCAAGTTTCTTCAGTTTCGGCAACATTTTTTAATTAAAGAATTAAAGTAATTAAACGAGTAGTTTACTGGCTTATTAATCAATTAATTAATGGGCCCAATGCTTTCTTCCAACACCAAAGCATAATACTGATGAGACGAAGATTAACTAGTATAAGGCTCCGTTCCAGAACGGGAATAAGCTCTTCTTTTTTGTCCAATAAGAAGGGGAGTTCCTGAAAAATAAGAAGGCTTGGAAGAATTTATATAGGTTCCATGGGGGCCGGCGGAGGGAAATCGGTCCGGCGGCCGCGCCGGGCCGTCTCCGGCCACCGGACGGCCGATCCGAGCCGTCCAAAAATTCTAAAAAAAAAAAACCAAGGGGGCTCCCGCGGGAATCAACGGCATCCGAGGTGTGTAGGGTGCGGATCGAGCACCCTACACACCTCGGATGCCGTTGATTCCCGCGGGGGCCCCTTGGTTTTTTTTTTATAGAATTTTTGGACGGCTCGGATCGGCCGTCCGGTGGCCGGAGACGGCCCGGCGCGGCCGCCGGACCGATTTCCCTCCGCCGGCCCCCATGTTGGTAAAAACAGTCTTCTTTTTGTAAAGGCAATTTCAAGCTCAAAAATCATGTGTTTACTCAAATAATTTTCCTATCACAATGGATCTTGTTTGATAGATCTCATTGAGATCTTTAATACGGTGAAAAAAAAATTAATTTTTTTTTTCATTTACATTATTTTTGAATTTGAAAATGTGAAAGAAACTTTTTGTTTGAGAAAAATAAGAAGGGTGGATTATTTTTGAATGAGAAGTGAAGGAAATAAGTACTTATTTTTTAAGAAGGTTTCCGGAACGGAGCCTAATAATCATCAATGTTTGACATGCGTTTCACACTCTTATTACTTGCCCTCTTTTTAACTAAAACTAAAGTGTCCGGACCAACTTACACTCAACTAATTCTGGGAATCCAATCCCACCGCTATACTTGTGGGGAACCCAATTAAAGCTGGAGCTTCGTATGGGGCCCAAAAAGAGTTATAACACTTGAATATTTTGGAATTAACTTGAGACCTTAGGAGAGCGCCGTCCCGTAAGTTGTCCTGGGTCTTGACCACTGCGCCAACTCCTTAAGATTTATTACATGCTTATTATCATGCCTTAGACCCTGTTCCGCTAAGAAAAATAAGTACCTATTTGAAAAAAAAGTACTTATTTTTCAAACTAAAAGTGATGTATTGTAAGAGAATGACATGTATCGTAAAACAAGAAATAAATGCTTAAAAAATGCTTAAGAACCTTACACGGGAAGCGAGGGTGCTGCTGTCCCCGAATTCTGGGCCCACTGCTGTCCCCGAATTCTGGGCCCACTCCGATCTCGCTTCGATGATCAGAAGCGTTCACTTCGTAGAGCTCTTTGCGTAGAACAGTTATGCAAAAAATCAGCTTAATTGGATACTATTAAGTGCCTGATCGGAACCCATATAACTCTCGGTCCATGGGTTACAATGGATTTGATCCAGTGTTTCGGATCCATTCTTTTCAAGATAAAAAGGTTCCCATCAGGCACTTATTGATATCCAATTAAGCTGATTTTTTGCAAAGTTATTCTACTCAACGAGCTCTACGAAGTGAACGCTTTCGATCATCGGAACGAAACCGGAGTGGACCTAGAATTCGGGCACAACCGCAAGCTGCTGCCCCTAAGGGGACAGCAGCGCCCCCGCGTCCCCTTACACGAGGCCTTATTGTCTTTCAACTCTTTGCCACCAACAAAACCGTTAAGCAATGTTGCATCGGTTGCTTGGTTTTCTTTCTTTTACTACTTCCTCCGTCCAAAATTCTTGATCCTCTTTCACTTTTTGTGTCATTCAAACAATTGGCTATATCTTTTAATTTATGATATTTTTTATATTAAATATGGATCTTGTTTGATAAATCTCAAATAATTTTATTAAACTAAGTTTTCGAAATCGTAGACAATTGTTTGAGTGACGCAAATAGTGAAAGAGGATAAAAAATTTGGGACAGTGGGAGTACTTCTTAATGATAGAGATGGCTTTCGATTTTGATGATTTGGAATCCGACGACGCCAAACAAGCCAGTGTCCAGAAGGGCCTTGCTAAATCCCTTAGTGAAGATTAGGGCTGTAAGTGAGCCGAGCTCGAGCTCGACTATTCGGCTCGTTAACTAAACGAGCCGAGTGAAACTCGGCTCGTTCGACAAAAACTCGGCTCGTTAAGGGAGGCTCGGCTCGTTAAAGAAGGCTCGTTTAGTAAATGACTAAGCTCGGCTCGTTAAGGCTCGAGCCGAGCTCGAGCTCGAGTTTTGGGCTCGTTAAGTAAACGAGCCGAGCTCGAGCTCGCCGAAACTCGGCTCGGCTCGTCTCGTTTACACCCCTAGTGAAGATGTAGGAAATTTGATTTCTAGTTACACCGCTCGCTAGCTTTCTCGTAATGCCTTTACCAATTATAACGCTAATGTACAAGCGACGAATTTTGTCACTATTTTAGGAACACCACTCTGTAATCACTACTCTACGATTTTATGGATGGTTTCGTTCTACCTAGGTCCAAAACCTACCAATCAAACAAGGTCTCAATTCATGCCCATCCCTAAATCATATATAACAAGACTTGTGTGTCTCATATTTTTCATTTATTTGATAAGAAATTAAAGAATTTACCCACCCATGGGTTGTCAACATGGTAAGGACGAACCTGCGCTTGCAACATAGCAAGGTTTGATTCCCCCTGGAGGCAAACCATGATTTAAGTTAGGAGTCATGGCGGTGGGTTGCTGTGCTAGTCTCTCCCGAGGTTTGGATTGCACAGTCGGGTCCAATATAAAAAAAAAATTAAAGAATTTATGGACCCAAACATGGGGTGAGACATGGCTACGAATTTTCCTACAGAGAAAGAATCAAAGTTAGACCTCGAGGAAGTTAGGAATGAATGCCCTTATCTTATGTCGGGCAATGGCATGGCAAAAAGAAGAAGAATCCTTCTTCCAAATATAATATAAAAATACTAGTATAGTTGTAAAAAACAAGAATGATGAAATAGTCAAAAAATTTAGAGAGATTTTTTCTGAGAGGAGAACCAAACAAAGTGAATACTCTGGCTTTTAATTCCTCTCTCACTCACCACCTCAATTAAAAAACTTAGGTGTTCACAAATTAGTACTCCTATTAAAGAGGAATTTTAATTAAATCTTTGGCCTTTTTTCAAAACTTTTACCCAATCGGGAGTACTTTCTTTTTCTGTCCAGTAGTCAAAATACAGATCCTTTTTTTTAATCTTGATTAAAAAAAAATGTAGCTTTGCTCGATTACTCTTTCAACCGTAATTTCTAAACATCCTTTTTTTTTTTGTAAATTCAGTTTATATTTTCTTTAACAAAATTGCTTGTTTTAATGTTCCTAAATTTTAATTTATAAAAAATTCCGTTTAGGACCCCTTTGACCTAACTTCTTCCAAACTTTTTGGAACGCGCGATTTTTTCGTTATATTCTCTTACTTTTTGTTAAATTTTGGTCAAATTTTTACCTAACGTCCTTGGTCCCAATGACATAAATCGAAAAAGGTATAAAAATATTACTCCCTCTGTTCCAAATTGAGAGTCCCTTTCGGAGATTCTAACTATTTAAGGGGACATGCAATGATTACACCTACGAGGCTACAATGCTTATCATTTCCATCATTACCCCTATATTCTATCTACTTTATAATACTTTATATTCACCTGTGAGGGACACTTTTGGAAAATTATCAATTTTTTTCCATTTTTGGAAAAGGACTATCATTTTGGAACAACCCAAAATGGAATAATAGACTCTCAATTTGGAACGGACGGAGTAGCAAAAGTTGAAAAAAAAATCCATATAAAATGACGAAAAAGAACTAAAAGATAGTCTTTTTCACATAGATTGCCTTTTTAAATCAAGGCATTATGTGATGTTAAAAGAGCAAAAAAAATCAACACGTTATGTGTTGTTTGATAAAATTGAAAATTGAAACTGTAAGCTGAAAATTTAAGTATTGAAAGCTGAGTGATGAATTTTTAAAGCAAAAAAGTTGTTTGATAAATATATTATGCGATGAATAGAACAAATGATGACTAAAATTTTAGTTCTATTAGTTATAATGTTTCTCTTTTATTTTATTAAAATAGTCACCATGTACTTATAGTAGTGGTGGAATGCTGACTATGGTGGTGGTGGTGGTAGTAAGAGTGGTGGCGGTGTCAGTGGTACTGGTGTAGTGGTAACAGAGGTAGAGTGGTGGCAGTGATGGTGGAGTATTGGTGGTTGTAGTGATGGAGTAGTGGTAATAGTAGTGATGATGGTGGTGAGAGTGATTGAAGTGGTGATAGTGGTGGTAGGAGTGGGGTGGTAGCTAATAGTGGTAGTATCTATAGTAGCAGTGGTGGTAGTGGCGACCATAGTGGTGGAGATGGTGGTGGTGGTGACAAAGGTAATAGTGGCGGCGATGTGGAGGTTAGTGGTGGGGGAGGGAAGACTTGAATGCAATTACTCATGAATTCAGTCAAGAAAAACTGTTAATTTTTATTAACTTTTAGCCTACATTAAGAGGTGCTTAATCTTTTAAGTAATGTCAAATGTAATTATCAAATCTTTTTAGTCACTTTCATACTTAATTCATTCAGTTTCAAGTGCTAAGTTTGAATTATCAAAATCTTTTAAGCAATGTTAAATGTAATTATCAAATCTTTTTAGTCACTTTTATACTTAATTCATTCAATTTCAAGTGCTGAGTTTGAATTATCAAAAAAAATCCCTTAGTCCACTAGTCAAGACCTGAAATTTAAGAGTTTTTTTTGTGTAAGAGCTGAGACTTAAAAGTTTGCTCTCTCCTAATTTCAACTATTTTGGAAAATTTTCAAAATACCCCCCAACATTTACTCTAAATTTCAATTAGACTCCCAACCTTTTAAAAAAATGAATTTTACTTTCAACGTTATCTTCCGTTAATCAAAACGCCCCCTTCCGTTCGAATGACTAACGGATTTCGTTAAAGGCTTCGTTAAATAGCGTCTCAATCGAATTTCGATGATTCGAGCCGCTCAATGTGATCAGAACGTGATTTTAAAGGTACACAAGAAAAATTAGCAAAAAAAATGACCGAAAAAGGCTTCATCTGAACAATTTTTTATTAAATAATTCAATAAAAAACTGCTCAAATCAAGCCATTCCCTGTCATTTTTTTTGCTGATTTCTCGCGGGTACCCTTAAAAAATCACGTTCTAATCACATTAAGCGGCTCGGATCATCGAAATTCGATCGGAAAAGTGGAGGTCCGGACCGAACCAAAATCCAGACGTCCGGACTTGAACAAAATCCGGATCGATCCGCACCTCCCTTTTCCCAATCGAATTTCGATGATCCGAGTCGCTCAATGTGATTAGAACGTGATTTTAAGGGTACTCCCAAGAAATCAGTAAAACAAATGATTGGGAATGACTTGATTTGAGCAGTTTTTTTATTGAACTGTTCAATAAAAAACTGTTCGGATGAAGCCCTTTCTGGTCATTTTTTTTGTTGATTTCTCATGGGTACCTTTAAAATTACGTTCTGAACATATTGAGCGGCTCGGATAATCAAAATTCGATCGGGCCGCTATTTAACGGAACCTTTAACGAAATCCATTAGTCATTCGGACGGAAGATGGCGTTTTGATTAACGAAAGATAACGTTGGGAGTAAATTTAATTTTTTAAAAAAACTGAGAATCTAATTGAAATTTAGAGTAAAGATTGGGGGTATTTTGAAATTTTCCCAACTATTTTTTGGGATCAATCTATACAAAACTTTTGCTTTGATCTTTTTTTTTTTTTGATAGAAGAGGACAAAGGAAAGGAGCGAATATGGACCAAGACCGAGTCTCCCATCTGTTTACACTATTCACTTCCCCAGCCCTATTCCTATTTTTTTTTTTTTTTTTGATCCGCAGCCCTATTCCTATTCATCAGTCAAAATACGCACAACGCGTTGAACTTGGACCCCACTCCCCCCACTCCCACGCCTCTCTCTCTCTCTCTCTCCAAAAGTTCTCTCTCACTGTGTCTACATACACACTACTTTCTCTCTCATCAGTTATTCAATCCCGCAAATACACGTCTCCCTCTCCCTCCCCCCCCCTTTCCAAGCAACATCTCCTTCACCCCCCACTCCCCATATAAAACTAAACTAAACTACCCACCCCTCTCCACAAACCCACAACACAACACAAATCCTCTCTCTCTCTCTCTCACAGATCGGACTCGCAAGTCCAGGCCTGCTTGTGGAACGATCGACTTACCGGTGGACAGAAAAACGAAATCGCACGAAAACCATGTCTGTCGGCGACTTTGACCCGAGCCCCAAACCCAAACCCATCGTGATCCGAGAGGTCTGGTCCACCAACCTCGAGTCCGAATTCGACCTCATCCGCAACCTCATCGACCGCTACCCTTACATCTCCATGGACACCGAGTTCCCCGGCGTCGTCTTCCGCCCCACCGCCCTCGACCACCACCACCAGCGCCGCCGCCTGGAACCTTCCGACCACTACAAGCTCCTGAAATCCAACGTAGACGCCTTGAACCTCATCCAGGTGGGCCTCACCCTCTCCGACTCCTCCGGAAACCTCCCCGACCTCGACGGCGCCACCGCCTTCATCTGGGAGTTCAACTTCAGAGAATTCGACGTCGCGCGTGACCCCTACGCGGTCGATTCCATTGACTTATTGCGCCGTCAGGGGATCGATTTCGACAGGAACCGATCCGACGGGGTTGACTCGGCCAGGTTCGCCGAGTTGATGATGTCGTCGGGGCTGGTCTGCAACGACTCGGTGAGCTGGGTGACGTTTCACAGCGCGTACGACTTCGGTTACCTCGTGAAGATCCTCACGCGCCGCGAGTTGCCGGGCGGGCTGGAGGAGTTTCTGGGGATCCTGAGGGTGTTTTTCGGAAACAACGTTTACGACGTGAAGCACTTGATGCGGTTCTGCCAGAGCTTGTTCGGGGGGTTGGACCGGGTTGCGAGGACGCTGGAGGTGAGCCGGGCTGTCGGGAAGTGCCACCAGGCCGGTTCGGACAGCCTGCTGACGTGGCATGCGTTCCAGAAGATGAGGGATTTGTACTTTGTCGAGGATGGGCCGGAGAAACACGCCGGCGTGTTGTACGGATTGGAAGTTTTCTGAGAAGTGAAAAAAAAAAAATTCGATTTATTTAATTCTTTTGGCACAATTGTCTAAGGTTAATTTTGTAAATTAAGTTGGCTATATATATCAGAATATTGAATTGAAATCATCTGAGAAAATGTTTCCTATGATCTCGAACAGAGACCGAGAACGATAACGATACCAGCAACATTATTAGTTGAATCGCGATTAACAAGAATTCATATCGCGGCGACTAGAATTTATACGGTGGGAGTTATGGGAGATGAAAATGCGATCGATCACCCAAATTAAAGAATGGTTCAACGTATACGATAAATTAACTAAGATAGGGGTATGATTTTGATAAATAGAGTATCTTTTGAGGCAAAATAATTTAGGTCGAAGGTTGTAGTACATAAATAATCGGGCTACATGATAAGTGTTCAATCTAATCCGATTTGCTATTGTGATATACTAGGTAAAATAGTTGTGAGCGTTGCTCTTAAGTCTCCACGGGTGGTTCAAACTAAGACAAGGTCTCATGTACGACCACAAATATGATTGAGTAAGCCGATACTTAACTTTGGAGAATTAACTAGTGGGTGTTTATTCATGTTAAAATAAGTATTAGTGAATAATGTTTCGCAATGAAAGTTCTCCAAATTCACAATTTTCTCCCACTTATTAAGGTCGTGTTTGACTAATAATAAACAAAAAAGAAAAGAAAAGAAAGATGATATGCCGAAACTATTTTCCAGATAGAAATAATAAACATGTTTTACATGTTGCGGCTTTTACATCAACCCGTACACCTAAGTATGCGTGAGTCTGGAGCCAGGGTCGAAGTTATGGCATGAAGTAAAAGGTCATCCACCACTCGATCCTCTTCTTCGTTGGCTCTAAGTGCAGTGAAGTTACACCCGGAAGGCTCCATGGCCGTGTTCCAACAATGGATGCCTTCTTGTGCTCTTCTCTTACTTCATCCCTCGCAAGGGAAGAAGACTCTTGTTCCTTCGATCTCACCTACTTTCCCTTTCGTTTAAGGGCTTAATGCTTGTAGTATATGTTTTGTGAACGATGGAGTTGGTCCGGGTTAATTTGGCTTCTTACTCATTCGATCATTAGTGTTCTACTTGTACACAAAGGTGCTAAAGTCTTGATTGGAACTGAAGTGAAGGAGACCGGCCCGCACGTTGACAATTCTGGTGGGCTAGGCTAGCAGTACAGCTCGATCCGTATGGCAAAGCTCACAAATTGCACGAGTAAAATATTGTACGAAAAGTTTGGGGGTCAACTGAGAAGTGTGGACTTGTGGGTTTGGAGGACTTGGCTATTGGCTATAATGGTAGGTGGCCTTTTGTTTTTAGTTCAAGGCCGGTGTTCATGTGGGATCCTCTAACCCAACCAAGAAACACACACACACACAGAATTTTTTTTTTGGGCATAAAAAAATACTTCATAGATAGATAAAGAGTCAATACATGAGATAATATATTACAGCCCCAATAAACAAAAAGCTAGTAAGAGATTACAAGCTAAAAACAGAGAACAAGCAGCTTCAAAAGGTAGGTCCAGGTTTGGGAGTAAAATTGATTTTTTTTTTAAAGTTTGGGAGCATTTTTTATATTGAGGTCAAAGTTTGAAAGATATTTTGAAATTTTCCCTAATTACGGACCTAAACTCAAACACAGATGGCTTGAGTGCTAAATCTCTCATTTCTTCCATCAAATTCTCAACTTCAAAAGGTAGGTCCATCGCACCATAAGTGCATGGTGACCATGAGAACAATTAAAAAAGAACCACTACAATTAATGGAACTAAAATTAATTCATCATTTGTTTAAATTCAATATTTAAAATGTTTATCAAACAGTTTTTCAGCTTAAAAAATTCAGCAATCAGTATTTTTTTTGTTGCCATTTGTTAATCCTAATATACTCTATCCTATGGGGCTTAGGGAGGGGGATGGATGCTTACAGTTATCGAACTCTGTCCATATGCATGAGAGTATAAGGGAGACACCAACTAAACTCAGGGTGTGTGCTACGGTGCTGCGCGCGATTCGAGTCGTCGAATGCACTCTCATCTCGGCAATGGTGTGGACACATGCCCCTAAAATTTGTAAAATCGGGTGCGCCTTTTTTGGAAAGCGCGGCAAAACGCTCAATTCAGAGTCGTCACTCAGG
This sequence comes from Rhododendron henanense subsp. lingbaoense, assembly GCA_020567845.1. Lineage (NCBI taxonomy): Eukaryota > Viridiplantae > Streptophyta > Magnoliopsida > Ericales > Ericaceae > Rhododendron > Rhododendron henanense. The sequence goes on from CM036312.1 coordinate 11,473,887, forward strand.
TTTTAGCGGTGAATCACCCAAAGAACCGAACTTGAAACACTTGCTACGTTTTGATTGGAAAAGGTTTTGTAGACTGGTCCGTCATCACCTTTGATATCTGAGGTTCAGGAGCCAGGTTACGAGAGGGGAATGGTTATAAGGCACCCCTCTCGCCCAATCCGGAGATCGGTCTCTACTCGGGCATTTGTTAAACATTTTGGATTCTCTCTCTCTCTCTCTCTCATTAATCATTCTTTTAACCAGTTAGGGCGGGGAACAGTTTAAAGGGGATTAAAACTGTAACATGTTAGCAGGATGTGATAGATGACATGTTTGTTTATTGAAACAGTTAGTATAGGATGAAAACAGACTCCTGTGGGAGTTTTAAACAGACTGGAAGGCACTGTTCTGGAGTGACATGCGCAGGAGAAACCAGCATGCACTGATCAAGTCACTGCATGCTGAGTCAACCTACGTACGCCACTACATCACTCGCGTACGCCAATAAGCCTAAGCCCACAACTCTTATTTTCAACCCCCTGGGCTCTGGAAATGACCAGTGCACACCCAGGACAAACCAAATAGTTTATGTACAGTTATAGACAGTTTAATGGGCTACAAAGCCACATAAATAATAAAACACCCCATAAACAGTATGAGGACAAAAACAGAGGCCAAGGCCTACTTATCACGCAATGGCCAGCCACTGGTCAGAGGCGGACCTGCGTGCGTGGTAAACCACTGCAGCACACAGGTTAGAGCCTTCTAATCAGTGCTTGGCTTTGCACTTTCTGGGTTTTGAGACATGATCGGAAAGACCCCATAGGTATTCCATAACAACAAAAATGAATATTAAACCTAAACTAGTAGTTTTAACTAAGGAAAGCAGTAAAATGGTTCTTAGCATGCTTCACAGTGATGAATATGGAAAGAAAGACATTAAAACAGGGATTCTGACCCCACGCTGGATCTGCACGCTAGTTCAAAAGTGGATCACGCGGGTTTGAACCTGAGTACGCGGGTTCGTGCCAGACAGATCCCAAACAAGTCCCAGTCCCGATGCAAGATCTGCACGTACTGCCAAGGACTGGCGTACACGTACTTACGACCGGCGCACGCTGGTTCTAGTCAGAAACAATTTTTGAAACCCTACCAGCTTTAGGGCCAAGACTGGTATTGATTACCAGCCTTGACCCTGCCAGCCCCCCCTCAGGGATCAGAACAGAAAAATAGTACAAAGGTGAATACCTTTGGTTTTAGGTTTGAAAAGATGATTGAGCTTGAGTTGGAAGAATGAATGGAGAATGTTTTAAGGGTAGAAGTGTTGGTGGATGGAGAATAAGTAATAAGTTGGAAGCTTGGTTTGAATGCCCTTTATATCTCTTTCAATGAACAAATAGATGAACAAAGTGAGTAACCTTGACTTGTATATTTTTGTAACCCTTTGGAAGGAAGAGTGAGGGGGTATATATAGGGCAAAATCCCTACATTAATGGAAAGCATTCCATTAATAGAAACCCTCCATTAATGGAAAGTATTTCATTATTCATTAATGGAAACCATTTCATAAATGAAAAGCTTCCAGAAACCTTCCATAAATGGAAAGTAAAAGGTCAGCCGAAACTGTAACCAACGCACGCAGGTCGCGGATCTACGCACGCCAATCAAAGCTTACATGTGCTAAATAAACCAACGTGCGCGGAAAGGAAACCTACGCGCACCAGTTGGGTTCTGGTTAGGTTTGGTTAAGGTTAAAAGGGTATCAAATACTCGAAGCTCAACCACTCAATATTCTTGGAGTGTTCTTGATCCGTTTTATTATTGGGGAATCAAAAACCGTAAAGAAAAGTAAATTAATCTGAAAAGTCTGGATTTGAGTGTCTACAGTACCACCTCTTTGACAAAACTTGGAGCACCATTGATTTGGTACAAGTAACGTCAAATATTTCTAGACACCCCTCAAGGCTATCAAGAACTGAGCATACTAGCAAAGTAGGCATGTAAACTTAAGGAACCTGATTGGTGGGTTGAATTGGACGGGCGGACCGTCGCTGGGGATGAAAGTAGCATTGGACAAGTGAAACGCTGCTAGATGGTTGAATTTGGATAGAAAAGGCTGTTGTTGTGATGGACTCTCCTGGTGAGTAATTAGTTGCGGACGGATCATCGCCGCTGGGGATCAAACCTTCTTCAGCACAAAGAACTCCAACAAATCACGGGTAGGTCGTGTCAGGTAGGTTGAATTCCATCTGTTGGGAATCAGAGTCAATCTTCTTATCAAAGACCATCCGAGACAGAGCAATAGGACTGCTGGAAGATGTGCTAACGGTTAGATCGCTATAGACCAGGACAGATCGTCGCTGTAAATGGATTGGACGAGGCAGGTCGTCGTTGAGTTGGAAAGGAACGGTTGTTGTTGAAGACGGGCGGATCATTATTCAGAATGATTGAGCCGTTGTAGATTGGACAAGACCGGCTGTCGTTGATTTAGACGGGCGAATCATTATTCAGAATGATCGAGCCGCTGTAGACTGGACAGGACCGGCTGTCGTTGATTTGGACAAGCGGATCATTATTCAAAATGATCGACCCGTTGTGGATTGGACAGGATCGGCTATCATTGAATTGGACGGGACGGGCTGTCATTGAAGTGGACGGGTGGATCATTATTCAGAATGATCAAGCCATTGTAGATTGGATAGGACCAACTGTCGTTGATTTGTATGGGCGGATCATTATTCAGAATGATCGAGCCGTTGTGAATTGGACAGGACCGACTGTCATTGAATTGGATATGACCAGCTGTCGCTGAATTTGACGGGCAGGTCATCATTGAGGATGATCGGGCCGTCGTTGAGTTGGGACGGTGGATCATCATTGAGGATGACACGGACCATCACTGAGTTGGGACGGTGGATCATCATTGAGAATGACACGGACCATCGTTGAGTTGGACAGTGGATCATCATCGAGGATGATACGACCATCGTTGAGCTGGACGGTGGATCATCATTGAGGATGATACGGACCATCGTTGAGTTGGACGGTGGATCATCATTGAGGATGATACGGACCATCATTGAGTTAGGACGGTGGATCATGATTGAGGATGACACGGATCATCATTGAGGATGATACGACCATCAGTGAGCTGGACGGTGGATCATCATTGAGGATGATACGAACCATCGTTGAATTGGGACGGTGGATCATCATTGAGGATGACACGGCCATCAGTGAGCTGGATGGTGGATCATAATTGAGGATGATACGGACCATCATTGAGCTGGGATAGTGGATCATCATTGAGAATGATACGGACCATTGTTGAATTGGGACGGTGGATCATCATTGAGGATGATTCGAACCATTGTTGAATTGAGACGGTGGATCATCATTGAGGATGATACAGACCATCGTTGAATTAGGACAGTGGATCATCATTAAGGATGATACGGACCATCGTTGAGCTGGACGATGGATCATCATTGAGGATGATTCAGACCATCGTTGAAATGGGACGGTGGATCATCATTGAGGATGATACGGACCATCGTTGAGTTGGACGGTGGATCATCATTGAGGATGATACGACCATTAGTGAGCTAGACGGTGGATCATCATTGAGGATGATACGGACCATCGTTGAGTTGGATGGTGGATCATCATTGAGGATGATACAGACCGTCATTGAGCTGAGACGGTGGATCGTCATTGAGGATGATTCGGACCATCGTTGAAATGGGACGATGGATCATCATTGAGGATGATACGGACCATCGTTGAGTTGGACAATGGATCATCATTGAGAATGATTCAGACTATCATTGAATTAGAACGGTGGATCATCATTGAAGATGATACGGACCATCATTGAATTGGACGGTGGATTATCATTGAGGATGATACAGATCATTGTTGAATTGGACGGTGGATCATCATTGAGGATGATACGGACCATCGTTAAGTTGGGTTGTATTCTGATCCCCAAAGTGTATTCTAGGCGCCAACAGAGTGGAACAGTGAGGCCGTGCGCTTGATGGTTGCCATGGAGAACGAGATAAGGAAAGCGGCGTGTGGCATTCCCCCACATTTGCATTATCCCAAAGAAGTGGTTTCGGCTCCAGTTTCAATAGTGACTAGACCTCAGGTATGGACCCCAAAATCCTATTTCTCTTTGTTGCTTTCGATACTGGATAGGCGTGCTCTGGCACTTGATAGACTTTTCCTACTTTCAACATTTGATAAACAATATGCAATGATATGCATTCTAAATTAAATGCACAAATTGAAAATGTAAGGGCAGACTAGGGCGGCTTCTAGAGGATGACGACCTGAAATGACCACAGCTACAAGAGCTACACAGAGTAACTCTGCCACCTCAGCCCCAGCTCAGAGATACGAGAGTACTAGACAACCAGCAACTAGAGGTGTGCAGTTGAGAGAGAGGCCCATAGAAAGGGTGGCTCACGTCGAGGAGTCTTCAGAGGTTCAGAGGAGAAGTCTGAAAGAGAGGGAGAGAGAGAGAGACCTCGTCAGCGAAAGTCTCCTCAAAAGAGGAGGATGGGAGCGGAGCCCTAGGTACTCAAAGAGATCGAGAGTGACGATAATGACGAGAACGAGGCCGAGCTCTACCACTGAGGACTACCACTAAGCCTCTTTACTTTACTATCTTTTGCTTTTGATGTTCGGGCCTGCGTGCCCAGATAGATAGATGCTGAGTGAGCCGGCATACTCCCTGTTGATATTAGACCTTGAGTAGGAATAGCATTGGGACTGCGTCCCCCTTGATTTCTGGGCGTATGTACCCCATAGACATACTTTGCTTGGCATTGGCTCTGCGTGCCCTTGCCGTACATGTTTTTCCACCGTTAGTTTCATGGATACTATTAGTAGCAAGTAAAAGTTGCATTTTCTAGTTTTATTGGTTCTCTTGGGGGAAATTGATAACAGTAAGCCCAAAACCAACCGCTAATATTCAACTTACAATGACGAATGATCTGCGTTGACAAATAGACGCGCGTACATGTACAGATTTGCCTAGCTCGAATGAGAAAGGAAGAAGGGCCCCATATATGACACGGACTCTTAGACACATGAAAAATAATGAAATTTTGGACATTAATGAACCAAAACTCAAAATATTCCTCGACAGATGAAACTGACACTTGCGTGATGTTAAATTGATGTACAATGACCTATACGAACAAACAAAACCGAGAAAAGCATCCCGAAATGACAATGGATTGAAAAACTGGAATGAATGCCACAAAAACGGATATAAGATGCAAATGATGACTCATTAACCTTTTAAAGTCTAGGGTCCACTATAGCATGTTTGTAACCCATCAAATCCACTAGTAATGTTTTGTAAGGCCTTAGATTCATTTTACTTTAACAAATAATTTTTAGAAGACAAAAATGCCCCCCCCCCCCCCCCCCCCCCCCTCTCTCTCTCTCTCTCTCTCTCTCTCCCCACCAACCCCACCGCCGCCCCACCCCCAGTGCCACCATCACCCCACCACCACCATCACACCACCACATCCATTACCGCCACCACCATCGCCCCACTACCCACCACAACCACCGTCGCCGCCACCATCGCTTCGCCATCCAGCACCACTACCACTGCTGCCACCACAACCACACCACCACCACCGCCCCACCACCACCATCACAACCACCACCACCGCTGCCAGAAAACTCACATTTAACGTTACAAGTTCTACTTTATTAAATTGGTCCGCGCAGCGGCCTCATTGACTTGCTTCTGATAACCATATACATTTATAACAGAGTCCAGGATAACATTATATGAGCTTGTTACAATGCAAGAATATATAACATTACACATTTACATCTAAACTCATATATATGTATTATTTATGAGCTTCTGGAATCGTTTTTATTAATGCAAGAACATATAACATAATTTGTTATATGTTAATCTTATATGTTTACAATGCAAAAAAAACAAAAATAAAACAAAGAACCTTGTATGTATTACTTTGTCACATAAATAAATACAAAAAAAAAAAAAAGAGATCTCGTAACCTTTAACGTTATACATGAGATCTTGTCCTTTCTAACTCCAAAAATAAAAAATAAAATAAAATAAAGAGATCTCGTAACTTCTTTCCATTTGTTGATGTCGCCTTTTTCACTGTCGACTTCTCAGGTAACTTAATACTCTTCATCCCTTGGACAACTGCACAAATAATAACAAACCAAATAACATCATGCCACTTTAACTGAAAAATATAGTTATCTGTGAAGAACTGAACTCTGTTATAAACATATATGGTTATCAGAAAAATATGGTTATCTGTGAAGAACTGAACTCTGTTATAAACATATATGGTTATCAGAGCAAGTTAATGAGGCCGCTGCGCGGACCAATTCAATAAAGTAGAACATATGACTTTTTTTTTTTTGGATCAAAACACAAAGATAATATCATATCATAAATAAAGAGTAGCGCACATCCACTTACACAAGACCATCGAAAGGAAAAAGGAAATCCAAAGCAAACCGACGCCATGCACCTCTAACAGAACATAGACCCGACAAGCTTACACACCCAAGATAAAGACAAACAGCAAATCCTAACAGAAAACATCACAACACCGACACCAGCAACATCAAACACATCATAAACCTGCAAAACAAAGATCAGTACTAGAAGAGAAAATCAATGAAATGCCCGGCGTTGGGGGGCACGATAGGAATGCGGATCATCTTCTATAACCCTTTCCCGCTTCCGCTTACTTCGAAAGGGATGCGAGAATTTCTTATCACAACCATTACTACCTGCAACACTATTGACCTTCATCTGCTTTTGATTGCCAGAGTGCCCAACAAAAGCACTATCACAATCCTCCATCTGGTATCGCCATAAAGCTACAACCCTCTTAGCCCTCAAATTCCGAGGCCCCAAGGCAGAATCCTGAAAACCATCTTCAACCCCGTTAGACGGAGTGTCCTCAACGCTCAGCTTATGGTGGTCAGATGCTGAAGAGTCAGTCACACAACTGCTTGGAGAAGACGGAATCTCTTCCACCACTTCCATATATGAAGGACTAGGAAGATCAGACACACTAACCAAAGGAGTATCACCCTCCAAGACATCAACACAAACCTCCTGAGACACATGACCATCCAGGCTACAAGGCTGACTGACAATCAAAGATGGTTCTTGAACTTTAACTTCCACAGTCGAGAGGCTGGCCATATGGAAAAACCGGAACCTCTTATCTGAATCTCGAAGACAGCGGCGACTTACTAAGAGAAAATCTCGCCCCATAATGACCTTTTTTGGTCGATGGCGGAACAACCCACCACCACAGGACTTCAACTTCTTACTAGGTCCTTCAGACCATACAAACCTACTAGATGACCCCGAGCCACTAACAGGAACGCAACGGTCAATCGTGGACTTTGTAGCAGCACAACCAGAAGAAACGATGGCAACAAGGGTCGTTGGACACAACTCCCAAACAACCGGTCCCAACCGCCTCACATGCCTCCATAGTAGCAGTAGCCCGTGAAGATTCCCCAATATGAAAATTAGTAGAAGCAGATAAACCCCCACAGGATTGAATAGGAAACCCCCGATCCTCAAATTCCATATCCTCCGAATCAGAATGGTCCCAATTGCCACGGACTTCTTCCCACAGCTCATAAGCTGAATCAAACAACTCACAAAACTTAGCTTCTGCAGCAACTCTAGCTTTAACTAAACGGGGAGGCAAAACCCAATCAGACCCAAAATCCTCTGGACTCATATCATCCAAAATCAAATTCCGTTTCGTATCCACGTCCAAAGATTTAGCAATACCCTTACCCTTGGCTGCCTTCGACAAACTGCAGCAACTCTAGCTTTAACTAAACGGGGAGGCAAAACCCAATCAGACCCAAAATCCTCTGGACTCATATCATCCAAAATCAAGTCCCGTTCCGTATCCACGTCCAAAGATTTTAGCAATACCCTTACCCTTGGCTGCCTTCAACAAACGACAGGAACCCGAAGAAGACCCCGCAAAAAAAACTTTTGCTCAACCCAAATTTCTTGGCCATAGTAGAAAACAGAAACCAAGCAAGATGACAGCCCAAACAAACCCTCCACCTGCCAATACAGAAGCAAACTGCCCAAAACACAAGACTAAAACTCTACAAACTAAGGGTGCCCAAAAGAAGAAGCCTAATCTCCGTACCCCTTCACTGGTCGGAACCACAGACAGAATTTAGATAGATTTTGACGACAAGAATGAACCCAAAGTCTCGGACCTTCCCGCCTTCCCGATTGAAATCAAAATCCTAAACTTTCTTGAGATTAAAATCTGAGAGCAAGATCGCGTATCTCTCTACAAGACGAAGCTGAAGCCCGGACCTTATCACCGATCGGCCAACGGTTAAGCCGCACGCGCGACTGGAATATCCACGGAGGGGAACAGTACTCAGATGTTTCTAACCAGAGTAATAATTAGTTGCATAAACTTGAGGCCAACAACATATGACGTTATATGTGAGTTTCTATGTTGTGAAACTCCAAAAAAAAAAAAACATATAATATTATATGGGAGTTGCTGACCTGTGTACCTTCCAACAAAAAAAGAACACTAGTCTATCTTTTGTTGATTTGTCATTTCTGCATATATACGAAAAGAGTTATCCAGATGCAAATATATAACATATATGTCACATGATATAAGCTGTCAAACGAAAACCCAAACATTATATGTTCACTCTTTGGGGGTTTAGAAAACACAAAAAATCACATATAATCATATGCTATTACAAAGCACAGAGAATCACATATAACCATACATTGGCAACATATAACCAAAACCAAACATTTGTATATAACCATCCTGCCACAATCATGAAACTCTAAACTAACCAAACAAAACAAAATTGAATACAACACAGAACAATGTGTTGACAGTCCACATATAACTACTATGTCCTCATATTTTACACTAACAAAACAAAACAAAATTGAATACAGCCGAAAACAATGTGTTGAATGTCCACATATAACCACTATATCCTTATATTTTACACAAACAAAACTCTAAACTAACCAAACACTAACCACTATAAACACTACCAATTGACATATGACCTTATATCATCATATAAGCAATTGAATACAGTCAAGAACATATAACCATATAATCGTAAATATTGACATATAACCAAACCCTAACTAATATGAACCCTAAATATTGACATATAACCAAACCCTAATCAATATGAACCCTAAATATTGACATATAACCCTATATACTCACATAAGTTCACATTAAACTTGGATAAGAAACATACCGAGGGAATCGACAGCGACGGAGGATGTGGAGAGAAACGAATGATCGTGAAAAATAAAACGCCGAATGAGGATCCCTCGTTCGACCAGCAACGAGGGATTTGTGATTTTTTGTACGTCGAAAACAGAAAGTCTGTCTACACAGACATTCATGCACAGATTTTTTTGTGGTTCCACACAAACGATCCAAGCCGTTTATTGAATGTAAAATATTTTTTCAAGGGTCCTCGTGAAAAATCATCTTAATACGATACTTATAGATGCTCGATCCAATTATTTAACTTTTCATTTTCTTGAAATCTCAATGAAAAGTTAGATGATTGGGTCGAGAACTTATAGGTATCAGATTGAGCTGATTTTTCATAGGGACATTTGAAAAAGTGTTTTACATTTAATGAACGGCTCGGATCATTTGTGTGGGACCCGTGGTAGGCCCCACAAAAAAATCTGTGCACAATCTGTGCATTTTTGTCTGTGTGAGTAGACTGGTTCCGTCGAAAAATACTTTTCTGTGGTTTTCAACATCAGGCCAAGTTGCCAAAATGCAAGCCTCGACTTATGCAGTCAAACCCAGCGTGGGCCTGGAAATTCAAAGCCGTAGGGTCTTGCCGGGCTTCGTCGAGTCGAGGAGGAGAAAAAGTCTAGCTCCTTCGATCGACCTCCGCATGACGGACCGCTCCAATTGCTTCGGCTTCCGACTCGGTTCTGGTCCCATGTGGTCGGAGCTTTCCTACATGAGAATCGGCATTGACGGAGTATCTCCGTCCTCCGTCAAGACCCGATCAGTCACGGCTCAAGCTTCTGGTATGTTCTTCGCTTTGAATTCGACACCTGGTTATTGTGCGGCGGCGATGAAGGGCGGCGGCGACAGGAAGATGAGCAGGCGAGTAATCGGCGATGAAGGGCGGCAGCTCATCTGTATGTTCCTCGCTTTGAAATATTTCTAGGTACAGACAAAAGTGTACAGATTGTGCACAGATTTTTTTGTGGGGCCACCACGGGTCCCACACAAATGATCCGAGCCGTTCATTAAATGTAAAACACTTTTTTGAGGTTCCTTGTGAAAAATCAACTCAATCCGATACTTGTAAGTTCTCGACCCAATCATTTAACGTTTCATTGAGATTTCAAGAAAATGAAAAGTTAAATAATTGGATCGAACATCTGTAAGTATCGTATTAAGATGTTTTTTCGGGAACCCTTAAAAAAGTGTTTTACATTCAATGAACGGCTTGAATCGTTTGTGTGGGATTCGTGGTGGGTCCCACAAAAAAATCTGTGCACAATCTGTGCATGTAATGTCTATGTGGACAGATTTTCTGGTGGTTATATAGTATGGATATTTTTGTCATAGAAATTGTTTTATTAGATTAGTGGACTCGAGTGTTTATAAAATTTAGAAGTAGACTAGCTGGATTCGAAAAACTGTTACAGTGGACCTACGGAAAATTCACCCGCTAAATTTTACCATTAGCCAAATCCATTTTTTTATTTTGGAACTGTTATTGGCCAATCCATTTGAGATGCTCTAAGGGTAGTTGCCATACCCTTTTTTTGATAATGCCACATTCTGCGAGTGTATTTTTTGGTGTAAAAATACCCTTGCATGGTGTGACATTATAAAAAAAAAAGTGTGACAAAATCATTTACCATACTCTAATTGCATACATATCCCCACACCATATAAATAGTGTACTCTCTCTCGCTCGTTACATTCTTCTCCCTTTCTTCCGTCCACATTCATGCTTCCCCGCCTCGCAAATCCGTAGATATATACGCAGCCGCAGGTATGAATACTCATCCCATTCCATTCCATTTCAATTCTTCTGTTTCAGTTCCAAAACAGTCTTTAATTCATTGCATTTTTCCTTAATTCCCCAAATAGCCGTACGATTTCTCATCTCAAACCTTGTAATCGCTTTGATTTCTCATGTCCGTTTTTTTTTTTTAATCCAGTACCGCGATCATCCGTACTTGGGGGCCGCTGAACTGCGTGGCTTTTTTTTCTGATTTCGTCAAATTCGATCGTTTCACATTTCATTGTGATGTAACATCAAGTTTTCTCCTTATTAGATGTGTTTATATACGCACGCACGCATGCATTCATTTGTAGGTGTACGTAGTTGAGGTTGATCTTGCCTTGGAAATATTGTAATGTTTCCGTTTCTCTCCTGAAGTTGGCGAACTTTATTTATCTCTGTTTAGTCTACATGGTGCAATGTACTTAAGCGCGTTCAATTCAGAGAAATGGAGAGAGTCTAGTTTCAGATGATTTGGTATTGTCGATTTTCTTCAATAGTTTTATGTGTTAAGGCTTTGGTAATTTGCACTAATTAAATCAGTAAATCTAGGATCAACAATTGGTGCAAGACACCGAATTCATCGCATAAAGCAGCGGGTTCTTTGACAATACTGATGGGTCCTGCATCATCATCGTGCAGGGTCCATTAGAAAGCGATGCTTTATGGCGATGTGATAAATGTGCCTCTAAAGTTTCCCATCTATTTTAGCTTCTTTAGCGGAGTTTTTTTTTTTTTTTTTTTTGGGGGGGGGGGTGGCTTTTCTCTTTACGAATTTTGTTGATTTTTAATTTTCAAAACCTACAAGGAACTGAGGCATTTCACTAATGCATTTTGTTGAATGACTGTGATGTAATATAGGTTTGGCTAATTTACCTTTTGAATCCATTCTAGCATTGGTGACCATTGTAATATGATCTCTCCAGAAAATAAAACAAGTGGCTAAACTAGATTCATTTTGCAATTTCAACCTTTGAAGAAAATCATTACTACAATTGAAGTGATATAGAGAAAAATCTTAGCCACATTTATCGGAATTCGACAAATGATATAATCACTGCCCATTGAGAAACATTTCTAACTTCTAGCACTTCTTGTTCGCATTTCATGTGTAGTTGTTTGGGCTTCTATGACTTGAGTTCTTGTTATGTTTCCGGCTATGTAAATCGGGTTGCAATGGATGATGTTGTTTTCCGATACTTTATCTTATGCAAATGTGTACAATAAAGTGAATTCATCTCGTCTAGTGTATTTATCTGTACTATTACCCATGTGTCGTATTGATGTACTGTTTAGACTCAGGAGGTAAAAGGTCTTTATCTCTATCTCGACTCCTCCATATGAGAAGAGGGGTGCGGGTGATCAATAGTTCAAACGGAAGACTAAACTCTCTTACTGCTGTAGAGATACCTCAGCCTTTTGGGGCAAAAGGGGCTCAATTCCAAGCAGCTCTGAGCTCTCAAGGCAGGGTACGCTGTACATAGGAATCGAAGATAATGAAAATATATTCAATTCTTTGAATGAGAGGCAATTTACATGTTTCTCGATTCCTTTCAATTAGAAGCAGCATATAAACTGAAGTGATATATGTGGCTAGTCAATGGATAAGCTATTGGATTTTTATCTCTCCTGCCGGTGAACTGATGAAATAGTTTTAATTTCAAGCTTCTAGTTTAGTCTTCTGTTGTGGGATATCCCATTATTCTTAAAACTTAAGTAATTCCTTTCTAACTAAGAATATGAACTAACTCATCACTTTATTATCTTGCATCGATCTAGATATGGATACTTTTCTCTTCACTTCAGAATCTGTCAATGAAGGCCATCCAGACAAGCTCTGTGACCAAGTCTCGGATGCCATCCTGGATGCTTGCCTAGAACAAGATCCAGAAAGCAAAGTTGCCTGTGAGACCGTCGCAAAAACTGATACGGTCATGGTCTTTGGTGAGATCACAACCAAGGCCAAAGTAAACTACGAGAAGATAGTTCGAGACACTTGCAGAGGCATCGGCTTCACCTCCCCTGATGTTGGCCTCGATGCTGATCACTGCAAGGTCCTAGTCAACATCGAAGAACAGAGCCCTGACATTGCCCAGGGAGTCCACGGTCATTTAACCAAGAAGCCTGAGGAAATCGGGGCTGGAGACCAAGGCCACATGTTTGGCTACGCCACCGATGAAACACTCGAACTCATGCCCCTAACCCATGTCCTTGCGACCAAGCTCGGGTCCAAGCTCACTGAGGTGAGGAAGAACAAGACCTGCCCCTGGCTAAGGCCTGATGGTAAGACCCAGGTGACTGTCGAGTACAAAAATGATGGTGGGGCTATGATCCCTATTCGTGTTCACACGGTCCTCATCTCAACCCAGCACGATGAGACTGTCACCAATGAACAGATCGCCAAGGACTTAAAAGAGCATGTAATTAAACCCGTCATCCCGGCCCAGTATCTAGATGAGAAGACCATCTTCCACCTCAACCCCTCAGGTCGGTTTGTCATTGGAGGACCCCATGGAGATGCAGGGCTCACTGGCCGGAAGATTATCATCGATACATATGGTGGATGGGGTGCTCATGGCGGAGGGGCTTTTTCCGGGAAGGATCCTACTAAGGTGGATAGGAGCGGTGCTTATATTGTTAGGCAGGCGGCAAAAAGTGTGGTGGCTTCTGGACTTGCTCGCCGGTGTCTAGTGCAGGTTTCTTATGCAATTGGTGTGCCGGAACCGCTTTCTGTGTTTGTTGACACTTATAAAACTGGGACGATTCTGGAAAAGGATATTCTGACCGTGATCAAAGAAAATTTTGACTTTAGGCCCGGAATGATAGCAGTCAATCTTGACCTAAAGAGAGGAAGCAACTTCAGGTACCAGAAAACTGCTGCTTATGGGCATTTTGGCCGCAATGATCCAGATTTTACTTGGGAGACTGTGAAGTTCCTCAATCCTAAAGCTTGATTCCAGTGCACTAGGTGCGGAAAAAAATTCTTGTTTATTTCTGTAGATGGACATCCGGTTGCTATCACTTTTCTGGTTGAAGAATAATACCGAAGCTATAGGATACATCTAACATTTGAGTTGTTCTCTATAGTCTTCCAAAGCTGCATTGCAGAGCCGGAAGTAGATTGGTACTAAAGATTTGAAGGAGCCTATAAGGGTTTGGTTCGTGTCTTTGGTTGCCACTTTTCTTTTTGTTGTTTTTTTGCTTGCAGTTCTTTCCAGCAGCTCACTTGTTTGATTGGTGGGATTTGAAGTTTTCATTTGTTTGATTCATCAATTTTTTAGCAGAATCAGTAAGATGTGAATAATTTGATCCAGTTGATGGCTACTCAAATTTATTCAGTTGCTCTATATAGCATAGCTACCATGAAAAATCAAGATATGGGTTGATGGATTCAGAATTCCTTACTGTAGCTTCACTCCTGTGAACCGCAACAAGCTACACAACCATAGAGCTTCTTTTTTTTTCTCCCTTTATCTATGCTTTTCCCTTTCTGAAACATCATAAAGCCCACTATATTGTCCAGGGGTGTTAGCCGAAACCGGAAAATCGATTGAAACTGGAAAAACCGGACCGGACCGAATTTTTTAAACCGGTTGAATAATTTCGATCCGGTTCCGGTTTATAAAATTTTATAAACCGGAAAAATAATTTCGATCCGGTTTATGTGTTTTGAAAACCGGTCGAAACCGGACCGGTTATATATATGTATATTGGTCTAATAAATATATTTAATATATAAAATCAACCATATATATATATATATAAACTATTTTTATGGGCTTAATTATATTTTAATGGTTTTTTTTTTATGTATTGGGTTCAAAATTGATCCTTTTTTTGTTGGGCCCAAAAAAATGGGTTGAATTATGGGTTTTTGTTGATATTTTGTGGGTTGAATTGTGGATTTTTTGATGTGTTAGGCCCAAAATATGTCCCGTGAATGAAAACCGAATAAATCGGACCGAAACCGGTTGAGCCGACCGAAACCGGACCGAATTATCTCAACCGGTTTCTAAAAATCTCAAACCGGATAACCGGTTTCGACCGAAAAATATGCTGAAACCGGTCGAAACCGGACCGGTATCACCCCTAATATCGTCCACAGAAAGTCTACGGCTACCGAAGGCAAAACGCGGTGGCCGGCCACCGCATGCCGTAAGGGCCCACTCCGGGATCCGTACAGATGATCCAAATCATTCAATAATTTTTTTTTAAAAAACCGAGTGGGTACGCGAAAAATCAGCTCGATCCAATATGTGTAGGTGCTCGGATCAAGCTTTTAATCTTTGAAAAATCGGAAAACCAATATTTCCATTTTTTCCGATTTTCCAAATATTAGAAGTTTGATCCGAGCACCTACACAAATCGGATCAAGCTGATTTTTCACATACCCACTCGGTTTTTTTTTTCTAAAATTATTGAACGGCTCGGATCATTCGTGCGGAGCCCGGAGTGGCCCCCAAACGGCGTGCGGTGGCCGACCACCGCATTTTGCCTTCGGTGGCTGTAGTCTTCCTCTCGTCCACTATATTGTTCCTTTAGTAGGCCCATTATTTCCAGTCCACCAAAAAATATCGAAGGGAGAAACATGACTGATGGGGTCAAAAAAGTAAATAGTCAATTCCCCTATTATGATTATTTTTGTTTGCATTTTGTTTTGCCGATGGAATAAACTCCACGTCCCACTTTAAAGATTTCCCACTCTCTCTCCTCTGAAGTTGGAATTATGCACTGGGATAGAGGGAAAATCTCATTGAATAACCACCAAGAATGACCACAGGTCTGCTAGCCCCTTCCTACCACTTCAAAAACCATGCTCTCTTCTCTGCTCCTGTATTGGGTATTGGCAGATTCAACAATTCCTGCAACTATGTTTCTGGTCGTGATACCTCCAAATCCAACTTGAATCGATTCAGGGTCAGAGCAATCAAAGAGAAAACTGAGGAAATTAAGACGCCATCTTCCTCTTCTCCAGAGGATGTTACAAAGAAGTATGGCCTAGAAGCTGGCCTCTGGAAGGTACCTCTCTCTCTCTCTCTCTCTCTCTCTCTCTCTCTCTCTCTCTCTGTGGGTGGGTGGGTGGGTGGGTGGTGGGTGGTTGTGCAAGCTCTTGATGTAAATACAGTTCTGGAAAGAAAATTGATGCTGGGTTTGCTGATAAAATGAAGGACAAAACAAGGAACTGGAAATTAATATACACAACAGTAATTTTTTTAATTGGGATTGGTTATTTCTGCTCCATTGTTGATTTCTCTTGATTTGGTTCTGGGGCTTGGTAACTTGAATCAAGAATTGTAATGGTGTCATGATTAATTATTCTGTACAACTACACCCACGTCATCTTTTTATTTGCTCTGCATAAATAGTGATTTTGGAAAAATTTCCAGCTCTTTTAAGATGATGTATGTCTATCTATCTATTTCTCTCTCTCTTGGATTATTGTTTTGTTGCTTAGACGTGTAGTACAGTAGTTGGAAATAGAGAGCAGGGGCAATAGGGGAAATTTTGTCAAATGGGTCTGGAGATGCAAACAAGATAGGGACTATTTATCTGGTATCTCTCTGCTCTTTTGATTGTTGTTGTTGTGGTGTCGTCATCGTTGTTCTAATAAGGGTAGAGATAAGTCGTTCTAGTGAGAGGGATAGGATTCTTAGAGTTGGGCTTTTGTGACCTAATACAAAGATAAATCGAAAACCAAGATTAAACATTCTGTAACCAAACTCTATGAGCAACAAAGCAGAAGATTGATTTGTATATAGGAGACTAGATTTTTTTTTTTTAAACACTTGATCTATCTACGTTAGTTGAACTACATGCATATGTTTCCTCAATTTCGCATTTTGATTAAGCATTTTATTTTTTGAATGATACTCAAATTCGTGCTGCCCACATGAAGTCTCTTGCGCACAGAGAGGGAGATGGACTTTTTGGTGGTAAATAGTTATGCTGTTTAACGAGTATGAATACTCCATATATAATTACATAGTATATGTAATCCCCTAAATCTAATACTTCCAACGTATATCCTGCCATTGTGAGATTATGTATTTGATGGATGCTTATGCGGACCGGAAAAAATATGCCATACACTGAATATACTAACACCGGACATGTAATCCCTTTGAATATATAGTTGAATTCGATGCTCAAATATGATCAAATAAACGGGCTTTTGTAAGTTTTTGATTGGATGTTGGCAGATATTCAGTTCAAAAGAGGAAGGAAAGGAAGAGGACAAGGGAAAGAACAAATCAAAGGGGGATCAAGCAAAGGAGCTACTAGCAAAATACGGCGGAGCATACCTGGCCACCTCTATTACCCTCTCCTTGATCTCCTTTGCACTCTGCTACACTCTTATCAGTGCTGGCGTTGATGTCCCGGCTTTGTTGCAAAAGGTTACTACAAATCTAGTCAAATAGTTACAGCTTGCTGGTTTCAAATTTCCTAGGAAACGTCCCTCCGGGGACATCCGATAAAATTGGAACAATACAAAGAAGAAATTTCCTGGGAAATCTCTGCTTTGGTTACTAATGGTTGAACTTATTGTTTTAACATTTTGCAGGTGGGAATCGCCTCTAACGAGACCGGGGAGAAAGTCGGGACTTTTGCATTGGCATATGCTGCACATAAGGCTGCATCTCCGATAAGATTTCCTCCTACCGTGGCTCTCACTCCCATTGTTGCTAATTGGATTGGGAAGAAAGTTGATAAGGAGATATAGTTTGTACGAGTACATAACGCAGAGTCTGATGTATTTTTGTACGCGTCATATGTAACTCTCTATGAAATGATATATTTTTCACCCTTGTATGTCAGTGGAAAAAACATAAGATCTACCAATTGCATTGAGATCGAATAGTCTGTTCTACATTCGCCACGGTTCTTTTGTTTCAGACTCCCTCTCCGGCATATACAATCAAAGCCCAAAAGACTCGTGAATGGCACGAGAAGAGGGGTAAAATGGGACACTGTTTCTGTTGCGTTGGAGTGGAAAGCTCATTGAAACACTTATAAGATATACTATGTAATAAGTTGAAAGATGAATGAAAACCATAGCATGGAAATCAAGGCATCAAATCGCATAAGGTTATATAAAATGTGGAAGCGACCTAGCTCATTACTTTACAAAGCCCAACCCTACGAACTGCACGTCATCCTAATCATTACATAGAAGCCGAGAGAGAAAAGAATACACACGGGGAACTTCTGATAACATGGAAACCTCCATCGTCCCTGTATAGCGATCCAGCTTTGTTCGTGGACTTGTAGGAACATCGAGGGGCCAAACCCCTTGGAGCCTTCAACTCTACCTGTGGGCTTGAATGGGGATAACGGAGATGATTGAACATAATGTCTCAAAAAAAGCTAGTACCATTCTCGAGCATACGTGATTAGACTTATTGGCAAATCCCATTCATCACCCTGTAGTATTATTAGTAGCAGCGGAAGGCACTTCTATTGTACTTGAGGGCGGAGTTTGGGGACGAGTTGTGTTGATACTAGCCATTGCATAGTCGTCATGAAGCGAACCCAAGTCATTCCATTCGACAACAGCTGAGCTCGCGAGTTAGGGATTTGAAGATTCATGCTTACAAAAATGAGGGCTAGAAAAGGGTAACAAAAAGAAAAGAAAGCCAAATAAGACTAGAGGATACGTTCTGTACTCCACATGTCTGTAATGCTAATATCGGCAGCATCTGATAAAAGCCAGTAATCTGCATCACTCTGCAAATACCAAAGAAACCATTTAATAACCACACAAAAATTACAGTCAAAACCATGTTCTTCTTTGTCTATATTTTCACTTGTTAACCGAAGGCAGGCAAACTTCTTCAAGACTTTACATAGACTTGGGCCACCACTGGTAGAGAAAATTATCCACCGTTACTGGAAAACCCACAGGAAAGGCAAAAAAATATTCTCAAAATAGCTTGAGCTGGACTTGCAATCGGCAGATGGTGTGGAGCTCTTTAAATAAAGTCACACATTTGAGTTGCTGCAGGCAATCTTTACCTAATAACTAAGACATCAATGATTAGATAAATTTAAGAAGTTAGGACTCACTTCAACTTCTGGAACAATCTTCATGATCCCACTCACGAAGTCTGGCGAGGGATGTGTATCTGAGAATGTTCCATGGGGTTCTTGTCCCTCCATTTCTACGTTACTTTGTCTGTTTTCTTCAGTTACCACTGGTGCAACTGGGTTTTCAATTAGCCCTGATGCTGGAGGAATGCTTGGGGGTGCCTCAACAGCATTGATCTCTTCAAATCTCTCCTCAAATTGACTGAAAATTTGATTTAGAAGAGAATACAAATCCATATTATAATGTGAATAATCTGCAACAGGACTATCAACCTCCGGTATATTGTATAAGTCCAAGGCTGGGTCTAGGCTAAAGATGGAAAGAGATGGCAAACGTTGATACATTACTTTTTCCACCCACAAGAAGCAAAAGTACCTGACAAGGTAAACATCTACCGGACCCATGGTGCTCCTAAGCACTACTCTGTATCTCCTCTGAGGATAGTCAACCGCCTGGTAAATCAGCAAGTTGAGTTAATGAATATGCAAATATGAATTATCCCTCAATTAGGTACGATATTGACATCACCTCATCAGGATCCGGGACTTCTAGCGTGGTGCCATGTGGAGCTTTAATTGCTATAAGGGTTTGATTCTGAGAAAAGCAATGAATAACATGCTTAAGAAATAATCATCGGAAGCAATATTAATAGAAGCATCATCACCATAAAACTAAGAAATTGACACTGTGAGACTTAATTGAGACTGCGCATGAATTAAACCTGGAAGCAGGGTAAGTTTTTGATGTCATCTTCAGTGACAAACAGCAACCTACAAAAGAATCAGAAAAGACAAACTCCATTATGAAACTGAGAAACCACAATCTAGTGAAGTCTGTCTCGCTATCTTACTGAATATTTGCAACTTAATAACTGGATTTCAGTACAGTTGAAGAACATTTTACCTCTGATTGTGCTCGTTTTCACTCAGCTCCCTCAACCTTTCTTGCATTTCTCTACAAGACACGGGGAGTATATAAGCATCAAATTAGCCCTCCTTGGACAAAAATAATTGGTATGATTGGGCATCATCATGTTACCTTATTTGTTCATCTAGCCTGCACTCCTCTATAGAAAGGTTTTCAACTTCTTCCTGCAGAGGAGAAAAGCACCAATCAAAACGAAAGCGCCTATAAACGGAAAGAAATGCGATGTGTTTCTTTTGAACTCGGCACATTGATTGCAGGCGATGCATAATTTACTGGACATACTATGGTGTTCTTCCATACGACTCAAATGAAAGAAACCCAACAAAGCCCTAAAAGAGTACATTGTGGAATGTTATTAAAACCATCACCTTCTTATTGTATTGTATGGCATATATCAGTCAGCTGATCAGCATATAAAAATCGCAAAGTAATATAACTTTCTGGTTATTCGTGTGTAGCTGGCTGTCTTGCATGCAATCCTTTGTCACCATTCTACGGAGCAGTGGTTGACACACTAGCACATCCTAAAATACTACTCGGGTGGGCACAGGATTATTCTTACTTTTAGGAATTTGTTGTTCTTAGAGTTAGGGATATGATGACATCATCCTTTTTCCTTTAATCTTTGTAACAATTTCAAAGAATATAAAATTTTTTGCCTTTCAAAAAAAACATCCTAAAATACAACACATGCTGGGAAACAAATATTGTTTATGCGTACACGTACATTTGCATGCACACATTCCATGAGTTAGACATTCATATTTCTCATCAATTCGAATGCTCATTGAATCCGTACTAGTGGAACAGAAGATGAATCTGAACAAAATGAAACTGCAACTACTCCCTCGCATTTTTTACCAGCAACAATATTCTGAGTAATGAGAAGTGCCTGCTCCATGCTTGACTTGTGTCTTTATGATCGATGCACATTATCTCAAATTACATCAAAAAGGTCCGCTACATACTAGGGACATGTCTGGTATGTTTCCAAGGGTGGTGAGGATGGTTTCCTCTTACATATGCATACAATGATGTAACGCTAAAACCTGGCTCCTTTTAAGGAGTGTTCATCCTACATTGCCAGGTCCCAGCCCCAACAGAGAACTGACTATGTGGGTTTTAATGCTCCCGGACAATAGAAAAGAATATGGAAAGAAACTAAAACACATGCATGCATGTTTTCAAATGGTGGTAATCTGGCCACCGGAGTTCCGTAATGCCAACAAGCTCATATGTATCCAGTTTCTGCATACCTGTATAGTTGAAACACTCTCCTCAACCTCCCCTGGCCTTGACACATCAATTCCCCTGATAAACCAAGCAATTTACTAATCAAATTCTTAAGTGAGGTGATTCTAAGAATCAATCAAGATAAGAGAAAAACACAAAACTTTTAAGTTCATAAATATTGAGGAATACATCCATACTTCCACTGAATCCTATTCTTGAGTTTCTTTTCGATAAGACCAATTCCTTCGAGGACATTGGTTATATCATATATCCTCCTCTTCTGTACCTGCAACAACAGAATCCCTTCAATCGAACAAAACATTACAACAATTGTTATGATCCTAGTGTCCCCCATTGGGCAAGTATGGGCTTCACCTTGTGTATATAAGCTCCTAGGCAGCCTTCCCTCGCCAGCCAATTTTCAAAGGCAAGTTCTACTTCTACCATGGGTTTATATACAAAATGAAGCACAGATTGGATAGTAGTGGTTACCTCTAATGTGTCAGCAGCTTTATTTAGATCAAGAATACCATCTTCAGCATGTTTGATCAGATTGATGAACTTTTTTGTCAATAGACCTTGACAAAAATCACAAAATTGTGATTAGAAATTCCTGCGGCATGTACTTGCTCCATTTCCCAAGGTAAAGAAAATATAGAGCCAACAATAAAACATATGAAGCTGCAATTACCATAAAAGAACTAGGATTTTGATATTCGCGCTCTATTTTTTACTGATGGCGCTCCACTTTGTTCATGAAGTTACAAGTAACTTCACGTTAAAAGTGGAGCGCCATCAGTAAAAAGTGGAGCACGAAAATCAATTTCCAAGAACTAAAGTGAAACTAAAAGAAGAAGATACAAAAGTCTACTATGAATATTTAAACATAAAAAACAAACTGCATAAGCAATAATTCAGTTACCGAGGGAGCTATCATATCGACAGGGACCAACTGGAGTAAGATTATTGCCAGAAGGAGAACCTGCAAACATAAAAATGTCAACTTTTCCCCTTTTTTCCTGCTTGTAGGGGTGAAATGTTGTAAACATCATCACTGAAATACTCTTTTGACAATGTTTTAGATCCTTTGCAGTCTCACAGAAATATAGTGAAAAAATACAGGAATTTACGTAGTGGGTAGTAATACTCACCAACATGTGATGAAGGAGTTTGAGATCCAGTTCTATTGCCCTTTGCTATTCTTGGCACTTTTTGTGCCTTCCCCCCTTTCCTTGATACAGGTGTCTGAAAAGGACTGCTAACAGCTTCCGCATAGCCAGTGCTATGGTTCCGCTCACTCGATTCAGCTTCAAATTCTGCTATTTCACCCTTCCTCTTCAATGGCTAAAAGACACCCATTTAGTTTTACAATATAAACAATATGTTGAAATGTAACCACATGTTAATTACAAGGAAATCTCAACTGAGGTCCACCCAAGGGTAACATCATCATAAACAGCATATATACAGGGCTTTGAGAACAAAAACAACTGAACCAACGTACTTTAAAACAACAGAAGGTCATCAAGGCTTGGCTATGAAACAGTAACAACTAAGGCTTGACATTTCAAACCCGCCCAATACCTTTGGCAAATGAAATGCCTGACTAAAGTCTCTCAGAAGTTGACCAGAAAGGAAAAGATAGTAAAGAATTCAATCATGAGGAACTCAACATAATATGACTCAACTAAATAAACCCCGACTTAATCACACCAACCCATCTTTCCAAGAGCAACAATATCTCTCTCCCCTCACTAAGCCTGTCAGCAATATCTTCCCAATGAGCCTATGTCCTTTAGAGAATCAAAGTGGCCAACAGAACCTTTATCGCCTCCGAAATTCCAGGAGAAGCATTCCATATCCTCCTCCTGCCCATTCTGTTCCCAACTCTAGTCTTTAGGTTCGTATTGAGAATGAAAGTAACTCGCGACAGACGTCACTAACCATAATGAAGCGATCTAAGCATAAAATCGCTCATAGGTGTATCTTTATTATTTGGATGAGCAATAAATGTGAAACATAAAAGGCATCAAGGAATTGCCAACCAAGTACAAAATGACAGATCTCAACCCTAAAATGCCAAAAGGGGCCATAGACAAAAAGGCATGCTCTACATACATATATGGAGGATCCAAAAAACAAAAATCTTACACGCCAAAACTCAACTATACCCAGCGTATGCAAAATTCTTTAAATGACAATAGAATCCTCCGCTCCTTGGGAAGATCTTCTATTACGTTCCCGCCAAATCAACCACATAAGCCATGAAGGAGCTAGCAACCAAGATTTGCTCCCGTGTTTCCGCACCCTTGCCCCTGTTCAACTCCCCATTACTCCAGCCCAGATCCATGTAAAACACTCAATCAATTCTGAACAAGGCGACAACCAAAGTCCATGACTCCCTTGCAATATGAGAGTGAAAGAGCAAATACCCAACCAACCATCTCCCTGTCATTCTTGCACAAGCAACACCCGTTCACAACAGTTTCGTATCCTTTATACGGAGGACAACAGTCAAAATTTTACCAAGAGCAACTATCCAAACAAAAAACCATTCGACGCCCCTACTTTCCGAGGAAGTTTTTTGTGCATCAGTGACACCGACACCACGTGGCGTGCTGATGTGGTGTCACCAATCCATTCATGCTCAGACGCGTTCGCCCAAAGTTGGGGGCCAAGGCCAAGCTGGCCGACCACTAAACACAACCAGCTCAGTCGAGCATGAATGGATCGGTCACACATCAACAGGCCATGTGGTGTCACCGTTCCCAAACTGCTTTCTCCATACCCTTCTATGGAAACCTCTCTCTCTGCGAAGAAAGACACCAAAACCAACATCCCGCCTCCCCCTCCAATCAATCTTACCCTCCCCGTCACCAACACCACCTAAGCCATAAAGGAAAAAAAGCTCAAAATCCCAAACATCTCTGCTCTGCCTCCCTATCTAGCAACCGTCTACGTGGTCTAATATCTCAAAAAAGCAAGCTTTATCAAGACATACGAAATGAATCACCGATACTAGTCGGAACATCAGCTCAATCTAAACAAAGCATAAACAAGACGCATAAAACTAACAATATTCAAAACCAAACATACCAATTACACAACACCAACTGAAAAATCACAACTCAAGCACAGTCCCGCGCATAAACACGCGGACACAAACGCACTAACCGGCGATTTGACGATGATAGCCTCGGGTTCCTTCTGCCTGTGGTCAAACGCTGAGGCCGCCGAGAACCTGTGGTAGTCCCCAAACGGCGGCTTCAACGCCGTGAACGGCAGTTGGTTCTTCAAAGGCGGCGTCTGCCTGATGATCTGGTCCGTCGGCTGGCTCGGAGCTTGCGAAGTGGACATCTGAACTCAGAAAGCTCACCAATTTGTTGAAAAACCCCCAGGGGATCGATCGAGCCCTCTTCTTGAAGCTTTGAGGGCTTGTTTAGGAGAGAGAGAGGAATTGGAATCGGAATTGGAGTGAGAAACGGAATCGACGGGGGAGGAATCGGAGGGTGAGAGATCTGATTTGGGGAAGGAGGTGAAGGAGATGAGAGAGAGGATTAAAAAAGCGGGAAGAGAGAGAAAGAGCAGAAAACGAGGGTAGAGGGGAAGGAAGGAGGGAATTTGGTTCGGATATAGATGTGGAGGGAAGCACTTAGATATACTATTATTAAATAATTGACTCACTACAGTAATACTACTAGTACTACTTATTACCTGTATTTATTTATTTATTTATTTTAATCATATAAGAAAATGACAGAAAATTAGCAATTGTGTTTTTCTTTTTTGTGTCCTTTTTTATATTCCGGTAGAGGGAAAATATGGTTTCAGTAATTTTTTTGAAAATAACTAAGTTTTATGAATACGTGTCAGTGGTTTAATAAAAAAGATTATTAGGCCAATGTACCGTTAGAGTTTGGTCGCTCCTAACCTGATCGTGAGTACAATTGAGTTCCCTTATTCGAGAGCTTATCTTTTTTCTTCTATCCTGCATAAAATTGCATAAAATTGTGGGTAAGAATAAAATTATAACATATTTTAACAGATACTATTATAGAAATACCTGTTGTTTACCGGTAACACAATTACGGGAATAGAGATTTTCGCTTGATTACATGCAAATTTCTTTCGTGATTAATTTGCTCAAACAAAAATGAAATTTACACTTGCCACGAATGAATTTTATTCACTTGAGATAATTTATGGCTAATCTCCAGCCCAAGGAGTAAATTATTAAGCCACTTTTCCAAAAAAAAATATATATATATATATATATATATATATATATATATAATTTTTTAGGAATCGGATAATAATGTTATGAGTGAATAAAATAAAGAGATGAATTATTAATTATTGTTCCTAGGAGTATTATTATTTTGTTCATTTTTTCAAAAACTAAATAGTACTGTATAAATAACGTGGGTTGGAATCGGCGATTCGCGCCTTTTGTTAAACTCAGTTAAAGTGGCGATTATTTGGCGCGTAGTTTGTGGTGGGGTTTTTCCCGAACCCAAGCCCTAACTAACGACACTCGCCACCTCCGCCACTTATATGGCGCTAAAGCTACAAGACAAAATATGGTTAGTAGGTGTCTTGGTTGGGCTCGGGCCTTTACTCCTTGGACTTAAACAGGCCTAATATATGGGCCAACAGCTTGAGATAGAAGACCCAACAACTTCTAAAAACACCACAGCTTGAGAAAGATTATATTTGTGAGCAATTTATAGATGTTGTAGGGTACTTCGGCCCCAACTTGAATGTGATTGGTTTATTGTGATAGAATTCGTGGATGACCTGCCTTTAACCATATCAGAGTGGGGAATAGTCGAGGTGTGCGTAAACTGACCCAGACACTCCTGACCGTCAAACAAAAAAAAAACAGGGTTTGTCATTTGAGAATTTGCCATGCGATATTGTGACGACCCGAATTTTTACATTCCCTCAAAATTAATACATCTCCAATAATTACAAGTCCTCAAGATAAATGTACATGGTGGGCCTAGAAACCTCCAAAATGATACAGATTTCTAAAGCTAAATCTTTCAAATACTTCAACTCGGGTCCCCACTTACTTGCTCTGCACCTGAAAAATATAAAATGCCCGGGTAGTATATGCAATACGAGGACAATAAACATGGCTAGCAATAAGAATATGTTCAATAAACGAGGATAACAAATCAAGTAAGATCATTCTGAACGTTTTCATTTGTAGCCTCATACCCGGCTCATCTCGGTAACATGCCAAGCACCACCCAGGTCTAAACTCTGTATTGGGCACATGGGCCCCATAAACATTCTGAACTCCCCGTGGGGTAGTCCATCGTACATCTTTCATAACTCTGTAACCCGGTGGGCTTAAACAGGTACCAATCTGTTTCATGGCTTTCAGCCAAATACTTTCTATATCACGATACAAGGAGTGACAATAAAGGAATCAAGAAACTTAGATATCAAAATGAGTACAAATATGAGAGAATCAAAGAACACACTTTGCAAAGAGATTTAATTAGGAATGTATTGCACACTACCCGGTATCTCAAATGAGTATCGTGTTCGTCTGACAAGAAAATAACATCGCCCAAATCATCCTCCTGAAAGTTAATCGCCATAAATCCAAAGCACCAGCTCACAAATGGCTACTATTTAGCTCTGACCAACCTAAAGCTCATGTGGATATAAATAAATTCCCTACTAGACTTCAACAATCCATCCCATCAAGTAATTGTTCTCTTTAGCCTTTTCCTTAACTCCAACCGTCAGAACTTTTTTTTTTCTCACCACCAAATATCTCACTCACTCTATATCATTTTGGTCTTTATAACAGGAGATAGGCATATTAGTCATCCTAGGAAAAATATGTACATGCCACGTTTTAGCTTAGTTGACCATACAAGTGCCACCACTTGACATTTGTCCTAATGTTACTTAGCCCATGCATAATATTTGCCGACACACCTCCAATTATTTTTTAGAAAATCTAAAAATGATGATAATTTTCAACACCAAAATATGGGTCATTACAGATATCGACCTCTCAAAAGTACACTAATACTGTTTGGGCCTTATGGCCAATTGCAGAATCCATTTTGACTTATGTGGGAATGAAATATTTGACTTATGTGGAAATGAAACATGTAACCTCGTTGCAGAATTCATTTTAATGATATGAACAATTCATCTTTACTCCAATATTCTATGGGCCTAGAGGTCATTCATGAAAGAATACTCGTTAATACTTAATAGTAATCATAAAATTTTGCTACTTTCTTGAAGCCAATGAGAAAAAACAAATTTAAAAAGTATTGACAATAGATCATCTATTCTTTTTGATGAACACATGATGATAATCAAATTATTCTTATCATAATTTCTATCTGAGGGTATCCATAATCAACAATTCAGATAATGAAATTGAACCAAAGAGAACCCCTTCATCAGCTCCTGATTGTTTTTTTGTTTTGTTTTGGGGGGTGTGTTTTGGTAATGTATTCTTCTTCTCTTGATGATTGTGTGTTCGGATTGTTCCACATCTACAATTTGGAACCCACCTGCATCAGACGATTGCGAGTACATCTATTTTCATATCTATTCACATCCATATGTGGAACGCACCTGCATCAGACGACTGCGAGTACATCTGTTTTCAAATCTGTTCACATCCATTTGTGTCTGTAATATTGCTAGTTTTATACTGGGTCCGGATCTTCTCTAGCAATTGTCCCACACAGTCCAGTAGTTTCTTACAATGAAGGAGACTTCGACCGGTAAGAGCTTTTGGGATCTATATACATGTGAGATAGCTCCAACAACTATTTGGAAAAATTAGTGGAGAGGATACTTTTTCCTTTTTATACTTTCCTTACCTATGTATTACCCAATTCACATTCTGACCATTCTTTTCATTCATGCAAACTAATTAGATCAATTACAGGTTAACTGATTCTTTAGCTTTAGCGCCATAAGTGGTAATTGATTTTCGCACTCCCGTTTTTTTTACGAATGCACTCTATTTCTTGTTGTTTCAGTTAAAAAAGGGTGCGGAACTCAGTTACAAAATCAGAGCATATTTGTCTACTACTTTTCCATGACCTATATATCTATTTGGCGAGCGAAACGAAGTGACTAGTTCAGATCAGATTACAAGACCACAGACTCGCACCAATTTTGAACTCGCAACATGGGCACGCCGTGTCGGATTCTTTGTTAGGCATGTTCGAACCAGCAGCCAGCAGGGTAATTGGTAGTGTCAGGAGCAGAATAAGGAAAATCATGTTTTTTTGTCGCCAAACCAAAAAGGAAGAATCACAATTGTTTGGATTGACAGAAAGGAAAGGTATTGATCCCTCAACTTTTGGGAGTTTCTGAGAGGGAAGGAAGGAAGGAAAGAATGGAGGGACATTTTGAGCTGCTTTGCTTTGCTTCCAAAGGTGGGTGGAAGTGCTTTCTCCTCTCTCTACCAGGGTTTCAGGAAACTATTGATAACACTTTTGGACAGCTCAGATCGTGCACCCCTGCACCACGGGATCTCCGTTTCCCTCTACTAGACCTCTGGAGGAGATATCCAATAAATAATCCGCAAGACGAGTTTAAAGTAGAACATGTCCGAAACAATTGGGCAAATGACAAATTAGAAAGATCTCAAATTTACCAGCAGTTTAAGAATAAGATGCTGGTTAAAGCTCTATCCTTTACTCAAAGGGATATAGCCCAAATAGACCAAATTTCCAATTAACGAGACCAATGGTACTGGAATGGTCTACCGAGGGTTATCCCCGATCGTCAGGGCTCCGGAATTCATCGAGGTGCGCGTAAACTGGCCCGGTCATCCAGTTATCGAAAAAAAGTACTAGAAATGGTTACAAGTTAAAGGAACAATCGACAAAGACAACAAGCATGCAACCGCACATATCGCATATTTTTGGAGTTTTATATTGTAATCTGTGAGTAATTAAAAACGGAAACAAACATCGAAAATGGACAAACAAATTAGGGTCTTGAGACTATTAGATTAGTCTAACAGAAACTCTATGCAAATATACAACAGGGAAGTAGAAACAGAGTAAACAACAGAGGGCTAAAAAACTACTACATTGAAATACACTCAGAGACCAACCACGCACCGCCTCGGCCCACCGACAAGCGTCCCGCCCTTCCCGGAAACCCCAACCGGCAACTCACCGCAATACACCCTCAGAAACCTCCTCCTCCCCCGCCACGCGCCGGCCTTAAACCTAACCCACCCCGCCATCCTCACGTTAAAACTCACACTCCCCCTAACCGTTTTCTCCCAGCTGATCCCTTCCACCACCCACCCGTCCACGTACCTATCGACCGCCGCAAAGGTCGCCCTGAGCGCGGTCTCGTCCCTCGTCCCCAGCACGAACGGCGGCACGGTGGTGTCGGATATGGACTCCCCTTTGTAGTACAGGGAGGCGGCGAGGGCGTCGTAGTAGATGGTGATCTTGTGGTTGGGGTTGCGGATGGTGAAGCGGAGGTCCCAGTTGGCGGTGAGGAGGGAGGAGTTGGGGGAGAGGGAGAGGTTGGAGAGGGAGAGGGAGTCGACTCGGAACTGGGGGAGGCGGGGGCGGAGGGCGAGCCATGTGATGAGGGTTATGATGCCGGCGATGACGAAGGTGGCGAGGAGGATGGCGATTAGGCGGCGGAGGAAGGTGGCGCGCGGGGTGGGAGGGGGGCGGTAGGGGGGAGGGTGCGGGGCGGCGTGGGGGAAAGCGGTGGCGTTGGAAGGATTGGGGTAAGGGTTGTTGGTTGGGTACCCTGTGACTGGCCTGGAATGATCTGCCATTGTTAACGCATTTGGAGTCGGAAGTGTTCTAGATACAGCAAGAGAGAGAGAGAGAGAGAGAGAGAGAGAGAGCAGTTATATAAGGCAGGCAGAGTGGGCACCGAGGACGTAAATGTCAAGCGGTGTTGAATTTTGATGACGAAAGTTATTCTACTCTTTCACATACTCCGTATTCATTAAAAACCATCCATTTAATAACCGAGCTCGGTTTTTAAATTTTATGTACATTCATAAATTTAACGGTTTAAGGTAGTTCTTTGAATTCAACGACTGATTTTGAGACTGGTCATTTTTGGAAAAAATCCAAATTAATATCTCTAATCTTGAGTTCATACATAATCATGGTTTCTTCGGTAGGAGAAGATATTAAGAATACTGTAGCCATCAGTATTTTGATTTAGTTAGCATGTCGTAGATCATCGATATAATAAAGGTGAAGCTTATGGGGGGAAAGGAAAAAAAAGAAGCTTTGGGATGATTCAAGTTTTTTAATTTGTGAGGGTGGTCAATAGTAGGGAGGACAATTCATTTAGGTAAGGAAAGATAACGGAAAATCCTATGCCTAGAGGGAGGGGCGAAGAATCTCCAAATCATGGACTACTTTTTTGAAATTAAAAAGTCATGGAAAGGAAAAGATTAATTGCCAAAACGTGATTTTGAAGACAAAAATAGCCCGCCCCTAAAATCATTTCACTTTCATACCCCTTGTCCCTATTATCTGAGGTATAAAAGAACAAATTATTAATTATAACGAACTACATTGGGTATTAGTAAAGACCAATTTTTTTGTTAACATGGATCAAGCCATATTATTTTAGAGAACTTTGTCCCAAATAATTGACTATTGTTTGAGGTATAAAAGAGCAAGTCAATAATTATAAACGACTAAGTTATGTATTAGTAAAGACCACGTGAACACTACCCTATTTTCACCCAAAAATTTACCCACACCCACCTTGAAAGCATGACCAGTTAGCTGTGCCCTCCATGGCAGCAGAGCTTTGCGTCTGATTTTGGGGGGCATCTTAGTCATTTAGCTTTCTGTTTTCATGTCTGAGACATTATTTGTTCTTTTCATTCCTAGAGCAATTACCCAAAAACCTCTCCATGACTTGGATATTCTTTGCCCCTCTCTCCACTGTCCCGTAAAAACCCCTAGATATATCAGGAATACAACTAAATCGCAAAAGGTTTAAGAACCTTCATAATCTTACTGCAGATAATCCGAGTAAACAAATTCCAACCAATTTTCATTACAGTTTCATTTTTAAAAGAGTTGCCTAATGAAATGTTTTCAACACCTTTTGCAGTATTCATTTCCTGTTTCCTACTGTCAAGAATAAGTTGTTTTCATTCCCATTCAACCAATGTCCAGAGGAAATGCTTATACCCATTCAAGCGACTCACACTCTGAAACACGCCTCCGAAACAAGGTACACCTGTGTCGAAAATGGGCGGATTTGCTAATCCCTATTCCCTCAAACATATAGACAAGTGATACGTGTACCTAAGTGCAAAACTAGGAAGAGTTATGGGGGTTCACCGGCACCAGTAAAACGGTGAAGGCAATGCCATCTTCAAAAAGCACAACTTTCTCAAAAGAGTACCCAAATAACACAGACATTAACAGTCCCTTGCTGAGAATCTCATTCAATGGTTCGGTCACAATATGTTACATCACATCCATTTGCCCAGAAAACAGAAATTTATTGGCTTCATATGGTCACTATGTACACCATACGGCAGGTAAAGAATGAAATATGGAAACAGGCAAAAGCCCCACATTCAACAATTCAATGGGTATTTTAACGACAGACACAATCTCAACTAAGGAGAAATTAGAGAGATCGTACCAGCAGAATATACGATTTACGAACTCCGTTGGAAGTCCTCGAGCATCATCCCCTTTAGACTTTTTGCCAGCCACATAGCTGTCTCTCTTGGGGAGACCTTATCTTTTCCAAAAGGCTTCAAAACAACTGAAAGTTCTTCCAATCTATTTTGCTGAAGCAAGTCTGCAGACAATTCCAAAAGCCCTTCCAATGCATCTGCCCGCTGCCTGAAAGACGTGACATCCAAAGTTTCCTTCGCGGGCATTTCCTCTACTGTTGCAGTCGGATTAGCTTTCGCTGGCTCAGAAGGTTCAACTTCTGTATTCAAAGAGGTGGGATTTCTGGCATCAATTTCCTTAATTCCAGAAGTATCAGAGGGAACTGAAATCAGTCTCATATTTTCGGAGCAACTAGATGATTTCAGAGCCAAAGGATTTCCAAGGTTTTTCATCTCCTTTTCGTCACTTACTACATTTATCAGTTTCCCAACATCCGTACCTTTTCCACTCTCCACAGTTTCGATAACTGGTTGCTCAGTCCCAACACGAAAACTACTGTGCCTTATGACATGGATGACATCATCGAAAGCAGGAGGAAGATGTGCACTAGCTGGATTTTCAATTGCTGAATTTTGTGAAACTACTTCTGTGTCTGGCACAAAATTCACGTGGTTGGATAAAACTGGAAGTGTAGGAGAAGAGTTGATATCAACTGCTGATGACAGTAGTTCCCTCACAGTAAACTTATCATCGCCATCCAATTTAGACATGAGGTTTAACACGGGCATTACATTATGGCCCCTACTAGGCCCGCTTGAAGGGTTATCATCTTTACAGACAGATGTTTCTACAGATCTATTGTCACGTCCATGTTTTTCCACTGTTGTAGCGTTAGGAATGTCAGATTTGATTGGGGAAGCAACTTTGGAGGTAGTTGGTCTTAAGCTTTCAGTTTTGGAATCATGACCAGTTAGTATCTGATCTGTGAAGGCGGTAAGAGGAGTTGTTGCGTCATCAGAAAGCTCAAATGCTTGAACTGACAATGAAGACGAGGCAGAATTGCTGCTATCTGCTTGCATCCCTTTGCAAGCTCCCACTAGAGCCTTATGTGACTCTTGTATAGTCTCTTTTGGAAACTGCGCAAGGCGACGAGTGGGCACCATGCACAAAGTCCTCTCGGGATCTTGAGTATTGGCCTCTGCATTGGAAGCATCACCCTCCAGTGGGTTCACCCGTCCAGAAAATGACGATCTTCTAGCCAGATTAGGAGGTGTTTTTATTCTTGGCTTTGCAGGAAATCCATCTTCAGCAACATGTTTCATGGGACCACATGGAGGGATTCCATCATGTTTCTGTCTAGTCTTTGGAGAGAAATCAACAACAGGTAACTGCACATATTGGGAATGAATCTAAATAAATGAAAAGTTGAGAACTGATATAGTGGAAACAAAAACAATTAACTGTACTTACCTGATGCTTCAGAGAATGTGTTCCCTTACTCCGTTTCACAGACTCAAAGCTCCCGATTGCTGGTGCGAAAGGTGAAGTCTCTATATTGGCCTTGAAACCAGGAGTAACTGGACTAGGTTTGGGGACTTTAGGCAACACTTCTAAATTTATTCTTGGGGTCCCAGCTCCCCCAGTTTCTGTGCGGTTCCCTCTTATTGGGGAGCTATTTTCTCTAGCACTCCCTGCTTTCGAAACCACCACAGTATGTTTTGCAGGTTTCGGACGCTTGGATACAAGATTAGATATCTGTTCAGCATGCAAATGTTTCATTACTTCTTCTTCATCCATTTTCAAGGAGCAATTTTGTACATCGCCAAGTAACAACTGCTCACATCCAACCTCATCGTCCATAGAAGCCAAATCTGTATCAGTACCTTTGTTGTCACAATTTAATGCCATGACCTTGATTTTTTTCTCGCTTGAAACCAAGCTACCTTTGTCACTACAAGAACTGTTACTGCTCTCGCTTTCAGCCGGATTCTTCCTAGTATCACGAGCGCAAAAAAGAGGCTTCTCTGGAGAATAGGAAGCAGGAGGGTTAAATGATGAGCGGTATTGCTCAACATAAGGCTGCAAATACGGGTGCTTCAGGATAGCTGATGCCTGACCAAAATTGAAATTTGATAATTAGATTGTTTCATGAATGATGAAGTTTCTTAGACGGAAACGCTAATGCTGTGAAGGCTTACACTTGGCCGATGTTCAGGGTTTTTTCTTAGCATGCCCTTGATAAGTATTTTTCTGTCAGAGGATTAACAGATTAATAACCATTCTACATTTTCCATACTACCATTGATTATTGTACTCATTAGTCATCAGAAAATGCCATCAAATGGTACAGAAAATATCCGGTCCAAAACCACTATGAAAATTGTTTGACTTACAAGGAGGGGGAATAACAGGAAGGTATAGGACCAATGGACGATCGGTTTATCTTACTTATCAACCCTGCCATGTCCTGAAACCAAACATAAAACGCAAGTATTAAACATTGAACAAAAAATTAAAGTTACGAACAGTGAGGACTTCACCCAACGGAAGGACGGTATTAATATTAGTTTTTAAGAAAGAAAATAAGATTCAAACGAAAGATAGACACATCTAACCAAACCAAACCGAGCCTTATGTTCCAATCACTTGGGGTCGGCTACATGAATCATTTTCCTCCATTGAGCTCTGTCAAGGGCCACTTGTTCACATCTACAGCAATTTAATTGTGGAAAAACTTGTCGATGCAAAACAAAATAAAAAGCATGCCTTGAGACAGGAGCTGGTTTTGTGGACAAAGTATAACTGCTCTGTAGCACTAAAGTTCGATCAATGTACTGTGTCATTGGAAATTATGAAAATGTACCACTCATCAACCACATTACATCATTGTTATAAACACAAGACAGATTCAAGACAAAGTTTTTGCACCCATAATTGGGGACCGAAAAGCAAAATGAACAGGGAGAAAAGAACCTAGGTGAATATATGATTTTCAATCTCTTATTTAACTGTCATACCAAAGTAGACATGGGATAGACATTAAACCATCATCATACAGTTATTCGTTTCACTCAATCTGCCAAGTTTATCTCATGTCTACTAGAGTGAAATTAACCTAGAGAACTTACAAAAGCTTTAAATGCGGGTCGATGAGCAGCCATCTCATACATACAGCAACCTGTCAACAAATTTAAAGTTCAATTTTAGAAGAATAAACCTAAATCTGTCACGGACTTACTCTTATAAAACTCTAAACATTTCAAGATTAAACAAGAACTGATACCTAGGGACCAAATATCCGATTTGAAACCGTAAGGTATATCTGCAAGAAGTTCGGGACACATGTAATTGGGAGTTCCAACTACCTGGAGACAATGGAATGTGGCAGTTAGTTCCACGTTGGAAATTTATAGCACATTCAGCCTTCTTATCATTGGAAAGATTAATGCATAAGCATGATGTTGTCAACCGTAAGAAGAAGAACTATACATTGGTATGCTTCTGGGTGAAGGTATATGGATGAAATGTTCTCTTTGTTTATCTTTTTCACAGTTCTATGCCTAGTAAAGTAATTTTATTTCATATTCTGAAAATAGTAACATGAGGCATTTCATCTTACAAGAATTCTAAAACTACAACAGAAACAATATCCTGTTGATGACATACCGAAGAAGCCAAATCATCTGCCTTCAAAGTCTTAGCAAGTCCAAAATCCCCTGGATAAAAATCAATGTATAGCATTCGAAATCAGTTATCAAGCCTTGCATCAGCGGAAGTAAATTCCATTGAAAGTAAAACTACAATTAAGACAAACTTACCAAGGCGAACATCTTGATCTTTGGTAAGAAAGATGTTGGAACACTGCCAAGGAGTAAATAACCAAATCAGTCAGTAAAATTTTTGTAGGTAGTAGAAATAACTCAATCCAGACGTCTAGACAAACACTCTATACATACTTTTAGGTCTCGATGTAAAACGAATTTTCCGTGCAGATATTCAACTGCCAATAGTAGCTGAGTGAACCACTTGCAGAGTTTCTGGGTACAGACCAAAATCAATAACAGCCCAAATATCAGATACCAGCAACTGAAAACATACAACACAAAATTCGTACAGTATTTCTCACATTGCCATTTGCCACTGTAAATCAGGTTGGGATGCAAATTCGAGAAAGCCATCCATAAAAACACAATTAATTATCTTTTAACAGAGAGAATCTACCTCCTCGGGAAAATACTGCCCGTTTGATTTTTTCATCAATTCAGCTCTGTTCGTAATCAAATTTGACAATGTCAAATTCAACTCTTTAAAAAAGTTAGAGAAAAAGGATATTGGGTATCTGGACAAAAAAATGTATGGAAACTCACATGTCTCCGCCTTCGCAGTACCCAGTAACAATGCAAACATAGCAACCCTACAATATCAAGTAAAACTTCTAATTCAGGACAAAAAAACAGGTAATGCAAATCAACAGCAAAATTTCCCAATTGTGGAAAGAAACAAGGGGACTGACTGACTTTCTCCACCCATGCTTCCTTAAATTCAACAATGTAGGGGTGTTGAATCCGTGCAATCAGAGCCATCTGCAATCCAAAAAAAAAATTCCCCAAATGTATGCTTATAATTATAAACTCCAAATCTCCAACAACAAGACGACACAAAAACCCCAGGGGGTTGGCCGAGTGGTCCTGTCTTGAGCCTTCGGGGTTTGCTCCCTCCTAAGGTCTCAGGTTCAATCTTCTCGCCAGCAAGGCAGCAACTCTTAAACGGCTTAGTCCGAGGTGTGCGCGAGCCAACCCGGGACAACTTGCATTACCAAAAAAATAAAAAATAAATGAAGCAAAACAAGATGATCCAATCCAAGAGATTGAACTACCTCTTGGTGAGCAGATCTCCTGCATCGCTCCGTCTGCCTAGCCAGACGAATCTTCTTCAGTACGTACCTGTCATTTCCGAATACGATCAGTACAGACTCAAGCCAGTGCGTGCTATATACATATTTAGAGAGAGAGAGAGAGAGAGAGAGACTAGGGCGTACTTCTGCTTCTCGAGCTTGTGATTGACGAGAATGGCAGCGCCGAAAGCGCCGCGCCCAATCTGCTCCATGATCTCGTACTGATCCATCCGAGACTCCATCGCTTTTCTGTCGAATCAGTAATCCAAAAAGCTCCGTCTTTTTTTTTCCCTCAATCAACGCTTTTCCGGAACAATTTCGAGCTTAATTTTCAGTGCAGAATGCTCCGAGACTCCTCTGGATCTTCGATTTCGCTCGATCCCATCTCCGAAACTCTACCTTCGCTCCTCCCGTTATAGCGTCGGTTGAGTGAGTCTCCCTCCCCGGTGTTTAGTAGTAGTATAGATTGTACTGTACATTTAGAAGATTAGGACCAGTTTGGATTAGAACGTGCTACTACTATCATTAAAATGCATTTTGGTCTTATTAAAATGCTACTCTCACTCCTACCATATTTTGTTTAATTTCATTTTGGGATGTGCGAGACCAGTTGCCAGTTGGCGAAGCTATTTGCCAAAAAGGATGTTGTCACCGGATCGGATCGCGTTTGATTCTCTAGACCCGATCCGGTCCGATGTCCTAAAATTGCTAAGAAGGGTGCGAAAGTTGGCCGTATACATGTAACCTGTGTTATCAAAACAAAATGTTAGGCTTGTTCGTTTTGGTATGTGAATTTTGAATTTGGAGTGAAGAGAGAGATGGAGAGAGAAATGAGTAATGATTTTTCGGAAACGCCTCTGTTGATGGTTAGAAGATCTGCAAATTAAAATTGAGAAATGATATTGGCACTCCATAAATTGATGCAGGCACTCCAAAAATTGATGCAGGCACTCCAAAATCAGTATAATTCCAAAATCATTTTCCTTTATTTTTTGGAGTGCCTGCATCAATTTTTGAAGTGTCAATATCATTTTCCTTAAAATTTTAGGTGAAGAATGAATAAGCTGACGAGGGTAACTCTCAGGCTTGCAAGACCTATTCAATACTACTCCTACTTATTTGAGGATTGGTAAGACTTCTTTCTCATGCCGTCCAAAGGGAATCCCATATTACAAGGGCCTGACATATTTCAATACTTATTTTGTAGTAGGAGAATTTATAGGGCTCACTTCGGGGTTCCACACAAATAATCCGAATCGTTCATTAATTCTTAAAATATTCTTTCAATCAATCCTTGAAAAAAGTTATAGCTCAATCGAATAACTCTAAGTGATTGATCCAGTCCTCATGTCAACATCCTCTCAGTTGGATGTGTTATTCTGCTCAAAAAACAGACCGAACGCGTTTGAGGTCGAGCTTCTTCAACTCTGGATTAGATTATATAGTCTTGCCTTTGCAGGACATCCCCAAACAGTCTTGCAACTTTATCATTCAAAATT
Source organism: Rhododendron henanense subsp. lingbaoense (assembly GCA_020567845.1). NCBI lineage: Eukaryota > Viridiplantae > Streptophyta > Magnoliopsida > Ericales > Ericaceae > Rhododendron > Rhododendron henanense. The sequence goes on from CM036312.1 coordinate 11,512,266, forward strand.
CAGGATTCCGAATCTGAATGAAAGTTAAATAATTGGATCAAATACTTATATTTTTTGTTTATCTTTTACAAAACCATTAAAAAATATTTAAAATTAATGGACGACTCAGATCATTTGTGTGAGATGCCGAAATGGGCTCCACAAAAAATCTGTGCACAATATATATGTACATGTAGTCGGGTTCTATTTCAAGTTTTCAACTAGCCGGCTACTACTACCACCGAGGTGGTAGCCCAGTTGGTGAGGGCCACTACTCCCCTTAACGCAGATGGAGGTTCGAGTCCCGGCAGGTGCTCGAAACCCGTCTACGGATCAAAAAGGGAGATTTTTCACCAGCTGTGCACTAAAGTAGTGCCGTGGTGACGGCCCGTTCTCTCGGGGTAGCTATGGCTCGAACCGGACATTCCATTGGCGAGTAGAAAGCCCAAATGGTCACGCCCAAATAGAATTGTTACGCTGGTCATCCCCTCTCACCCTTTTGATTATCAAAAAAAAAAAAACTAGCCGGCTACTAAAAGTGGCAAGGGTTTTATATAGTACTCCAATAAGAGAAATTGTATGGCATGGTCGCGTAGACATGTGGGACATAATTAAGAGTTGTGAATCAGGAAAAGTAACTTCTTTCTTTCTTTTTTTTTTAGGATTTGATATTCGCACTCTATTTTTTATGCAAACGCTCCACTTTCAACGTATACTAGTAACTTTATCAGTAAAGATTGAGGTACAGCAATGGCTGTAAAGCAGCCATGTACAGATGGCTTTTGCGCCCATCTCGGGTCCCGCAAAGATGATCGAAGCCACAAAGCTGAAGCAAAGTTGGATGATTCGTAAACGTTCTTACCGATATCGGATTGAGATGATTTTTTACAGGGGCCCTAAACAATATGTTTTGAACAAAATGAGCGGCTCCGAACATCTTTGCAGGGCGCAAAAGCCATCTGTACATGGCTGCTGTACAGCCATTGTTGTACCATTAGCAGTTCTCTAACTGTATGAACAAAATAAAGCACCTGCATCAAAAAATGGAATGTGAATATCAATTTCCTTTTGTTATCGGAAGTAACTTATTTTTATAACAGTCAAGCAATTTTTCCTGTGGAAATCTGAAGATAAAAGATTACATCGCGATGGAGGAATGAATCAAAACTACTAAATCTAAGACCCAAGCTAGCAAAGAAGCATACTAGGCTAACAAACTCAAGAACATCATATCGAAGAAAACCAACACTTAGTTATGAGAGTCCCTTTTCAAGACAAAGTAGTAGAGGAACCAAAGGGAACCCCAGCTCAAACTATTGAGATGTAGCGCGCATGCAATCATCAATCGAAAGCAAAAACCCAAACTAACATGTCAATCACAAATTTCAACTTCCGAGCACCAAACCACAAACAACAAAAAATAGCTAATTTAATTTAATTTGCCCACCATCCACACCCACCAGATCTAGAGAAATTGGACCGATATGGTCGTCGGACTGGAAAACCAACCGGGAGAAGCCAAGCCAAAGACAGCCGATACAGAAACCTCCGGTTATGGAGCTGTTGCCGGACAACGTCGCCTCGTAATATGGAAACTTAGGACAAAGGGACGAGTCGATAATGTAGCATGAGTAAAAATCACTTTGATTAAATCATTGTAATCAGGAAAAGTAAAGAGTAATCACTTTGATTGTAAAAAGCAAATTGCTTTTCCTCGTAATCAGGAAAAGTAACTTAGGCATGAGTAAATCACTTTTTTTATTGTAAAAATGTTGGACCGAGGGACTGTGTTGCACAGCGTACTGTGCGGGGCAAATCGCCACTACTCCGGTCTCATTTTGATGATCGGAAACGTTTACTTTGTAGAGCTCGTCGAGTAGAACAAGTATACCAAAAATTAGCTCGATCAGATATCATTAACTGCCTCATCCGAACATTATTATCTTGAAACAAATGGATCCGAAATT